>OY728147.1:1701674769-1702299769 GCA_963277665.1 Viscum album | reverse complement strand
GTGATAATAACATATTAAATAACTATATCTGTTTGCATAATATCTTATATTATGGTCTTATAATATCTTATTTCCCATTTTATAACAATATTTCATTATTTCAAATATTTTGGGTGTTAATTGCCTTGTTAGTGGGGTAAGTTTTATCTTGATACATGTAGTTACTATCATGGTTTAATAATCTCAAAATTTTAAATCATTATCTAAATATAATATATATTCAGTATATATTTATTTGAAATAATCTATAATATTTGGAGATAAGAAATTAAATTCATTGTTCCTAGAGACGGTAGGTCATACATATACATGAACACTACATTCTTTTCTTTGTCATATTAAAATAATTAAAATTAAGGGATATATAAGTATATTATAATTAAATTATCATATCAATATCATATATGTTACAGATTTTTTTATCATTAATACATTCCATTTATATTTTTAACAAATCTCATCTCTTTGAGGGGCGGTAGTCCACACTTCAACAAATAATGTTATCATATTCCCACTAAATTGAGTGCATAAAGGTATGAGTTATAGAAGAATTAAATAATTACCATGAAATTTTAAATATTATATATAACATATATAAATATATTTTCTATCATAATTCCCAAACATAACTAGTGGTAAAGGAACATAAAGAATATCATTTTGTGAGGTGGTAGTTCGTCACACACATAAACGGTAAGTCTATTACACATTAAATGGATGTGTGTGTATGTTTAGGTTAAACCCTTTACATGACAAATTTTAATTATATTGAGGATAAATTTTTTTATATAATAATTGAATAAGAAGAAATGAAATATTAGAGAAATAAATAAAACAAAAGATAGTAAGAAACGATGTTACCTATTATTTAGGTAACTTCTTTTGGTTTAACTGAAAGGGCTTCATTGGATAGGTTTACAAAAATTTTGAGGCTTTTAGATTTATCAGAGGGATATTTATGATCTATGTTTGCATATATTGGTCAATCCAATGTGTTTTGAGATGTGTGAGGAAGTGGGTGGCTTGAGTGCCTTTTATAGTAGAGGAGTTGTGGCACTCTTGTACATTTTGGATTAGGGAATTTTACACAGATTTGATCTCTTTAAAGTGGATCCCATTCAGAAAATAGAATATAAATGGTAGTATAGGGTATATATATGGATATAAAATAGCTTTTGGATAAGTTTATTGGTCCTTTTTTCCCATAATTTTAAGATTTAGTCCCTTCTTAGGCTTAATTTCACTTTAATCGTTGTGATTAATTATAATTACTTTCACTAATTGTTTTGGAAAAAAACTATTTTAAAATTATTATAAATTATAAATTATTATTATTCCAAATATAGTATCCATTTTTCTAAATTACTATCAATTATGACTCATAAATTAATTTAAATTTAATCCCGCATACGATGTGACAATACTGGTTTTTATGGTTAAAAAGTCCAAAATACTATAATTTTTTTATCTAATTTCCAAATGAAATTTATTATATTGACCAATATTGGATAAATAGATAACAAATTTATCTAATTAATCTTTAGAACAATATAAAATTTAATCTATTCTTATAAATAAGTTATAATAAAATCTTTTTTGAATTAAAATTCAATTTTCTCACCATTCCATAAAAATGAAATATTTCAAAAAATTACCAACAATTCACCATAAACTAATTTTTAGATTTATATTTTAAATTTAAAGATTATTTTTATATATTAAATATATAAATTTTTATCAAGTTGTATTTAAAATAGGTTCTCCATTAAAATGGGGAAATGTGGCTTAATAAAAATATAGGTTTGTGTGTGTAATATTTGGTATGATCCTATATTATAGCTATCAAATAAAAATGATGAATATCAAAAATATTTTTTTGAATATATATATATATATATATATTAAATTAATAACACCTGATAATAGTAATTAATTTAATTTCTCATGGTAAAATAGTTTTGTGAGTATAAGAATAGTTTTCTATAAAAACATTCCCTTTATTTTCAATTGGTTATCACATTAAATTCTAATTGATTGGTATACAATGATTTAGTTTTATATTTGTATAAATTATAGATTTTCATAAGTTATTTATTTCTTTTTATGAATATTAATTTAACATCTAAATTATATATTATTATATTAAGTAATAATATTTTATTAATATATTGTTGTTTATTAAAACTCAACATTGTGTGTGATGCAAGTCATTAAAGAAACTCATTGTTGCATGTAGAGTATACTAACTCGGTGTCCAATTAATTTTAGGCTATAAAATATATTTAGTTTATTTAAAATTATAAATATATTTTAGATTCTGAGGATATTATATTCCCTTATATGTTTGGTGTTGCATGTCACACACACTATCAAATACAATGATCATACATTATATTTTACGGAGTTACATTCTCCCCACATTAATTAAATTACATCAATTCAATTTAAACTCGATATTGGTTATATATATATATTGATATTATCTATTTTTTAAATCCCAAATCATGAGAAGGGATAGTAATAACTTCTCTAGAAAAAATTGAATCACATATACATATGTCAGGTGGAAAAACATATTACTAGGTTTCTAAGTAGGTGAAAATTAATAGAATGTAGAGATACATAAATGGTGTAAATGAATAAATATTTATATGGAGTGATTGAGGCCATTAATCACAAACAAGTGAATGGTTGATGGAATGTTGAGGGCTTAAGAGACACAAATCTGTGATTATTCTGAAGACTATCAGTCAAAATAATGTATTTTGTAAAAAAATTGATTGATCATTTTCATAGTGTTGAGTAATTATTTTACTACCTTAGAATATAAGGAAATATACTCAATTGATAGGTTTCAACATCATATAACAAATTTCATATTTTTTTTACGCTTTGATCAAATTCTAATTCATCCCTTACTCCATTAAATGGATATAAAAAAAATTACCTTTGATTCTCAAAGAATTAAAATAAAAATTTAATGTGTCATAAGGCCAATAAAAGAGTGAAAAGTATTTACATTGGTCTCTAACTATTCCCCAATCCAATATGTATAATACATTAATCTCTACACCAAAAAATTACACTTCTTGTTCTTTTTTAATTTTTATTCATTAAATTATTATATTAGAGACAATTACATTTTAATGAGGACATAGCATAGGTAAGCGATTCTCATTAAACCCTAATCATCATTTGGTCATGGGTTTAATACCCATGTCCTTTACGAACTTTATTTGTTTTCACCTGATATAAAGGTGGTTTTTTTATAAAATAAAATAATTTCCAAAGTAAATTTTATTGAAATAATTGAAATAATGTTAATTACTAAATAGGATTTTAACAAATGTTTTCAATAAAACCACAATTCATAAATACATCATTAAATTTATTTTAACATAGGTATTTCCTTGGACTATGATTTATCCTTGCTCTTTCATAGTCATTTTATATTCAAATCCTTAATAATGATTTGTAAAGAAAATGTAAATTTTCTTAAGAATATTCCCCATGAGTGTGAAATCAGGTGCAAAAAAAGGAATGTTGTCATGTACTGGGTTACATTGATTCAGGCCCAAAAAACCATGTTAGAGTAGTTACTCCTAGGTAAATCTGTTCCAGAATCACATCCATTTGTAGTATCTAGATAGGTATTTATTTCTATGAAGACACTCATATCTCTAATTTACCAAAATTTTAGGGGTTTTTATATACTTATCCACAAATTCTACCTTATGATTTTGTTCTATACTCTATGTTTTTTTAAATCTTGTTCCCAAGGTTTCTACTAAACATACATTGATACCGGTTGTAGTGATATGACCCCATAATTTTTAGAGATGGTGTCTACGACAATTACATAGTCATGATTACAAGGAATCAAATCCTGGAAGATTAGAGAGTTTAGTAGTCTTGGTATACTATATAGATACATGAATATTGTGTTACAAATTAATACACTAATTACAAAATAATTTTTTCCTTTCAATGATACAGTTATTCCATCTAGCATATCATTAATTATTTGTCTTAATGTACTTCGTGGATTCCATCGTAATGAATATAAAATAAGAGTGACATCAAATTCTCAGAATGGGTAAAGTATAGAGGGGAAAATAATGAATCAATGAGAATAGTCAAAATGTAATGTTAATAAATGAAGCCATATTCCATTTAATCAATAAACCGAATGAATAAAAAATATTGAAAGTTATTAATATAAATCACATTCCATTGAGATAACTAGATAAGTAAAAATAAATATGGAATAGTAATAAATTGAAACACATTCCATTTAATCAATGAAATTAAAATGAAATGTGTCTATAGATATGTCGATGAAAAATATCATTGATGAATAATAACTAAGACTAAATGAGTGGAATTATTAATTATTATATTTCATGTTTCCTAGGTACATGGAACAATTATGGTTAAGACCATTCACAATATAGTTTCTAATATCCCGTAAAAACCCATCTAATTCCACTAGACAACTGAATTTTTCCATGAGAATATTTATTCCTCAAGGGGATATCTATAACCAGGACCCACCCATTTCATACCGTCCCAAATCATTCCTCGTATATAAAATAATTTAGTAATTAATGTGCCCTATCAAATATCTATATGGAGTAGAGGATACAGATTTATCAATATTTCCCCAAATAATAAAACAACATTTAATGTAAACATAATATGAAAAATGGTATACAATTTAGTCAATGGAAGTATCCATGAAAAATGGTATGGATAAATAGGTAAAATTTAATTTTCAATGATCATAGGAAATTAAATATTTCAAGGGGACTAATAAAGGAATCAATGATGTGAATGTGAATAAAATCCTTATCCAAATCAATCAGAAACCATCTAGAGGATGAATAAAGATGAAATAAATTAAAAATATCTCAAGTGGAGTAAAAATAGAGGGTATTTTTTATTAATATAAATAAAATATATTTTAAAATTTTTATTGACTAAAATATCATATTCATGTAGAAAAAATGAAAACCATTTTCTTTGAAAATCCTTTTCATTAAAAATCATTTTCATTGAAAATCGTTTTTATTGAAAATAACTTTTGAAAACATTTTATTTTATATTTAACCTTTTAAACATGTAATTTTTGTTTCAATTACTTTTTGGTGGGTAGACCTATACATGTCATATAAGGAAAAAAAGAGCATCTCTATAACAATGTAAAAAGTATGAAAATTACATTGTTTGGAAAGTGAAAAAAAAATTCCTTTATAAACATTAGTAAAAGTTTAAGGGGGTAAATATGTCTATAATAAATAATTTAGGAATGGTTAGAAACCTTTTTTATAAACTTTTAAGAAAACAATGTTTTCGAAGAAAAAAATCTCTGTTTCTAAAGGGGTAAATTAGGTCTATTTTTCTTAAAAACATTTTCTAAAATATTTTAAGTACTAAAGAGTGATAAATTCTACTATCACATTGAACGAGTATTAAATAACTATAGGGGAAAAATGAAATTATTTATTGAACAATGATCAAATAATTACATTGAATGTAAATTGATGTGTAAAAAATCTACACTAAAATTCAATTGTGATGTAAACCCTTGAAAACATCATAACAATGATGGTAGAATCAATCAATGAAAATATTATGTGTACAAACTATAAACCCACATATGAAAACTAGAAATAAATCAATATATTTTTAAAAGTATTTTTATGCATAATAATAGAATATTTAAATAAGGAGGAAGTAATATAACCCAGTGAAAGGGAATTGGGTTATGAAATTCATTTCCTCTGGGTAAATTTTAACTCAAATCCCCTTAGATAATGAAAATTGAAACTAAAAGTATCATGAAGAACTAATAAACCAATATATTATATGAAAAAATTGGAATTATTTACACAATATATAAAAAATATGGTGTACAAAAATAAAGTGTTTTTTAAGAGAAAGTTAACAATAACTAAAGGAATTGATTTTGATAAAATAATCCATAAAAACATTCTTGAGGAGAATGATCTGTAAAAATTCAAAAGTTTCACATACCACTTTGGATCATTTGAATCATAATATCCATGAAGATATAACATTAAATGAAACATATAACATCGTGAGAATAAATAGATTCATGATATAATGTGTCAAATGGTAGTATATACACCATATAAATGAAACTAGGTCCATAACAACTAATAAGTCTCAATAGAATGTAAGTTGAGATGAAATCAATTACCTTGTGTTTCATTTCAGGTGAAAGTCTATTAAATTCATTTATATTGGTTTTAAGACTTTAAATAACTTATTATAAAACCATATTAATTTTTATAATATCGTATATTATCTTCTTATAATATCTTATTACCCATTTTATAAAAATCATTAATTAGTTTAACTCATTTGGGTGTTAATTTCCTAGTTTGTTGAGTATATTTTAACTTGTTACTTATAGTTAATATCAATATTTCTTTATCTAAATTTTTAAAACCCTGATTAAAATATAATATATATTAATTATATATATTTATTTATTTATAATAATCCATCATATTTTGATATAAGAAATGAACTGCACAGTTCGTGGAGACGGTAGGTCATACGTACGTATGAACCCTAGCTTCATTTCGTTGTCATATTAAATGATTTAAAAGTAATGATATATATGTATATTATAATTATGGTATCATATATATATAATATGTTACATAGGATTATTAAAACTATCTTTTATACATTCCCTGAAAAGTGTGAATGAATCATGTTGTTAGGAGGGGTGGTAGCCTACACTTCCACAAATGATGTAATCATATTCCCAAAAAATAGAGTGTATACATTTATGTGTTATAAAATAACTAAATAAGTATAACGAAAATAGAAATATATTATATAACATATATAAATATATTTTTTATCATAATTACCAAAAATTAGAGGTGGTAAAGTAAAAATGAATAGCTTTGTTTGGTGAGGTCATAGTTCACCATACACAAAAATGGTATGTTCATTACAAATTTTATTGATGTGTGTGGAAGTGTAGGTCCAACCCTTAACATAACAACATATAATTATATTGGGCATAGTATTTTTGTTATATAAGCATGGAATAAGATTAATTTAAAGAGGGTATAAAGAAAACGATCTAAATATATTAAGGAAGGGATTTACCTTTTATTTGGGTGACTTCTTCTGGTTGTACCAAAGGGAATACTTGGATGGATTTCTATAAAACCCCAACTATCCATTTCACATTAATTCATTATTTATCACATAAAATTAAACAAAATACAACCCAAATGTTAAATAAGTCTATTTTATTGGGGAATTTAGTACATAGAATAACATCTTGATCCAGGGAAACAACAAAACTATAGAAAGCGTTATTAACATTCTTCTCAAATTCCATGGCTTATAAAACTACATGGGATAACTTAGGTAAAATCATAAGAAATGGGTGATCTATAAACAATATGAAGCTAATAATCATGGAATAAGGTGGTACATGTTAGATAATAGGAACTTAAATGGGCAATAAAAGTAGTAAGAATCATAAACATGAATACTGATATATGATATAACATGGTAATCATAACATGGGAAATGTGGAAAAAAATTAAAACATTGCATAAAAAACAAAGCTCAATGCTAAAACACCTAGATATATTGATGGAAAAATTACCATAAAATAATCAGTTTCCCTATCTATCCAAAATTGACATATCATGATACTAAATATTACCCAATGTATTAAGTTACTATATAATTTCGGGTTGACCCATCAAATTCATTTTATTATCATGTTTATGTATACCACATAGATCATACAACATGCCATCATTAGACATCATATTTTTTCCACAATTAATTGATGATGAATACAAACAGTTAGTTCTTCAATAAAAAATGTATAAGTGTATAAATGTGAACACCCATGATAGGAATTTGGTATGGTATTCACTACACAATTGTGTTGGCATGGAAAACCACGGTTAAATTTTGGCAGCATAACAACATCAATTAAGAATTCATAGAATGTTTTCATGAGATATATAGGTGTATCTCATAATTTTAACATCAAATGGGAATTAATATTGACATAGAAATACGTATCCCGACATTATTAATTGTAAATATAAGGAATAATATCAAGAAGAAGCATCAATAAATAGGATAAAGAAAATAATCTAAACTAAATTTTGACATAGTAATGGGTGTGCATAAATTATAATTGGAGGGATTGATGATACATAAAGGGGTATCTAATCATTTATACATAAATTTATAGAAATTTGGATATGGAATAAATTATCCTATCATGAAAAAATGGAATCTAAGAAGAATAACATAAAATAAGTCCTTGAATGGGAAATAGAGGATGGAGATCCCATACTAAATTTTTTGCATGGTAATGGGTGTACGTAAAGATTTCTGATAGAGATTAATGAGATTAAAAGGGGTATATCATAACATAAACATAAAATTAATAATAAATGGTATATGTAAGAACAATCCCTAACATTAACAAATTGTAATTGATAAGTATAGAATAAAACAAGTGCTTGAATAAAATTGGTAGTGAAAGATCCCTTACATATGTGTGTGAATCCAAATGCATAGGAAGAGATTCTTGAGAGTTTTTAAGTGCCATGGGAGGACTATAAAGATTTTATATCAGGTTATGGACATTATATAAGGAGTGTGAGTGATGAAAAATGGAATATTATATGGGTTTATATAAGAAAATAGGTGGATTTCATTATTCATTAAGTTTGGACTCTACTTAAAAAAATAACCAAAACCAAAAACAATACCTTGGTTTCTTCCCATGGTTTATACCATGTTTGAGTGGTTATCATTATTTTATATGTTCAAGGTATTAATATAATAAAATAAATGCCATTCTTATTTGGATATGAGTCACACTTTTAATGAAATGATATGAAAACCATAAAGTATATTATAAGTTTTGGAGGATTCCTAATGGATTTATAAAATAAATGAAATATACATAAAAAATTAATTTTAATATAAAACAATTTAGTTCTGGTCATGGTATACTATTATAGTATTTTTTACATCACATTCAGTAAATTATGATGTCATAAAACACGAAATATGTTTATTCTATGTTTAATTTTTACCTAAAAATTAAACTGTCTCAGAAAAATGTGAAAAGATAACTTTTAGATAATTTCAACATTTTGATTACCAAATTGATACCCATTTTATCTAAATAATTTTATTAATATTTGAATATTAACTTTTAAAATAATATCTACATTTATTAAGAAATGTGATTTTTTCTATAAAAACAGTTTTAGAACCCATAAAGAAATTACATTTGACTTCTTAACAATTATATAATCATTTATATTTAATAAAAAATATATAATATTATTATTATTTTAAAATATTATTCAGTTCAATTATGCTATAACTCATCAAAGTATGTTTTTTAATTGAATTTGAATATTTCCCAAAAATACTATTTTTTTTAATTATATCAAAATAAAAAACATTAATAAAGTAACCATAATAGGATGAGAGTATAAACATCATTATATAAAAAATAATTTATAGACTCATATATATAGGGTCTTGATATATATCACATTAATACAATATAATACACCATAACTTTATGGTGCATCATGGTAGGACTTTCATGGGGTGGTTTGGAAAAATGGTTTGGGACGTGATCTTAATGAGCTTGAACTTCTCTCGTAAATGGTTTCACTCATGATCATGTTTTTAGGTCTAATATTGGTATTGGTAAAGGGAAAAATATCATTAATGATATCCCTATAGTAAGCTCTGATAAATTGGCTTTATAGTATACGATCCAACTGTTTGACGACATTACATCCTTTGTCAATGTCAATTGGATTTGTTAAACCCCTATATTTATATTAATCATGTGATCACTATTCCATCACTATATTATCAATTGTGGTGAAACTTAATTATATTTTAAATCCAATTGGAAATAATAAAAATTAATTGAAATTAATAGTATTACATAATAAGTAATTTAATTGAAATAAAAAAGCGTATTTTATTTATAACAGTTGAGGTATTTTTCTATCTTCCCCCCTTACGAAATCCCCCCTAGAAATTTTTTATTCCCACTCCAAAATGGACAAGAGAAACTCTATTTCATCACCTACTCTGGTTCCTACTTCACTTCTTCAAACATGTGGTTTCTCGAAAACACTTTGACCAGGTGAATTGTCTTATTTAGTAGAAATTTTTCTCTATGGCCTAAGATCGTCATCATCTTCTCATCATAGAAAAGGTCATTCATCAATGGTACTCCCTCTGGATTGAGTACATTTTAGGTTTCCTGTATGTACATTCTTAATGGGGATACATATAATACATCATGTTCATGATATAGGTTCGATGAGAGTGCTAGTCGATATGACACCACTCTGATGCAATCGGGGATATTAAAGTGGATAATGTTTCTTGGGATAAGATTTCCCTTTATCCCAAATTTCATCTCCTAATTCCATTAAGATATGTATAGGAATACCGTGACTCTAACATCAAACTATCGGAAGTTTCCATGATTTCCAACATATCTCTTTTATCAAATTTTAGGATCCTTGATATGCTACTGAATAGTATTGACCATCTCCACTACTTCTAGACTATTTGAGGACCTAGAAGTTTTTTTCAAAAAATTATACCATACATGTAGGTGTTCTACACCTCTTCCCATAAAGGGCTTCCTAGGGTTCCATTTTGATGCTCAGGTGTAAACTTTTATTATAAGAGAACTCTACCAAAAGAATATGTTTGTCCCATACTCCATTAAAGTCCATAAATCATTCTCTCAACATGAATTCTAGTGTCTAAACAGTCCACCAATATTGGCCGTCAGTTTGAGGGTGATATTCTATACTGAAGTTCGACTTAGTGTTTAGAGCATGTTGGAGACTTTTCCATAACATGGTGGTGAATATTGGTTCTCAATCAGATATAATAGATAACTGTATTCAATGAATCCTTACCACATCTCTAATGTATATTCATGTATGTTATTCCTGTGATAAGTCCACTTGAATTGTGATGAAGTGATTTTTCATTGTAAGATGGTCCAAAACAATCTATATAGAATTTTATTCAAGGTATTTTTTTGGATTTTTGGTGAGAAAGTACAGGGTCATGTTTTCCCATTTTTATATTGGTATGGGTGATGATTTCATCTTCCCCTATGATTTTATTACCTTCCACTATTATATTCTGACATACAAGATCTTGATGTATACTATGCGATCTCATTCTACATATTATCTGAACAATAGTGTAATAAGATATCTTGATATATCTTTTTTATTCGTAGGTGGATGGAGAGGTTTGACCTTTTTGCATCATCAAATATCACCTTCTTTAATACATGATTTGATGGTATAAATAGTCTTGGCCAAAATCTCACAATTCCTTCTTCATTAAAATTAAACTATGATGACTTCCATTTTCTTGTTGTATTCAATTTCTTATGAATTCCCACCTCATCTCTTTGAGAATATTTTACCCTTTAATAAAGAGATGGTTGAGAAATAATATTTTAAAGTCTTGATGATGTTCCTTTCTTTATGATTCCCATTTCTATCATCTTCACTCATAAGAAGGTAAGTTCCTTCTAAATTTTCATCAATAATAAAATTTCCAAATCATTTATATTTATATATTCTACTATATTATTTTCCTTAATAATATTGTATTGAATTGTTCAGTCATAAACCTTGATCGGATCGAAACATCATCACTAGTGCATATTTATCTCTATCTATGTGAATATATACTTAAGAATTTTGTGATCTGTATATATTTCACAATTATCCAAAAAAATATAATTATACCATATTTTCAATTCAAAGATCACTACAGCTAACTCCAAATCATGTTTGGGGTAGTTTTATTCCAAAACATTCAGCTTCCTTGAAGCATGGGCTAATACTTTGTCATTATGCATGAACACACATCCCAATCCCTTATCCAAAGAATTGCTAAATAATATTAAATGTTCTCCACTTTTGGGTAGTGTGATCATAGAGGTACTAATAAGCCTCCTTTTATACTCCATTAGTCTCTTTTCACATTCATCATTCTATAAAGTCTTTACTCCCTTATGAGTTAGATATATTATAGAGTTTTACAATCATGATAATTTTTCACAAATAAATTATAATACCAAGCTAATCCAAGAAAACTATGGATATCTAACAAGAATGTTGTCCTCATCCATCCTTAAATTACTTTTTTCATTTAATGAATCACATATATCATATGTCATGTGATGATATTCCATAAGAATGATAATTCCTTCAACTAAAACTCACATTTTCTATACATTCCTTAAAAAATTATCCATTATCATGGTAATTATAGAATTATACAGATGATCCTCATAATCATCCTTTCTTTCAGTGTATATTATAATATCAACTATAAAGAATATTAAAAATTAAAGTATAAATCAAAATAATCTCTTCATCATGTCCATGAAGTTTGATGCAGCATTAATGAGTCCAAAAGGAATCACTTTAAACTCATAGTGCATGCACCTTGTAAGAAATGAAGTCTTGTGGATATCCTCCTTCTTCACCCAAACATTGTAACATCCCAAATATAAATCCTCCTTATATAATTATTGTGATCTACATAGCTAACTAAACAAGTCATCAATCAATGGCATAGGATACCTATTATTTGTCCTGATATTGTTTTGCTCTTGATAATCAATGAAAAGGAACATTACACCCATCCTCTTTCTTGATGAAGAGTATCGAAGAACCCCATAGTAAAGCACATGGGTGTATGAACACTTTATACATATTATCCTAAAGTTGTTTCATTGACTCCATATGTTCTAAAAAATTCATTGAATAAAGATACTTGGATAATGGTAATGCACCAAGTATAAGCTTGGCTGAAAATTCATCCTCTACTCTAGGATGAAGAAGAGGTAATTACTCAAGAAACACATCAGAATATTCCCTCACAATGTACATGTTGTAAGACCGTGATATTTTTAAGAGATCCATTTTTTTTAAATTTATTTGATGTCCTGTGTTATAAGCTACACCAAGATAAACTTGTCTTATATGCAACAACAAATTATCTTGGGGTATACAAAACATTATACATGAATTATGTCATAGAAAATTTGACATTATTTTCCTATAATTAATTTCGCACAATACATAATTTATGTTAATGACTATATATTATTATGTTACCTTATAACCTAGTCATTATGATGGAAGATGTGAATAGTAGTAGCTTTCTTTTGAAAAAACTATTTATATCGAAATAAGCATGTATATAAAATAATAAAATCAAACCTGATGGATTTTATTAATTTCATATATACGTAATATACTCAATATAATGTTTAAAATTAATCTTATATGTTTTCTATACATGATATAAGAACAAATTCATTTTTTCCGATAAAAGAAGTATTTTTCAAGAAATGAAATTTGGTTGCCTTTTAATGGTGAACACATTTTAAATATAGTTTTCAACAATTTTATATATTCAATTTAACAAAATAAACATCTTATTTTGAATCATTATATAAAAAATTCCATTTTATTAATTTTTGAAATTTTTGATATATTTTTGATAACATTCATGTTTTGATGGATAGTAAAAATACAGTAATTTTTAATTGAAAACTACTTTTTTCATCGAAATAATATGTATGGATAAATTAAGTTATCTAATTGTTTCAAAGTAAAAATAGAATAAGCTTTTTTCATTTAATATAATTTTTTTCATTGGAATTAATTTGACAAAGAATATTGTGGTAGAAACATTTTAATCTTTTGCAATGTTTTAACTTTTAAAAACCCGTTTTTCATTCCAACAACATGAATAATCTTAACATAATTAATATAACTTATATATTTTTTAAAAATGGATTCCATATTTATAATAAGTGGTTCTAAATTTTATTAATAGAATTCCTTTATTTTTTAACATTATGAATAGTAACTTCAGTAGTTTTTTATTATTACAGTAAAAAGGTAAAATAGGTAATTAAAGGTAAACATAATATTATAAAATTTCCTTACACTTGTCCTAATATTATTGGTTGAGTTATTTTTGACCTAATATATCCATGGGTAGATATTATACCCTTTTTAAACCACATGGATGACAATAGGACATTTAATATATTTTATTCAAATAGATGTAAAATATGTCTGACTCAAATTTTAATAAGTTCATCGTTTTTAAAATAATTTCATAAAAAATACAAATTTGACTGTAAGTACTCATTTTAATGATAAAATGTTTTTATTTATCAAGATAATTTATTTTACTATTTTATAAAATAAATAATTTCCTTAAGGAATTCTACTTTAATGATGTAGAGAATGTTTAATTAATGAGAAATCAATAAAATTATTATTATTAAAGTGATAATAACCATTAAAGACCCAAAAGCATAACCAAATCTTATTTTTTGAGTATATATTGACCATACTCATCCAATGGTCTAGTTATTGACCATTAATATCCTTATCTATGATATTACTACACGTATATTGTTTTATTTAAAGTCATGATAAACTTGTCATATTCTTGTTTTAATGAGTATAACACTTTTATTGTTGGATTTTACAGACAATATATTCAACTAAAATTATTTATTTGAAATATAGTATATTTATCTTCATCATAGTATTTTATTTTTAATTTTTATTCAAAAAAATATGTGTATGAAATAATTTCACAAAATTGATGTTGTAATTATTTTTTTAATTAAGATAATAAATAAATGTTATTAAAATATTAAAATAAATAATTAACATGTTTACATAATTTTATTCATGACCTTGAACTCTTATAAATATAATAAAATATTTTTTTCAAAGTTATCTTGTTATTTTAATATTTTTAAAAAATTCAATGAATTGAATATTGTCAAAATTGACACTATTGATTACATATCAAAATTATGTTTTAATAAATTATTTAAAAATCATTAAACATTTTAAAAATTTCTATAATTATTATTATATTTGCTAAACTATTATAAGGTATTTATTTATAGTCTAATTGACATCAAATAATAAATATTTCCCCCTTTAAATTTTGAAAGATTTATTACCCTAGTTAAAAATTAAATAGAATAACTAAGTGTTAATTAAAATGAAACAGTATAAATTGAAATATAAGCATGTATAAAATTTATCAGTTGATGAGAATACAACCCTATATCATCCAATATTTAAAATTGGAATATTTTTGTGGTTTTTGGATGGGGTTTGATTTTATTATAAATTAATATTTTTTGGAGATCCCAAAAGTGTTCCTCACCTCATTTATAAAAAGGAACCTCCTCCCTCACTTATTAACTTCATGTTGAGCCTTCATGCTCACCCATTTCATATGATTTTCCTGTATAAAAATCCCTAGTTACATTTTAGATGTTCTTTTCTTCTTCAAAATCCAACTCTAGTTCATTATGAAGAGATTTAGAGGGAGCACGTTGAAGAAGATGTAATCTCCAATACCAATTCTTTTAAACTTATTTCCTCTTCTACTTACTCTTCATTTGTTTTTTATTATAAATTAATAACTCTAGTATCACTTATATACTTATATTTTATTATGATTATAAAGAAACCATATTCATTCTTTTTTCCATCCTACAAAAATTGAAATCACCATGCATGTGTACGTACGACTTATCATCTCTACATAGTTTTGTAATCTGTTTTTAACAAATACCTTATATGGATGTGTATAATAATGAATATAATAACTATATTATGTTATTTTAAAATTTTATTTATTCTGAAACAAAATATATACCATCAACTTCCATACAATTTCACAATTATGGTAATGATATTGTTGATCATGTGTACATACGGCATACCGTCTCCACGATTCAATTTGATTCATTATACATGATATCCATTAAAAATGATTATATGAATTTATTTTATAAAATAATATGATATATATTATAAAAATATAATTATGTAAATGATATCATTAGAATCTAAGAATAGGAACAAGAACTTATCAAATGAAACATGAATAAAAAAATAATGCAGTTAATACCTGATGGAAGAGAAATAATGTTATTAACAAACGGGTAATAATATTATCACTCATGATATTATAAAAAGGTAATATGATTCTTTAATAATCTAATAAAATTATTTAAACCCTTATATATAAGGTTTAGTAATGTATTAATGAACCCTGACCTAAGGCAAGGCATAATTTAACAATCTCATTAATATTTGACATTATTTATATTTAAGTATATACCGGGGTATATTTATCATCCATATAAATGTTTCCAAAATATATATTCAAAAATTTCATTTATACCCTTCTAAAAGTTTATAAATTCAGTTTTTCCCAGTTGCTAATTATTTTTTAAATGGTATTAAAGGAATCTTTTTTCGTTTCTCAGTACGAGGAACTTTTTTACTAATCCAAAAAGTATGAGAAGACTGTTTTCTTTCAACTTATATGGAATTATGGTTTTTTAAATTCTCATAAACTCATATTTACATGAATCTTTCATTTTAGTATTTTGAGGTTGTTTTCGATTAAATTTTTTCTTTTAAAATTGTGTGTAATTTTCAGAAAATAAAATGTTTTTAAAGTAGAAAGAATATTTCCATCAAGAATTAATTTCAAGTGTTCAATAAAAATTATTGTCCATCTAATATAGAACAATATAATAGTGTTATGTATAAATTCTACTATACCTATTCTTATTATGATTTTATTGTGATTTTTATTGAATTCGATTTATGAAATGAATTAGTTTTACATTTCTTGTGTTATTGTGGAATGATAATTAAGAAACTCATTTTATTCCTTGGGTTTTTCTATGATGAATGATTTGTGTTTTTATGGAACACATATGAATGGTTTAGTTATAAGATGGGTTGAAACTATATATATCTACAATAAATTGGTTAAATATTTATATCTCAAGAGATATAGAATACTGTAATGGAAAGTAAATCTGATTCGATAATACAGGGTTGGAACGACAAGTAAATATTTTTCAGCAATTCAGGGCTGGAATGAAGTGTGAACTCAATTTAGTAAAATAAGTTGTCAACTATGATGGTCTTGGAAATGATAATTGAATAATATGAAATTATTTCTTATACTTATGGTTATTCCATTAAGGGTTATGTCTTGTGTTATGACTTTTGGGATTACATTCATTGATTCTTATGGACTTTTATAATTTATTTCATGGCATGATATCATGATCTTTCTGATACAGGATAAAATTTTCAGATGTTATGATCTTATGTATTATGATTATGATATTATTGATATCACCCTTATTTACCCTTAATTATATTCTGATCTCACCATTTCTTATGTTTCTTTTCCTCGTGTTTTGAAGAAGATTATTAAGAAAGATATGTCCAAAAGGGGTCTAGTTATAAAGGTATAAGGGGAAGACAATGTAGATATATTATGAAGCAGTTATTTATATTTCCATGTATCTAAAGACACTATACCCATATGGTCCTATCACAGATTTTTTTATATTTTTTAATGGATATTATTCAATTTTGAAGTAATATCTATGTATGAAAAGTACGATTTATTATAATTGGTATCATGGGAAATATATAGTTATCCTTTTGAAACTAGGATGTGAAAAATTTACTAAGATCTATAACTATATTTCTAGTGATATGTATTGGGATTTCATAAATAAAAGTATTATTATAGATTAAAATAATAGATTTTTTATGATAATCATTAATAACCACATATAAAACCTAAGATATCATCGATTGAAATATTATAAGTAATTTACCTTACTTATGTGTATTTTCTAATCTCTTATATGTATTTCTCACACATTTCCTTTTATCCAATGCCAATAGCTGGTACAAGATATAACATGGTCAAAATTGAATGTCTCGAATATAGAATGTGTGGGAATTATGAAAAGTAATTTCCTAAGTGTCAATTTCATGAATAGAATCATGAAGGTGGTACGATTATGGGTTCGACTTTTGAGGATAATGAGATTGTAAACAAAATATGAATGGTATGGGATGTTCTACAATTATTTTTTAATTTAAACCAATGATTCTTTGGTATATTTAGGTTCAATAAACTGAATACATGATTCATATTTTAGTAAATACTAAGTTCATGGATCCGGAATAATGGTTTCAGAATACAGTTTCATCGTTGAGGTGTGTAAGTTTTAGAATTAAAATATAATGTTACAAGAATCATAAAATATATAAGTATTTTTAGTCCAGAAGTTTCATTATGAATGGAAAATGATGTGTTGAATAGTTATAAGGAAATAAAATAGTGATTTAAGGGTAAGGTGATATAGTTGTAGAACACATTATTATGAGAAATATAACCCTTAATATGTCAATTATGTTAATATAATGATTTTTAGACAAATATATGTTGGATTTGAATAAGTAAATTGAATGATGCTAGTTTCTTTGGAAATAATTATGTATTTTTTTAATTGGTTTATGATATCATGTATAAATTATAAAACTTTGTGGAACTTAAGTAATATTTCTAATAATATTTGTAATAAAGAAACAAGCATGTTTTTAATAAGGTTATGTGGTAGTTCATGTTTTTAATATGTCTAAAGAGAATACATGATGAAGGTAATCACATGTTTTTAATGTGACCTGAAATGAGATACCTTACGATATATGGGTTTAAAATGTTAAGATGATTTACAAAAACCCTTTCTAAAGTTTTGATTTTTTAGCTTTTAGATGGATTGTAAGGTTATCAATTTATGGAAAGTTTATGTTTTACATCGAATGAAGTTTTAGTATTACATTTCCATTGGTGGAATTATGAATATGTGATAAATTATTCTAAAATATTAGTTGTGATAAATACATATTGAATGACTTGTAATTCAATTTATGTATCTCATGATCTACAAATTCTTAAGGAATGAAAAATTCACCTTTATTTCCCAGAATAACATATGAAGTGGAAATTGATCAACACAAAACGAAAAGATGATATAATACATAATAAAGAAACAATTTCTTCTAATTATTCACCTCTTATGATGGGATATTGAAACAAAAATAATTATCCTAGTACCTTCTTTACCAATGAATTATATTTACCGTTAGATCATCACGAATTTATGTATTTTGATTGTTAACTTTCTCCTAATGATCTTCTCTATCACTCTCTATTAGAACTTGATAGTTCTAATTTGTATTCCATGTCTATGTTTTCACTTTACACATATGTTCTCTTATGTGGAAACACATTGATGAGTGACTTTGGGTAACAAATATGTTTCTTACATTTCCTTTTTAAAATTTATTTTTATTCTTCATTCTTCTAATGTTGGTTTCTATAAAAGAACTTCAAATGTATTAATCCTTTTATATCCCCAAAGAATTTGGAGGGTGAAATTAATTTTAAGGGGAGAATAATTCAACACATATATATTTTTTAGAGATATATTTTTTTAATTTTTTTATGTCTTGTATTGTACACTACACCAAGATGAGCTTGAGCTATATGGAACACTGGTTTAGCTTGAAGTATATGAAACACTATGCATGGATTGTGTTACACATAATTTCATGTTATTTTGTATAGAATTAATTTAATACATGGATGAGTTCAAATGAACAAATAAATATTATTATATTAACTTATAACCTATTCATTATAACGGCATGAATGAACAATATTAACTTTCTTCGAAAAAAACTATTCAGATCCAAATAACTGTGTTTATAAAATAATAAAATCACTCTTCATGGATTTTATTAATGTAATATATATGTAATTTATTCTATATACTGTTTAAAATTCTTATTATATGTTTTATAGACATAATACAAGAACAAATTAAATTTTTCAGATAAAAGAATTATTTTTCAAAAAAATGAAGTTTTTCACCTTTTGATGGTGCACCCATTTAAATATAGTTTTTTAAAATTTTATATATTCAATTTAAAAAAACAAAATTCTTCTTTGGAATATTGAAATACATTTTTTTACTTTGGTTAATTTTTCTTTACTTTTTCGATAACTTTCATGTTTTGATAAATTGTAAAAATACACTAAAATTTAATTAAAAACATATTTTTTAATCGAAATAATTTAAATGGATAAATTATATTATTTAATTATTTTAAATTATATATAGAATATATTTTTATCATATGTTATTATTTTTTTCATTGAAATTTATTTTACCATAAAATTTGATGGAAAAACATTTCAGTCTTTTGCAACGTTTTAACTTTTACAACACCATTTTTTATTCCGACAACATGATTAATTTTAAATTAATTATTGAAAATTATATGATTTTAATTTTTAAAAATGTAATATATATTTCTAATCATTACTTCCAAATTATTTAAATAGCATTATATTTACTTTTTTGTCATTATGAACAGTAACTTTGGTGATTCTTTATTAATACGGAAAAAAGATAAATCGATTAATTAAGGGTAAATATAAAATTATTAAATTACCATAAAACTTATTCTAATGTGTTTTTATGAGTGATTTTCATGCTAAATGATCCTTTTGTATAAATGATACCATTTAAAAAACCCTTTTATGAGATTAGGAAATTAAATATATTTTATTTAATGTAAAGTTAAATATGTCTTACTCAAATTTTAATAACATGATAATTATTAAAATAAGGTTATACAGAAAATAAATTTGACGATAAATAAAAATTTGAAAGGTAAAATGTTTTTCTTTATCATGATATTTTATTTGTAATTTTTAGGAAATAAATAATTACCTTATAGAATTATACGATTGTGATGAAAAAATTATTTAATTTATCAGAAATCAATAAAATAGTTATTATTAAAATGATAATAACAATTAAAAGACTCAAACACTTGCCAAAATCTTATTGGAAAAGTATATCTCAACCATAATAATCTAATGGTCTAGTTATTGACCATTTATTTCCTTATAGAAGAGATTATGACACTTATGTTATTTTATTTAACGTCATGATAAACTGGTCACATTCATGTTTTAATGAGTATGTCATTTTTAATGATGTATTTTCCAGAAGTAATATTCAACTAAAAGTATTTTTCTAAAATATAGTAGATATATCATCATCATATTATTTTATTTTTCATTTTTATTCAACAGATATGTGTATTAAATAATTACCAAAAATTTATGTTGTAATTAATTTATAAATGGAAATCACAATTAAATGTTATTAAAATATTAAAATAAATAATTAATGTGTTAAATTAATTTTATAGATTCCCTTGACAACTTATAAATAGGAAAAAATATTTTTTTTCAATTTTATCTTATTATTTGAATTTTTTAAAAAACTAAATGAATTGAATAGTGTTAAAATTGACACTATTGATTGTTTGTCAAAATATTGTTTTCATAAATTATTTTCAAATATTAAAAATATTAAAAATATATAATAATAATGTTTTGGTATAAAATTTAAAAATTTATTTATTTATTGTCCAATTTAAATCAATGAAATAAATATTTCACCCTTTTAATATTGAAATATTTGTTACCATATTTACAAATTAAATAGAATTACTAAGTCTTAATTAAAATTATAAGATTTAAATTCATAGAAAAACTTGTCTAAAATTTATTGGATGATCATATTACTACCATATCTCATCTCATATTCTAAATTGGGATATTTTTGTGGTTTTTGGAAGTGTTTTGATTTTATTATAAATTAATATTTTTTAAGATCCCAAAAGTGCCCCTCACCTCAATTATAAAAGGTAACCTACTCCCTCACCTCTTCACCTCACATTTAACCTTCAATATCATCCATAAAAATAAATTTTCCTTTCTAATCATCCATAGTTTCATTATATAGGGTCTGTTCTTTTTCAAAGACCCTCTCTAGTGCTTTGCGAGGAGATTCAGAGGGAGCACATCGAAGAAGAGGTAATCTCCTCTACCAATTCTTTCAAAATTCTTTCTTCTTCTACTTATTCTTCATTAGTTGTACAATTATAATGTAATAAATTCAGAATAATTTATATACCGATATTTCATTATTATTATGAAACAACAATATTCCATCTTCTATCCATCCGATGAAAAATGAAATTGCCACGTGTGCGTACGTACATATTACCATCTCCATGCCATGATGTAATCTGTTATTCACCACCACCTTGCATGAATGGGTATAATTATGGAATTAAGAAATAAATATGATTATTATAAAAATATATGTATTTTGGAACAAAATATACACCATACACTTCTATTCTATTTCAAAATTACTCGAATGATATTGTCGCTCGTGCGTGCGTACGCCCTACCATCTCCATGATGCAATGTGATTCATTCTACATGATATCTATTAATACATGATTATATAAATGTATTGAATGAAATAATATGATATATATTTTATTAATATAATTATGGAAATTATATAAATATATTCTTTGAAGAGGAATAAGAACTTATTCAATTTAACATGCGTAAGAAAATAATGCAGTTAATACATGATAGATGAGAAATAATTTTATTAACAAACAGGTAATACTATTATCACTTATGATATTATAAAAATTTAATTTAATTAAATAATAAGTTAATAACATTATTTAAACCCTTATACATGAGGTCTGAACATGTACGAAGGAACCCAGACCTATGTTAGGGCATAATTTTCGCAATCTCATTATTATCTGTGATAGTTTAAATGTAACTATATAATGAGGTATATTTATCATCAATGTCATTATTTCCAAAATATGTCTTCCAAAATATTCTTTCAATCCATCTAAAATTTTTCAATGTCAATTTTACCCAAATTTTGAATTTTTTTTAAATGGTATGGATGGAATGTTTTTTGATTTTCAATGTGAGGTACTTTTTAACTTATCTAACAAAATTGCGAGATGGATATTTTTTTTAACATATTTGGAATGAAACGTTATTACATATTCATAACACCATATTTACATGAATCATACATTACAGTATTTCAAAGTTATATTCAATGATATTCATTTCTTTTAAAATTTTGAGTCTTTTTGGGAAAACAAAATGTTTATGAAGAAGAAAAGATATTTTCCTCATGATTTAATTTCAAGTGTTCAACAAAAATTATTTTCAATCTATACTGTAATTCTTTAATAGGGTTATGTTTAAATTATATTATCCTCTGAATTGAATGGTTTTATTATGTTTTTATGGAATTCTATTTATGAAATATATTTATTTTATGTGGATTTTTTTTGATATAGTGTTGTTTAAGAGACCCATTTTATATATTGGGTTGTCTTATGATGAATGATTAATTGTTTTTGTGGAACATGTAAGAAAGATTTCATTATGAGATAGGTAGGAACTATTTTCCCCTCCTATGCATTGGGTAAGAATATATATCTAATGATATGGATAGGACTAGAATGGTATTTAAATTGGGATTAGTAATCCAGGGCTAGAACGGTATGTATATCTAGTTTAATAATACAGGACCGGAACGAGGAGTGACTTCAGTTCTGTAAAGTTCATTTTCTATTATGATGGTTTGGGAAATGATCCTTGAATAATTTGTAATTATTTTATATTCTTATGTGTTGGCTACAAAATTTCATGTTTTATTTTATAATGTTTGGGATTACATTTATTTATTATTTTGAACTTTTATTATTTATCTCATGGTATGATATCACGATCATTTATATACAAGATAAGATTCTAAAATATTATGTTCTTATTTATTATGATTATGATATGATTGATATCTCCCTTGTTTACCCTTACTAAGAATCTGAGCTCACCCTTTCTTATGTTTGTTTTCCCTAGGTTGTAAAGAAGTGTATTAAATAAGATATGTCAAAATAGGGTCTAGCTATGAAGGAATAAGTGGGAGATAATGTATATGTCTTATGAACTAGTTTTTTATGTGAACAAATTTCTAAAAAAACTACACCTATATGGTCATATCATGGATTTTTTATATTTTTAATATATATTCTTCAATTTTTATGTATTATCTATGTATGTAAAGTACCAGTTTCTATACATGTCTTCAAGGATGAATCTTTCCTTATAATCAATAAATTTTGATAAATACGCTTTATCATAGGGAAAAAGAATCAATTCTTAATATGTTGGTTCTAAATAATATTTATCCTCATCCTTCCACTTCTATATAATAGGGGGACGATTCTCCATACATAGAGTGATTTCCTTCTCGTGGGAATTTATGGTGTATTTATATAGGAAAAGTCAATTCATGCCCAAAATTAAATCACATTCAACCTAAGGGAGTATTAAAAGGTTATTTGGGATGTTAGATCCACTAATTATGATAGAGGAAAATTTATATACATGGGATGAAATAACTTCCCAATTTATCATTTTCATCAATAGCTTTAATTCCATCCTTCGTGGTGGTGTTTGAATAGTTCCGTTAATATTTTTTGATATGAAGGAATGCATAAAACCAGAATCAAAATGTATGTTCACCATTCTTTAATTATTACCTAGAATACATGCCACCACATCTTTATTGGGATATAACTCAGTGGTTGTGATCACAAAATCTCACCCTTTCAGACTTGGAAGTTGTTGTTCATCTCTAAAAATCATTTTTATTAGAGCATTGGTTTGAAAAGTTCCCTAATTACTTGTAGTTGAAGCAATTAACAATGTGATGACAAATGGATATAGAATTCTTTTCCTCCATATCATTAATGTTTTTCTCATATCGTTAATCATTATCGAGGTGTCCTTCATTCCCATAACTAATGTATTTCCTTGTTACCAATTGGTAATTTCTAGGGTGTTTCTTTCCGCACCTTTGACAAATGGGATGATGAAACTTCTTAGCACCATTATATTTATCCATCAGACAACCATAATTATACTCAAATTTCCACTTATTATCCTTGTGGTTCTCATGAGATTCTCTAATCAACATTTCGACTTTGAGGGCACATCGAACTATTTCTTCATAGATATCAAAGTCATGGATTTCCAAGGGTTTTCAAAGGTAAGGATTCATCCCACCGAAGAAGTGTTCAACCTTGTATTCAGAGGTAATGAAAAAATAAAGGAATATCAAGAAAGTATTGTGAAGTTTTTATAGTATTCCCAAATAGATTCATCATCTTTTTTATTTAGGTAAAGGATGTACCTTTCCATTTTATGATGGGGAGTGTGAGGAAAATATTTATCAAAATAAATTCTAGAATTCCTACCACTTGATGGTTTCAATATCTTCCTCAAGATTTGTATTATTGATCAATGTCTACCACAAATAATCTTCTCCCTCCATACTTTAATCATCTAGTAGAACCTTCTCTTTCTTAAAACATTGAATAATGGAGAAGAAGTTCTCAATGGATTTGATCCATTGTTCCGTGATTAAAGGATCAGATGATCCATTGAATGTCAGAGGCCTTTATCGCATAAAGGTCTCAATCACAACTTATTCTCTCTTAGGGGGATTTGGAGACTCCTCTTAATCAAGGTTTCTATTCAAAACCTGGTTCATCAGAGATAGTTTCATCATTAATTTTTTTATTCCATCTCCCATCAAGTTGAGCATCTCATTGGGGAAATTATCAAATTTCCCATTGCATTGATTGTTTACCTGATTCCTACTATTTCTAGACATTGGCTAGAATGAAAGGAAAATAAAGGATGACTATTTTTAAACTATTAAACACGTTAATGGGAATATAATTAAATTAACCAGATAACATATAAATTACCATTATTTTTTTAACTTATGAATTTCGAGGCTTCACTGAATGTTATCCATATTATATTTCCTCAAATATATTCTTATGGTAATTTTTTTGTTCCTCAAATAATGGTTTGTACTAAGTCTATAAATTTACCAATCCATGTCCCCTAGGAATTACAAACTTTGTGTGTAGTAAGACCCATTTTCATATACCATGTTACAC
Organism: Viscum album; assembly: GCA_963277665.1. Classification (NCBI taxonomy): domain Eukaryota; kingdom Viridiplantae; phylum Streptophyta; class Magnoliopsida; order Santalales; family Viscaceae; genus Viscum; species Viscum album. The sequence continues at coordinate 1,702,273,820 of OY728147.1, read as the reverse complement.
AGAGTCTAGCCCAACACACCTTGTTGATGTTGTTACCGCTAGGTATATTTTTTCTAGAACCTTGTTCACTTGATGTATCCAGAAAGTTATGTATTTTCTTGATAATCAACTTTCTATATACTTACCAAAATTTTGGGTTGTTTTCATATACACAGTCTTATCCCTAAGGGTTTTACAAGAGTTTTCTAATCCTAAGCTCAAAAATTACTAAACATTTCTTTGATACCAACTATAACAACACTTCCCTTTATTTCACATAAATTCAGTATTTATTATATAAAAGTACAAATAATAAATCCCAAAAGATCAATAATTCTAGTACATTTGATAATTAGATATAGAAAATAACATCATGAACATGGGATACAACAAAATTATTGAAAACATATTTAACATTCTTCTAAAATTCCATCTCTTTTAAAACTATACGGGATAAACTGGGGATAAACATAATAGAGGGGTGAGTTATAAAGCCCATTAAGGGAATAGACATAAAATATGGCGGTACATGTTAGTCAATAAACACGTCAATGGGGCATAAAAGAGTAATACTCATAAACACGAACAATGAAACATAATATAGAATGATAATCACGACATGGGAAATATGACAACAACTTAAAACGATGCATCATAAAAATAGTTCAAGGATAAACCATCAAGATATCATGGTGTAAAAGTTCCCATATATGATTTAGGTTCACATCCTATACCAACATGTTGTATCATGATACTAAAAATTAACAAAATCATTTGAGCATTATATAATTCTTGGTGCACCCATCACATTCATTTCATTCTCAAGATTTAGTTTTCCACCTTGATCATACAACATGGTGTCATTCAACGACATATTTTATTCCATAATAAAAGAGAGTGGAAGACTTAAATTTAATTCCCCAATAAAATAAGTATAAGTGAATACAGGTGAACACCCTTGATAGATATTGGGTTTCTTATTCACTACATAATTTTTTTGGAATGGGAATTCATGGTGAAATTTCAGTAGCATAACCACGCCGCATAAAAATTCATTAAATGGGTTGATGAGAGAGAACAGTTTCTATAATAATTTTAATATAAAATGGAAACTAATAGGGACATGGAGATACATATCCCAACATAATTAATTGAAAATATAAGTCATAATATCATATGGAAACATTTATAAAGTGGAGAACGAAATTAATCCAAATTAATTATTTAGCATGGTAACAAGTATAAAGAAATGATCATGTGAGGGACTAATGAGTGAGAAATGGGTATATCATCATTTATAAATTAATGGATAGTAAGGGGATATGGAATAAATTAAAACAAAATTAAAAAAAAGGAAATAGATATGCATAACAGAAAATAAGTGATCGAATGGGAAGAGATGAGAGAGATCCCTTATTATATTTCTGAATGATTATGGGTGTACATAATGGTTCAGGAGAGGGATTAATGGGAGTGAAATGGGTCTCTTAGAATGTAAAATACGTTTTTATTTTGAAACACCTTTAAGAGAAAGTGAGAACCCAAATATTACTAAAATAAAGTACCATTTGATAAGGTCGATCCATTAAAAATAAAATTTCAACCTATTTAACACACTATCCTTGAATAATTTCCAATGAGGTAGCATACCTGAGTAGCTGGATCATCATTGATGAGATATTCAAACCAATAATCCATTTTTTCTAACATTAAGATGTACTCATCCATATTCATTTTCCCTACATTAAAACCACTTACCAGTATAAGTTATTACTTATTAATCTACTCTATCTACTCTTTATTAGTATCCCCTGAAGAAGCATCACATACATCTGATTAGCATCCTCTTATGTATCATTAATAGTAAGAGAATATTTTAACATAACCACCTTTGAGTGAATAATATGATTCTAGGTTTGGACCTCATTGTACGATTTTCAGTGTTGGACATTGGAATCACCCATAATATCATCCCGATCATAGCTGCTCTTAGAGTAGGCGCATTTGAACACCATCAGTGCCTCTTGATGGCCATTAGACTCTCCCATCATATAATCTGTTTTATTTCTGTTGACTGGAAAATTTCCTTCACATTGGACCTCCTCCTGTGCACTATTTAGTTCAATGTTCTTCTCATTGGGACTCTTTTCTTAGCCAATCTAGTCTGAATTGGTTTCGTGAGAACATAATATTTTGTTTGGCCTTTGGGATTGTGTTATCCCTTAAGAATGATGTTGTCAGAATCCTTATTTCCTTTTCCCCTTTTCCTCCTTATATTATAATTCCCTCTTTCAAAAATATCCTCTGCACTAACCTATGAATATGGGTCGGAGGTCTCAACACTTGTCACTGCCCCCATAAAAACATTCCTCTCATAATAATCCTCATTCAATGTCAATGTTGTTGGGCCTTGAACCAATCCTTCAGTGGGGAGACCTTCAAACTGGTTGGCCAGATTAATTCTTGGTATGACCTTCCTAAGTCCAACATAATTGGTAGTAACTTCAACATCCTCTTTGGCCTAATTTCCATGAGTTAAATCATTCACAGCACCCTTTTCAATACGTATATAGATATCCACATTTGAAGCATAGCTGGGGCCGGAAACTGCCTCAAACTCTTGTAGCCCCTCCATGTTATTAGTTCTATTACCAGCACACACATATTTAGAATATAAATAGAGACTTAAATCCATATTCCACCCTAATCATGGTTTGGTTTGCATAACAGGATCTTCCAGGTCATGTTTCAATCGGTTAAAAACATCCCGACGATTTTGATCGGTCTGCCTCAGATAATCCACTTTAGGAGTAGGAGCCACTATCCCTAAGGATACATCAATATACCTCATCCCATAATCATCCATGATCTCTCAATCAATTCCAATAGGATTTTTACTCCCCTTTTTCAGCTTCTTCAGGTGGTTACCACACCTACAAGATACCTTTAGGTGACCATGATGCTTGTAGGAAGAGTATAAATCAACCCAATTTTCAAAACAAACCGGTTGTTTGTATAGAATTTCATCTCCAACTGAAATCCAAACATAGTAAACTGGTAATTGGGAAAATTCAAAATCATCAAAAATTATTGGGGAGATTAGATGGCATACCGTGCGAGTTTGACTGTTAGAACATAAATATAATCTATAATGTTTATAATAATTAAAATAATTGAAGGATTTTGGAATGAAAGTGGAATATGAGGAAAACATTCCAAAATGGCCACCATATGTGAGTCATTATTCTTATGTAAATCTAAGGACCACATAAACACGAAGAAACCAAAGCCCTTCCAGACACAGGGGCACTGAACTAAGCTAATATCAGGTATTCTTCAAAACAAAAGAAAATAATGATTTATTAATTGTCCAGTAGTCCAACTATTGATAAATATTATAAAACCCATGAATAAAATAAAAATAGGTCAAACTAAACCACCAAAGGATGTTCAAGATTAAAAAAAGTGATCAGGGTATAATTAAGGAGGGTTTATGGATCTGTAAACTACAATGACAACAAAGGAAGCAGTGGAGGGCCCTAGAATAAATTGGGGAGTTTAGGGAAAAGATAGATTTAAGTGAATGTAGACAGAAAATCCAAGTTGGAAAAGGGGGAAATCATGAGTTTACTTCTATAGGGGATGACAAAGTTCCCTCCCTCTCTAGTGGGGGAAGGACAGGCGCAAAGGCCATTGTCACTTATGGAATGGCCAGTGGCGTTTTGAGCGAGAGAGATGTGATGTGAAATTATTCAGTGTGAAATGGGTCTCTCAAAATATATAAATCCAAATGATAGTATGTTGGATATAAAGAAACATATCCCAACCTGAAAAAATGGAAATTAATAAGCATAACATAAAATAAGTGCATGAATAAAAAGGATAGTGGATGATTCCATACGTGAGTGTGTGATACCAAATGATTGGGATATTTGAGGATCCTTTGGAGAGCTCTAAAGAGTGTAGGGCAGAATATGTATGTTTTCTAAAGAGTTTGAGTGAAGATAAATGATTCACATTCTTAATGAAATGGTTTTAAAACCATAAAATATATAAAAAGTTTCGGAGGGTACATAATGGATTTATAAAATAATTCAAATAAACATAATACCACATTATTTGAAATAAAAAAATAGATATTTGGTATCGAATACCATTTATAGTATTTATTATATCACTTTTGGGACATTATGATGTCATTAAACAAAAAGTATATTTATCCATCATTTAATATCAAACATAAAATTCGACTGTCTCAGAAAATTGTGAAAATTTAACCATTGAATAAATTTTACATTCCGATTCTAAAAATTATATTCATTTTATCTAAATAACATTATTAAATTATGAATTTTTACTTTTAAATAAAACTGAAATTTGTTATGAAATTAATGGTGTTTTTGATAATAACAGTCTACGAACCCTTATAAAAATTAAATTTGACTTCTAAAAATTAAATGGCCATTTATATTTAAAAAAAATATTTATTAATACTATTATATTAAAATTATATTGACATAAAAAATATATTAATTCAAAATAATAAGTTCTGTAATAAATTTGAATAATACTCAAAAATAATTTTTTTATATTATATCGAAATAAAAAACATTTATAAAGTAACCATATTAGAAAGAAAATATATTCAACATTAATTAAAAAATATTTCAAATACTCATAATTCTACTTTCTTGATACAAATCCCTTTAATACATCGAAAAATGCCCTAAGAGTAAGGTGCACAATGGTGGTACATTCATGGGGTGGTTCGTCAAACATGCTTTGGGTCATGATCTCGATGAGCCTGAAATTCTTCCATAAACAGTTTCTATCATGCTTAAGTTTTTGGATCCCAACATGGGATTTGTAGAGGTAAATCCCAATAATGATATCTCCCCTGTAATATCTAACAAATGGGATTTATAGGGTATGATCCTACTTGTTGAGGCTTTAAAGTTTTTTCTGTTTCAACTGGATTTTTTAAAACTATATATTTATACTAATCATGTGATCACTATTAAAATACTATATTATCAAGAGTAATGAAACTTAATGGGATTTTAAATCCAAATGGATATAATAATGAAAATATTTTCATGTGTTTTTTGTAACTATATTACTTTATAAGTCATTTAATTAAAACAAAATGGGGATTTTATTTATAACAGTTCTGGTCGCTACACTTTCTAACCAATGTGAGGATTCTAGATTGAGGTGATAGATGTTTAGGATCCATTTTTTGGAAAATATTGATGGAGCCAAAGGTTATAGATAGACGTGATTAAGTGGGATTCTTGAGTTTCTTTTTCTAGTGGAGGAGGTGTGGCACTCTTATAAATTTGTACAAATTGAATTCCACCCATGTTTCTTCCATAGAGAGTGGATCTAATAATGGACCAAATTATAAAAAATAGAGGATAGAGTCTAAATATATTTGTAAAATAGATTTTGGAAAAATTTATTGTTGATTTGGGCTCTTAATATTCTGTTTTAGTCTCTTATTATTCTTAATTTCACCTTAATCTTTGTAATTTTTTTTTGAAAGAAGACTAAGACCTTGCCTAAAAAAGAAAGACCCCTTTATTAAAAGTAGAAGAAAGATTACACAAGCCTAAAAGTAGAAGTTTTACACCGATCCCTCTTAAGAATAAAAAGAAGATCCTCTGGTACCTGATTAGCCTAGTGAAAAGCACCACCAATGACACCTTTGTTAGCAAGCGCATCCTCCAGAGAGTTCGCCTCATGATATACATGAGTAACAATAAACTCCTTCGATGAGAGAAGATCTAAACACCTTTCCCAATGATTAGTCAACTTCCATGAAAGATGAATAGAATCGGTTTGAAGAGCCGTAACTACAATCTGATAATCACATTAAATCCATAATTTTTTCCAACCCCTTCTATCAAACTGTTCAACCGCTTTAATAACTCCATACATCTATGATTCAAGGGCAGAGACAAAACCACACGATCCATAAAAACAGACAAGAGAATGTCCATGATGATCCCTAAAAACTGCACCAGAACCTAAAAGTCCAGGATTACCATGTGAATCTCCGTCAGAATTGATCTTGATCCATCCATCAAAAGGAGGCTTCCATCTCACATCGATTATACCAAAAGGTGGCCGAAAAATCCCCTTGACACCAACCCAATTCATGACTAACCAGTCATGCAATGATTTGTCACAAAATCTATTATTTGGAACCTGCACAGTTCGAGCAGCCATAAGAAGTGTGGTTAAAGCAGAACTGATCCACAAGTTGCCTACTACATGCATGACATTACAATCCAGCCCATTCCTAACATTGCCAAAATGAGAACCATTATATAAAGACCCTGTAAAAACAAATCCATCTTGGTGAGTCCACTAATCATGCATAATTTTGTTTCATATAAGCCACAAAAAATGCAATAACTCCTCTACAACAGCATAGAACAAACAAGCAAGCTATTGAGACAGCTTAAGATCAGGCCACCATTTCATAAAGTCAACAATTGTGCTGGCATGAATTGCTTTAACTTTAAAGATATCAAAAACTGCCTCCCACATAGCTGAAGCAACCACACAAGTAAAGAAGATATGGTTTATATCTTCCCTATGTTGATGAGACAAAACACATCTTGAGAAATGTGAAATACCACATTTTTGGAGAAAACCATCAGTTGGAAGCTTTTTGTGAGCAATTATCCAAGAAACCAAGGTTCGAGAAGGCCTCAAGAATCCTTTACATAGATAACACATCCATTGAAATCCATAATTTCTCCCATTAATGTGCTTGTAAAACAGTTTGGAGGAAAGAATCTCATTTGAAGCTGGCTCCCACACCCTGAAATCCTCTTGAGAGGAAAAGATATACTACCCAACAATGGAACTCAACTGACTAGGTATACCATCCATACATTGAAGTGGATCTATAATTGACAAATCAAAATCAATATTATTACTATCTTTAAGAACCAGATCCTGTAGGAAAATTCTAGTCCAATTACTCTTCCATAATTGAAGTTATGATTCCCTTGAGACCAACCATCTAGAATTGCTATCAATTATGGAGAAGATATTCTTGAAGGAAGGCCAAATAGAAGAAGAAAATTAATTAAAATTCCCTTATTTGAGCCTACTCAAGAATCTAGTTTTACTAAAGGATAAAGCCTCAGATTTCATGTTCATTAACCTCCAAATAAATCCAGCCTACATAGAGTCATTAATTTTAATTTCTTTCACAACTTTTTTTGGTTAAAAAAACTAATCTTACATTATTATAAATTATACATTGTAATTATTAAAAATAAAGTATCCATTTTTTAAAATTCCAATCACATAATCGGCAAAAATTAATTTAAATTTAATCCTACATATTAGATGATAATGAGGGTTTTTAAGGTAAAAATGTCCAAAAGTCTTCTAAGTTTTTAAATCTAATTTAAAAAGTGAAATTGATTCCAATAACCTTGATTTGATTAAATGATAAAAATTGAATCTAATTAAACATTAATACTAGTGTAAAATATAATTTAAATTTATAAATTAACAAGATGAAAAGGAAATTATGAATTAAAACTCAGTATTTTTCACTGTTCATAAAATTGAAATATTACAGAAAAATATCAAAAAATTTCCCTAAACTAATTTTTACATTTATATTTCAAAGAAGTGGTTTATTTTGACATATATAATGTATAAAATTTCAAAAAATTAGATTTAAAATAGGTTCCCCATTAAAAGGTGGTAAAGTGATTTAATAAAAAAATAGGATTTTTATATTGGGTTTGTTCATATCTTTTACCTTTCATATCTATTGGATGAGTATCGAAAATATTATATTGAATATAATATATATATATATATTAAATTATTGTCACTAAATAATTTTAATTAATTTAGTTATTAGGTTAAAATATCTATGTGTACCTAAGAATAGTTTTCTCTAATAATATTCCATTTTTTCATTTGGTTATTATATTCATTTCAAGTTAATTTTTAACCAATGAAATAGTTTCATATTTGTATGTACCATTGACTTTCATAATTTAGTATTTATTATTTATAACTACTTATTTTATGGATATATTATATCTCGATATATTAAATATTAATGTTTAATTAATATATTGTTATTCGGTAAAACTCGATCTTGTGTCTAAGGCATGTAATTGAAGAAATTTATTGTTGAGTTCAAGAATGATGAATCAGTGACTCATAAATTTCAAGCAATAAAAAAAATTGAATTTATTTAAAATAATAAATATATTGAAAAGTTTTAGGATATTATATTCCCTTATGCTCTTGGTGTTGTGTGGAAAAAACTCTATCAAATATAGTGTTCTAAAAATTGTTTTTTTGGGCTGTTACACATGAAATAAATTATATTAAAATTTACAAATTTACAAAATTTTAAGGAAAAAATTATATTTTTAAATCACATTAGTAAAATTTAAATAATTATTCAAATCATTAATTTATTATAACAGCAGAAAATTATTTTCATATAATTTACATTTAAACCTAAAATTTCATTCGCATTTTTTGTAAAAAGTCAATAATACCTTGTTCGGAAGATTCTATGAATATTACATTCAAACCCCTTATTGAAAATTAAATAGAGGGTACAAAACATTTAAAAAATCATATTTTAATATAAAATACATTCATTGAAATTTTTTTATAAAACATGGATATGAATGAAAAATTATTTTTGAGAAAAGAGGGAAATATATTATGTTCTCATTAGAAATATTATTTTGGTCTATTGAGTACGTAAATAGAGGAAAATGAAGGAAAAATTGTAATTTATAGAAATAAAAGTATTATAATAAAATATATTTGGATTAAGATAGAAATATCTTATAAATAATCTAACAGATACATAAATATAATAAATCTTAAATATTGAAGAGATTGTGAATTAAAACCATACAACATTAAAAACATGAAAATAATAACTACTATGAAAGAAATAAAATAAAATGAAATCATAAATTACATTGATATAAATAGATTCATGGTATAACATATCAATTGGGTAGTACATATTCCTTATAAAAGTATATAGGTTCTTAACATAACATATGTTCCAAAGAAGAAAATTTGAGACGAAGAACCCTTACCTCAGATCTAACTTCCTTTGTACATGTTTGAACCTATTATATAATAAATATAGGTTTATTATAAATATATTCCATAAACATAATTATAGATATCATACAATATATGATTTATTTATAACCTTTTATCTCCCATATATTTACAATTGTTTATTCAAATCACTCTTCTAAGTGTTAATTTGATGATTTTTCATATATGTCTTGGTTTGTTAGTTTTCGTACTTGTAATTTAATTATGGTTCCATACTCAAATTTTTTAATAATGATAGAAATATAATATATATTAATTATATTTATATTTTTCATTGCCACAAAAATAGATACAGTAAAATGAATTACACTATTCCTGGAGATGGTAGGTCCTACGTACGCATGAACATTATTCTCACTTCTCGAAATATGGAAAAAAATAAATTTAAATAATATTAAAAATATATATAATTATTAATATATATGATATATGATATATATTCATTATATCTATCCTTATTACCCTCTATGAAAGGAGGAAATTAAATACGAAACATGTCGCTTCTTGTAGGTGATAATCATCACGTACGCATGATCTATGTTACCATAATTCCAAATGATTAGAAAGAAAGAAGGTAGATATGAGATTATACTTATATAATAAAAATTTTACCATATATATAATATATATTATTTATTCCATATTTATAACCATTCTATTAAATTTGTGATAAAAACATACTACACTGCTACATGGTGAGAGTATGTCTTACATATTAATGATATATATTTTATTTTTATAGTGTGGAAAAGAGATGGATTACAGTTCTCCTATCACCATAATAAAATATAAATATATTTATGAAACTATAGTTATTATTTTGGGATGGTTATATAATATTTAGAGTTAGTATAAGAATAAATAATGTTGAAAGAGTCAGTAATGATGGTTACATCTTCTTCAGAATACTTCTATTACATCCCTTCTTAAAGATAATTCGAATGGTATTTTTAGAATAATAGAAACTATACTTCATCGATATGGAAATTTATAATTTAATTAGGTAGGATTTTTCAATCCATTTTTCTCAATGTGGAGTAAAGAAATGAGAGAAGGTGTGTCCTTTTATAAGTTTTGAGAGGGGAATTCTTGAAAATTCCAAAGGTATTTAATTAATTAAAATTATTATTCATGTTAAAGTCTATAAAATTTGATATAATTACTATATAATAAAATTATAAGACTAAATCATCTTATTAATTTATGCTTTTACATGTTTCATTTATGTTTTCACCCTTATCATTTAGTTTTAACCCACTGTAAAACCATTTGACTATTACAACAATATTAAAGTTTTCTACCCTTTAAGGATTATGAATGTTACCATAAAACTATAAATGACCATAAATAGATGATTCGTTTTTTTTAACCATATACCATTTACTTTTAGGCAGATAATATTTTTATGAATTTCAAAATATTTAATAAAATATTATTTATTATAAAATATCATTAATATCATTTTTCAAATTATTCACTTAATTTGAAATTGAAAACTACACAATAGAAAATAAATTAGAATATAAAAAATTCAAACATTGAAAGAATATTATAATGAAATATAAATAATTAAAAATACGATAAATCACTAAATAAATTAATTTAAGATTTTTTAAATCATTAATTTTGTTTTTCCGTAGATACACAAGAACTATGTCAATGTTGCGTAAGTATTTATGGAAATTATTTTATCACTAAAAATTAATAATAAATTACCATTATAAATATAAATTTATTTTAAATAAATATTTATAGTCTATCATAGATTATTTTTATAAATTTCACAAACAAATTGGTTATTAAAAGTGATATGGAGACATTTTAAACTGTTTATTTTACAAAAGTATTTTATAAGTAATTTTAAAAATTTAGAAAAAAATTCAATAAATTAGAATATTATATGATTATATTCCAATAATAAGAATAAAATTGATTAATATAATTTTTTTTCTTTTTATTACTTACCATATTAATTTAATCCTTATTTACCAAATTTACCCTGACTGGTGTGATAAATATTTACTACAAGTACTATTCCTAATGACCATAAATAAATGTGGCCTATTATAAAATTTTATGATCCTGATTAAAAATATGGTATCTAGTTTTCAATATTAAATCTATTTAAGGGTATTAATTAAATTCAAATATATATGTGTAAAGTTTAATGAAAAACAGTTCATGGGAAAATGTGTTTTTAAGCATAAAAATTAACTTATATCAATATCAATACTATTGATGATTCAAAAAGAATTAAATTGAATATTATAAATCAAATGTACCATATATCTCTTTAATATTAAATCCCAAATATATTGAGACTTTTAAATTACATAATATAATAATAATTAATTATATTACCTGAAAAAATAAATATTTTTAACTATTCAATGAAAAAAAATCATTTCCAAAAAAACACAAAATTTCATCCTATATTAATTATGATATGTTGATTTAAAAAATGATACTCCTTTAATAAAATAAAATTTATCAACTATTTGTAAATTATTAATAATTTTCATACAAAAAACACAATATAAAATATTATTGAATAGAATTTATTTTTGAAGTATATAATGATTTTAAATAAAATTGAGAACTTATTCATTATTAAAAAATTATATAAAACTTTTATACATAATTTTTACAATGTGGATAATCATATTCATTCACAAAATCCAACCACTATGTCATAACTATTACATTATATAACAATACATTAATAGTATATTATAGATCGCTTAATGCTCATTGTTGTAAGTTAACCAAGATATTGAGCATAGTATTCTAAACTATTAAGGTATTACATTCCACCCTGAAAAATAAAATTGACCCCATAATTTTTTCTCATTAAATATTGTTTCAAAATTTTAAAATACATTTATCCCAAACCAACATTAAAAAAAGGAATATTAAATCATCTTTTTAAAAGGGAAAGTGAGAAAAATAATGGTTACCTAAAATACCACATATTTGAGTTCCTCTATTAGGATAACATTTTTGGGACGTTGAAATATAGACATGGGTGAGAAAACTAATATCCAAGAATTAATAGTCAATGTTTTGTAATATGGTAATGAGAAATTTAACAACCACAATGCCACAATGTTTTTATGGGTGAAAAACCCATTGATTAATCAAAGGTGAGGTTGTAAGATAAATATTTTTCATAATCCTATTCTTAGACTTAAGGAATTACATTACCATGTAGACTAATAAAATAAGTAATTATACTTACTTTACAAGTATGTTTTAAACCTTTAATCATTTTCAACCACAATATCATATTTTTTCTCCAAGAGATGAGTATTCAAGATTAATGCTTCATGCATACAGCATTAATATCAACGTTAAATATATCACATAATCCAAAAAATGATAATAATATATTCCTCCTATCTTAAAATACTGATTAAAAATAAAATGGTTGTCACAAGATAAAATAATATCTGAAATATATGAACCTTGATATAATGAAATAATACAATCATCCTTAAAATTAAACAATAAAACTTGTGGTGTTACATAGATAATTCCAGAAATAAATAACCATATAATCCAAATAAACACAATAACCACAACATTTTAGAATGTTTTACCCTCCGAAGTTATCTCATACACTTCATCTTACATCTCCAGAAATTTAATATAATTTTTCTAAAATGATCCTTTATGTTAAAACTAAATTATATATATAACACAACCCAAACACATATTTCCTGAAATATCAGTAATTAAATCAATATAATGTCACTTAAAACCTCAAAATGTGTGTCTAAGACATTGAACTTATTATCCACCCTAAACTTATAAACCCGTGATAGTTTCCATACCTCAGAAGATAGCCTCACAATAAAACATATATGCTCCCAAAAAATTAACACAATTCTTATTCCTTAAATAAAATCATAAAAAATTAATGATGTCCCATAAATCAAAAATTGAAATGAACTTCATCAATGAAAACATCAATTCCAGGATCAATAATAATAAACACTTAAATTGTCAATGTCCGTCATATCTTTATCTAAAATAAATATTAGAAAAATCAAGACCATATTAAGGGCTATTAATCCTTCAATTATTTGTTTTTTCAAATAAATTTCCCTTACTACTAAATCAATTTTCTTGTTTTTTAGTACCACTTATCCTAACCCAGAAAATCCTTAAACAAAACTAAAATTGATCAATCGTTATAATCTATAACACCTCGACCCCTCTAGGCTGGAGCTGGTGCATTAATTGTGATATTGGCGTGGTTGGAATAAATGAAAATCACGAAGGAATGATCATTTTAGTATTATTGAAGAAACTAGATATATAGATATTACTCAAATTACATTGGAAAAGATTACAAAATACAATACATAACGAGACTAAAAACTGCATCCACAAGAACTCAATAAACGATCTCCTCTTTGTCACCGGTTGAAAGTAAACAATGAAAGGGGTGAGCTAAAATGCTCAGTAAGGGTTACAAATAGTTGAAGCATGAGTAAAATAATAAGTGAATAACAATCAATCTGACATAAACAATATGGCATAGTGAATACATGAATAACTAATGCCATTAATAAAATGAGAATGAAACTGCATCCATAGATTTTGTCATAGTGGAAACCCCATGTTAAAACCTCATGAATATTAATAATTACTAATAATGATTAAATATAATGCTTATTAATTGGATGTAATGTATCTATAACATGAAACCATAATACCATAAAAACGATTTAGCTATGTGGGTAGAAACTCGTCTGATTTTTGGAAACAAACACGATGGGTCTGTCACTAATCTGATTTGTCTCAAGAGACCTACCGATGCATCAAAGGGCTGTAGAGGGCCCCACACTTCACTTCATTTCCAATTAATTATTTATACTTTCATTCAATAAATGAGAAATATTCCTTTTCAATATCCGTAAACAGTAGAGTATACATATTCATCAATATTTCCATAATTAAAATAACATTCCTAATAAAAACCGTATGTAAAATGGTATATGGTTTAGAAAAAAAACATATACATTATATGAGATTATGTATATTTAATATAAATATAATTTTAAAATGAAATGTGATCTAAAATGGATAGTAGGTACACCACATAAGTATTATTATGTGCACAATACAAAGTTAGTCACAACAAAATAGTAGTTGAGACAAAGTATCTTTCCATAATGTAATCGATCGAATCATATGACCAGAACATAATAACCATAAAATGAATAACTAAATAACATGAATATAAATATAATCATGTTATTATATATCAAATGTCATTACACTTATACCACATACAAGAAATAAGTAGCGAACAATGAAAATCTCACAAAAATGAAAGTGAGAGGAGAAACCACATACAAACATTTTCACATGGTAATGAGTGTTATTGTGAGGGATTAATGAGAGGTTAAGGGGAATTAAATTATTTATATGTCACAATTTAAGTAGGGGGGTGTTAAAACATACCATATCATTAGTAATTAAAAATAAAAGGGCATAACATAGGGGAGATTCTTGAACAAATGTGAGAGAGAGGATCCCTTACCTTATGCTTCAAGGTGTTCTTGACTTGTTATTGAAGACCTAAATAATCAAATTTAGCTTCATTAATTAATAATTAAAAAACCTCATATACATTTAATTGGTATGTTATAACCCTATTCATTTCATTAATATATTATTTTTTGGGTTTAAGAGATATAATTTTATTGTTTTGGAAGCATTTTCATACTTGGTTTCATGATTTGTTAACTTGTATTCATGAATGGATGTTTGTTTGAAATATGCTTAAACATCCAGAATTGTTAATATAAATCCATAGTGACATTAAATAGATATAAATTATCTTATAATGATTCTAGTTATATACCATGATGTTGAATCATTCGATGAGTTAAAATAAACACTTGGATTTGGCTTGGCGGTTTTGTGCATAATAAACTTGATTTGTATTATTATTCCATATTATGAACATATAAAGATTACAGAACATTAATCAAGATAAAATAAATAGATTATTACCTGTTTAAACCATTAAAAAGGTTTCATGACCAGTATTGAAGATAGTAATGCAAATTTTAAACCCTGTCTTCCTTGAGTGTGATAAATTTACACATCTTGGATGGTGTTTGCATTTATTGTATAAAAGGAGAGGGAAAAAGAGAGATTATGATAAAATATTCCATTAGCACAATGAAAATACAGTACATGTATGTTAATGGAGTTATCATGTCATTTGGATTAGGGGAGGTGTGAAGGGAGAACAAAATAATGGAACATTGTAAAAGAAATTGAAAGAAAAGATAAGGAAGGTTCACCTCTTGAGTACTCCACCTTGAGAATCTCCTTAAGGCCTTTGTTTTTGGACTTTTGGTGAGACCATAAGGTCTTGTACGTGGGTAGAGGGATTGTTAAGTGTATTTGGAAGAATTTAGGAATGGATTGAAGCTTGAGTGGTGTGGGAGGAAGAGGGGTGAGGGGTGGTTTATATAGTGGAGGGGAGAGGAGTTTTCTTAATTTTATAATCATTAATTTATTATTTCCTCTAAAGACAACCAATATTGAGTATTACAAGACTAATAATAGTAATATATGCATGTTACTTCGAACCAATTGGGCTTATATCAGCAGATCAACATCAATGACTCAATGAATCTATTATTTAGCATTTATTATGAAGTATCGGATTTTACTATTCATCAAAAGTTCATGTATTTCAGAAAAATCCAAAAAATTAACCCTAACCATTTTTTGATGTGTAGAATACAAAAATGAAGTCAATTTTTTAAAAATAATTATATAAATATGATTAGTTAAATATTTAATTAAATTAATTATTTAATTGAAAAATATAAACACTTAAAATATTTTCATAATTTTTAAGGTGCCTGAATTCATTTATACATTCAAGGGCATGGATACCATTAATAAAAGACATATTACTATTCATAAGGGTAAGTTAATATTCATAAGGTTAGGTTACTATTTATAAGGGTAGGTAACTATTCACCAGAAATTAAGTTAATTCTATCTGATTCTAAATATCATCTTGAACACTAACATGTATGTCAGATTTTTTAAATTCAAATCGTAGAGTTAGAAAATTTAAGTTTAGTGGATAGGTTATGGATATATCCAATAAGTAACCATGTTTTTTTTCATATAGGCTCATTGATTCATTAAATATAGGCTACAACTAGAATTTATTTAAAAAAAACATACCATAAAGTGTTTGGGGTGCTACATTATTCCCTCCTTCGGAAATTTCGTCCTCGAAATTTCATGTATGAAACTCACCAAAAAGATGTGGGTGGTTCTTCTTCATAACATCCCTAGGTCCTCATGTTTCTTCCTCTATATTCTAGTTTCTCCAAAGAACCATTACTAGGTGAGTTGTCCAATTTCTCAACAACTGCTCCCTTGTGTCAAGAATCCCAATAGGCTTTTTACAGTATGACAAATCGGGTTCCAGTTAAATTTCCTCATAGGTGAGTACATGAATTGGGTCTGGCATGTATTTCTTCAATAATGACACAAGGAACACATCATGGTCTTTGGAGAGATTTTCCGGCATTGCTAAATGGTAAGAAACTACTCCGATTCTTTCCAGAATTTCAGATGGTCCTATATACCTGATGATCAGTTTCCATTTATTACTGAACCTTCACACACCCTTCCATGGAGATATATTCAGAAATACATGATCTCCCCCTTGGAATTCCAAGTCCTTTCTCTGGTTGTTAGCATAACTCATCGGCCTACTTTGGGATGCTTTAATACGGGATTTTATTTTCATTACCTTTTTTTAGTCTCTTCAATGTGTTTTGGGCCTATAATTTTCCTCTCACAAACTTCATCCCTACAAGTTAAAGTTTGAAATCTCTTTCCATAAAATGCTTCATATGGAGCCATTTGAATACTATAATGGAAACTATTGTTTTAGGAAAATTCCATCAAAGGCAAGTATTGATCCCACATACCTTGGAAGTCAAGATATCATGACCTCATCATGTCTTCTATAGTTTGAATAGTCCTTCCGGACTATCCATCAGTTTGGGGGTGATAAGAAGTACTCATATGAAGCTCAGTATTCGTAGGCTTTTAGAGACTTTTCCAAAATTTGGTTGTAAATCTAGGATCTCAATCAGACACAATCGATAGAGGTGGAACATAAAGTCCTAAAACATCCTAAATAAAAAGTCTTGCCAAGCGCTCAAGTGGAAAATTCTCTCTTATAGTAAGAAAATGTGCTGATTTTTTGAGCTGATCAACAATTACCCATATTTTATTGTTACTTCTAGGTGTCTTTGGTAGTCCGGTGACAAAATCCATCATACTTTTATCCCACTTACACATAAGAATAGTTATAGGTTGCATCACTCCTTTGGGATGTTGTCTCTCTTCCTTCACTTGTTGACAAACTAGACATCTTGACAAGTAGTCAGAAATTTCCCGCTTCATGTTATCCCACTAGAAATATTTTTTCAGATCACTATACATCTTGGTGCTACCTGGGTATATAAGGAAATTTAATCTATGATCATCGTCTAATAGTTCCCTTTTGAGCTCAGGTACTGATGGAATGCATAACCTCTTCCCAAATTTTAGAACTCCTTCTTAATACATGAAGTCATCCAGCCTCCCATCCTTGACAACATTAATTTTCTTTTGCAGGTTTTCATCATCAGATTGAGAGCTTTTTATCTTCTCTAATAAATATGGTTAAGCATTCATTTGAAAGTGGAAAGATGATTCCCTTTCATTAAAAATTCACATATCCATCTTTAGTTTATCCTAATATATAGGATCTCTCTCAATCATTATTTGAGTTAGAAGTCCATGATCTTTCCTCCTTAATGCATCAGCGACCTTATTCTCCTTTCCCAGGTGGTAGTGTATTGAACAATCGTAATCGTTGTGTAACTCAAGCCATCTCATCTTCCTCATGTTGATTTTTGTTTGTGTGAAAATTTATTTCAAACTCTTTTGGTCTGTATAAATCTCACATCTCTCTTCGTAGAGATAATGCCTCCATATTTTCAGAGCAAAGATTATAGCTACTAACTCAAGACCATGATTTGGATAATTTTTCTCATGATTCTTCAACTATCTTGATGCATAAGCAATAACTTTATCATTTTTCATAAGGACGCAACTCATTCCATTCATCGATGAATCGTTGTATATTACAAACCCACCACTTCCAGATAGAAGAGTCAAAATTGATCATTGAACAATCTTCTTTTCAATTCTTTGAAGAATTATGTACATTATTTTCTCCACAAAAACATAACTCCTTTACGTGATCTTGTTTAGCTGGTTATCGAGTCGAGTAAAATTCTGAACGAAACGCCGATAGTAACCTGCTAATCCAATAAAACTATGTACCTCATTTATGTGTATTGGTGTGGGGAAATCTTTGATTGCCTTTTTCTTTAGCAAGATCAACTAGGATTTCATCCATAGAGACAATATGGCCTAGAAAAGAAACTGATTGAATCCATAATTTTCACTTGCTAAACTTCCCATATAATTTGTTGCTTCTAAGAGTTCTCAGAATAAACCGTAAATGATACTCATGGTCTTCAAATATTTTTGAGTATACGAGGATATCATCAATGAATACCACAACAAAGTTATCAGGATATTCCATGAAAGCACTATTCATTAAATCCATGAAAATAAAGGATGCATTTCTCAGTCCAAAAGGCATCACTGTAAACTTGTAATGCCTAAACCTTGTCTGAAATGATGTCTTTAGAATATCTTCCTTCCTCACACGCAACTGATGATATTCGGATCGAAGTTCAATCTTAGAAAAGTATTGAGCTCCATGAATTTAGTCAAATAAATCATTAATCTGGGGTAAGGGATACAAATTCTTTATTGTAATAGAATTGGTTTCCCTGTAATCAATGTAAAGCCTCATGAATCCATCATTCTTCTTGACAAAGAAGAGAGGGGCTCCCCATGGAGAAACGCTAGGTCGAATAAATCTATTTCACTCAAATCCTCAAGTTGTTTCTTTATCTCTACTAATTCCACATTGTCCATTCTATATGAATTCTTTTATATAGGTCTTTAAAAAAGAATTAAATCAATAACAAACTCAACTTCTCGCTCTGGAGGATGTCTGGGTAAATCCTCTGGAAATACATCATTGTAATCTTGCACTATGTGCACATCTTCAATTTGAGGATTTATTTCCTCACCCATAGATATTGGTTTATCTTCCTCTCCAAGTATTTCATTCAGTAGATCTAATGGGGGTGGTTCTAGATAAGAATCGGGTGGAGAAGTTTGTTCCCTAAAGACAATTGATTTTACACCATTTTCAGAAATTGTTACATCCTTCTTCTTACAATAAATCTTCGCCTCGTAATTTGACAGCCAATCCATACCGAGAATTATATCAAATTCAGTCATTGGTATGATTATAAGGTTAGAAACTAAAGCACATTTCGGTGTATGGAGGGGGACTAATCGGCGTGCCTTTGTTGGAATGATACTTCCCTTGGGAGTTTTGACTGAAAACTCCATTATTAAATCAAATTGGGCATATTAAATTTTCATGGAAATCTGGGAAGATATAAATGGTTGCGATGATCCAAAATAAAATAAAGTGTTGGCTAAGTTTGAGGAAGCAATTAAAGTACGTGCCACCAAGTCATTTTGAACTTCAACCTCCAAGGTTGTAATCGCATAGGTTCTCCCCTATTATCTAGGATTTTTCTAAGGAATGTTTCCTTCGGGCTTCATACACTCTTTTTCATAGTGTCCCATCACTCTGAAATTTTGGCATTGAATATCATTTAATTGTTTCTTCCCCATGCATTCATCATATCAATGGCCCTTTTCTCCATACATAGAGCAGACTCTCATGCCTTTTAATCATTTCTCGAGACGATTCTTTCCATAGTTCCCAAATAATTGGAATATATTTGTTCCCTTGCTCTTCCTTGGTGCTTCTCTTTTTCCTTTGTTATCAGAGTACCACTTCTTATCTTGGTTTCCTTTGAAAAGATTTGATCTAGAAAATTACCTCTCTATTTTGATGGAACATGATACAATTTCATCATATAAAGAAAATGATTGTCAATCCAGTGCCCTTCGAAGACTTGGCTTATGACCATCAAATAAATGATGAATCTCGTCTGCCAAGTCACGTACTTAATCTATGGAATACCTGGCTAGCCTTGTGAATGTAGACTCATACTCTGGAACATTATGTTCTTCCCTTTGTTTTAAGTTAAAAACTTTATTCTTCATTTCAGTTCGTTTCTCACGAGGGAAATATTTTTCAAAGAATATTTTTTTAAGTCCTCGATTCCATATCTTCTATTTATTATTCCTTCATGGTATTCTGAATCAAGGACCACCATTGATTAGTGTCTCCCTTGAGACAATATACTGCCAGCACAACCATTTCATTTTCATTACATCTTAATTCAATGAATATCTTTTCGAGGGACTTGATCCATTGCTCAGCATCCACTGGGTTAGTAGTCCCACTGAAATAAGAGGGCTTATACCGCATGAAACTATTTAACACATGTTTGGAATGGTTATTCATTACAACCTGAGTAATTTTTCCAATATGGTCATGTTCTGATCTGCTCCAACATTGACTGTGTTGACTTTCTCTATAGAGAGATCCATACCTCGCCCACGAGTATTGATTCCCCTTCTTCCGTTAGATGCTATTTCTAAATAATGGGATATACTAGATTAGTTTATGAATCCCAAATTAAAAAAATCACTCAACATAGATTGAAATTCTATGCATACCTAATCTTATAAACATGATTTCTCTATGGAAAAAATATACATTAAACTCCTTCATAATGTATTGTAAAGAAAATGTGAATTATCCTAAGCATATCTCCCAAGAGTGTCATAACCAAGAGTGCATCAAGGCTCGTTTTTGTGCACCAGTTCACATTCGAGTCTAGCTCAAAGAGGTGTTTTCAGGTTTTTCCCCTAGATACATATGTGCCAGAGACACCTCTACCTTCTTGTATCCAGATAGGGACATATGGGTTAAAATATCCACATAATATATTCATTACCAAAATACCAGGTCGTTCTTGTATGTTAATCCCCAAATACTACCTTAGTGCTTTCTTCCCTACTATATATTTCCTACTCTATTTTCCAAGTTTTCTACTCAAATTCCTCTGATACCTACTGTAACACCCTAACCCCTCTAGGCTGGATCTGGTGCATTACTTGTGATATTGGAATGGTTAGAAGAAAATGAAAATCACAAAGGAAAGATCATTTTTTTAGTCTTTAAGAAACTAGATACATAAATGTTACTCAAATTACATTGGAAAAGTTTTCAAAATACAATACATAATGAAACTAATAACTGTATCTATAAGAACTCAATAAACGATCTCCTATTTGTCACCTGTTGAAAGCGAATAGTGAAAGGGGTGAGATCAAACTTTCAGTAAGGGTTACAAATAGCGAAAGCATGAGTAAAATAATATGTGAATCACAATAAATCTGACATAATCAATATGGCATAGTGAATAAACATATAACTATTTCCCTCAATAAACTGAGAATGAATCTGCATCCATAGATTTTGTCATAGTGAAAACCACAAGGATAATAATAATAACTGATAATGAATAAAGAGAATTCTTATTAATTGGGTGTCATGTATCTGGCACATGAAACCATAATACCATAAAAATGGTTTAGCTCTGTGGGTAGAAACTCGTCTAATTTTTGGAAACCAACTCGAAGGGTTTGTCGCCAAACTAATTTGTCTCATGAGACCTACCGATGCATAGAGGGGATATAGCAGGTCCCACCTTCCAAAGGATGTCCAAATCATTATTTATACATTTATTCAATACAAGACCAACATGCCTTTTCAATATCTGTATAGAGTAGCATATACAGATTCATCAATAATTCCATAATTAAAATAACTTTCTACATAAGCACCTATGTAAAATGGTATATGGTTTAGACAACAAACATATCCATGATATGAGATTGTGGATATTTAATATAAATATAATTTTAAAATTAAATGTGATCTCAAATGGTAATTAGGTTCACCACATAAGGATTATTAGGTGCACAATACAAAGTTAGTCACAACAAAATAGTAGTTGAGACAAAGTGTCTTTCTACAATGTAATCAGTCGAATCATATGACCAGAACATAATAACCATAAAATGAATCATTGAATTACATTAATATAAAGAGAATAATGTTATTATATATAAAATGGAAGTACACATATACCACATACAAGAAATAAATGGTGAACAATGAAAATATCACAGAAATGAAAGTGAGAGGAGAAACAACATACAAACAGTTTTGCATGGTAATGACTGTTATTGTGAGGGATTAATGAGAGGTAAAGGAGAATTCCAATATTTATATGTCACAAGGGAAGTATGGGGGAGGTTTTAAATCATACCCCATCATTAGGAATTAAAAATAAAAGGGCGCAACAAAGGATAGATTCTTGAAGAAAAGTGACAGAGAGGATCCCTAACCTTATGCTTCATGGTGTTCTTGACTTTTTATTAAAGACCTGAATAATAAAATTTAACTTCATTAAATAATACTTACATAACCTCATAGACATTTAATTGATATTTTATAACCTTATTATGTTCTTTAATGGGATTTTTATGGGTTTAAGAGATTTAATTTTATCGTTTTGGAAGCATTTTCTTACTTGGTTTCATGATTTGTTTTGTTTGAAATATGGTTAAACATCCAGAATTTTTAATATAAATTATTATTGAAATTAAAGAGATATAAATGATCTTATAATATTTCTAGTTATATACCAATAGGATGACTCATTCGATGAGTTAAAATAAACTCTTGGATTTGGTTTGGTGGTTTTGTGCAC
Organism: Viscum album; assembly: GCA_963277665.1. Classification (NCBI taxonomy): domain Eukaryota; kingdom Viridiplantae; phylum Streptophyta; class Magnoliopsida; order Santalales; family Viscaceae; genus Viscum; species Viscum album. Next base: position 1,702,250,802 of record OY728147.1, on the reverse strand, counting down.
AATAAACTTGATTTGTATTATTATTCCATATTATGAACAAGTAAAGATTACAAAACATTAATAAAGATAAAATACATATATTATGACCTTTTTCAACCATTGAAAAGGTTTCATGACCAGTATTTAAGATATTAATGAAAATTTGAAAACTCATCTTCCTTGAGTGTGACAAATTTACACATCTCGGACGGTGCTTGCATTTATTGTGTGAAAGGAGGGGAAAAAGATATTATGATAAAATATTCCATTAGCACAATGAAAATACAGTAAATGTAAGGATATATAATTATCATGGAAATTTGATGAGGGAAGGTGAGAAGGGAGAACAAAAGAATGGAACTTTGTAAAAGAAATTGAAAGAAAATAGAAGGAAGGTTCACCTCTTTAGTACTCCTCCTTGAGAATCTCCTTAAGGAATTTATTTTTGACCTTTTCGTGATACCATCAGGTATTGGACGTGGGGAGAGGGCTTGGGAAGAGTATTTTTTAGAATTTAGGCAAGGATTGAGTCTTGAGTGGTGTAGGAGGAAGAGGGTGTGAGGGGTTGTTTATATAGTAGAGGGGAGTAGAGTTTTCTTAATTTTATAATCATTAATTTATTACTTCCTCTCAAGAAAACAAATAGTTAGTATTATAAGAACAAGAATAATAATATATGCATTTTTTTCTCGCACCAATTGGGCTTACATCAGTAGATCATCATCAATGACTCAATTAATCCATTATTTAGCATTTATTTTGAATTATTGGATTTTACTATTCATCAAAAATTCAAGTATTTTAGAAAAATCCCAAAAATTCACCCTAACAATTTTTTGATGTGTAGAATCCAAAAATTAAGTCAATTTTTGAAAAATAATTTTATAAATATGATTAGTTAAATATTTAATTAAAATAATTATTTGATCGAAAAATATGAACACCTAAAATATTCATCTTCAATTTTAAGGTTCCTAAATTCATTTATACATTCAAGGCCATGGATACCATTAATAAGAGTCATATTACTATTCATAAGGGTAAGTTACTATTAATAAGGGAAGGTAACTATTCATAATGGTAGGTTACTATTCAAAGAAATTTAAGTTAATTCTATCAGACTCTAAATGTCATCTTGAACACAACCATGTATGTCAAATTTTTAAAATTCAAATCATAAAGTTGGAAAATTTAGGTTTAATGGCTAGTTTATGGATATCTCCAATATTTAACCATGTTTTGTTCCATATAGGGTCATTGATTCATGAAATATAGGTTATAACTAGAATGTATTTAAGAGAAACATACCATGAAGTGTTTGGGGTGCTATATAATCTCTATTATTCTTATAACCATAATATCATCTATATAACACTTCTACAATGTAATTTTCAAATCAAAATGAATAAACACTTTACTCTATAAACATCAGTGCATGATACTGAATAGGTTCTTCCCTGGTTATATAGCTAACCATTGGAATATGAGTTTAACTCAGATAATTACCATATTCACCACACATAAGATAACGATCTGTAAATGGTTTCATTAGATGAAATTTATTTCATTCCATCGTACTCTTTATTTTTCCTTGACAATTCATTGAACTTTTCCATTAATTTCTACCCATAAAATATATCCCCATTCCATTTAGACATTCTATAGAGTTCCTCTTTCCACATTTTAAACATAATCAAAATTGAGCATTCTTTCCCCCACAACCTATGCCACCCATGCTCTCAGAAAAGTCTATCTTTCTATTCATTATTCAGTATGAAATTGGGTTAAGGTGTATAATATTAATCATATATAGTAATAATAGATTAGTAATAATCATAATATATTTCACTCTAGTAATAATCCAATTAGGTTTCCCATATTCACCATATTTTCCATCTCATTAAATATTAACTTGGTTCCACAGGTACCACCAATTGACTAAAACCAAAAAAAACATAGAATGAGCAACAATAATCATAATGTAAAATCCTGAAATATCATTCATATGATGTTAAAATAATCAAGCATTATTTTTAACCTGGGTCATCATTTTTTATCACCAATTAGAGCCCTACATAAGTTTTCATAATCAAAACTTGAATTCACACAAGAATATCCCTCATGCGTGTCAAACTAGGTGTGTAGAAATGGCATACTAATAATAAACCAAAATTATGGGTGAAATATATTCAAAATAATCATTTCGGGCTTATTAACCCTTGATACATCGATGAAAAAATCCACATCCACTTTTAGTATCTAGAAAATTATTTATTATTATAAAACCCACATAATCTCTACCTTAAAAAAACTTAAGGATGTAATTTTTTAAATAGATTTATCCACAAATTCAATTATAGTTTTATGTTCTCTATGTTTACCTAAATCTTGTTTTCAAGGTATCCACTATAATTATGTCAATGTAAACTATAAATCCCTGAAACCTAGTAGCCTTGAGTAAGTTGTTACTTTAATACATTGTCACTAGATGCAACTGATCACATCCTAAATGATCAAATTGTTTTGTAGTCTTAGAAAACTAGTTCCATACTTCAATATCACAATACATTTGAAAAAAAATTGTGACGTAGTATTTAATTTTATAAAACCATTATTTCCACTATTGTATGCTCATATATCAATTATAGTACACTTCTTAACATCCATTGGAAGAATACATAATAAACTGTTGAGATCACATTCCTAGTATGGTAAATCATATATTAGAAGATATCATAGAATAAATAATTCATAGTAATATGGGTGGGAAAAAAATCAAATATTCTATATGAATAATACCACAAATAGGTTCTGAATACATAGATAAAATGACAACATAAATAATCACATGGATAATAATTACTTGTTTTATAATTATAGAATTCATGTTATCAGACATCATAAACATATCATCAAGGCCTCTAATAAGAATTCATATGTAACATGTAGTTGATATTACAAATAACCAATCTAGTTTTTCTCATAAGACCTACCAATGCATACAGGGGCTATAACCAGATCTTCTATTCAGTTAATATGTCTAATGTATTAATCATATCAAAGGGGTGAATAATAATTCAATACGTAATCAACATAATCATTTTAATTGAAAAATTAGCATATGAAATGTTACAATTTTCCCTAATAAATAATTATAACAAAATGATAGTAGTTCTAGAGTAAAATGGTGGATTTTATCAAAATTTTATATCACCGGTAAAGCATGATATTTACTAAGGAATGTTTACACAGAAAAAAATACCTTAAAAATATCAATGGAAAATTTTTTGAGAAAAAACCCTCTTATTTTGAAATAATTTATATAAAAATATAAAACAACCAAAATATTAGGGAAAAAAACAAATTTGGAAACTTTTAAATGAAACATATATTTGTTGAGAGGTTCTGATGGTAGGAAATGTTTTTAATTTCATATATCCAAAAATAATTATTCATTTTATATTTTTTGGTTAAAAGTATAATCAACCACATTCGTAAAAGGAAAATAATATTCATTTTAAATTATTTTTAAAAAATTTAATCATGGGTGAAAATGATTTTAAACAATCATAAGATAATATAAAGATCATTATTTGATTTGTTTTTGTAAAACCTGGATATAAATAAAAATGTATTTTTTACCGAAGAGATAAATAAACGATGTTTTGTTTAAAAATATTTCTTTGTTATATTGACAACATAATAGTATTACAGTGAACGAAAAACATCTAATTTATATATATAACTAGTAGAGAATAAAATATATTATTCTTAAGAAAGAATCATTAAATAAATCCCATAGTGAGCACTTCATCAATGTCATTTTTTATTGAAAGGAGAGAGCATAAAATAGAGTACAAAACAAGGAAGCAAAGATAATAAAAACTACAACCAAGGGCCACATGATGTGGTAAACTATAGAGGATTATAATAATAGAGCCCAAAATTGTCCCCTATTACAATATTACCACCTTCAAAAGACAGGGAATGAAAATCTAGGGGATGGATTACTCTGAGACCATGTTTTTCCATAGATGTGAGGTGACCAACTACCTTATTTCCCACTCGCCATGTGTGTAGGGTGGATGTATTATTGCTGGTAAATCCCTTACACCTTATCATAACATACTAAATTGAACATTTATATGGATCTTTCCATGAACGTAGTCACGAATAATACTAAATTTCTTCTCAACCATAGCTAGGTAAAAATTACAAAGTCTACGAAGCAGGACGCCGGTTAGGAGAGTCAGAGCTTCGACTAGCAGTGGGTTTCCTCCACTAAAGTGAACAAGAAATGAAATAATGACTCAACCCAGAGAGTCCCAAACCAAACCACCACCTCTCATGTCATCAATGATATATGATCCATAAAATTTAGCTTTAGGACCCAGAGGATGAAGAAACCAAACAACCCAATGCCTATGGTTGCCCATGGTGACAATACCATTACCCACCATGAGCTATCTAATAGAAGAAGCGTTGAACCATTTTTGTAAAGATGAATAGAATCGATGAGCATGAATATTTTTCTTTCATCCAGATAATTCCTAGACTAGGATATTACCTCATATTTTTCCTTGTTCCTTATAATCCAGATACACTAGCACCCAGTGGCTTAGAGAATTCTATAAGCATTCTTCTCTAGGTCAGCCTCCCCATACCCATGAAACCGTCTCTCAAAAAATTATAAGACCATTATATCAGAATATGAGATTCCAGTGATATCCCCTAAGGTCTTCCATACATCCCAAGACCACCCACTAGAAAATTACAGGTGATCCGAGCTTTCTCCCTTGATCACCCTACAACAAAAACATTGATAAACAATATTTATGCCAGTTTGCATGATATTTAGTTCCATAGGTAATGTTGTGTTTCTAATACTCCATATAAGAAAGTAGGGTTTAACTACAATTTCCTTCACCCATAGAGTCAATCCCCAGGAATACTCTTGATCCATGATGCTTATCACCCTCCGATATTCCATGGAGGAAAATGATTCTAACATTGAGTCTATGAACACACATTTATCTACATCATCTGTAAGATCAATGAATTTAAACATCACACGTTGTTTACTATCCAGAACAACATTGATGAAAATTGGATGTATGTTTTCTTTTTTTAATTATATTTCCTTGGTTGGACAGCTCATGAGACCAATAGGCACACCATCCTAGTTGTGATTCCTGAATAGTACCTCTCCTCTTACCACGATCCATCTGATATGTGGATGAAGAGTTATAAAGTGGGGAGAAATCATGGACCATTGGGGCCCTCTTCTATGGATGGTGAGACCCCTACCAAGAATACACTTGGAGGCCATGAATTTTCTCTCAATATTCCACTCTCCAATGACCTCCCATGAAATATTTTACACCATTCCATGCAATTTATTAGATATACTCCTAATGTTAATTCCACTCTCATAGATAGGGTGAAAAAACCTATCTCATGAGACCTAATTACTCTTACCATCATCATAGGCATCCCAAATTTAATAATATAGGATGGTGTTAAGTTTATTAACCATATACTTCAACACTTTCATAGTGGAGAGAGACTGGATTGGCATAGAAGATTGTGTGTTGTTAGCCAACATGATTCTTCTCTCGAATGAGAAGAAACTGTTTTTCAGTTTAAAACACGTCATGTGATCCTACCAAAAATATGGTCAAAGTGATAAAAATGTATTATTCTATGAGGAAATGGGGAACTCAGATACTCCATGGGTAAATACCCTTGATGAATTTTCATCTATATACTAAGGGTGATAATTCTGTTATCCATAAATTTAAGGGATATGGTGAGGTGGATCTTATTTTTGTTAATCACATGACCACTCCGGTGGATTTAGTCTTGGAAGACAATATTAAAACCATGAATGGAACTCTTGCCAGTATTCATTAATATGATCAAGTCATCATCAAACATGTGATGTGAGATTCCCAATGGACTGGATTTGCAGTGATAAGGTAGGATATGACAATTCATGATGGCCTTACAAATGATTCGGTTGAGAAAATCTTGAGATATGAAAAAAGACTTGGGGGAGATGATCCCCTTGCCTCAAATCTCAATCATCCTTGAAGAGGCCATGGTTCTTGCTCTGGAAGTAGAAGGTTTTCCATGAAGAGCTGAAGCATTTTAAAAGAATGTTTTTCCCCAGGAGAAAAAAAACCCATACCTATTAAAACATTGATGATAAAGCTTCAATCGATCATATTATAGGTCATTTTCATATATATCTTTAGGGCCTTGTTGTATCCTTGAACCATGATGTTAAGATCACCTATGAATTCTTCAGGAAGATAAATGGCCCCTTGGATATATCAATATTTTACAAAACTCTATTTTTTCATAGATATCAAGTGAGGAAGATGGAAGGCCAATCTTCTATTAAGGATGGAGGCATGAATATTGTATGTGAAATTACATATACTCCCCAGGGGAGACTTAAATATAATTAATCCCAAATAATAATGAGATTTATAAATATACCCTTACCACTTCTTTATATTTTCAATCCTAACCACGATGAAAGAAATAACTTCAAATGAAACATTAAATACAATGGATATAAATATATTCATCTTATAATATATTAAAATTGTACACAAGGACCCTTATACAAGGGAGTAGCTACGATCCCTTCTCTCATGGATCTAGGGTTCCCTCAGTGTTGATCCTGAGGGGGAGGCTTGATATCTTGGCATCCCCCCTCCTCTTTTACGGTTCTAGGATTTTCACATTCCATTGTAGGTTTTGGTGTGTAACGGATATCACAGCTCAATTTCATTGTGGATTTAAGTTCGGAATATATAATTCCAGTTTGGGGTGACAACATCGCATTGTGTACCTATCCCTTGTTAGTTACCCTTTCTTCCAATTCTACAAGTTTTCTCAACTCGGCCTCTAGTGCAGGTTTGTCTGTAGTTAAAATAATTCTGGTTTCATGCCCAGAGAGGCTCCTCTTGTTCAGATCAGCTCAATCCCCTTAATTGGTGATTATCCTTTGGATTGGTTGTTGGTTCCTTTATTCCTAATTTTCATTGTCTCTAATTCTCGCATATAAACCATATTCCCCCACAGGATTCATGTTCTATGGCTATAGTGTCGAAGGTAGGATTGTGGGCTTGTTGCAGCGGGGCTTTTCTTGAGAGTTTGTTTCATCGTCTGGGTTGCATACCTAGAAGGTGAACATTACTTGTTGGTGAGTATTCTCTATGTATTGGTTTCATGGTTTTTATGTTCATCTCGATGATAGTGGTGATCAGAAATGCTTTTACTCATTGTTTTCAAGAGATAGTGGTTTCCTTTCATGTTTTTGTCTTCATGGAATGAATTTCTTGGTGTTGTAATTCTATTTTTTGGCCTCCGTGGTTTGTGCATCAATTTATTACATAACTAAACCATTACAATGGTCTTATATAGATAAGGTTTAGAAAAGGTATCTTTCACTCAATCATTGCTATCTGGAATTGGATGTTTGAGAGGGTATGGTTATTTCCATCAGTACCAGGCCCATTCTCTTTTGAATATGATAGTTATACAAGAATAGATGATAATTTGGAATCTATATTTAACATTTTTTATATTGGGGAGGGACTTTTCCCTTATATTTTGGTATTTTTATGGTCTTGGGATTTTGGACTATGGGTGCCAGTTTTTATTTTATGTCCTTGACATCGTGTTCGGTTCCCCCTCAGCCCTTAAAAGGGGTTTATTCTAATAAAAAAATAATTCTCAGTCATATACCATATCAAAATAGTATCAAATACACTACATAAAATTATATTAGTGTATAACATGGAATATGTTCCGAAGAAAAAAAATTTAGATGAAGATCCCTTACCTCAATTATGACTTCCTTCATATATGTTTAGACCACATGAAAAATTAATATAGTTTTATAATAAATATATTCCATAACTATAATCATATTTATTTTTTCATATAGAATTTTCTTATAGACAATTAACACACATTTATTAACTATTCATTATTTAAATCATTGTTCTTGTTGATAAATGGTTCATTTTTCATGTATGTTTTGGTTTAGTGGTTTTCGTCCTTTTAATTTGATTATAGTTGTTTCATATATAGAATGTTAAAAATTATATAAATATAATATTTATGAATTACATATATATATTCATTCATAAAATATAGCGATGTAAAAATTAATTACCCCATTCATGGACACGATAGATCGTACGTATGCATTAACTTTGTTTTCACTTTCCAACGGATGGAATGAAAGAAAGGTAAATAATAATCCTTCTTTAAAAATCATTATTATATCATATATATCATATATAACAAAAAAAATTCTAAATACATCATTCATACCATCCATGTACAAGTTATATGAAAGGTGGATTACATCGCTTTGTGATGACGATAGTCCACATGTATTCACAAGAAACATTGTAATTTTCTAATAGATTATATGGTAAAAAAGTAAGAGTAATATTATAGTATTTGAAGAAAAATTATTCCATAAATTTCATATAAATACCTTAGTTACATCTTTATAACCATCTAATTAAATTGGTGACGAAAATAAAATTACACTTCTATGTTTAGACGGTAAGTTGTATATATGAAAAAATATTGTTTTCGCTTTTATAAGATTGAAAAGTGATGGAATATTGTTTTCCCATAATCATAATAACATATCCTTATATTTATGAGGCTGTATTTATTATTTTTTTATGGTTATAAATAATTTATAATAAGTATAAAAAAATAAACATGAAGGATTTTGTAAATACAATTTCATCTTCTTTGTTATACATCATTTAGATCGCTTCATAAAGACCCTCGTAATGGTATTCTAAGAGTAATAAAACTACTAATTCATGGATATGGAAGTCTATAAGGTAATTTTTTATGTTTTTAATATACAGGTTTCTCAATGTGGTGTAAAGAAAAAATTGAAGAGGTATCCTTTTATAAGTGATGGGTGGAAAAATATTGAAATTTTTGAAAATATTAAAATAATATAATTTATATTTTAAGTTAAAATGGTAAAAAATGTGTAAAATTATTATTTAATTTGATTAGAAGTCAAAATCCTATTGTCTAATAAAATTTGGACAAGTTTTTGTTATGTTTTCACTAATATTTTTTTGTTTTAACTCCACGTTAACCCCTTTTACAATTACCACAATATTAATGTTTTCCACCATTTAAGGGTCATGAATGTTAACATAAACGGAAAAAAGACCCCTAAATGGTTCTTGTATTATGTTTTAAACCACAAACCATTCATTTTTTTAAGAAAATTGTTTAATGAATTTTAAATCATTTAATAAAATATCATAAATGTCAGTTTTGGGACTATTAATTTAATTGGACATTAAGAACATCATTATAGAAAATTAATTCAAAAATACTCTTTTAAAACATCCATAATATGTTATATTTTTCTAAAAAAAATCATAGTAAAATATAACTCACTGAAAAAAAAACTTATTTATAATTTTTAAAATCAGTTATTTGATTTTTCTACAGTATAAACAAGCATTGTGTCATCATTGCGTACGAATTTAATGAAATTATTCTATCAAAAAAATTTAAAAATAGATTACCATTATAAAAAATAATTTATAACTGAACCCAAGGTGTATTTTTTTCTTGGCACAAAATTCTATAGATATTATAACTAAGAGAGTGAAATTATTAACATTACATTTAATTAAAATAATAAATAAGTCCTTTTCAATGAAGAAAGTCACAAAATTTCTATAAATTATGATATTTAATAAGTATGGTAGAAAAAAACTCATAAAAATATTAATTTCATGTTTTAGTGTTATATTTTGGTCCTTATCAAATTATTTTTAACCTTAATTACTAGATTTACCCTTATCATGGTGACAAATATTATCTACTGTTACTATTCATATTGATTAAAAATAAAAGGGGGCTATTTAAAAATTTAAAACTATTGATTCTATATATTGTATCAATTTTTCATGATTCAATAAATAGTAGTGTAACCAATAAATTTTAATTAAAATTCATAAAATGCAATGAAAACAATTTTTAGAAAAATGCGTGTTTAAGCATAAAAATTAACTTGTATCGAAATCCCAAATATTGACGATTCAAATATAATTACATATATTATTTTAAATTAAATGGATAATATATAACTTTAATAACCAATCAAATATTTAATGGGACTTTTAAATTAAATTATTTAATTATAATTAGTGAGAGTATTTGAAAAAAATAATTAATTTTTTACGATTCACAAAAAAATAAATCATTTAAAAAAATTACATAATTATATCTTAAGTTAATTTTGATATTCTTATTTAAAAAATGTAATTAATTTTAAAATTTTAAATCTGTAAAATTTTTATATTTTAATTATAACTTCTGCAGATAAAATGAAATATAAACTATTTATGTTGAAAACGTATTTTTTAATTTTAAAATGGTATTTATTTAAATTGTGTACATTTTTTATTAATCAATATTATATATAAAACCATCATACATATTTCTCATAATTTTATTACCCTATTACTTCCCACCAATATTATGGATGTGGAATAAATTTTACATTAAATATCAATATGTTAATAGTATATTGTTGTTCGCTTAATGCTTACTGTTATGTATTAGGAAATATTTGGAGAAAATTATTATAAATTTTTATTATGTTACAATTACTAATTAACTAAATTAATCTTAGGTAGGGGACCTTATAGTATATTGAGTTGTTCAAATATTTGATGGAGACTGCCCAGATTGAATCATGACATTTTTCAAGGCACGAACACTAGTTGAAGAGTTGATTTAGGGGTAGACCCCATTTCATTATATCAATTAGGGAATGAACCCTATTTTGTCATGTAATTCATGGGGTGAATCCAATTCATCACATGATTCAATGGGTGAATCCTGTGATGAATTACGTTGAAGGTTTCATTTTGGAGATTTTTATTTTGGTAAGAAAATATGTTGGTATTGTGGGACTTAGGTATGATTGGGACCATACTTGTGGGGTCATTAGTAGGATATACAGCATTAGGGTTATGTGTCTATTAAATAAAACCTTGTTGATATAGTTTTTCAAAGTGAAAATATCCCCATGATAAGACCGTTCCTCTGGTGCATGTGTAGTGGAATCTTGGACATATCCAAGAGGAGACATGGGAGTGGGAGTCAGTTATTTGGGCTCAGTGGATGGTGTTGTTTTCATCAATTCCTAATTGTTTTTGAGGGAGTATCTCAAGGATAAACAACAATAGTGTGTGGAATTTATAAAACCACCACCCTTCATCTAGGTATGGAACAAATTCATTTTTTCTAAAATGAATGTACATTAATTAGTTATGATTGTCCAAGGGGTCAAGAATGGCCTTAAAAGATCTCCTAGAGAAACATGTCAGTCTATAGCTAAAGGATGGTGACTACCGCCCCTTCACAATATGAAAACTTGTGTCACGTCAGTAATTTTCATGAAACAATTGAGGGTTCCCTATATCTATTAGTGATGAAATTAATGAATAATTAATGTCATGAAGGGTTCAATGGGTGTTTTTTATGTTTTTAAATTAATTATATGTGAGGGGGTTATAAAAAATAGACGATTCCTCTCCTAGATATTAGTTCATGGAAAATACCCTCCTCTATGGATTATTATTCCTTCAAGAGGATGGATTAATATTTCATCAATGATTTCTCATATTGTAAATCATACTTGGATTCTTGAGGTTATGTATAATAATTTATCTTTTTATTTTCTTCATTCTTTTCAATATACAGATATCTTACAACATTTATGTTTATTTTACCCTAATTCATGTATTTATCTGATTTTTTGTTTTTTTGTTTCTTTAGATAAAATAAAATGTTGATATTTTTTAAAGTTAAATAGTATTAGTATATGGTATGTGGTTTAGAAGATATTACATCAAATTATTACCATTTCAATTTTTTGTATGATATATGGTCATGCTAACATTAAATGTAACTGGACTAAAAATGTAATTAAATATTATATAGCCTTATAAAATGGAATTTAACATCTCAACATGACATAAAAACAATATTATCTAGTAAAGTAGTATTTTAGACACCCCGTGAGGTATGCTTGAATTTGGAATAAGTTGGGTAATTAAATAGGAAATCATTTGGAATCCTAAGACTTAAGATATGGACATGGATGATTAATCGAAGAATCCTACAACATTATCTATGATTCAGTGTCTATGATTTTTGTAGACATGACTTAATTAAAGAGGGACACACTATGGTAACCGTGGCAGGAGAAAATTGATTGTGGGTGTGCGGTCAGGACTGAAAATAATGTGTTCTATGATCTAGTGGAAATATTTATCAGGTGAGACCTAAAATGAATGAATTAAAAATCTTAATTTATGAAATAATTTTAAACATTAATTTTGAATTGGGTTTGGAATGATGAGGGGGAAACCCCTTACATTCATTTGGATTTTATGGTTTTGATGGAAATAGGGAAATCATCCTTGGGTTTGTGACAGCTTCCTAGCTTAAAATTATGAGTGTTAACTATATTTATATTTATGATGATTTATGGATTGTAATTACAAGGGGAAATTTCCAATAGATTCATAATGATTCTAGTTTTAAATTCCAAGGGGAAATCACCCTTGGATTCATGATAATGAATAACATGGATTGAATTGGAAAATACACATTGTATTTATTATAATTATATAAAGAAAATACTTTTAGAAATTCCCTTTGTACTTTATATGATTCTATTTTTGAATTCATTTGGTAAATCCCCCTCATATTCACTGTTGAATCACCCTAACCTAGGTTCTATTAATCCTATGACCATGGTCGGTACACTACATGACCCCATTTACACCTCCCAATATTCCAAAGGCTACCAACAAATAGGATAGGACTAATGAGCTTCGTGGGGATATTATACCCTCTCTACCAAAGTAATTCGTAGTAGATAAAATAAATTAATAATCATCTTAATGGATTAGTAAATCTACCAATTTGATCAGTCAGGATTTGGGGATATGAAGTGACTGAGGGCCTTTGCTTAGGTAATATTCTCTAGGGTAACATTGTGTATGTTTAACATAAAATTTCATGGATTAAGGTCATTTTCTGTTTAACATGGGGATTACGTTGATTATTGGAACAAAAAATTAACTACCAAAACAAGTACTAATTATGATTTGACCCCTAGTCAAGTTATGTCTTTGATTGAGGCCTTAATGCTTGGGAATTTTGATCAAAGTTACCTTATGAAGTTGGTGTTAATTTAATTAAATATAAATAAAATCTCAAAGATACCATAAGCTTAAATCCTTAATAATAAACTCTCCTAGATATTTATAAAATAGTTAAATCAATCAAAAATTATCCATTAATCATGTTAATTATTCTCTGAAAACAACCCCCCCACACCATAAAATGATAAATCACAAAAAAAAATAGAATATAAAAAAATTATCATCTTTGAGGATTCAACATGGGTGTCGCTATACACATTTGCAGAGAACTAGACCCTTGAACGTTTGATAGTCAAAAATATTCCGCAATTCTGTTATATATAATACCCCCATTAAAATGAATTTTTCACTAAAATTTTGTCACTATGGTATACAAAATTAGAATATCTTTGTTTTATCATATCCTTGGGTTCCCATGTAGCTTTTTTGAGTTTTTGATTTCTTCTAAGAAAGTTTTATTGGTGATTTACCTTGATCTATATAACATTATCTCTATAATCCAAGATTTATACCAGTTTTTTCTAAAGGGGAAATATAATACTCTAATGGTGTGAAATCTATGTTCAGTACATGATATGAATCATATAATCACTTCCTTGGTATAGATACATGGAAGACTTCATGAAATTGAGTGAGGTTTGGTGGAAACACCAATGGATAAACTGTCATTCATACTCGATCAAGAATAGATAAAGGTCCATGTAAAGACCCGTAAATTCCAAGGAAATTTTTTTCTTAATTTTCTTTGGAATTTTACAAGAACGCAGTTTCTGGCGGCGCCTGGTTCCAAGGCCCGGTGTTCCCGGAATCAATTTCCGAAGTTTGGCTCGGGTACGTTCAGTGAACGGACGAGCGGGTTTTTCTAACTTTTGAACCGGTGCTCGGAATCGAATTCTGAGGGCACCGATGGAATCGTAGCACCGGTAATTGCTTAGAAACGCCTCTTCCGGAGTTGCGTTTGCTCTGGTGTGGTTTTTAATTTTCGGGCTTAAAGTTAAGAAATCAAATAATTTTGCAACAAATTTATTTTATTTCACTTAAGCCACTTGGAAGCCACTTGAAGCCACTTAAAAGCGGCTTAATCTGAGTTGAATCGGATAGGGTACTACCCATAAATATCCTACCATCTTGGTAGGATATTTGTGAGGTGGGGCCCGCACGAGCCCCGCCGTTTCTTTCCGCTAAGTAACGCACCCGCGAAAACCCGTCATTATGAAAGTCAACTAACGCATTTTTGTAAATTCTTAACAGACCATTTAATTGGGCGGTTTATTTCGTAAATTAAATGAGCTGTTTCTTTCGTTGAATTAATTCTACGAATTAATGGTTCGTTTATTATCTTTTGAAATTCAAATGTTTAGTTGTGTAAATAAAATAAGGCCTAAGCTTATTTTATTTTGGGTTGGTCTCCTTTGCCACCTTGAGAGATTTTGAGAAGCTCTCTCCATCTTCTTCAACCTTAATGAAGAACACGAAGAACACTTAAGCTCCGACGATGAACGCCGCTTCTCTTCTTCGTAGCCGGTGTGTTTCCGAAGATCGATGACACCGCTTCTTCGATCTTCTTCCCGTGTCAAGGAAAGGAGACGTCGTTTCCTCCTCGGACTGTCTTCGTCAGCTTACGAAGCTTCTCCAGCGATGTACCTCTTCGGACGCACCTCAACGTCAATGGAAACGACGTTCGATTTCCGCGACGCCCGACCTCCGCGACGCTAGTCTTCCGCCGCTTGATTGGCGTGCTCCGCACTTGAATCTGAGGTAGGGGATTGTTGATATTTTATTTATTTATTTTCCATTCTTGATTCTAGAATGTCGAACTTCGAGGATAAAGGATTAAATGTAATTGTCTAACGAGAGGGGGGCCCGGACCGCACCAACACGGCCGAACCCCCCTCATATGTTCATAATTGTTTCCTTACGGATGGAACGGGATGGCGTGGTGTCGTCGCACCACGCGGGAATCGCACGGCAATTATTGCGTGGCGCCGTCGGGCCACGCCGTGGAAAGAAATCCAAGAACGCGACGTCATCGCGTCGCGTCGAAGAAAGTCAAAGGCGCAGCGGCCGGAGCGGGGCCGCGGCGGAGGGAAGCGATGTCGTCGCATCGCGCCGGACGACATAGGCCGCGGTCGATTCCGGGCCGCAGCGGAGCAAGATGACCGGCGGCCGGCACCGGGCCGCCGGGGTCGGCGAAGGAAGGACCGGCCGTCGCCGGTCCTTGCTGGCGAAACCGGACGGCCAGTGCGGGCCGGCCGGACAGTGGAGATCAGGGGAATTAATTTCCCCCGGCCGGGTCTCAAAAGCGGCCCCAATTAAGGGGCAGCGGTTCTCAAAGGAGGGGGGGCTTTGCCCCCCGTGCGCGGCACCCGAACGGCGCCCAGGCCGCGTCGCCGTGCAGGTCCGCGCCGCCGTGCCAGTCCGTGCCGCCGCGCCGGACCGCGCCGCCGGCCGGGCCAGGTTTTCCGAGCTGGGTCGGGTCGCCACCCGGGGCGGGTCGACCCGGTTCGGCCGATCCAGGGGGGTCGGGCCGGGCCGGCCCGGGCCCAGACCCCCAGTTTCGGACCACTTTTGGTCAAATGCCTGTATCTTGGGCTACGGGCCTCCAAACGACTCGCCGTCAGCGGCAACGCGATCCTTGGATCGAGACGGTCATTTCGGTATACTATACTCAAGGTGCACCTTCCTTTTCGGGAGCCTACGTGGTTAAAACTCAATAGTTAAGCGTGCTTGGCCTAGAGTAGTGATCAGGATGGGTGACCTCCTGGGAAGTTTCCCAGGGTGGGTGTGAGACGGAAAGGCCAATAAATAATAGACCAGGCGTCCGATTGATGCGCCGTCTGTTTCGTTGAATTCCACTAAGTGAGACGGATCTTTTGGCTTACTCCGCTCGAGGTTTGGATGCCGACGGAGTGCGGTCGGGTTGGATCGCACTGAAATCCAACAGGTCCCCTGGAACGAAAAGGCCAATAACTCTCAGACCGGGCGTCCGATTGACGCGCCGCCTGTTGCGTTGAGTTCCTGTTGATGATTCGGAACTTTTGGAATCCTTTGCCGACATTTGGATGTAGTTGGATAGTGGCCGGGTTGGATCGCACCGAAATCCAACCGGGCCCCTGGAACGGAAAAGCTGAT
Source organism: Viscum album (assembly GCA_963277665.1). NCBI lineage: Eukaryota > Viridiplantae > Streptophyta > Magnoliopsida > Santalales > Viscaceae > Viscum > Viscum album. The sequence continues at coordinate 1,702,234,429 of OY728147.1, read as the reverse complement.
ACCGTTCTGACAAAACGTTCGTTTCACGAACCATCAACGGCGTTGGTGATCTCGTTGAGAAATAGTCCCTATGAGTATACCCTATGAGTGTTCGGGGTATAGTTGAGTTACGGCCGGATTGGTTCGCACATGAAACCAACCGGGCCCCTGGGACGAAAAGGCTAATAACTCACAGACCGGGCGTCCGATTGACACGCCATCTGTTGCGTTGAGACCCCTATGACGAGGTGGTCCTTTGAGATAATTCGTTCCGGGACTTTGTGATACTTGGAGTATCGACCAGTAGCTCGTGGAGCGGACCCTCCCGGAGACGAGCGTGCGGAGTACGGAGACCGTGTATCCGGCTGAGACCTGGCAACTACTTAACCGACTCGACTTGGAGTGAGTTGACTAGCCCAGTGGACGGAGCGCCCGGTATTTGGCGATAGACCCACGGTGGACGGAGCGCCCGGTAGTTGGCCGCAAACCCGTGGTACTCGACAGGAGGAGTACCTCTGTAGGCTATTAGTGGGAGCACCCGGTATTTGGCGACAGACCCTCAGCGGACGGAGCGCCCGGTAGTTGGCCGCAAACCTGCAGTACTCGACAGAAGAGTACCTCAGCAGTCTTAGGTTAGTGAACAGTACCTCGGAGTCGTGACAGGACCACTGTACACTCCAGAGACAGAGCTCTTCAGCCGTTACAGTTTCGATAATGAAAATCCTGGTTTTAGCTGAGACTTTTGACCTTTGTGTTTACCTCATGATTGAGATGGGTCACTTGATAACTTAGGTATATGTATGGGCATATACCTGGGTAGTGGTTATCCGTTGATTTCACAATCCTTGTGTTTCCTCATGATTGAGATGGGTTACTTGATAACTTAGGTATATGTATGGGCATATATCTAAGTAGAGGTTATCTGTTGAGATCTTCTTGTGGTTATCCTTGTTGGTTTAGTGAGACCTTGACGGTCTCGGGGTCCCTATTGAGTATCGTTATACTCACCCCTGCACGGGCTATGCCCGCACCTCGTTGTGTTGGTTGGAGACGACGGGCAGTGCTGACGGAGGCCGAGTGTTCGAGGACTGGACGGTACCCGGAGGTGGACTACACGACGAGTCGGTACCCAGAGGTGGAGTACATGACGAGTCCGTACCAGGAGGTGGACTACACGACGAGTCATTACCCGGAGGGGGACTACGTGACGAGACGACTCACAGAGGAGGTTGACGGACGAGAGTGTGGAGGAGGCTATCTGTACCTACCCTTCAGGTAGGACCCGAGGAGGACGACCCAGGAGCTGCTTCCCTCTTCCAGCTGTTTGTCTTTTTGCTGTTGTACCTTGTTCAGTTGTAGTTGTACTTTCTTTTGGGTTTGTATTTTGGCCCATTTACTTCTCAGCTTTTCTTTTGTACTTAGTGTTTTGTTTCCTCTTGTACTATGTGGTGCTTGTTTTCTTTTATAAAGGCAATGCCTTCCCAATTATCGGGATTTTATGCCTTTGGTGCTAGTCGCCAGCCCCTGGCCTATGGAAGGCGGGATTGGGGTAGTCACGGCACGGGCCCCGAGGACGGGTCGTGACAAATTGGTATCAGAGGAGTTTGGTTCTACCGGAGAACTTATGACTCTGACTTTTTCTTTCTGAGAAGCAATAGTGTTAAGAGTACCGAGTGTGGATTTCAGTTCAGGGAGTACAGTGTTGGTGCGGGCGGCCGACGTATCCATACACCAGGACCCTGACAACTGATTTCCAACTTGTGCAAGAAAAAACTGATTGCGTGTGTGTTTTCAAAGGTTTTCCCTTAAAACTGCTCAAACCAGGTCAGCTCACCAGGTATAAACGTTTGACCGTGTCATGATGTTTCTTTTAGGATTCCTTTTCACGGACGACCAGCTAGAGCCCAGAGGGATGTGCATGCTGATAGCCTGTCGAGCGATGAGGCTTCGGTACAGGGCCCTCTTGCAGTGGAGGCACCAGCGGTTCTACTATCCGTTGGGCCACCGATGCCACCAGCCCCAGAAGTAGAAGATGCACGACGCTTGAGCGCGCTGCACGAGTTCCAGCGCCAGAGGCCACCCAGGTTCCGGGGAGAGACGGACCCGCAGGCGGCTGAGGTTTGGCTGGAGGCTGTGGTGAGAGTCTTCAGGCTAGTGGGGACGCCGACAGACTTCATGGTGATCTTTGCTTCCGGCCTCCTTCAGGTAGCAGCAGGCAGGTGGTGGAGCCACTTGTTTCAGTTTTGTGACGGGATGAACTTCGCATGGGAAGACTTAGAGACCTTCTTCAGGGTGGAGTTTGTGCCAGTAGCTCTACACCCCGAGCGTGTACAGGAGCTTCTGCCTTTGCCGCGTGTTTTTTGATCAGTACCCGAGTCATCTATGGGCAGTAGACAGATGATGCAGAGGTCCAGGAGGACCATACTAGCAGTTGGACGATCTCGGGTTTTAGGACCAGTGGTGTGGGGCACCCGGGGTGGGAACCGAGCTAGGCGTGCCAGAAGCGGGTTGTGTTACTCATGCGGTGGAAAGGGTCACCTGGCATGTGACTGTCCGACTCCTCGTACGGTTGATCCGCAGGCTTTGGAGGAGCCACCAAGGCTGTAGAGCTCCGGGAGCAGGTGGACAGGAGCGGAACTCGTGGATACATCCTTTGTACTTCTAGTTCCATGTTTCTTTTTTCTTCGTGTCTTTGTATTATGAGCTGCAATAATAAAAAGACACTTATCTTGTGATGTTTGCTTTCCTGTCCTTTTTTTTTGGTTGATACTGAGTGGTCTCGGTTAAACTGTTTACTTGACCCTCACATTCGATATTTATACTGGAGGAGACCCGGTGACCTCACACTGATGCCGACAGTGTGACTCGACCCTTGGAGGCGAGAGTGACAGTTGGATCTCTTGGTAGTTATGTCGAGGCCTTACGACGTCATCCATGTCATGAATGCATCATTTATGTTAGGATTGACTGTATTAGGCAAAGAATGTGGTTCATCCAGGGGATGAGACCAGATTTCTCTTATCGGCAAAGAAGAAATAATAGCATCTCTTGTGAGACTAAAGGAGGTGCAGTTCATCCAGGAGCGGATGAAGACTGCATAGTGCAGTAAGAAACAAGGAACCGGTGCCAGTCATAGAGACTTGGGCATGTTAAATGTTTCAAGAAGTGGTAGCTTTAAATAGAGATGAGTCTGCGAAGCGGCTGACATGGATTCAGAGCTAGGAGAGCTGCAAGAGGTGGTGTACATCTTAACAAGGTACAACCACCCGCCTTAGTTATTCCCGCCAGGCTCAGGGAGCTGGAGGGTGAAGGAAGAGTGCGGCTGCATGTGGTCAAGGAGTGTGACCCAATGGCTCTAGAAATGATTCAAGGGACAGTATGTGTCCACTACTAGCTGCTGTAGTAACAGACGTCGATATGAATCATTCCCCGCTTTCACAAATCTTGTTCCAGACCTAGAGTTTCTGGTAAGCCGTGGACTTGACCCTCACATCTGGAGATACCTTAGGAGGAGACTCGATAATCACAGTTACGCAGACGGTGTGGTCAGACCCTCAAGGCGAGAGTTCTGGTTGGAATCTCTTGGTGGCAGCGTCGAGGCCTTACGACGTTAGTTTGAGTATGGAATGGGCAATAACTGTTCATACTCAAAATGACAGTTTTAGGCAAATGTCGGGATGGGTTTTCCTTGGTCGGCGGAAAAGGAAACCCCATGCAGCGCAGGGTAACTCTTGCACAGGAGGGTGCGACCGATCACTCTTGAGTCGGTCAACCTTACCCTTGTAGCATCTATCGTTTTGAGTTTCAGTTCTAACAGAAATGGAGACCTCTGGAGTTCGAGGATGACGACCACGTCTTCTTACGGGTCTCACCTCGACGAGGTTTACGGAGATGTGGCCTGGGAGGCAAGTTATCTCCGAGGTTCAACGGACCTTTCTAGGTCCTCAGCTGGGTTGGCGAGGTGGTTTACCGCTTGGCCCAACCACTTCAGTTGCACTAGGTGCACGACGTTTTCCATGTATCCCAACTGAGGAGATACGTGCTCGACCCCTTCGCATATCATTGACCATGAGGAGCTGGACGGTGGCGATGAGTGTCTTCTACGGAGGTTCCTATGGGGATCGAGGATTGACAGGAGCAGATCCTAGGAGAACGGTCGATTCCTCTTGTGCACTTTCTTTGGCAGCGCGGGAACCTCCAGGTGAGCTCATGGGACCGGAAGGCTCAGATGCGTGCTCAGTACCGCTTTGTTTCCCTAGGTTTGTGGTGAAGCTTTACGGGGACGTAAAGCCCTGTGGTGGGAGTAATGTAAAGACCTGTAAATTCCATGGAAATTTTTTTCCTAATTTTCTTTGGAATTTTACAAGAACGCAGTTTCTGACGGCGCTTGATTCCGAGGTCCGGTGTGCCCGGAATCAATTTCCGAAGTTTGGCTCGGGTACGTTCAGTAAACTGACGAGCGGGTTTTTTTAACGTTTGAACCGGTGCTCGGAATCGAATTCTAAGGGCACTGATGGAATCGCAGCGCCGGTAATTGCTTAGAAACGCCTCTTCCGGAGTTGCGTTTGCTCTGATGTGGTTTTTAATTTTCGGGCTTAAAGTTAAGAAATCAAATAATTTTGCGACAACTTTATTTTATTTCACTTAAGCCACATGGAAGCCACTTGAAGCCACTTAAAAGCGGCTTAATCTAAGTTGAATTGGATAGGGTACTATCCAGAAATATCCTACCCTCTTGGTAGGATATTTGTGAGGTGGGGCCCGCACGAGCCCCACCGTTTCTTTCCGACGCACCCACGAAAACCCGTCATTATGAAAGTCAACTAACGTGTTTTCTTAAATTCTTAACAGACCATTTAATTGGGCGGTTTATTTCGTAAATTAAATGAGCTGTTTCTTTCGTTGAATTAATTCTACGAATTAATGGTTCGTTTATTATCTTTTGAAATTCAAATGTTTAGTTGTGTAAATAAAATAAGGCTTAAGCTTATTTTATTTTGGGTTGGTCTCCTTTGCCACCTTGAGAGATTTTGAGAAGCTCTCTCCATCTTCTTCAACCTTGATGAAGAACACGAAGAACACTTAAGCTTCGACGAAGAACGCCGCTTCTCTTCTTCGTAGCCGGTGTGTTTCCGAAGATCGACGACGCCGCTTCTTCGATCTTCTTCCCGTGTCAATGAAAGGAGACGTCGTTTCCTCCTCGGACTATCTCCGTCAGCTTACGAAGCTTCTCCAGCGACATACCTCTTCAGACGCACCTCAACGTCAACGGAAACGACGTTCGGTTTCCGCGACGCCCGACCTCTGCGACGCTAGTCTTCCGCGACTTGATTGGCGTGCTCCGCACTTGAATCCGAGGTAGGGGATTGTTGATATTTTATTTATTTATTTTCCATTCTTGATTCTAGAATGTCGAACTTCGAGGATAAAGGATTAAATGTTATTGTCTAACGAGAGTGGGTCTCGGACCGCACGAACCTGGCCGAACCCCCCTTCTATGTTCATAATTGTTTCCTTGCGGATGGAACGGGATGGCGTGGTGTCGTCGCACCACGTGGGAATCGCACGGCAATTATTGTGTGGCGTCGTCGCGCCGCGCTGTGGAAAGAAATCCAAGAACGCGACGTCGTCGCGTCGCGTCGAAGAAAGTCAAAGGCGCCGCGGCCGGAGCGGGGGCCGCGGCGGAGGGAAGCGATGTCGTTGCATCGCGCCGGACGGCATAGGCCGCGGCCGATTCCGGGCCGCGGCAGAGCAAGATGACCGGCGGCCGGCACCGGGCCGCCGGTGTCGGCGAAGGAAGGACCGGCCGTCGCCGGTCCTTGCTGGCGATACCGGCCGGCCAGTGCGGGCCGGCCGGCTAGTGGAGACCGGGGGAATTAATTTCCCCCGGCCGGGTCTCAAAAGCAGCCCCAATTAAGGGGCCACGGTTCTCAAAGGAGGGGGGGGGGGGCTTTGCCCCCCGCACGCGGCACCCGAACGGTGCCCCGACCGTGCCGTCGCGCCGATCCGCGCCGCCGTGCCGGTCCGCGCCGCCGCGCCGGACCGCGCCGCCGGCCGGGCCGGGTTTTCCGGGCCGGGTCGTCGGGCTGGGTCGCCTCCCGGGGTGGGTCGACCCGGTTCGGACGACCCAGGGGGGGTCGGGCCGGGCCGGTCCGGGCCCAGACCCCCAATTTCGGACCACTTTTGGTCAAATGCACGTATCTTGGGCTACGGGCCTCAAAACGACTCGCCGTCAGCGGCAACGCGATCCTTGGATCGAGACGGTCGTTTCGGTATACTATACATAAGGTGCACCTTCCATTTCGGGAGCCTACGTGGTTAAAACTCCATAGTTAAGCGTGCTTGGCCTAGAGTAGTGATCAGGATGGGTGACCTCCTGGGAAGTTTCCCAGGGTGGGTGTGAGACGGAAAGGCCAATAAATAATAGACCGGGCGTCCGATTGGCGCGCCGTCTATTTCGTTGAATTTCTCTAAGTGAGACGGGTCTTTTGGCTTACTCTGCTCGAGGTTTGGTAGCCGAAGGAGTGCGGTCGGGTTGGATCGCACTGAAATCCAACCGGGCCCCTGGAACGAAAAAGCCAATAACTCTCAGACCGGGCGTCCGATTGACGCGCCGTCTATTGCGTTGAGTTCCTATTGATGATACGGAACTTTTGGCATCCTTCACCGAGATTTGGATGCAGTTGGATAGTGGCCAGTTTGGATCGCACTGAAATCCAACTGGGCCCCTGGAACGGAAAAGATGATACCTTTCTGACAGAACGTTCGTTTGACGAACCGTCAGCAGCGTTGGTGATCTCGTTGAGAAACAGTCCCTATGAGTATACCCTATGAGTGTTTGGGGTATAGTTGAGTTACGGCCGGATTGGTTCGCACACGAAACCAACCGGGCCCCTGGGACGAAAAGGCTAATAACTCACAGACTGGGCGTCCGATTGACGCGCCGTCTGTTGCGTTGAGACCCCTATGACGAGGTGGTCCTTTGAGATACTTATTTGCGGGACTTTGTGATACTTGGAGTATCGACTAGTAGCTTGTGGAGCGGACCCTCCCGGAGACGAGCGTGCGGAGTACGGAGACCGTGTAGCCGGCTGAGACCTGATGACTGCTTGACCGACTCGACTTGGAGTGAGTCGACTAGCCCAGTGGACGGAGCGCCCGGTATTTGGCGACAGACCCACGGCGGACGGAGCGCCCGGTAGTTGGCCGCAAACCCGTGGTACTCGACAGGAGGAGTACCTCTGTAGGCTATTAGTGGGAGCGCCCGGTATTTGGCGACATTCCTTCAGCGGACGGAGCGCCCGGTAGTTGGCCACAAACCCACAGTACTCGACAGGAGGAGTACCTCAGCAGTCTTAGGTTAGTGAGTAGTACCTCGGAGTCATGACATGACCACTGTACACTCCAGAGACGGAGCTCTTTAGCAGTTACAGTTTCGATAATGAAAATCCTGGTTTGAGCTGAGACTTTTGACCTTTGTGTTTACCTCATGATTGAGATGGGTCACTTGATAACTTAGGTATATGTATGGGCATATACCTGGGTAGTGGTTATCCGTTGATTTCACAATCCTTCTGTTTCCTCATGATTGAGATGGGTTATTTGATAACTTAGGTATATGTATGGGCATATATCTAAGTAGAGGTTATCTGTTGAGATCTTCTTGTGGTTATCCTTGTTGGTTTAGTGAGACCTTGAGGGTCTCGAGGTCCCTACTGAGTATCGTTATACTCACCCCTGCACGGGCTATGCCCGCACCTCGTTGTGTTGGTTGCAGACGATGGGCAGTGCTGACGGGGGCCGAGTGTTCGAGGACTGGATGTTACCCGGAGGTGGACTACAGGACGAGTCGGTACCCGGAGGTGGACTACACGACGAGTCGGTACCCGGAGGTGGACTACATGACGAGTCGGTACCCGGAGGTGGACTACGCGACGAGACGACTCACAGAGGAGGGTGACGGATGAGAGCGTGAAGGAGGCTATCTGTACCTACCCTTCAGGTAGGACCCGAGGAGGACGACTCAAGAGCTGCTTCTGTCTTCCAGCTGTTTGTCTTTTTGCTGTTGTACCTTGTTCAGTTGTAGTTGTACTTTCTTTTGGGTTTGTATTCTGGCCCATTTACTTTTCATTGTTTCTTTTGTACTTAGTGTTTTGTTTCCTCTTGTACTCTGTGGTGCTTGTTTTCTTTTATAAAGGCAATGCCTTCCCAGTTATCGGGATTTTATGCCTTTGGTGCTAGTCGCCAGCCCCTGGCCTATGGAAGGCGGGCTTGGGGTAGTCACGGAACGGGCCCCGAGGACGGGTCGTGATAGTCCAATATATCTAAGGCTAGACATTATATTCATTCAGAATCTCATAATATTATTCTGTGTTCAAATACATTGAAAACCTTTCTCATTAACTTCAAATTTTAGATCACGATAATGATTATGATTCTAACTTTTCCGTCTACTATAATCCACCATGATGTGTTTTTGAATGGATATAACATTCTTCTTCATTTCCTCTGCTGGAATTGTCCCAATAGATTTATTTCTCTAGAAAAATACTTCTAGGTTAGAGTTTTACACTTCTTTCCTTATTTTGATTCATAAGGATCCATCTGAATGCTTGACTGAAAGATACTGTTGTATGAATAATCGACAAGAGGAAGGTTTGGATCTCAACCACCCATGAAATACTTAGAAAAATATCTCAAAATATCCTCTAAGATTTTAATGGTTCTCTTAATAAAACCATCTACTTAAAGAGCATACATCATATTGAAACTAAACACTATATAAATATCTTAGAGAATAATTTTGAATAACATCATGTTAAACCTCATATTCAGATTAGAAACAATAGAAAGTGGTACTCCATGCATCATTACCGACTACTTAATTTATATTTTTAAAATTTAATCAAGATAGAAGTATTTTATATTATAAATATATTATGTTGATTTTTCAAGGATTTCAACTATAACCCAAATAGAATTATAGATATTTGATGTTTTTCGTAGTCTGATGTTAAAATACAAGGTGATGTTTTCCCATTTACATTATGGTACAGGAAATGGATGATGCATTCCCTTGGACTTTTATCTCTCACAATTAACTTATTGACATACCAAGCACCAAGATACATACTCAGCAAAATATCTCTTTAGAAATTCCCATCATAAATACTTTTTGAGATATTTATACATCTTTGTAAATCAAGGATCAATGGACAATAGTGATCTGTGCACCTCATCCAATATTTCCTTTAAATTTGGTGTGGATGAAACTTATACACAGTTCCTAAGCGTTTCCATTCCAACACAATCAATATTGAACATTTCATCATCCCTCACCTTCTTTTGTAATTACACATCTTCCTTTTATTCGTTCTTAATCCTCTAGTGGATGGATGATTGAATATTCATCTGATAAAGACATGATTTTTTCTATTTCCTCATTATTCCAAGATACATATATTGTAAATCCATAAATCTTGGATCTCTTTAAATAATAATCAGGGAAAAACATGCATGGTGTTTCTGACTTAGAGCATCAGCCACCTTGTTTATATTTCTAAGGTTGTAATGTATTGTGAAATCCTTACCTTTGATTTACACCAAACATATTCTCTGGTGAATATTCAACTTTTACTATGTTAATATATAATTTAATAATTTAAAATCATTATATATATATCAATAATTTCACCATACAAATAATTCCTTCAAATTTAGAAATAAAAAATTAACACTTCTAACTCTTAATCTTGAGTTGCTTAATTTTTTCTAATTAACATTAAATTAGCATGACACATTAGATATAACCATATTATTCTACATGATAAGAATTCCATAACCTTCTTGGATTAATTATAATAAATCACAAACCCTTCTTCACTTTAGATAATCACAAGAAAAGGCACACTCGCTAGCCTTTGCTTTAGTTCTTTGAAACTATCTTCACATTCATATATACACAATAATTTAACCCCCCTAATATTCAACTTATTTAGTTTATTATATAGTCCTAAAAAATTTCTCACAATGCATAGGTAGTATCAATCCGACCTAAGAAAACTATGTATTTACGTTTATATAATTGTTCTATGACATTTTTTATTAACATCCACATTAAGATATCTTGTAATATACCATCACATAATATTATTTGACACATGAATGAAACATTATAAGTCCCTAATTCACACATGGAAAATTTATCATACATATTTTCCATCCTTGGGGTCTTCACCACAATTCTCAAATGTTCTTCATGCTCTTCATTTTTCATTAAATTCAAAAAGATATAATCTATAAAGACAACCTAAAACTAATCAAGTTAATCACCGATGACACTATTCAATAAATATGTTTGGGTAGTGGGAGAATTGGTGGGACAAAATGGCATTAATATAAATTCATAATGTGAATAGCTCATATATAAGTTAATCTTGGGTATATTATATTTCTCACTTTTTAGTAGATATTTTTAATTCCAAAGACAATTTTTTAAAAATATTGACCACCTTGTAATTAATCAAATAGATCATTAATATGTGTAGAGAATACTTTTTCATGATAGTTATTTTTTTCATTTCTTGATAATCAATAAAATTCCACATTAACCCATTTTGTTTTTAACAAATAGAGTAGGAGCACACCATAGTGAAGCACTTGGAAAAAATAATCCATTATCTAGACTCTCCTATAGATGCTTCTTTAATTCAACTAACTAAATCAGGACCATTCTATATGGACTATTTGAAATAACTATATCACTAGTTATTTGTTCTATTGAAAACACAAATTCATTATTTAGGGGAAGGATATCCATTTCCTTGAGAAAAACATCAGTATATACCCAAAAAATAGGAACATTTTCAATTTAGAGTTTCTCCATACTAATTTTAGATTAATATCACTCGTGAAAAGGTAGAAAACCCCATATTATGAATATAATTCCCATTGTTTTTTATATGTTCTCCATACATTGATCGATGATTGAATATTTATTCAAAATATAAAATTTAACATCCCTTACTCAACAATTGATAAGGTCTCTACATGGGAAGATATAATCCATACCCAAAATTACATCGAATTCAACTAGATGAAGAATAAAAATATTCCTAAGAAGAACTATTTATTAAATTATTTTAGAAGGGAGTTATAGACACGATATGTGGATAGCCTGTCATTATTAGTTTTCATCACCAACTCAATATATAATATTTTAAATGGTGACATGATACCCATTAAAAAAATTAAGGTATAAAATAGTGGGTAGAATGAGAATCAAATAAAATATTTTCAATTTCAGAGAGTATGATAAGTTTACCTTTCACCACATCTCTTGGAACATTCATATTGGTTGTATTAATTGTATAATCTTGACCGTCTCCCCTATGATTCTTATATGGTATGTTCCCTTGACATTTAAGGAGTTGGTTTGAGTAGAACCCCATCTTCTTGTCGTAAAATTATTTTATTTTGATGAGTTTTCTCTTATCATTATATTAATGAGAATTATGGACTTTTTATCCAATCTTGATGAAATCTCCTTTTCATTTTATGCATGTTCCATGGTGTTTACTTCCAATAGTATCACATGTTGGAAGTTTATTCTTTCTCTTCTTGCTCTTATTGTTTTTTTCTCTACCATCCTAAAATTCTATTACTTTCTATCAAATCCATAAAACTTTTAGAATTATTTTCTTATCTTGGTAGCACATGTTAAAATAGCTTCATATTAGGATAATTATTGGAGACTAGTTCTCTTCGAACTATTTTCTTTATCCAATCAAATAAATGATCAATCAGACTCTTTAGATTATATATAGAGTCTACAGTATAACATGATAACCTTGTAATGTTATTTCAATACTTAGAAACATTTTTAATCATCCTTTTATGTTTGGAACAAAAAGTTTATCTCAATATCCACTCACTTTTCACAAGAATAATATTTTTCCATGAAATGGTCTTAAAATATTTCCATTAAATTCTCATTATTTCTCCCTACACCTTAGATATTTGAATAAATGATCACCAATGATTTGAATCTTCTAAGAGATGATAAAAAACCATGAAAATGTTATCCCTCTCCTTCCTTTCCAAAAACATAAATATCTTCTCTATAGAACTTATTTATTTCTCATTTAGTAATTGATTCTTAGTTTCACTAAAGGATGGAGGTTGATGGAATGTGAAGAGATCTAACATTGTTACAATGTTATATAGATTAATAGGTTAATCCAAATGGGAATGTTTATGAGTCATAGCTAAGGTTAGGGACCCCAATATAGTTATAATTGGTTCTGGTTAAGCTGAATCTCAAACACCAACCTAATTATCTTTAAGATAACAGAAATACCTACTAGTATTACATGCACTGATATGTTTTTCATTCCTTATGTTATGTTATATTTCTATAAAATGACCCACACTTTACTAGATAATAATATTATGAATCATAATGTATAATTCTGAAACAGGTGAAACTTATTACATAAATTGATAATTTATGTATAACTAATCTCAGAATCATAATATTGGTTTCATTGGTAATATTCTCAATGTTTTCATATTGTTATGTTAACTAATCTATGTTTTCCTAAATCTAGTTCCAATAATTTATAATAATCATTCCCTTAATTAAAACTATAAATACCCCAACACTAGTATCACAGTATTGGTGGTTACTTTATCACGTTGGTACTAAAAAAAAATCAAATTCCAAAGAACTAAAGAGATTATTTTTATTTTTTAACTAGATACATATTGGAATACCACATTACATATTAAAACATAAAATACAACATATTATTTTACGTGGGATTAAATTTATTCCCACTATTAAATCCCCATATTTCAATTAGAAACCTAGAATAATGGGGATAGTAAATACAATAAAATGAAGAGGTAAAATTATAATTATTAGAATGTATAAAAAATAAGCTAAGAAATTCATGAACAAAATTATAGGATTGAAATACAATTAAATGATTCCATATAAATAATCACATGATTTTAAAACGTGTCAATGGATATAAAAAATATTTAAATAAACTCATCAACATCAATAATTGATTTCATATAGAATGAATTCATATTTATAGACATCATTACATATCGTTGAGGCCTTGTTCTAAGACATTTAAAAATAACTTTAAGACCTAATGCCAAGTCATCTGTATAAATGGGTAAAGCCTCGACTAAATACCCAATTTAGTTTGATTCATAATACCAACCAATGAAGATAGGGGCTATGAAATTATGGGTCCCACCTATCACATAATAAATCCATTACATTCAACATATAAAATAACAAAATAACTTAATAAACATTCCATAAAAATAATTACTTTCTACATGGAAATTACTATCATATGTAATATCAAAACCTTACTCAGTCTTTTTTATCATAAAATAACCAAATAAATAATTTTAGTGGTATCATAAGAGTATAACCTTAGTATATAAAATGATTTAAAATATATATATTTCACAGAGATTAAAATAATTTTAAATTTTTATTATAAAATTTCATGAGGAAAATAAGATTTTCAATCTCGAAACACTTATTTAAAATATAAATACTTCAAAAATATTAAAGAAAAACTTTTTTATGAAAATAACTCTATAATATGGTAAATTAATCTTTATATAAATGGTAATTTATTATGTATGGAAATTTATTTAATACCACATAATTTTAAAAATATATTCCTTTCATATTTTTTTATAAAATCCCCAAACGTACCTCCTTCAGAAAATGAAAATAATATTACTTTTATAACATTATTTAAAAAGTTTAAAATGTGTAAAAAACATTAATAAATAATTATAGAATATAAAAATAGTATTTTATAAATTTTTAAAAAAATATGGTCATGAAATAGAAATATTCCTAACCAAGTAGAAAGACAAGGTCTATTTTCCTTAAAAACATTAGCGTGGTATCAATAGTTTTTAATGAGTGAAAAATGGAATAAAACATTTTAATTTAAATAATAACCATAGTAGAATAAAATATTTTTAGGTTTATGATATAAATAACAAATATTTAATCGAGCTGAGACTTAAACCTTAACAATCCCGAATAATGTTGTGACTGTGAAAGAAACTTTTACCAAATGTCTGACATCATTCATATGTGTTTGAGAATCCTATATAATAAATATATAGTTACTATATATATATTATATAATAATAATCATATATATAATAGCATATATTATTTACTTATGATCTTTTATCACACATTTATTAAAAATTGACTGCGAAAATCATTGTTTGGGGTGATAACTATTGTGTTCTTCAGGTATGTTTTAGTTCAATAGTTGTGATCCTTATACATTGATTATGAATACAACATATAAAAAAATTAATCATGATAAAATGACATATATATTCATTATATATTTATTTATATTAATTTTTATAATATTGAGAAATAAAAATGAATTACACAATTCATTGAGATGACCGGTCATACGTACAGATGAATGTTTTTTCCATTTTTTGACAAATAAAATAAAGGAAAGGTATATAATAATTTAACCTTAAGGAATAATTAATATAATTATAAATCATATATTTTATTTAAATATATCCTTATTACCATCTATATAAAATTGAAATGAAAAATAGATCACATCACTTTATAGAGGTGGTAATCCACACGTAATCACGAGTGATGTATCGTTTTCCTAAAGATTAGAATAGGAGGAGGTATATATGATATTATAATTATAGGAAAATAATTATATCAAAAAATATATAAAAAAAATTAAACCCATTATAATATTCAACCATGAAATATTGTGATGAAAAATTAATTTTTTTCTTATGTTGATATCGTAAGTTGTACGTACACAAGAGTGATCCTTTCACTACACATATAACAGAAAATATAGTGGATAATAGTGTTTTCATAATCATAATAAAATTTTAGTATTTTTTATAAATAATTTATTATTTTATGATAAATATAAATATCTAGAATATCTATTAGAAGAATAAATTGAATGAGTTCAGGTAAAATAATGATGTATTTGTTGGGAGACTGCATTTAGATTCATTATTCAGGAACATAGGGTTGGTCTTATAGTGATACTAGATCCTTTAGAAAATTTATAATAGTTTTTAGAAAAGAATTTGGAAGGAATTGGTCAATATAGGTTTTTGAATGTGGTGTAATAGAGTGAATTAATTTGTGTCCTTTTTTAAGGGAGGGAAAGTAAACACTTTTAATTATAAGAAGATAAAAATATTATTGCATATTTCTTGATATAAAATCCTAAAATAGACCTAGATTCAAATATAACGTTTTATATGGTTCAAATATTATCAACCAATAATATTTGGATAGTTTTCTGTGGTATTTTAAACCTTATATTTATTTTTTTAACCCCTTTAGCAACATATTTTTACATTAATCATGGTAACATGGTTTCACTCTCAAGGGGTTATAATTATATGTATAAGGTAAAAATTGGATCATAAATTAAAAAAAAGGATGGAATAATCAACCATATATTATCTACCTAATACTTTTTCAAGATTTTAAATATATTTATAAAATTTGATAATAAAATTATTTTCATAAAATATCATTATTGTCATTTTTGACACAATTCATTTCATTTGAATTAAAATTAATTAATAATAAGTTTAAATTATAATATAGAACATTAAAATATCACTAATATATTATATTTATATATTAACCTCAGGGATCATAATAAATAACCCAATTTGTAACAAGTTTAATATTTTTTTAATCATTTATTTTATTTTTTCATTAATTGAATATATATTATGTATGTGTCTCATAATAATTAATGGAAATTATATAATGAATAAAATTATAAATAAAATTTCATATTTAAAATAATTTAATTATTCTAAAAATAATAATCAATATTTAGTCACTACTTTCTAGTTTCCCTATGTGAAAAAGTAAAATATATTTAAAACTAAGACGGTGAAAATTTAGAACTTCCAATGATTTAAATATAGTATATGTCATTTTCAGGGAAAAATGTACCATAAATAGTAAAAGTTCATGAAAAAGGTGATAAGGGTAAAATTAAATTCATCCAATCTGAATTTTGATGAAAACTGGTGACCATAAGACTTGGTTTTAACCTATATTAACATGATTTACTCTTTACTGAGGTGATAAATTTTATCATGATTACTATTCATAATGCCTGAAATAAAAAGGGATCCATTTAACAAATATAATGTACCAATTTCCTAATATGGAAACCATTTTTTCAAATTCAATACTTAATTTTTAAATATATAAATTTTAAATTAAGAGTAAAAAATGTGACGATAACCACTTTTAGAAAATAAATTTAGTTTTTAACAATAAAAATAGATTTATTAGTATCCCATGTCTAGAAAAAAATTATAATGAATTTTAAAATATTTATTTAATATAAAATATTTACATTTCATTAAAATATTTCATAAATATTTATTAATATAACTTATTTAAATAAAAAAAATTAGTGCATAAAAAATATTTTTTTAGAAAAATTACTCTTTTACTTTTAGAAGATTTTTATTTACGTTTCTATTCAATTGATAATTAGTGAATTTATTTTATAAATAAAACTTTCATAATTTAAATGAAAATTTTCATACCAACCAAATGAATATATATGTTATAATATTATTCTATATTATGGCCCTTTTTGACTCATTGTTTCATGTACCACAAGCTATGGAATAAATCATTTAAAGAGAAATTTTTTATAAACTCTCCGCGAGTTACATCCTATACTTTAGAATGTTCTCTATTTGATATTGGTTATTCATAATATTTTATTTAGAGAAGTTATTTTTTCTACTTAAACATAAATTTAAATCATTAACATCATATATGATCCTTGATAATCCATTTGGAAAATTTTATATAATATACTAGAAAGTGTCAAAATAATGCATTCGTAGTAGAATCATTTGGAAATATATAGGATTTTTAGGTCAATAATAATGTACCTTTTATTTTATTTTAGGAGTGGCTTGGATGAATATTTGTTTGAGATTGTATAAAATGTTACAACATGAAAATATCTTTCTCATGTCCTACTATTATTCAACACACACTCTAAGGAGAGTGAGAGTTACAAGATAATCAAGCAGTTATTAACCAAGGAAGAGAAGTAGTGATCACAATAGTGATGGATTTTCTTTTACTTGAGATATTTGATTCCAAGGAGAAGAATGTCTTCCAACTAGTGGAAGAAATATTTCTTGAAGGGTTCCTAGAATAATTTTTAGGGCTACCTTCTATGTGGGATGTATAGTTTTCCATTGACTCAGTTCTTTTAAAAACATATTTTTATCACTCATAACTAAATAGATCTATTCATTGTAAGGGAATTAAAGATTAGGTTTGTGGATTTAAATTAAAATATGTTTATCTATACAAGTAGGTATCATTAGGGTGATCCAGTCCACATTAATAAGAAATCCAATGGGTGTATGAGCTTATTAATAAACAATCAAAATTTTAACCGTGTTACAATCAAGTGACGCTACCAATTTCTTAGAATTGATGATATCATTGAAAAATTAAAAGGGTGAGTTGCTTCTAAATGATTTACCTTTATATATGATATCATCAGCATCTTTTTGGGAGAGAGTATATTTTTAAGATGGATTTCTAAATTCATTGTGGGTATTTTGAATATCTAGTAATCCATTCTTACCAAACTAATTATCCATCCATGTTTATGTCCAAAATGAATAGTATTTTCCATACCTTTATAAACACTTTGTGGTAGTAAGTGTGGAATATATCTTTATTTATTCAAATTAATGTAAATATCAAGATTAGAAACATCATATTATTCTAGATATCTATTCTGTACAATGGATTTATTCTATATTATCTAAATATTACATCTATATTTGACAGGTCAAATTTTAGGGGAATATTATTTCATAATATGTAATTTTAGTGGATCCTAAAAATGTATAGTCAATAATTCCCTTGAGATAACCAATAAAGAACATTTAAGTTTTAAGAAATATTATGATTGAGGAGTACTACTATAACTTTATTTGGTATGTTTCTAATATTTTCACTCATGTGAAAACTATATCTAATAAAGGAGGAAAATATATTTTTTAGTTAAATGAAAGTAAAATTTTTAAAAGCTAGAAAATATAATATAATCATATCTTATTTTTATTCTTCCATGGCCATGTAATAGATTAATGTTATATTTTAAAAATTATTAGCAGGCCATTAATGTTTCCTTAGACAAGATTATCAGGTAGTGTTGTATAGTTCTTAAAAATCTACTAACATGAATGAAACTACCCAAAACAAGATCCCGAATTAATAATAGTTTTTATGAATTGAACTACTCGAGAAACTATCTATGTTGTGAGTTCATTTTGGTGCTTAAAAACAACAAATTTATATATATATATATATATAATGAGAATTGAATCTTTTGAAACACCATTGGTTGTAACATCTCCAATAATTTTATTTTGATATCCATATGCTACTACTAATGTAAATGTTTTCATTGATTTCTATAGTCTAAAAGGTCACCCTAAAAATTGATCTAAGCTAAGGGTGAGTGATAATTGATATATTTTATGGATTACCTAAACATGGATGTGGATTTTTATTATACAAAATTCAATTATGATATATAAACCTTTATTATTCTCTTGTGGAGTGGGATAAGGAATCACAATTGATATATCCTAATATCACCATTATTTGAGGGAGACTGGTGGTGGGTAATCCAATATGGTTGGATCATGGATTCTTCATACTTCCTATCTGTCTATTGAATACTATATGTAGCAACTTTTATGATGAGAAGTGTGGTGAAATAATATCCAGATTATCAATATGTTATGCATCCTGTCATCATAATGATTAAACTTGAAATTTTTTAGGAATTATTATGTGATATCATGAAAGAGGAATCATAAAGTTCAATACTATATTATTTTCCCGTAATAGTGTAAATTAAGAGAATCAAAGGCTAATAGAAAATCTTTAGCCACTCCCATTTTTAGTATAAAAGTAAGTTGAGATCACTATGGGATTCATGATTGTATGTATTATAATGAAATGTGGTCAAAACATAGTATGGGCCATTTTAGTTTTTCTAAAAAGTATGGATCACATAAAATCAATTAAAAAATCCATTAATAATGATTATCTGGGAAATATTTATGTCAGGGAAGTTATAAAACTCCATCATTAACCTACAAATATTGTGTATGACTGGGTTATCATGATTATTTCTATATTCTAGTAAGGATTGTAATTTGTATTGGATTTAGAGTTAATGTTGAGTCCTTTTTCATAAATAAACTAATTTCCTGTATGTGGAGACCTTTCTTACTCTAAAATATATTCTCTATGTAAACATTCTTTATCTTATATGTTTAGGTGATAATCACCAATTCTTGGGGGAATTTTACTATAATAACAGCTATCCCTAGTATAATTATATATATCCCTTTTATTATTTATATGAGATTAAATGCCATTATCCCTTGAGTTTAGTAGAGATAACTTAATCCTAATTTATTTGGTGACCATAAAAGTGGAAAATATCTAAAAGAGTTTCATAACTACTCAAATTCACCAAAATCCATACGTATATGATCACAACTGATAATTTCAATTTAACTTTGGTGACCATATGTTTCTTTGGGTTTCAATGAGACTAAGTCACTAAAAAATTTGTAAGCTAGGAAAACTGGCCTTGAGATATGTCATACCATTTTAGATATTGTCCTAATTTATAGAAGTGGATTATCATCTTTATCTACCTCTTAAATTATGCTCTATACATAATATATTTTATGTATCTGAGGTGAGGAAGTGATTTTTAATCCATATACATGTGATTCAATATGATAGAATTAAGTATCAGGATTTAATGGTATATAATGACCATCCTCAATATCTAATTGAATAATGTAAAAAAGTATTATGGTGACCATCTACTCCTTTGGTTTGGTTAAAGGTGTAGCATCTCTATAACTAATATTAAACACAGTATCTTAGGATTTAAATGAATACACAATGGTGAAATTTTAATCATCAAAACAAAGTTAATTCTTTTAACGTACTAGAAGCCTGATAGTGGAGGGTTTTTAAAAAATCTCAACCATACAAATAGGTATTTATATTTAATTTATATCCATTTATATTCCTAACTAGTTTTTTTTAAGTTGAATAATGTATTAAGAGGTTTTGGGAGGAATTATATGAATATGTTAAGTAGTGGAGAGTAGCAATAATTAGGTAACTGATGTTCTAGTATTGTGTAATAATTGAGGCATTAAGGGTACTATAGTTTATTTTATGAACTATCAGGTACCTGGTGGCTAGATCCCTTGGATTTATTCAGTGATGGCTTCTATATTGTTATTTCCTTGATAAATTTAATATTACCACATGTTTTTCACTTCTTAGATTAGTTTTATTTGAATCACAATGATAGGGAAAAAATGTAAATTCTTTTTTGAGTAGATAAATTAATCTTTTGTTAAATTAATTCTCTTCCTAACACCTCAAGGTAGTAATTTACAAGTAAATTGGTTGTAATTCCCCTTAATGAAATATTAATCATAGATAGTTGTCATAAAAATGGTCAAGGTCAAAGTAATACTAAGTGAAAAAAAAATATTTAAATCATTCAATAGAATCTTGTTAATCCTTTTCTCAATAAAGATAATTGGTTTTCCTTTTATGGTTTCATATATAAGGTTATTATTCCATGTTATATAATAGATTTTTATTTTCATTTTATATTTTTCTTATCATTTATTTATATATGTTCATGGTTTATAAAATTTTATGGTTCTAAATAAACCACATTGGTATTTTTCCATGATATATTTAAGTTCCCTCTTAGTTATGTTATATTCCATACTAGTTGATATTATCCAAGAAGGTTTATATTAAAAAAAATTATTTGTATTAAACATATATATTGTTTATATATAATAATATATGAGCTTAATAAGTTAACCACTTGACTATGTTTAGGTTATGTAATTAGCATGACAATTAGGCCCTAATTTACTATACAAGTGGATAGTCTGGTATGGGCTCATAATGAACACACTCATTATTACCCTTCCATTATTAACAACAATATAATTAACGACAATCCTGATAATCTAGGCCTAAAAATTTCATACTAGGATAGGACACTCATGCCCTAACATCATTTAACACAATAACTCATTTGTGTCGGTGAATATGTTTACACATGTGAGCTATTCAAATGTACTACTTTTTACTCTCATAGGGGATGGATCATGACATCTTCTTATATTCTAAAGTTAGGATAGAAGATTGTATGTAGGAATGGCATCTCTACTCATTAAGAGTTACTTAAAAATGCCTTTAAATTTTACAAGACTTTGTGTTATGATAAGTTATTTTGTTTATCTACTCCAGTATATTTATATTTTAGTCAGAATAAACTATATATTATGACATGTTGTTAGGGGTAGGGTGGCCATAGCTGACAGTGATTTCATAATCATTCCATATATGGTCCCCTTTCATTATTTCTATAGACACTTTTACACATTGTCAAAGTAATGGAGAGGCACCAGAATGTGCAAGTTGTGTGTACTCCTAATGCATTCAACATAGGTGACCATTTTAAGGATTTTTTATTTGTGGTTTAACTGAGGTAATGTGAGTTACCCCTAATTAATATTTTGAAAATATTAACTCATGGGAGCCCCAAATTGGATCCTTAAGCATTAATTTTCCAATTCACTTATATATGTCTAGGTTTTTTTATTATTATCACTTATATTGCATATATTTATTTACATATGGAATCTTTTGTTATATGGCATCTAGGTTCAGGTTGTGTTATCCATTTCAACATTGACTCGTTCTCTTAAATACTTTTGTTGTTGGTTAGTGGTATACATTGACAAACTAAGACTATGATTGTACATTCCACCAAAATCTACAATCCCAGGTGATTCATTACACTACCAAAGGGGTAAAAACCACTTTCCAAATGTGTAATTAATAACTCCAAATTTTTAATCTAACCATTAAATATAGTAGGGTCTCTTGATGTTTTTTAAATATGTGGAATATGAGTCATTTTTGTATTTGTATCACAATAATGATCTTTTATTAGATACATAACAAGGGTAGATAAAAATATATGACACAATATATCTTGTAATGAAAGCTTTAGAGAGTATATCTTCCTTTTTTGATGGATATAAATTTCTATTTTTTTTTTGATTGAGTAATAGAAATACAATAGTGAGATGTCAACAGTGAAGTACTAATAAAATCAATCTTTTTTTATTCATGTCATTTATTTCAACTTTAATTGGGTAGAACAACATGATTACTCATAAAAAATTATAAAATTCATTTAGTTGAGGTAGGGAGATTTAAAATAAGTTTTATATCTACATTAGTGGTAAAATTATTTTTTATAATGTTGTACCCTGAGTTCGGGTAAATAAATTATTGACCGAGAAATAGATAAACATATGATTAGTCTCAAAACCCATAATATAATATTTTATTCATAAATTATAATAATTTTGATGAGTTTTCCATCATAATAATGTGAATTGAAAATTATAAAAGAATCACAGTTATTAATAATCATTTTTTTAATAATTACAAGGTGTGATTAAAGTATTTCAAAAAAAAATATTTCATTAATATTATTAACCTGAAGTTTCATTCATTCATATAAATTATTATTCTTTAGTTTCACTTTAAAAGGTACAAAAAAATTTAATCACTTCATAATAAATGGAATTGAAGTAGAAGATATAAGATATAATATGGCTTTTAATTGATGTTTTGAAGATAAATTTACCATATTCCAACCCATTATTATGATCTTATGAAATATTAATTAGTAGATCATTTACTCCTACCAAATTATGATTTAAATCACCTCTTAGGTGTAAGTTTATTAGTTTTCTTATAGAAAATTTAAATTAATTGTTTTTTAGGTTTGAGCTTCAAAAACATTCAGGTTTTTGAGTTAGTGTATGTGTACAATGTTCTAGTATTGTCTGTGTCACATCGTGATGTATGTTTTTTTCCATGGATGAAGTAAATATTTGTATATATATTTTTGTATCATACTATTATAAAGTAATTCCTTTCATAGAAGTTCAATTATTCAGTAGGGAAAACTATTTGGACATTGGTGGATGTGTTGAAAATGCATATCTAGAATTTTAAGGGTTGTATAATAATATTATCTAAATGTGATGGAATTTTTTTCATGAAAATAGTTTTCATTCTAAAATTTGAAATACATCATTTTCTTCATTTTGTATAAAATTTTTACAAACAAATTGTTTGGGGATAATACTAGAGATTCATTGACATTAATTTAATACCGATAAGGAAGGGTTAGTCAAAAAAATATAGAGTACTTGTATAAATAATAGAGATGAAAAAAATCTATGGTCACATGTATGGTAAATGTTTTGGAATAAATGATATTTTTCTTGGATGTTTGTGGGTCCTTTTATATCTTGGATCGGGTTTTAGTAGTGAATAAATACTATTCATTTTCATCTATGAAAAAATGGGTTCATAACATATTATAAGTCTCGGTTTTCAATTATCATTTTCATTTGGGTTTTTACCTTTATTTAATTTTGGATTGAGATTTTTTAGTGTATATAAATTATGGAAGATTATTTATTGATATTTTCATAGTTGTAATGTTTATATTTTTTGGTTATAAATATGCCCCTAAGGATTTATGTGGAAGGAATTTTTTAAAGGTGTGTCTACTATAGAGTTTTGGAAACTTATAGTCTCTTTGTTTTTTAATTTATAAGGGAAGTATGAAAATTTCATTATTTAGTATTATTATTTCCATTTAAACCTTGTAAATGAAACATGATATAAATTTTCAAGCTTAATTTTTTTCACAATTTTGTATTTATATTATTTTTAGAATTTGGAATAATTCTTATAAGTTTCCTTTTTAGTGGTTTTTATTTAAATTATTTACCTAATTGTATTTAATTGGTAATATTATTTAATTATGTCTGATTAAAAATAGGTATATTTTCCAAATAGAACATTAGATTGAGATTTTTTTGATGTGGTATTTCTCAAGGCGTGATGATTAATTTATTAGCAAGTTAATTTAATAGTAAGCACTAGGTTTTAATTTAACACCAATTTTTTCAATACTTCAATTATTCCCATTAATCCTAATTTTGATATAAATAATGTTAGAAAATTAGAATATTATAGTATAGGATCTAATGGTCTCACTAATTGAGGATCTCAAATCAACTAATAAATTTCACCAATTAATATTGATCTATTATAATTCTATTATCTTATAAGAATTTGTTATAATTTTATAATATACACAGAGAGATTAATATATATATATATATATATTATAAATATTATTTATTTTTCTATATTTCATATTTTTTGGATAGTTTCTGACCACCTTCCCCCTTCTCCCAATAATACTGGTACACACATTGTCACCATGATGGATAGAAATCATTTTTAAATCTATTCTAGAATTTCATACATGTGATACATCACCATTTTTCACGATGGTGTCTAGAATTATATAGAAATGATAAGGGATGGGTTTTGGTTCAGATTTTTGAAAGCAAAAATATCTACACAACAAAGGATAATCACGAAATAAAGAGATCATATCTGGTATCCTAATATTGAAACTATGAGACTAATATTAAAAATGATATTAGGGATCTATTGAAGTTTTATTGTCTAATATCCATGTGATATTTCGTGTGATATCTAAGACAATTGAATGGTGGTTTCTATGATTATGAATTTGGTATTAAAAAATTTGAAACAAATTCAGGACATTAAAACAAAAGATTATCTAAATGTGGATACAAGGCCACAATATATGGGTTGTATTCTAAGAAATTTGAGTTGATCCCCTTTGAGATAATACTAAAAAATTGTGTCCCTGGTCTCTATGGTTGTAGAAGATTGAGATGCCAAAAAAAATCATTATTCCATGAAGGATGTGTGTTTTACTAATTCCCTACCCATGGTTACTTTTTAGGGTGTGTGTGTTGTGTTGGAACAAATGAAACAATACCATGTAACCGTCTCATATAATTCTTTATGGCACACTATATATCCTACCCTTGACCCCTTTATTTCAAAATGATGCTAAAATTATATGTCCCAAGCATAGTATCAAATTTCTATGAATAAATAGACCATTTTATTTTATTTCTCCATGTATATCATGTTGGTGAGGTTTTTTAGGTTAAAAAATAACATTTAAACTAAATTTTTCTATTTTTAATAATTGGAAACCAAACACGGAAATGGATCATTGATGAAAAATTCCAAGGGTAGTGTCTATTTTTTTCTTTCGAGTTGAACACAATAGTTTATTCCTCTATTTTTTTTATAGTTTTTATGATGAAAAAAGTTCATAAATATTATATTTCATGTAGATATATGAAAATAAATTTTAAAGAGGGTTAGAGTGAAAATAGTAAAAGATGGATTTTAGTGGGACCAGAATCCTTGTGTAAGACATAGATTCTCTTTTGAGATGGAAAATATATCTTGAAGTGGTGTTTTATGGAATTGTTTATTTTGGAAAGTAGTGTTGAAGTTACAATGGATCCTTAAGATATAAAAATTCTTTATGTTTTATGATCCATGGAATGAATGTTGTAGATATGGAAACGTAATTCATTATGGTAGTTGATATATTAATATTTTTATCTCCATAGATCAGAAGATTTAGAATCATCAATAAAATGAAGTGAAATTAGCATAGTGAAAAATTATTCCTTTTCAGAATGATGATGTGAAATTTTTGTGTGATATGGTTTTATATGAACTCAAGGTATGGGTGTTATTCAATGATGAAAAAAATTAATCTTTGAATTCTCTCATTTCACTAGTTATTTTTCATAAAAGATTATTTCCCATGTATTGTAGTTCTTTGATAGTGGTTATCCAATGGTTTAAGAAATGTCCACTAGTCAATAACCACCTTGTGAGTGACATGGGTTTGATTTTTAATTGACCAACTTGTTTTATTTTAAAGGATTGAATAATAGATTTATATCATTTATAATATTCATAGAAATAAAAATGTACAGTAATTTTGATGATGGTTTGGAATTTTCAAGGTGAAGTTGTGGAATTTTTATAGAGAAGATAATGAGATTGATAATAATATTATGTAAAATTTTCAAAATGATACATTATCATGAAACCACATTCGAAAGGCTACATTTACCTGATGATAGCAACTGAGTTGTCAGTTGAAGACAACACATATAGTTAAACAATGGGTTATTTTTACATATCAATAATAATATGAATGATTGTGAAATTTAATACTTTTATATTTAGATTTTATTTCAGTAATGGGAGAATCATCCACTATAAAAATTCCTCGTGAGGGTGGTTTTCATTGGAATAACATAATATACAATCAGTGAGTGGTCAATCTGGATAGATAGATTAGTATTCCCTCCCTTACCCCACTGGTGGGAATAGATTGTATATTTGGTATATTGTTTTAATATATATGTGGTAAAGTATGTGAGATGGTTATGATTTTAGAATAGTGTTTATAAGTAAGATTTTGGGAAATGGTTACTAGAATGTGGGAGTTCATTTTTTGGTCTATTTTTTTATATTTTAATGATATGTATTATACTATACTCAATTTTTTTTCTAGGTTGGGATGTTTGTGGTGGCCTTTTAAACAAGTTATATTTTCAAATTCAACATAAGAAAAAATTATTATGGAATTATGGAATGATATAAACTTATGAGTATAATATTGTTCATGTTTTTTCAGATGAGGTCCCCTCCAATTTGAGGGATTATCCTAGTTTACATATGGGTGGTATTGGGTAATCATATTTTGACTACATATCATGATTTATTTTATTTTATTATTATGATTTCATTATATTTACCTTATTTTTAAACACATGGGTATTACCTAATGAGTATTTGGATATAATCATCCTTACTTTTATATATATGTTTTTTGGATAAATTTGGTGGAAGAGATAGGTAGAATTAGACCAATCTCAATAGTTTTTTGTTAGAATCATTGTCTAACGACTATTTATACACAACAATGGTATATTGAGATTTATATTTTGGTGAAAATTAATTTTTGGGTATGAACTATTCATATCATTACCAAACCCACAAAGGTACACCTGACAAGTAATAAGCTGAGTGTGACACCCAAAAAACACATCCAATAGGCTAGGGTTTTCATCTAGTTCCATTTAGTAAAAGCAAAAACATGGGGGCCTTATCCTAAAGTAGTTGTGCACAAACAAACCCCCATACACTAGTATAATTTTTAAAATATTAAAATATTATATTACTATAAATTGATTCATAGAAACTAATCTAACATTAGATTAAATCAATGAGAACAAATAATAAAAGGGAAAACAGAATCCTATAATACCTATTAAAAGAGTCCAACATGATTGAAAAATGGGACTCCTATCATGATGAAACTCTTGGAAGCGACTATGTTCTTTCTAGTATGACCAATATTTACATTCTTATTTTCCTCCCAGGACTCCATCAAAAAGTGTATCATCTTCATAAAACATGACATGTAGGGGAAAATCCCATGGAGGATTGAGTATAATCATACCCTGTAGGATGACCTGTAATCACAAAACATAAACGATCAATGTATGTTGTCTTATTACCAAAATAAAGTGATTCAACTATAAATAAGGACAAAAACTCATATATACTCGTAGATATTTACCAAGTCTCAATGTATGTACATTCCCCCACTACAATCATATGATTCTTCTCATGGATCATAGGTAACATTCATCTAAGGGAACTCACATTTTGATTCTCACTAACACTAATGGAACTCTTCCATGATGTTTCACTCATTGGTACTTTCCAAAATAAAGTATACATTAAAATTCAAAAAATATAGACACACATGTCAAGGATCATGGTCAGGGATTATGGTCGATACCTAACCATATATGTAATATGGTACTAGGAAAGGGATCATTTTCCTTGGATATCAATAATGGGATACATGAACAACCTATTAAATAGTAATATAGGATCATTCCCTAGAAAACACTAGAGGATACCATACTCTATCTATAACTAACTCATGGAGTGGATTGCTCATCCTATGCTTGAGATGATATACCACATTATACCCTCTTAGGTATTTATCAAGGAAACTCCCCATACTTGATACTTAAATTAGAGTAAGTGTATATAGTTTTCTAATCTTACCTATAATGGGTTTACAACATGTATAAGTAAGAAACAATATGTCCCACTATGATCGGTTTCCCATGACCATGCTTGTGCACTCTGACTGATGTCCTTTTACTTTGGTTATTCCCATGTAAACAAGCTATGTTTGTGAAAGTATACATAGGGGTATACACTGGGTAATAGGCTTTAGGTTTACATGATACTAGAAAATTTCACAGTATGAGTGATATATATCTTCACATGTAAACTGTGTCGTCCATGGAAGGCCTTCCACATGACATTTGTTTTTTAAAATACATGTTATGTAGATTAGGATTTCACGAAAATATAATATCTCTCATGCATCTTCTCCCAGACCACTGCAACCTTTTTTATTACTATGATCCTCACTAAAATGATCATTTCAAGGGTTTATTAATTCTGATCCATCGTCGGTGTCTATATGTTTTCCACCCATTGATCAGGAAACACCTAACCTTATCGTCTAGAAACTTTTGGATGATCTAGATTTAAAAAAGTTCACCAAATCCATCATCATCAAATCTATCATCATCTCCATCACTATATAATACCTTCAATACCAAAAACACTATAGAAATGTTCCATTTCATCAATTAATTGGTTGGTTGTGTTCATAATGCAGCATTGGATAACGGAAATAGGACTTGGATGAAAATAGGGGATTTTATCTTCAGTGGGTGACCTCAGAAGTGATAGGGACTATTAAATTTCCTTAGTATGTGATGAAATATCCTTGATAAAATCAATGGTGTAGGAATCAAATCATGATTTAACCAACGATCATGGTGATGATGATGTAAGTACAAAGGTTGATGGTGAACTATAATGGAAACTATGACAATGGTGGTAGGTATGGTGGTGTGGGGCCTCAATAGATATGGGATCTTAGTGGTAGGCTTGGAAGTTTAAGAGTCATACCCAAAACACTAAAAATTAAAAAAAATATGTGATCCATGGTCTTAGACCAAAATAGTTTTTAAATCATGAAGAACCTTATATTAGAGATAATCGGAATAAGAATAATGATAGGGCATGTCTTTATCCATCGGTACCAGGCACTATGTAGTTCTGTATGAAGCTATGCTAGGTGTGTAACTTTGTGTTGTAGGAATATTTGGAGATTCAAGTAGAAATATACCAAGGTTGGGGTGGTTCTGTGTATATGGTTGTTTGGCCTTTACATCATGTCCTATTCATTATTCCTTTTGGATTATGGGTCATTTTAGGGTCCCCTCTAAACTCAATTTACAAGTGTCTTATCTAGAAATAAAAAAATAGTAAATGTAATTCGGGCGTGTGCATATGGAGAAATAAAAAATAGTAATTAATTCATCAAATATAAATATCCTAACTCAATATCATATTGATCACTTATTAACAACAATTCTCCATCATAAATTTTTGTGAGATCTGAGAACATTGTTGATGATGAAAATCCTCTTGTTTATGATTTCCAATCCATTATCTCTTTGATATCCACTAATTTTCTCCTCCATGATCTTCTCCTACAATCTCTAGTTTTATATATAAAACCCATGGATTTAGCCATAGTCATACTTAAAAATGGGATAATTTGGTTACAACTATTTAATAGACAAAAAACTATTTACTTTATTTATCTATGAATTATTTCATATGTTACTTCACATAAATGAATGAATTGATGCATACAAATATTATGTCCTATATAAGGTAAATACAATGTTTTGTATTTATTGGAAGCCTCTTTTTTTCCTTCTAAGTCACTATTAAATAGGTATTACATTTTTACAAAAAAAACAATACATTTTTTATTTAATAAAATTAATATTTTCAATATATCAACATCAAGGCCCTTTGGACTTATAATTCCATGCCAACTATATGGAAAACTATTTAAATATTTCTCAAAATACTAAAAATTGTTACAGGGAAAAAATATATTCATTAGGTTTTCCACACCATTATTTATTTGTGTCCTATAAAAAACCTAAAAGAATGAAGATACTGAGTGTGCAACTAGTTCTCCCTCTCCCAAACTCTATCTAAAAGATTCCCATATTTCCCACAAACACACACTAAATTAATATCTCACCCATGAAGGATCTCCTTGAAATTCTAGATGGTCACTGGGTATTCTGAGAAGGTATCTTTACCCTCAATTTCTAGTTAAACCCAATAAATAAAATGTGATAGTTTATCCACATATCTCTTTAGCCGTGACATGTGGATTACATCATGCATTTGATCTTCCTATAGCGGTATGGATAAGAATTATTTCACCATGAAAATCCCATGTAGTATATAGAAACGGCTAGTGAATCATGGAGATAGCTTGTCCCCTCGACCAAATCACTACAAAACATATTGAGGAGGGATATTTCAGAACACATAGTCTTCTTATTTGAACTCCAAAAGCGTCTACCATATGTTTGTATAAGACTTCTGAAAACACTATGATGTGTTCACCATCTTCTATATGATTTTCACCATCTATATCATTATTCTCACAAATTTTGGTTCATTAGGCACTATCTCTTATAGATCTATCAAACACATTGTAGATCTATAGGTTATCCCACACAAGGCCTAAAATGTTTTCATACCAATGGTGTAGTGGTAGTTTAATTTTTTTTTAAAACTCCACCAAGGGTAGATGTTCCTGCTAGCTATAGAAAAAATCCATAACATAATCTAAATCCATGTCCTACATTACCTAAATAGTCCACTATATATTTCTATCTATAGGGTGGTGGAAAATAATTCTCAACCATAACAGAGTTCCAAAAGCCTTCTCTAATCCTATCAATACTAATGAAATGATGTGAGTATCACTGTATAAAACTATATATGAGGTAACTCCATGATTTTTGACTATCTTCTTCACACAGAGACATCCCAAACTCTCCATTGAACCGTTATCTCAGATGTTAAGAAGTGGGAGGACATGGTGAGTTTTTCTGTGATAACCTAGATAGCTTCATATTATCTAGATTGTTATAGAACTACTATCAATATATCTATGGAGATACAAATCCACTTCCAATCTAGCACCTCAAGGTGTTGGGCTGAACCTGATAAAACCTAGTGCTTGATCATTACCTTCCTGCAAGTGAGTCATCAAGAGAAAAACTCAAAAACACACCTCTTTATCCCTGGACACCAAAACTAATATCGAAGTTCTGGGTATATAATTTCCACTCATACATGTAACACTAGGGGTGATGTACAAAACTCCATCAATACATCCTATTATAGTATGACTAGTACAATTGTTCATCCTCACAAAAGGATGAAATCATCCCCACCACACAAAAAAACCATCACGTGCATGTCTAATGGATATCTAGTCACTCAGTACATTATAAAAAATACACCCAGTTTTTTCTTCCCTTACACAATGAATAAGTGGATGGGTAAAAACATCGACTTGATATATGATGCACCAACCTAATCCACTTGGAACAACTATAATAAGGCCAACTACTCTGAAGACTCACTCAACAACTACAAATAGTTTTTCCAACTGAGAGAATTTATTATAATGTTCCCCTTCTAGGGAGTATGGTCTACCTCAAATTTATAATATTAATGTAACTCCATTCAACACCTCTACCTCATGTCACTAAATTTCTATGAAAATATTTACCCGAGACTCTTATGGTCATAATATATAATTAATTTCTCTCCAATAATATAGTGACACCAATAATTTAGGGTAAACAACACAATAGCCAGCTCCAAGTCATGGGTCATGTAGTTCGGCCCATGAAGCCTCAAATGTTGGGACACATAAGTAATCATTCCATACCTCTGCATTAGGAATCATCCAAGACTATATCTAGAGTCATCATAGAAGACCACATAATCAACACCCTCCTTTGGCTATCACAAGATGTGGATTCTCATTAACCACTTTCACAACATCTGAAAAGCTTACACACACATTTTTTCCATATGAATTTATACCCAATATGGGTTAAGTAATTGATAGGTTCTGCAATACAAGATAAATTAGGAACACATATCCAATTGTAACCCACCAACTCAAGGAATCTCTACACCTTGATCTTGATCATTGGTGGATCCCAAGATAAAACTACCTCAAACATGGCTGGTTACACTAAGAATCCCTATTCTAAGTTAAAATATCCCATGAAGTGGGTCTATAAAATACATAACTGACAATTAAATAGATTCACTAAATAATAGTTCTCTTTGATTATGTCTAGGACCACCCTCAAATTTCTTCCACGTCCATCCTATGGTGCTCAATTGGAGATGATTTCATTGATAAATACAACCATGAAAAGATCATTCTAGGGTTGAATGATCTATTTCATCAGTCTAATGAAATCTATTGGGTAGTTTTCATGCCAAAGTAACTCACCAAGTACTCATTGTGACAGTGTCAGTATCATAATATTATCTTCGGTATATCCTCCAATCGAACACGGAGTTGGTGATAACCCAACCTGTGTCATTCATTTAAGGCCACTTTAACCCTTTCACCTGGTCAAATAGTTCATTTAGTTGTGGATTTGGATACTTATTCTTTATATTACATTGTTTAAGCATTGATAACCCAACCTGGGGTCATTCTTTGTATTACATGATTTAAGCAATGATAACCCAACCTAGGGTCATTCTTTGAAGGCCACCTCAACCCAACGGCTCTAAATTCCTTGATATATCAAATGCACAAAAAAATTTCGAATCATGTATTCTATCTTAGAATGTATTAACTTGTTTGGGTATTTAGATACTGATTGGGTAGAAAATGTCGATGATAGAATATACACATCTGGTAGAGTTTCCCTTATGGGGAAAATTTGTTTTTGTTGCCATACAAAGAAATAGAATTCAGTAACTCTTAACATGTTTGAAGCTAAGTATGTCACATCCACTCAAGATTCTGAAGAACTTACGTGGATAAAAACTCATTTGGAAGACATACGTTTTGAATTAAAGTTACCCTTTTCCAATACGATGTGATTATCAATGTGAAATAGATCTTACATGGAATCTGGTAGAAAATTATCATTAACAAAATATTGAGGTAAATTACCACTTCATTAAAGACCATAAAGGTAATAATGAATTTAAGTAAGAGTATGTTCCTAAAACAAAAAAAGTTGCTGAAATATTCACAAAACCCTTACCAAAGGAACCATTTTCTGAATTGAGATTGATCATGGGTGTCGAACCTCCATCTCATAAAGAATGATGTTTTTTTTGTATCCACTATCATATTAACTTTTCATAGTGTTGTCAAGTGGGAGAATATTTTCATAAATCTATCCTTTTTGAAGCATGCATAAAGTGGGATTTGTGGGTAAGCTTTGAATTCATGATGTAGGAGTTGGATGGAATGGTTTTTGTTGAAAATATTTCTTGTATCTTACAATGAGTTAACTCACGTAAGGTTAGAATTTTTTATTATTAATCCATTTTTTGAGGTTACAATGTTTTCTGATTTATAAATCTCCATTGAATACAAAATAAAAAGTGGGATATTGTTAGGACCAATATAATAAAGAATAGTATCATTTCCAAGTATTGTATTTTGTTTTCAATGATGTTTGAGAAGAAAGGAAATCACCTCACATTTTATTAGTGGATGATTGGACTGTTCTTCATACACAAGAAATATGGTTCAAAATTCATAGTAAATTCTATTAAATTTGGAAGGAATGGAATTGTTGTAAAAAAGGGAAGTTACAATACTTTCCTTGGTAAATATGAAGATTATTTTCTAGATTGAATTTCACAAATATCATAAGTTTTCTAAGGAACTTGTGATACAAGCCTTTTGAATATAAGGGGTAGAATAGGTGATGCCAATAATTATTCCATTTCACTAGAAATAATGATGTCACAAGATGAGTACTAATCAGTAAGGTTTGTTTTGCCGATGTAGATTATAAGGTGGCATAGTTTCCCATTATTTGCAAAAAAAATTTGTCCAAAATATTGAGTATGGTGAGCATCACGAAATATATATTTCCTTGAATATCTCATGAAAATGTTTCAATAAAATTAGTTTTTAGAAGATGGTCTTTGCAAAGTGTGTTTCATGAGGGGAAGACTATTTTGATGGTGATATTCATGATTAAGAGAAATTAAGCATCGAAATCACACAATGGTTATACTTGGATCTTTGTGACAATGTCAAATATCAAAGGATCAACGTGATTGGATGTGCTCCATAATGATATTTTTGAGTGATCCAAACAATATTCTGTATGTGGTGGAGCATCGTGAATGGGTGAGAAATCTATCTATAAGGCAACCCCTACTTATTTTTTAGAAATAAAAATTATAGGAATCCAAAATCCATTTGATTTCATGAAGGTAGAGTATCTCTTTATAGTAGGCTTTCTATGAGAGATTGATCATCGTGGAAAGGATTCCAATGTCTTGACATTTTCCAATGATTTTTAGTAATGGATGCTTCGTGATGATGGGATATTTTGCATTGACTCATTGAGCTATGTGACGGTTGTGAGCTTCATGAAGGGAGCTTCACGAGGGAGCTTCATGAAAATAAGTTTTGAATACCCATTTTATGTGAATAGAGATTTTATAGAGCATTACAAACATACTAAGGTATCCGCCTATGTATCATTGTGAATTCCATGAGCTTCTTACTATCTTCTATATAGGAAAGAGAATAATTGTTTTGAAAGATCTAATTTTTGGAAATGGATCAAAATTCACTATAACATTGTATTACATTTGTTTTTCCTAGAATAAGAACACACACTATTTGATTTTTTTTCGATGTGCTATATGAGTGAAAGGTCATGTATTACTCATTGTATTCTATATCAAAGGATTGTTTTCAAGTGGATTGTGTGGTACCAGATTGTTTCCAAACCATACCAAGGATATAGCTACTCTTGTTGAGTAGTGAAACTTGTAAATTATTATGTTCATGTGGATGTGTGTTTGATTTGTGTTTAGCTGGGAAATAAATAACTAACTAAAGGTTAAGTTTGTTTCAAATGTAAGGAAATATAAAAGTAAAATATATCACAAATTCACCCCCTCCCCCTATCAGTGATACTTGAATCCTGACTAGAAATCATCATTTCCCAGCTTCTTTTCCAAATCTACTACCCTACTGACCTTCCTACTCAAGCCTCTTCTTCTTCCTAAGAGATCCATTGACCATCCATATATCTGCTATATAGAGATTTGGGAAATCTAGTGTTATATGTCCCCACCCATCATCTGGGAAACATAACCTCCCCCTCAACTAATTTTAGCCTCTATAAGATCCCTAAGAGATTTTGGATTGTTTTCCTTAGTATTTGATGAAATATCCTTGATAAAATAAATGGTGTAGGCATAATATCATGATTTGACCAATGATCATGGTGATGATGGTGTAAGGAAAAAGGTTGATGGTGACCATTAATGGAAACTGTGACAATGGTGGTCGGTATGGTGGTGTGGGGCCTCAATAGATATGTGATCTTAGTGGTAGGCTTCGTAGGGCTAGAGGCATAGCCAAAAAATAAATATTAAAAAAATGATTGATCTATGGTCTAAGACCAAAATATTTTTTACATCATGAAGAAACCTATATTAGAGTTAATTGGAATATGAATAACGATAGGGCATGTCTTCATCCATTGGTACCAAGCACTATGTAGTTCTGTATGAAGTTATGATAGGTGTGTAACTTTGTGTGGTAGGAATATTTGGAGATTCAAGTAGAAATCTACCTAGGTTGGGGTGGTTCTATGTATATGGTCGTTGGGCCTTTTCATCATGTCCTATTCAATGTTCCTTTTGGATTATGGGCCATTTTAGGGTCCCCACTAAACCCAATTTACAAGTGTCTCATCTAGAAATAAAAAAAATAGTAAATGTACTTCAGGCTTGTTCATGTGGATAAATCAAAAACAGTAATTAACTCATAAAAAATAAACATCCTACCTCAATATCATATTGATCACTTATTAGCTAAATTTCTCCATCATAAATTTTGTTGATATCTGAGAACATTGTTGATGATGAAAATTCTATCATTTATGATCGCCAATCCAGTATGCCTTGGATATCGACTAATTTTCTCCTCCATGATCCTCTCCTACAATCTCTAGTTTTATATATAAAACCCATGGATTTATCCATATTCATACTTAAAAATGGTATAATTTCGTTACACCTATTTAATAGACAAAAAAATTATTTATTTAATTTATCTGTGAATTATTTCATATGTGACTTCACATAAATGAATGAATTGATGAATACAATTATTATGTCATATATAAGGTAAATCCAATGTTTCAGATTTATTGGATGCCTATTTTTTCCTTCTAAGGCAATATTAAAGATATATTCCATTTTTACAAAAACAATTATACATTTTTTATTTAATAAAATTAATATTTTTAATATATACACATCAAGGGCCTTTGGACTTAGAATCCCATGCCAACTCTATGGACAAATATTTAAATATTATTTAAAATTTTAAAAATTGTTACAATGAAAAAATAAGTTCATTTGGTTTTCCCCACCATTATTTATTTGTGTCCTATAAATAACCTAAAATAATGAACATACCGAGTGTGCATCTAGTTCTCCCACTCCCAAACTCTTTCTGATATATTCTCATAGTTCCCGCTAACACACACTAAATTAATATCTCACCCATGAAGGATCTCCTTGAAATTGTTGATGTTAAATGGGTATTCTAAGAAGGTATCTCTATCCTCAATTTCTAGTTCACCCCAATCAATTACATGTGATAGTTTATCCACATATCTCCTTAGCTGTGACATGTGGAATACATCATGCAGCTGATCTACCTATAGTGGTATGGATAAGTAGTATTTCACCATGAAAACCCTCATGTAGTATAGGGAAATGACTAGTGAATCATGGAGATAGCTTGTCCCCTCGACCAAATCAATACAAAACTTATTGAGGAGGGACATTTTAGAACACATTGTCTTATTATTTGAACTCCAAAAGCATCTACCATATGTCTGTATAAGACTTCTAAAAACACTCTGCTATGTTCACCATCTTTTATATGATCATCACATTCTCTATCATTATTCTCACAAATGTTGGTTCAATAAGCACTATCACTTATAGATCTATCAAACATAGTGGATATCTATGGGTTATCCCACAGAAGGCCTAAAATGTTTTCATACCAATGGTGTAGTGGTAGTTTTTTTAAAACTCGGCCAAGAGTAGATGTTCCTGCTAGATATAGAGAAAATCCATAACATAATATCAATCCATGTCCTCCATAACCTAAATATTCCACTCTATATTTATATCTATTGGGTGGTGGAAAATAATTCTCAACCATAAAAGAGTTCCAAAAACCTTATATAATCCTATAAATACTCAAGAAATGATGTCAGTATCACTGTATGAAACTATATTTGAGGTAGATTCATGTAGTCAGGCTATCTTATTCACATAGAGACATCCCAAACTCTCCATTGAACCCTTATCTCAGATGTCAAGAAGTGGTAGACATGGTGAGTTTTTCTATGATATCCTAGATAGCTTCATATTATATAGATTTTTATAGAATTTCTATCAAGATATATATGGAGATACTAATCCACTTCCAATCAAGCACCTCAAGGTGTTGGTCCAAACCTGATAGAACCTAGTTCTTGATCATTACCTTCCTGTAAGTGAGTCATCAAGAGATAAACTCATCAACGCACCTCTTCATCCCTAGACACAAAAACTAATGTCGAAGTTCTGGGTATATAATTTCCAGTCATAGATTTAACACTAGGGGTGATGTACCAAACTACATCAAGACATCCTATTATAGTGTGACCGGTACCAATGTTCATCCTCACAAAAGGATGACATCATCCCCACCACCAGAAAAAAAACCATCAGGTGCATGTCAAAGAGATCTCTAGTCACCCAATACACTATAATAAATATACCCAGTTTTTTCTTCCCTAACACAATGAATAAGAGGATGGGTAAAAAAATTGAATTGAGATATGATTCCCCACCCTCATACACTAGGAACAACTATAATAATGTCAACTACTCTGAAGACTCGCTCAACAACTACAAATAGTATTTCCAACTTAGATCATTTTTTATCATGTTCCCCTTCTAGGGAGTATAGTCTACCTCAAATTTATAATATTAATGTAACTCAATCCAGCACATCTACCTCATGTTACTAAATTTATATGAAAATATTTACCTGAGACTCTTATGGTCATAATATATAATTAATTTCTCTCCCATAAGATAGTGCAACCATGAATTTAGGGTAAACACCAAAGTAGCCACCTCCAAGTCATGGGTCATGTAGTTCGGCCCATGAAGCATCAAATTTTGGGACACATAATTAATCACTCCATACCTCTGCATTTGGAATCATCCAATACTAGATCTAGAATCATCATATAAGACCACATACTCAACACCCTCCTTTGGCTATCAAAAGATGTGGATTCTCATTAACCACTTTCACAACTCCTGAAAAGATTACAGACACATTTTTTCCATATGAATTTCTACCCAATATGGGTTAAATAATTGATCGGTTTTACAATACTAGATAAATTAGGAAAACATATCCAATTGTAACCCAGCAACTCAAGGAACATCTACACCTCGGTCAGGATCATTGGTGGCTCAAAAGACAAAACTACCTCGAACTTGGTGGGTTACACTACGAATCCCTATTCTGAGTTAAAATATCCCATGAAGTGGGTCTATAAAATAAATAACTGACAATTAAAGAGAGTCACAAAATACTAGTTCTCTTTGAGTATGTCTAGGACCACCCTCAAATGTCTTCCACGGTCATCCTCTGATTCTCAATTCAAGATGATTTCATCGATGAATACAACCATGAAAAAATCATGGAAGGGTTGAAAGATCTATTTCATGAGTCTAATCAAATATATTGGTTTGTTTTCATGCCAAATGAAATCACCAAGTACTCATAGTGACAGTATCAGAATCATAATATTATCTTCGGTATATCCTCCAATCAAACTCGGAGTTGGTGATAACCCAACCTGGGGTCATTCTTTGAAGGCCACCTCAACCCTTTGACCTGGTCAAATAGTTCATTGAGTTGTGGATTTGGATACTTATTCTTTATATTACATTTTTTAAGCATTGATAATCCATGTATAACCTCAATCAATCATCCAACTTCATGGAATACAAAATAGGGGCTACCCATGGGGGCACACTGGGTCTAATGAATCCCTCCCACTACAAATCTAATGACAAAACCTCCTCCATTTGTAACACCAATGGGGGCAATCTAATATTCTAGAATTGTTATCATTTCAGTCTCAAGGTGTAGGTATAAGTAAAATTAATCTCGTGATAGGGAGGTAAGTGTGGAATATCCACAAGAAAAGAATCCTTAAACTCCTCTACTATAGGAGAAAATTGAAATATTATAGATTCTACCACTCCAAGGGACATAAAACCCAATAAATGAGATATCATATGTATATTGTTTAACATGATATAACCCTTATATAATTGGTATGACATCTCACTAATGAAGTTATAGCTCATCCACTTAACATGGACACATCACATTATCCCCCTAAAATATACCATTTATGCATTAACTATAGAGAGATATTCCATACCACTAATGATTAAATAAGGAATCATATAGACTTTGAACAAATCCCATTTGATGAACTGTCCAAAAATATTCAGGTTACAATATCGGTAGAAGTGTGTGATCACTGAATCTCAAATAATAGGAGTCTTTTTTCACAAAATTTGATTTAAAGGATCTACTAGAATATCTCTAAATCATGAAAAAATGATTCAGTAAAGAAATAGTGGATGATGTATGTAACTATAAAAACTCTATATAAAGTAGAGAAGATATAGACCATACCTTGGATCATCCCAAGATCCCCCAATTCGTAAGCCTCCACTCCATGCAGTTATCTATGCTCCAAAACACAAGACCCTTTATCCTATTGGGGACTGCCAAGAGGTGGTATACATGATAATCGATCATAACATCTTCCACCACCCCACTTCACTCCTATTAGAACCAATATGATAATAAAGAGTATCATTTTCTGAATTTTCATTTATTGGTTAGGATGTTTGAGAAGAAAGTAAAGCACCTCACTTTGTATGAGTGGATGATCGTATAGTTCTTCATACTTAGGAAATCAGGTTCACAATTCTTAAAAATGTCCAATAAATTTGGAACAAATTTTATTATTAGAAGAATGGGAATTTATAATACTTTCCTTGGAAAGTATTATGATTCTTTGTTGGTCCATATTTCACAAATATCGAAAGTTGTCTACGAAACTTGTGATACAAGCCTTATGATGGTAAGTGAGAGAATAGGTGTATTCAATCGTTTTTTGATTTTTTGGAATGAAATATTTTAATAGATTATTTTGAATCAGCATGGTTGGTTTTTTCGAAGAATATTTTAATGTGGTACAATTTCCCAGTTTTTTCCAAATTTTTAGGGTCCAAAATTTAGAGGATCATCAGTATTGTGAAATATGTATTACCATGAATATCTCATGAAAATATGAAAAAGGCTTGGGTTTTGTGAATATGTACTTATCAAATAGTGCTTTGTGAAGGAATGAAGATTCTGATGGTGATCTTCACAATTATGAGAAATGAAGAATCACAATGGCATGATGGATTGATGCTGAACTCTGTGATAATGTTAATTATCTAAGGAGAATTTAAAATAGAGGATTACTGTGAAGATATTTTTTAGTGTTCCAAAAAAAATTGGAGGTAGTGCAACATCGACAATGGTTGACCCTATAAATATAAGGTGACCCATGCTTCTTTTCTAGTGAGAATAACTAGAGGAATCCAAAATCTTTTTGATTTTATGAAGTTATAGGATCTCCACAAAGCAAGATTTCTATGTGATCTTGATCATCATGAAAATGATATTAAATTCATGACTGATTCCAATGCCATTATGTAATGGGTTCTTCACGATTATGGGATATTTATTGTTGACTTAGTGAGCTTTGCAAAGGTTTTGAGCTTTGCGAAGGGAGCTTCGCGGTGTATCTTTGAGAAAAGAAGTTTTGAATACCTATTTTATGTGAACAGATAATTTATAGTGCTTCAAAAGAAGACTAAGGTATTCTATTATATGTCAATAAAAATTCCAGGAGGTTATTATCATCTTATGGATCGGAAAGAGAAGAATTTTTTTAACGATCAAATTTTTGGAAGGGGATGAAGAATCACTGAAACATTATATTATTTTATTTTTCTTTATAAGAAGAACACATAGAATTGGATTGTCTGAAAAGTGAAACACGAGTGTAAGGGATCTTCCAACTCATTTTATTCAATATCAAATGATTGTTTTCTAGTGGATTGTGTGGTATTTTATTGTTTCTAAACCATAACAAGAACATATAAACTCTTGTTGAGTAGTGAAGCTTGTAAATTATTGTGTTCCTATGGATATGTGTTTTCTTTTTGTTCAGTTGGGAAAGAAATATTTAACATGAGGTGAAGATTATTTCAAAAGTAAGTAAACATAAAAAAATATCACTAATTCACTCCCTCCCCCTCTATGTGATACATGAATCCTTACTAGGTAACATCAATTAGAATAATAGGGAGTGTTTTCTTTCTTTATTATTTGATAAAGTTTTGAAGAGAAGTTTTTATGGAAAATCTAAATTTCATGAATAGTAAAAAGATTCTGATATCTGATGGGAAGAATTATCATATCTAGAAAGATAGAATTATGTCTTATCTTATATATCTTGGGAATGATGTTCTTGAAGCTACAACAGATGTATCTACTACTATTGATGACAAGGTTACTCTTACACCAATCGATAAGAATATTCTTGAGAATGATGGAAAATCTAAAAATTCTTTACTCCCATAACTTTCTAAGAGTGAGTTTTTTAGATTGAAAGGTGTTTCTATAACTAAAGGTGTTTGGGATAATCTGAAAACATATATAATGGAAATTCGAAATTGAATAAGGAAAAACATCAAATTTAGAGGATGAATTAGGAATATTTTAAAATGGGTAGGCCTGAATCTGTTGGGGACTTGTTTACCTGGGGAAATGACATAGTCAGCACAATCAAATGTCTTGGAGATAATTTTGAGGAATATACAGTTGTTGAAAAGATCATAATAATTTGTTTCCACAAGTTTGATGAAATCTTTTATTCATTAGATGACTTTAACCTTTAAAAATTATCTATGGATTATTTTCATAACACTCTCATTTCTTATAAGTGAGAAGGGATAAGACTATGAAGAAAATAAAAAAATCTGATAGAGAAATATCTTTTAAATACTCCAATAATGAAAAGTATAAAAAGGAACTTAAAGAGGATGATTTTACTAACTCTAAATCTGATAATGAAGTAAGTAAATTTTTTGATGAAAATTTATCATTATTTTATAAAAAATTTAAAATAGGTACAAGTAAATACAAAGGGAAACTTATGTTTTAGTGTTTTGAATGTCAATACATTGGGAACATTGTGGCTAATTTCCTTAAAAGAAATAGAGAAGAAGATAGAGAAGAAAATAAAAGAATGAAAATAAGGTCATGGAAGAAATCGGGTGATAAAGATAAAAAAATTTTTGAAGAGAAGGATAAATATTTCTTCAAATCGAAAATAAGAAGATTTTTTCTAAATATGGAGAAGAAGAAGATTGTGAAATTGAATCAAAACACACTTTTACTGAGAAACCTATATAGACTACCTTTATTGTAATAGTTAATAATAATGATTTTGGAAGAAGACAATTTAAGAAAAAAGAAACTCAACTTGAATCTCATCAGAAAGAAGAGTTGAATGAATGTACGAGAAATATTGGAAGGTTTGATAAGAAAAATAGGACTTTAACAATTGAAAATACCAGATTAAATATTAAAGAAGGTTTTCCTGATGATAAATTCAAGCTATTAAATGAAATTTATGATTTGATAAATCCTATATAAAAATAAAATAATCTTAATGAACATATAAAAGTTAAGTCTACGGGGGAAATGAAGAGATATAACATCTTCAAAAAAAATAAAAATATAAAAAGAAAGGTAAAATTTTCAAAAACTCTATCTCTAATATCGGTGAATGTTCTTGTATGGATAAACCTAATAAGTATATAAAATGTTACTATTATTTGAGAAGAATAATAGAATTGGTTTTGAGAATAAGTAAGTTGGGAATGTTATGTATGTGGAAAACGTTAACAATGTAGATAAATCGAATGTTTCTAAAAATCTTGAGTCGAAATAAATTACATAACTTATGGTTCTGAAAAGTCTATAGAGAAATATGTGTTAATGAAGAAAGATTCATTTCAAAATAAAAAACATGATAGTCAATAAATTTTTATTAAGAGGGTTTATGAAAGACATTCTCACTCCACCGTTCATTCCGAAAAAATTAGAGGAAAATACTATTTCTATGGATATTAATGGTATTGCGGATGATTTTTAAATTCAACAAATAT
Source organism: Viscum album (assembly GCA_963277665.1). Taxonomy (NCBI): domain Eukaryota; kingdom Viridiplantae; phylum Streptophyta; class Magnoliopsida; order Santalales; family Viscaceae; genus Viscum; species Viscum album. The sequence goes on along the minus strand of OY728147.1, from coordinate 1,702,190,655 downwards.
GTGTTGGATCAACCAAAAATATCACTGTTATTCAACATAGGTTATGGAAGGCTAGGTCAAATGGGGTTCAATCCACTCAAAAGAAAAAGCCTGAGAATGATTTTTGGAATAAATCTGAGAAGGTTGATGTTAAAATTTTGAAAAGGTTCCAACCACTTGAAACTATTTTTGAAAGATGTGAAAAAAACATGTACATCTTTCTAATGGTTGTATTTTTCTCTTACCACAACAAAAAAACTGTCTCAGCAATCCCCATGAGTTGTAGGTGAATAAATAAAATAAAGAAGAAAAATCTCTTGTTGGTGAAGCCTCATTGAAATCTATAAAGGGATAACAAACTTGGATTATTGATAGTGGATGATATTCTCATATTACATGAGACTTAATTTTTTTCAATATTTTTAATGTCTTCAATGAAGGAAGAGTGAAATTTGGGATTGATGAATCTTTGAGAATAAATGTTTTTGGATCAGCCATCATTTGGAAAGAAAAGATGAAATCCCTGAAATCTTTATATGTTAATGGGATGAAACACAACCTTCTAATTATTTCAAAACATTGTGATGAGGGTAAAAAAGTTATCTTCATAAGATATGGGATTATTCTGAATAGATAATAAGATGGAAACATAGTTACAGGAGGCCAATGTACAAAAGGAAAATTGTTCTCGGTTGGTGAAATACCAATATATTGTTACTTGGGTATGGTGGAATAAAATAAATTGTGGCATAAAAGGTTGGGACCCATGTGTCATAGAAGCATGAAAAAGTTATCAAAGTGAGATAGTGTCTGATATATTTCTAATATGCCAGGAGTAATAGATTACTGATTTGTTATTTTTTTAAGAGGTAATATTACAAATTCAGTGCATAAGAATGTGGACATTTCTTCCAAATGGCCTCTAGAATTTATTCATTCTGATATCAACGGTCCAATTAGAAAACAATAAAAAATGTTGACAAGTACTCAATAACTTTCATTGATTACTTTACTTGTTTTACTTGTGTTATTTAAATGGAACATAAGTCAAACACTCAGAAATAGTTTAAAATATTCTGGAGGAAATCTAAGAATGAATGTGAGTATTTAGTGAAGAAGTTGAGAACTGACAATGGTTGTGAATATAAGAATTATGAATTTGAGAGTTATGTTGAGAATCATGGAATTATTTATGAGTTTAGTTCTCCATAGACACCTCAATATAATGGGGTTTCTTAAAGAAAGAATAGAAGTTTTGTTGGAATGGGAGAACTATGTTTCTTGAACATGGTATCTCTCATAACTATTGGAGGAAAGTCATGTGTACTGATTTGTATTTTCAAAATTGGTTTTTATATAGGAAATGATCACCTATGAATCCATAAGAAATTTTTTATTGAAAAAATCCTTGTTTAAAACACATTGTAGTTTTTGGGAGTCCATTCATCATAAAGAAGAAATGTGGAAACCATGGAAAGTTTGAGTAAAGAGGTGATGATGGAATTTTTCTTGGCTATGACCTGGGTGGAGACATATTTTCGAGGGGTACTGTAGAAGTACTATAGAAGGTACTATAGAAGGTATTGTTTAGTACTATAGTAGCCAGGACTATTCATTTGTTTGGCCTTTCAAGACATCGGTTTGTTCCTCGGGTCCTTCAAGGCCTTCTAGACACCCAAGGCCTTCATGACACCTCAAGTATTTTGGGACACCTGAAATTATTCTTAAATAGACTAGGAAGACTCAATAAGGAGAAGAAACTAGATGAGGATATAGAGCATGTGTATTCAACAGAGCAGAAGCTAACAAATGTGGAAGATAGAGAGGGTATGGTGTTGCCATTAGGAAAATCCTGTGCATGCACAGGAAGCCTAGCTGAATAGTCATGTAGAGTTGGAGAGTTGATATCATGATGTGGATTATGGGGAGGAGTAGTTATATGTAGTCATTGTCTATATATTTCCTATAAGACCAATGGGTCATGTAATATCTAAGCCTATGGGCCTTGTAAGGGTTCCCTCTCATCCCTTGAAAGGGTGTTATCAAAAATCAATAAAAATAAGGCCTATGGGCCATTCTGGGGATAAGGAACAAGGAAATATTAGTGTGCAAAGGGTACTCACAAATGAAAGTAGTTCAATTTTTTGAGACTTTTGCTCTAGTGTAAAGGTTAGAAACAATCAAAATCATTCTAGTTGTTTCTACATAGTGAGGATACAAAATTTTTTAAATGGATGTGAGGCCCATATTTTTTAATGGGGATCTTGATGAGGAAGTTTAAATTGAATAGTTTTGTGGCTATTTTGTTGGGAAAGATGAGAGTCACGTGTTTAGGTTAAAGAAATAATTGTATGGGTTAATTTCATCTCTAATTTCATGGTACTCAATTTTTGATATATGCCTATGGAAGATGAGTTTTATGAAAGGAAGTGTTGATATCGATCTTTACATCAATGAAGTTTTGTCGTTATATCTCATTATAATAGCTTATTTTGATGACATTATCTTTGCTAGAAATGATGAAATATCTTGTAAAAAGATTTCTGAAGATATGAAAAAGTTGGTGAGATGTCCATGCAAGGAGAAATTAAATAAGATCTTGGGTAAAACATTTCAAAAAAGAAGAAACGCATTTTTCTTTATCAAGAAAAGTATGCTATGTAACTTCTTAAGATGTTTGGAATAGAGAATTAGAAACTTGTTTCCACACCAATTTTAAAGGGAACGAAGTTTTCTAATGATGGTAAAGTCAAAGAAGTTGATAAAAAATTGTTTTTAAATCTTTTTGGATGTTTTTTATATTTGACTGCATCAATTCCGTACATTTTTTGGCTTTCATATAATGTGAAAGATTCTAAAGTTATCCTAAATAATCACATATAATTCCAAGAAAAAATAATTCCTAGATATATCAATGTCAAAAATATTTTTGAATCGTATACTCTATCATAGAATTTATTAACTTGTTTGGGTATTTAGATACTGATTGGGTAGGAAATGTGGATGATAGAAGATCCACATCTGGTGGAGTTTTCCTTATGGGGAAATTTTTTTTTAGTTGGCATACAAAGAAATATAATTCATTAACTCTTAACATGTTTGAATCTAATTATGTCACTTCCACTCAATATTATAATGAACTTATGTGGATAAAAACTCATTTAGAAGACATGCTTGTTGAATTACAGTTACCCTTTTCCAATAGGATGTGATTATCAATGTGAAATAAATCATACAAGGAATCTGGTACAACATTATCATTAAAAAAATAGTGAATTAAATTACCACTTCATCAAAGACCATGTGGATAATAATGAATTTAAGTGAGAGTATGTTCCTGAATCGGAAAAAGTTGCTGAAATATTCAAAACACCCTTACCAAAGGAACCATTTTCTAAATTGAGATTGATCATGGGTGTCAAACCTCTATCTCATCATGAATGAGGTATTTTTTTGTATCCTCTATCATATTACCTTTTCATAGTGTGGTCAAGTGGGAGAATATTTTCATAAATCTATCCATTTGGAATCATGCATAAAGTGGGAGTTGTGGGTATACTGTGAATTCAGGATGTAAGTGTGTGAACTATTCTAACTATTTTTTTGAGTTTTTGTAGGAAATTTTTTTTCATTTTCAGGAATTTTGATAAAGTTGAGAGAGTCGAGGAATAAGGATGAGGAAGAAATATGAGGACGTGATGAGTCACTAATTTTGGATGGAATGGTTTTTGTAGACAATATTTCTTGTTTCTTACAACGAGTTAACTCACGTAAGGTTAGAATTTTTTATTATTAATCCATTTCTTAAGGTTACAAAGTTTTCTGTTTTATAAATCTTGGTTGAATAAAAAATCAAAAGGGAGATAATTTTAGCACCAATATAATAAGGAATAATATCATTTCCAGGTATTGTATTTTGTTTTCAATGATGTTTGAGAAGAAAGGAAGTCACCTCACATTTTATAAGTGGATTATTGTACTATTCTTCATACTCAAGAAATATGGTTCAAAATTCATATGAAATTCTATTAAATTTGGAAGGAACAGAATTATTGGAAGATAGGGAAGTCGCAATACTTTCCTTGGTAAAGATGAAGATGATTTTCTAGATTGAATTTCACAAATATCATATGTTTTCTAAGGAACTTGTGATACAAGCCTTTTGACTATAAGTGGTAGAATAGGTGATGCCAATAATTATTCCATTTCATTAGAAATAATGATTTCACTAAATGAGTACTAGTTAGTGAGGTTTGTTTTTCCGATGTAGATTATAAGGTGGTATAGTTTCCCAGTATTCGCCAAATTTTTCGTGTCCAAAATTTGGAGTATGGTGAGCATCACGAAATATAGATTTCCTTGAATATCTCAGGAAAATGTTTCAAAGAAATTAGTTTTTAGATGATGGTATTTATGAAGTGTGTTTCATGATGGGAAGAATTTTTTGACGGTGATCTTCATGATTAAGCGAAATGAAGCATCAAAATCACACAATGGTTGGACTTGGATCGTTGTGAGAATGTCAGATATCAAAGCATCATCATGATTGGAGGTGCTCTATAATGATATTTTTGAGTGATCCAGAAAAAATTCTATATGTGGTGGAGCATCGCGAATTGGTGAGAAAATATATATAAGGAAACCCTACTTATTTTTTAGAAAGAAAAATTATAGGAATCCAAAATCCATTTTATTTCATGAAGGTAGAGTATCTCCTTAGAGTAGGATTTCTATGAGAGCTTCAGCATCATGTAAAGGATTCTAATGTCTTGACATTTTCCAATGATTTTTAGTAATGGATGCTTCGTGATGATGGGATATTTTTCATTGACTCAATGATCTATGTGACGGTTGTGAGATTCATGAAGGGATCTTCACGAGGGAGATTCATAATACCCATTTTAAGAGAATAGAGCATTTATAGAGAATTAAAAACATACTAAGGAATCATACTAAGTATCATTGTGAATTCCATGAGCTTCTTACTATCTTATATATAGGAAGGATAATAATTGTTTTGAAAGATCTAATTTTTGGAAATAGATCAAGATTCACAATAACATTGTATTAAATTTGTTTTTTATAGAATACGAACTCGCACTATTTGATTTTTTTTCGATGTTCTACATGAGTGTAAGGTCATGTCTTACTCATTGTATTCCACATTAAAGGATTGTTTTCAATTGGATTGTGTGGCATTGGATCGTTTCGAAACCATACCAAGGATATAGCTACTCTTGTTGAGTAGTGAACCTTGTAAATTGTTATGTTCATGTGGATGTGTATTTGGTTTGTGTTTAGCAGGGAAATAAATCATTAACTGATGTTTAGTTTTGTTTCAAATGTAAGGAAATATAAAAGTAAAATATATCACTGATTCACCCCCTCCCCCTATCACTGATACGTGAAACCTAACTAGAAATCTTCATCTCCTAGCTTCTTTTCCAAATCTACTACCCTACTGACCTTCCAACTCAAGCCTCTTCTTCTTCCTAAGAGATCCATTGACCATCCATATATCTGCTGCATAGAGATTTGGGAAATCTGGTGTGATATGTCCCCACCCATAATTGGTGAAACATTGCCTCCCCCTCAACTGATTTGAGCCTCTATAAGATCCCTGAGTGGTTGACCCATTATCTTGAGACTACCTCTGGGGATGCCTCATTTTCCTGGATCCTGGATTATGATTTTGAATTCAAGTTATTAAAGTCTCATTTCTAGGTTTCCCACTTCCAGAACAAACTTTCATCAATTTCTCATCTGGGAAGCTCTCTATGAACATGGAATTCTACAAAAATATAACTTAGTAAGGGATTAAAATAGATACCACTCTATCCCAAATATCTTCGTAAAGGCACCACTCAGAGGTCCATACTCAATGTACGCCTCACGAACCATATCCATGGATTACCATGAGAGGTTAGTGAACCCAGATTACTACTCTAGGACTGATATACTACCCTAATGGATCTTAAGGACCACCTTGATATATAATTTCCAAAACATTTCTTGATAAAACTCTTATCTAAATAGTCACTTGAACTTTTTCCTTGAAAGAGTTACCTCATCATTAATATGAATCATCAAACAACATCGTCTCCCTTCTTGGATAAGAGAATCTCTCACCATTATGAAAATCATCTAATCAAAAGGGGACCTAAAAGGGAAGAAAACTCACCGAACATCCTCAAGCTAGTCCTCTACTGCATGGGGGCTACCTCACCCTAAAATATATGTGTTATACACCTTTAAAACTCATGAATTTCACTCGTCTGATTCAAATAATCTTATGATAATTCCAGAACAATCAGCTACTCAACGGGTGAATTTAAGATCTAAAAACCATTCAGATGAAATGATTCATGTATAATCCCTTATATTGAAGGCTCATATCTAATTGGATCATCATCACATTCCTATTATGAAATCCATGTTGGTTGTCATCTTGGAGGCCTACTTCAATAGTCAAGACACACCACATTCAAATAGCATATCTAGGGAGCTGACTCAAGAAGGATGTGGAAACCACAGGCCATTCATATATGATTCATGTACCAATATTTGACTTTCATCTATTACAAAAATGTTCAGGCCTAAAATTAGGTTATCGGAGTCATGTTTAATGAATATGTCGGCTACTAAACCATCACATTTTTCTCTATCTTGGGATCTGAACTCAAGAAACGTTAAAATTGTTTCCATAGTTCCCAAACCAATACTACAATAAGACTATCTCCAAAATTATGTCCTAAGACAGCCCACTCTAATACCACTCTATCTCAAGATGACCCACTAGGGCCCACCTAACCAGAAATAAGATGATTGTGAAACCCAAATCCCACCTCCAATAGGCCAGGAGTTGGAAACTATAATTGATTTTTCATACCACACATATTTGAGGCCTTAAACTAAATTACATGTACACATTCAGACTTCTCCACACACTAGTACAATGAGAAATTGATAAAAACTCATACATAAAATGATTTCATAAAAACTAACCCAACGTTATAGTATGACAAAGACTGTATAAAATAAAATTTCCAAATATTTTTTCACCTGTACTATTAAAAGTGTCCTCCCTACCCATAAAAAGAGTCTACTATCAAGAAGAAACTCCAAAAAAACATGGTTTATCAAGCTTGACTAAACTCCATCGGATGTTTTTTCTCCTAGGTATCCATTAAAATCCATTTTTTCTACGTAAGAAACAACATGTGAGTGTAGAGCCCATGCGGAGCATAGTACAATCATACCCAATAAAACTCCCTAAATTCACTAAACACAAATAATCAATGAGAGTCATACCATAACCTCAATAAGGTGATTCAACTAGAAGGAAAGATAAAAAACTAGATATGATCATTGATAGACACCATGTCTCAATCTATGTTCATTCCATCTTTGTCATGATTAGATTCTTCTTATGGATCATAGGTCATGCCCATTTTATGGAACCGTATTTTCAAGTCTCCTTAACACTAATGGAATTCATCTAAGAAGTCACACTCATCAGAACTTTCCCTGATGAAGTGTGCACTAAAACTCATAATATATTGACACATGGTTAGAGGATCACTCCCCTAGACTATGGATGATACATTACCCTATTAGAATAACCAAATGGTAAGGGGATCGCATGCCCAAAATATTATAAATGGGATACCAAAACAACCAAGGGAATTGTGAAAAAAAGATCACACCATAAGCCATATGGAGGGATTCTTGAATATATATTGAACTAATTAATAAAATGGATTACTCATCTTATGCTTAAGATGGAATACCGCATTTTAACCTCTTAGAGATAGACCATGGGAACACATCCATAATTAATACAAATACTAGGCTAAGGGGATTGAGGCATACAACCTACCATTAAGTATATATACGTCATGTATAATGGATACATGGAATTTCATTATAAGTATGGTAGATCCTGCGACCATACTCGTGTACTCCAACCCATGTATGCATACTCTATCTATGCTTATACAGTGGCTATGTCAATGCATGTGTACCATTGGGTACTCCTAAGGTTATCATATTAAGTGTCACATGATGTGTGAATAGGTTAGATGGTGTGTGACATTTATCTTTATGCATAAGCCTTAACCATCATGCAATAGATTATACATGATATTTTCTCTTCCAAACAACACACTGTATATATAATATTTTCATTGAAATCTCATATCACTTACATGTATTCACTCACATGTTTTCCACCTTTGATTCTATTATGTTCCTCACCAAAAATGCTTAAATTTCGGATTGATCGGTCCTAATCCATCATTAATGGATAGATTCTACCACCCTTTGATTGGGAAAAGCTTGATTTTTTCATCATGAAATTCATGTATGATATTGATCATATAAACTGAATAAACCAAGCCATCATCAAGTTCATTACATTTTCCAATCCCCAATGTTCCTTTATTCCAAAAACAAAACCCCCAATAATGATATGTTACACCAAAGAGTGACTTCACAATGATTGGTTCCTGAGTTTTGTCGAATCATCAACCTATATAAATAAAAATTATGAACATAAGAAAAAGGAATATATAAAATCAAGAAATACAAAATTGAGAAATTTACATTGTTTATTCTTTAATTTTTCTTTTCTTCATTGGAATAGAATTCTTTTAATGGAGAATAAAATTTAAAAAAACTAATTCCTAAATTTAAGAATTAAAATAATCAATTGACATCAACAAAAAATTTCATGAATTAATTTTCTAAAATAATTAATTCGGATTCTCCATAGAGAAATCAAGAATGGATATTAACGCAAACGTAAAATATCATATCCTGATATCAGATCGATCACTAATGAAGAATGATTTTGTGTCACTGGAACTTGTGAGATCCATGAACTCTGTTGAGGAAAATAATCCCATTGGTACTAAGCATTGATCCATGATCTCATCGTCATCTACCAACATTCTCCTCCATGGACCTCTCCTTCAATATCTACTGTTATGTGGATAACCTTAGGATTTGTCTATATCCATACATAAATAGAATAGAATTAGGTTGCATCCATTTAATAGACAATAAATTATTTAGTTTATTTATTCTTATATAATTTCTCCCATAACTACAATTAAAAAAACACATGATGCATATAATGATTATGACATCCCTAGGATAAAAGAGCCATTATATATTTAACGGTTTTATTGGTTTTCTCATATGATACACTGATCAATAAATATTTTATTTTTACTCAAAACCTATCCAAGAATCATATGATAAATTTAATATTTTTAATATATCAACATCGATGGTCCACAGGCCCCGGAATCCCATGATGACTTTGTTCCCAACTCGTTATATTTTCTTTAAAATATTACAGAGTGTTATAAGGGAAAAAGTACTTATAGTTTTCATAAAATTTTAGTTCCCTTAAAAATTATGATTTCATAAGACTTTGATTCATGTATAAAAATGATGTTTTTTGGATTTAGGTTGTTCTATTGTTCCTGGTTTTTGATTTGATAGTTTATTTATATTTTTCCCTTGTTATTTCCATATGGTAATACCTTTAATTTTATACATAAAAAATCATTGGTGCTCAATGTTTAACCTTGTCCATTTAATGGTGTGCTTGGGGTGGCACTCTCATTACCATTAATGATCTAGGTAGTGGTCTCAATGGAGATTTGTCTTGTCATATATAGTGTATAATGATTATTTATTATTGATATTGTGGATTGAAATTAATTTTAATGTCGGCTTTTATATTTCATTATTTTGATGGAATCATGAATGGTTACCTTCTTATTATTTTAAATACAGTTGATAATACTCCTAGATAAATGAAATATATATAATTCATTTTTTATTTTTTGAATAAATTCATAGTTAAAGGTTAATTGTTTTTTCTATATGAATGTGAATTCGGAAGTGGTAACAAGTTGAACAAGTTAAAACCCCTCAATAAAATATTAATATTGAATTATGTGGTCAATCAATGATGATATGATATTTTAGGTAATAGATTGTTTATTATAGAGTATACTAGTATAAAGAATTCGGAAATCTGATTACTTTTAATAGTATTCTTTTTATGGATATATCACGACTCACCCCCACTAACCCCCCCCCCCTCATCTGGGAATGAAGACATGTTTGACACTCGAAGCCCACCATCAATAAGCCACAAGATGGAAACTAGAACTATCTGTATAAACACATATATAAGAGTCATTAACTTTATAAATCATAAGAATAAAATGGATAAAACCACTAAAAATAATCTAATAATAACCCTACACACAATGCATGTCAGGTAATACCTAGTCTCCAAATAGATATCCTGAAATAAAAAAAACCTATGGAAAGTACTTCACAAACAAAAAATGATCCATTAAACACCATGAGCTTTTAACATAAATACTAATCAAATATTCCCTCCTATAGATATTTAAAATATGAATATATATATATATATATGAGAGTGTGTGTGTCCATGTGAATATAATTATACTCATTAGGAACATTTCCATAACCACTCATATAAATATGGAAGAAGAATATAAATTAATTAAAGAATAAATCGTGAATCCAACCAGTATGTAAAAATTGGTTAACTATTTTCCATCATTAGAAAGACTCACTCACCAAAAATAATATAAAAAGGGTAATATAATATCATAGAAATATATATACATATGAATGGTTCCCCATATCGATTTACCCATTGAACTAGTTACCCTCGAACCCCAATGGATTACATATTGGAACTACTATCCCGTTAAAAAATAACACCACTAAATATCACATACCCACACATCCACATCACAACCACAACCAAAACCACACATCACGTCCACATGTCCATGTCATGATCGAAACCAAAATCAAATACTACATATCACAACCACATCTATATATAACCTCAAGGTGTAGTACATAATCATGATGGAAATAAACCTCATGATTTCATCTTTCCATGTATGAACCAACCATGAATCCACATGATATCAATATAACCATAATAAATTGAATAATATAAAATATTTGAAAGAGAGATAGTAGCACATAAGCCTTAGCCCAGTTGGTAAGGACTCTGTAAGTGCATCCAAACGACCAGAGATCAAATCCAGGCGGAGGAAGAATTTTTTGGGCATTATAGTAGGCATTGTACCTGGTATTGTAGCAGTACTGTAGCGAGAACTATAGCAAGAAATATTTGTCCCTGTAGCAGTCGGGAATATGCTCCCTGTTTGGTCCTTCGGGCCACCGATTTGGTCCTTGAGTCCTGTATGGCCACCGAAGGCCTTCGGGTTAGTAAGGCCTTTGGGCCACCTCAAGGCCTTCGACCCACCTTAGTGCAGATGCAAACCAGACAACCTACAAGGAACAAAATCTACAAGGAGGATGAGCAAAGAACTTTCACCACAACAGAAGCAAAACTGATTGCAAGAATGAGAGGGTATGGCACCTGCCATCGGGATAAGCATGTGCATGCACAAGAATGCCTAGCCAAATAGCCATGCAAAGGTGGAGAGTTGATTTCACGATGAAGATGCTGGGGAGGAGCACTTCCAAGTAGTTTGTCTGGGTTGTGTGCATTGTTTGAAGCCTACGGGAAATGAATTCCTCTAAGGCCTACAGGCCATGTAATACTTACGCCTATGGGCCTAGTAAAGGTTCCACCTCACCCCTTGAAAGGTGGATTATCAAAATCATTAAAAAATGAAGGCCTTCGAGACATTGGAGGAAAGAGAGATAGTAGGTATGGGTGAGTAGTCGTCAATCTAAATTTCTTGCATCCTGAATATTAACGAAAATACATGAAACCCAAAATCTTATATGGGAAATGGTCATGTTTCATACATATTATGGTGGTGTTTAAAAAATAGGAAAACTATAATGAATATATATATATATACACATAGTTCCTCCTAATGTTTTTTTAACTAATACTAAAACTCTATATCCACAATTATCATTGCTCCATAACAACAACTCTGCCACCTTTAGCTATCTTCAGAACTACACCCCACCACTATTCATTATAAATTTTTTTTATTCCATTTAATATCTCATAATGACTCTTTCATTATTCAATCATCTACATTTTCAAATTCTATACTCACATTTAATTTATAAACCATATATTAATTAATTCCTCTACAATCATTAAAAACATTTATATTTAGTCTCTATATAAATTTCTATCTAATATGATTTCTCATAACCAATTACACCTTTAATATATAATTTAATTTTTCATTTACATGAAAAAAAATCATTATTAGTCACATTAATTTATTAACATTTTAACACAAATAATTACATCATTACAGAACTGTATCCTCTTTATATAATTTACTTGACAACATATTACATTAACATTGTGCATTAATTATTAACATTTACTTAAAAAATATTTATTTTATATCTAAAAATTCATTTCTTTCATTGTTATTATTATTATTATTATATTAAATTCATCATAATTCATTTTGAGCCATAAATAATTTTTTTATAAATATTTTATTTATTATTTATTTAACCCATATTTTAAGAAACTATTAAAGTAACTAAAACAACAACATCACCTCTTTTGTATCAACTACCGTGTTAATAACTCAAAACATCAGCTCTTCCACTATTAGAGCATCATCTAAACTATCTCATGTCAATAATATAAACCACTTCCATAATAAAAGATATCATCACCAATTTACAACACAAATTCCACTAGACAATTACCCCATCATCTCAAATATAAAAATGTATAAACCCACTAGTAGGAAAAATCACGCTCAAACCTTACTATATAATTAACCATTAAACATTTTAATATTTATCTCATCCTCATGTAATTTACTAAATGTATGTTTTTACTAAATCTAGATATTAATATTATCATACTAAAAATACATTCACCCCAATAATATTGGATTATAAACATAGCATTAACAGTAAGATTATATATCACTATATTTCGACAACATGATTATAATAAAAAATGAGATAATCATAGAAGTAATTAAAATTCTTTTAAGAATGATCCTTTTTAATTATTAAAAATTGTTCAAAAAATAATTCTTGGTTTTTATATTCTATTTTCCTTTAAAATTTATTTTTATTCGATGATTTAAATATAATAATCCTTTTTAAAATCGATTTCTAATTCATAACAATATATCAATAAAATAAACTAGTAATGTTCGGTAAATATTATTGAAAACATGTAATATAAAAGTGAATCACTTTTCTTTTTCTAATTTCTTATGTATGGTTCGTTATCTACTTTAGGTAAATTCATTCCATTTACCTAAGGAAATGTAAATCATTAAAATTCCATATTCATAACATAAAAAAGAGTTGGGTTTTTGAATACTCTACATCAACTGTATCTTTGAAAATAACTATCCAAAAAATAGAAGAAGATAAATGAACAAACACCTCTACAATTCCAAGATGGACCCTCAACAGCATATTCATATCATTCTACTACAATAAAATTGACCAAAACCATCCGAACTAAATCAAACACTCTACCATGGATTTCTGAGAAAGAATAATGGGATATGAATGATGGAAATGGAAAAAATATAAGAGAAGAATTGAGGGAATAACAATTTGGATCAAGAATAGATTTACCCCATAATGAAATACGATTAAGATCTGCCACCAATGGGAATGGTAACTAAATTTTATCCTCATTTCACCAAGGGTTCAGGAGAGAAAGGAGAAAACCAAATTATATAAGGTAGTGGTAGATATTGATAATAAGATTTAAATGTTAGTACTCTGTCATGGCTACTAAAAATTTGGAATAAGGTCATAAAACATAGTTTTATGATCATAAAGTTTCAGCATAGAACTATGAATCTTATGCATGGTTCTATACAATTTACTAAAATTTTCACCCACTAACTCTTCTAATTATAAACCTCATCACCAAAAATCTATACTACAATGTGCCAAACAGAATAGGTAGTGATAAATATCCATAACAGTAGTGTTATAATGACTCCATAGTGCTATCATTATTGGATTCAAACATACGAAATTACATAGAATAAACCATCTTAAAACATCTAGTTTGAACATAAAAATTTAATGAATCACTTTTATTCCTCTAAAATACTTTCTAGCTCCACTTTAATGCCTCCAACACCTCTAAAATGAAAATTTCAGAGACACACAAAATATAAGCATCTATAGGATATCTAATTTTAGTTGATTTAAATTAATAGTTTTTATATGTATGGTTTTAGTTACGTGACCATATTCAATATTTTATTAAATGGGGATGTTTTCTAATAGATTTAATGAGATAATGTTTTCACATTGGTTTGGGTAGTATGTTCTAATTTAGGCATTCTTGTTAAGTTACAATACTGATAAATATCCTGACATGGTCAAGGGTAGCATTAAAAATATTAACTTATTATGAAATGTTTACATAGTACACAAACCATATGGATCTGGTGGATTAAAGGGATGGATTCAATGTCTGAAGTGAATTGTGCATTACAGGATATCGTGGTTAGTCTATAAAACTAGTGTCATGGTGTGAAATGGATTTTCATTTACGAAGTTAAAGTCAAAAAAAATACTTAAATGGGTATAGAATTCATTGATAATGTGGACCACCATAATGCTATGTTTATTATACAATTAATCTAAAAAATTAGTATTTTAATAAAATAACTGATATTATGAATTGGCCACTAGAAAAATTGTTAATGCATCGATGGGAAATTTACACTGTATGGGTGGGTGATCATGAGATAATACATTTCTATGAGTAAGTATTTTTGTTTCTCATTATCCAAGGATAGAGGGTTTAAAAATCATATTTGAGGTCCCAGGGACCAGTGTTTCATTTGTGATTCTTTGTGATGCTTCTTTAGATTGATAAGCCAGATGATGGGGAGTTTTTAAAGATCCCTATTCTTTGGATAATATTTAAAAATATAAATTTGTATTACCGATTTTTATTCTATTATGAATTTATTGAGATGGGTTATTCCTGTTTTGGTGCCCAAAATTAGTACATGGAATGTGAACTATTGTATATTGACATGGTGATCTACAACACATTGATTGGGATATGTATAAATTTATAGATGGTTTATTTTTTGAGATTTTGATTGATATTGAAAGGGTGAGCCCTAAAAATTCAGATGATTTGGTTTAACTCAATTAAGAGGTTTTGTATCAACATAAGTGAGATTCATAATTTAATGAAATTATATTTTTTTGTGATATGTTATACTAAATATTTTCAGGATTAAACTATAAAAATTGGATGTGAACATGCTTTCAGTTGGTATCTGTCCATTATTTCGATTCATGGTTATTTAACAATGCATAGTTCGGTGGATACTTAATTAGCTATGAATAGTAATTACTATCATTAAAAATTTTGGAGAATGGAGAATGCATGGTTAGGTGCATGGTTATTTAATAGTGTGTTATAATTGTAACACTTTTAAAAATGTTGAAATTTTGTTCTTTAATAAATGGAATGGATAACATTTTGTGCCTGTTTATCCCCTTTATTCTCAAATCCTCTAACAACCTTCCATTTTCATCCCCCTATACACTCTTAATTACATAAAGTATCTTAAATATGGTAGGGGCCTTGATAATATCTTAGTGAGGATTTGGTAAGGCTATAATTTTTATTTACATTCAACATCACTAGGATAATTTCAATATAAAACCAACTTTTCATGTCACTTTTTTTTGTTTACCCTGAATTTATTTATTAACATCAATTAATTTGGTCATTCTTTATGGATAGCCTTGTATAAATAATATAGGTGTCCCTTAATCCCTATAATGATTTCAATATTTTTTTATAAGAGGATGTGGGAATTTGGAACAAAAAATAGGGGACCCAAATATGAATCCATGATGGTATTAGCAGATTGATTAATGTTTTATCAATGTAAACTAATTATTAAATTAAATTTCATAGTAGTTTCTCATTATAATTACTTGTGGAATCATAATAAATACCTAAACATGTATTTTAGTTTAATAAATTATAAAAAAGTAAAATAACAGAGATTATTATATTAGGGAAAAATATTTTTCATGAGATAGAATTATTTGAGAATGTCCTAATAGGTTGTATCTCATTGATCCTATGAGGATATTTTTAAGGAATTGTGTCTGAATATATAGTTTGATTATTAAAAAAAAATTAAATTAATTTAGTGGTCTAAAATGACTATGTTGGTAATTTTTTACTAATTATGATGTTTTTTTATATCAACTAGAGTCATAGTTCTCCATTGATATATAGGGGTCATTAAGTCTATTGACCCAAATGAGTATCATGGGGGTTTATGTTTCTAATTACTAAATATATATAGACTACTATTACTATGAGATGTGTTCTATTTATAGAAAAATAATATTAATTGTTTTAATAATATTACCTCTCATGGTCGTAGGTTTTTTATAATTATTAAAAAAAATTAATGGATTTATAATAAATTATATTAATGAATAATCGGGTGGATAATGATAAAAAATTTGATTTCTCTTCTGTAGGGTTGAACGACTAAAATTTAACATAATATTTATGTGTATTATTTAAATTGGGTATTATAAAATATTATCTATATTATTAGTTTAGTGATAATTTGATATGTTATTTATCATTTTAAATTTTAAGGAATCCAATTTGGGTTTCTAGGTGTGGGAAAAATTATAAATGTGCTATGTGGTTTAATGTTGCCAAAATTGATGATTATTAAGGTATTACAGGTTAATTAGTGAATTAGAGAGATACATACATAGTGCGCTATTAAATTAAATAATAAATGAATTGTATGAGGACCATAAATGTGTTAAATATATTTTTAATGTGAAGGAAGATTTAAGAATTAGATATTCATTCCCAAGTGATTCCTTGGGATAATGAATTGTATCTAAGGGATATATTGAATTTTTATGTTATGTGTTGTAATGTATAATTGTTATTTTATTCTATGATTATGTTATATATTTTGATATAATTACATTTTATACAGTGGAAAATCTATCTTATTTCATGGAAAATGATTTGATGGGTTGGATTTTCATAACACATCCCTTCCAATACTCCTCATGTGTCCACAGTGAGACGTTGAGCAAACTATGAAGCCTATGACTGATAAGTCACATGGTGGAGACTAGCACCATGAATAAAAAAAATGAAATTACAGGAACCATTACTAATTTTATTAGTATACTGCTCACTAATAATAAATAATAAGTACCAAAAATATAACACTCTATCAGAAATACCAATCTAAATAAATGAATTATATGTCACTTAACTAATAAAAAAACAACCCATGGTATAAGGAAATCTAGGTTATTAAATCCCATATAATTTATTTGACAATAAAGTGAAAATATAAATTCCCCCAACTCAATCTAAAAACTATGGACATTGAACTAGAATATCCCAACACCACCTCCAACATGGTGCTAGAAATTTTAAAAAATAATAAATATGAGTAAGGTTGGGTATAAACTATACCCAATAAATTAAACCTCTAGAAATCAATTGTTAAAATTTAAATGGAGCATACTTAAAAATCTATTGATGAAATTGATAAAAAGGATAATATAAAACATTCAAAATTAAATACCACATCTTATTGTGTCTCATAATAATTGAACTCCACCAAAACTAATGTATTTATAAATATAGTACCTCTTCAATAAATTAATATATCATAAGGGCCCTCACAACCGGTTATATTACATCTTCATCACCACAGGCCTATATAATAATGAGGGATAAAAATAACCATAAGGGAATATAATATCCCATGAATTGGAGTACAATATCGCTAATAAGAAACGTGTTTTATCATCTAATATAATACAGATGTTGGTTTTCAAAAATAATCCAATACAACAAAGACATTGGAACATACATAAAACAATATTGGTCATATTTATATATATAATGGTGAAAACATCATCATCCATCACCCAAATAGAAAAATATAAAGTCATATAATCATAATATACATAAATTGATTTCTTATCTCTCTACTTCTACAAAAAAACGCATAACCCATTCTATTACTATGGTTTCACCAATTTCATTATGTTTGTAAAATAATTTCATGAATAATTGCTAATTCCAAATCAAGGATTTAATAATTCTGATATAATTTTCTATGTAGGTAAGTTAATTAGGGCATTTATACATTATTTATATTATTTACTATATATATATATAAGGTTTCAATTTTAACACTTGTGGTAAAGTGATTTTCTGCAAGCATTTTGTTTAGTGTCTTGCCACTCCATTTTTTTAACTGCTCAATATCCAAAGATATCTCCCATCTCCTCCATGATGAGATTGATAATAGTGTATTACCTTGCCTAACACATTCTCTAAATAGTTCCCATCACCCAAAACAAGTGTACCCATCCCCACTACCCGTGTCAATGTTTCTTACTTTCAAAAAAAAATCATATAATGTGAGAATTCTCGATAGATAGCATATGTGTCTCTAAATAAATTAACCATAAAACTACTGAAAAGTGTCTCCTAAACTATAATACTCATATTCAAGTTAATTACATCCAAATTTGTAGGTGTTTTTGGGAATTATCATCACAAAAATATATCTCATTGGGTGTGGTTTTCCCTCACTAATATATTTATAACATTTTCCCCTTCCACAACTGATGTGGGATAACTCTACAATCTCCATATCACACATAGGTCCCTCGGTTGGATCTCCATCAACTAGATATACCCATGGAATTGTTTGCAGATTAGCTTTTTTAGGGGATATGATACCACTAATAGGTATTTTTGGGCCCTCTCAGTCCAAAAATCGTGATCATGGGGTGATGGTCTCCCTAAAAATTATATTTTTCACATTTTCCTCTTCTACAAGGGTGTGAGCCCCCAACTCAATAGATGAAAAATAATAGTAAAAACTCAAGTAATCATGAGTGGTTACCTTCTTTGAAATATCAAAATTAGATTACCCCATCAAATTATAACTCCTCATGTTCCCTTAATAAATCATCCAATAATAATTATTAGATTGTTGTATATAATCATTCTATATTTGGAATACCAAATCCATTCACTTATCTAATAATTCTACATATGAATAATCCCCTTTCAATTTCCACAATTAATAATTTATAATTTAATACAACATCAATACCTACACACACTACTATAGATCATGTTTTGGTCAACTTTATAATTGGATACTATTAGTGATAAAAATTCATTCATTTTGTAAACATCTTTAAAATCTGATAAATTTTATCAACTCTAGAGAAAGAACTGATAAAGGAACTATTTAAAGTCGCTCAAAAAATAAATGATAAATGGTGGATTTATCAGTTCTTTTGTATCACTGATAAAGGGTTCCTTTATCTACTCTAGTTTTGTATGAACTTTTTTAATGATAATAAATGCATCATTTATAGGTTATTTTGTTAGCACTGATAAAAAATCAAAATATTTGAGGTATTCCACTCTTACCCACTACTGACCCATTATCAATACTCACCTCTTATCCCCCCACCATTTTGTCAAATCTCACCTCACCTCTATATCAATGCTCCCCCCCTACTAAACCATGCACACACCTATTCCTATAAGGATTCAAACCTATGACCTTCATGTGAAAACTGAATGTCCTTACAACTAGTCAATCTTTATTTCTTTTATATTTTAGGATATATCTATTTATTTATATTTATTTATATATATTTGCATACATGTTTTTATCCATATATTTATTCATATATTTTTAAATATTTATATAATTATTTTTAAATAAATTTATAAAATATGATTGTTTATGTATTTATGTATGTATATGTGTGAAATTATGTGTAAATGTGTGCGTTTATATATATACATGTTTTTGTTTGTTTGTATGTATATTTATATTTACATTTATTTATATTTATTACATGATAATATTTATTTATAGATATTTTAATATACACACACACATATTTATTTATTTATTTATTAGTAAAGTCACACATACATATATATTTATATATAAACATTATATATACATTTATATATATATATATATATTAAAAAAATTATAAGGGAAATAAAATGGATGAATTTTAATTTTAGATAAAATAGAATATTATTTTTTATTCCCACATGGTTTATACATTATAAAAGATATTTTATATGTAAATATGTTTAACTATTTATGTATACATTTATATTTATATATTAAAATATATAAAAATATGTATATATGTGTTTGTATTTAATTAAAATAACACTAAGATGATAATTATGACAAAATTTGAACACCATAATATCCATATCAAAGTAATACAAGAGAATAAATTATGCCTCTAATAAAAAATACAATAATACCTTCTTAAAAGATGTTTAAATTCTATTAAATATTTAATAATTCATGTATCAACACTAAAAAATCATTTTTGGGGGCCTTTAGTGCATTTTGTCCATGAAACAACAAGTCTTAAGATTTATCTAGGATAAGTAGCATTGATATTTTCAAAAGATTAGATTTAACATCTTGTAGATCCCAAATATATAGATGGATCAAAAGTTCCTATATTTTGCAGTTTAATATCTCTTCTCAAATTTTCATAAAGTATTAATTAATTAATTATTTATTTCTATCATGAAATTTATGTTAAATGTCTATCCCTCAATACGAATTCTCAAATTATTAATTAATATTAATATTTTGATTATTTTACAAATAGTGTTTCAATAAATATATTATATGTTAAATATAAATATATATTTATAATTACATAAATCATAATTGAGAAAATTTATTATATATGTATAAATAGAAATATATATTTTTTTAATGATAATTAATTTTTTTAATGATTGTTTTCTTATCAGCACTAAAAGTATGTGCTTTAACATATTGATAATGGGAACATCATTATCATCAATGAGAAATGATGTGATAAATGGTGGATTTTATTAATGTTTTTACCACTAATAAATGAAAACCTTTATCAGTGCTTTTAGCTAGCACTGATAAAAGTATATCCTTTATCAATACATCTTTTAGAGATCAATAAGAGTTATTATGTAGTAGTGATCAAATAATACTCTATCTACATTATAGTTTTAGAATATCAAATATGATTATTTTTGTTTGATATAATTTCAATCAAAGAATTCCATATATTTCTAAAAATAATTAATTAATGATATTATCAAATGTTTGAATTTTAAAAACTGAAATTTTTAGTATGAAAATATCTTTATATAAAACTCATGTATCTAGTATCATTTTTATAGAAAATAACAAACTATAGTGATCATAGACTTCTTCCTTAAATATATGGTAT
This sequence comes from Viscum album, assembly GCA_963277665.1. Taxonomy (NCBI): domain Eukaryota; kingdom Viridiplantae; phylum Streptophyta; class Magnoliopsida; order Santalales; family Viscaceae; genus Viscum; species Viscum album. Next base: position 1,702,169,334 of record OY728147.1, on the reverse strand, counting down.
TAAAATGGAAGAAAAATTTAAAAATAACTAAATAAAACATAATAATGAATTTTTTTAAAATGAATAAAATCATATGTAAATAAAAATACAACAACATTGAAATATTGTTCATCACGATCACCTAATAGGATCATACAACATATGAAAACTATAAAAAGAATAAAAATTATTTTAAATATGATATATATCTTGATAAAAATTGATATAATAGGGTGAATTATTTTAGATAGTGTGTAAGGAATTGTATTGGAATAAAAAAGGGAATTTTGGTCATCAGATATATAGTCACTCTGTATATGAATGTTGGATGTTATACCTGTATATGTATTACTGGTTTAGAATTTCCATTTTATATTGAATAGAAATATAGTTTATATAGATGTTAAAAATATTTCTATATGAAAAGTAAATAATTTATTTGACATGGAATAAATAATTTTTGAAAAAAATAAAGAGATGGTATTTCATTTGTGGAAATATATTTTATTCACAAATAACGTTTTTTGAACATTATTTTTTTATAAATTTTATTAATACTAAAAATGATTTTAATTAAAATATTTATTTTTTTAAAAAATATTTATAGAATGAAATTAATGGTCAATAGATAAATAATTTTAAATAATATGAATAAAATTTTTTACTTTCAAAGAAAGTAGATATTTTTTTTAATGAACTATTTTTCAAAAGTGTTGTCTATTTTTATCTTATAAAATTAAATTTTTCACTATTAAATTTTAGATTTATTGAAATTTATTTTCCATATATATTAAAAAATTAATTAATTTTTATCTAATGATTATTACTTTTTAATAAATAGGAAAAAATTATTTTTTATGATTAAAAATATATTTTACTAAAAAAATTATATGTTGTGCATTATTATTTTGAAATTAATTTTAATCACTTTTAGAAATTAAATTTAATAAAATATAGTTCATTATTTAATTATCATCTCAAAATTAGGAAATAATTTTATTTCATCTTCTGGCACTAAAATAAGTTTCTAAGGTGAAATTAAATTTCCATGGTAAATGGTAAAGTGAGGTAAATCGTTAAAATAAAAAGATAAATCCATATAAATATCTCTAAAGCATATATGTAAATGTTTAAAAGATATATTTCAAAAATTATCCTTATCACTTTCTTATTATTGATCAAAATTACCTGAGAAATTGCATTCTTTATTCAGTATAGAATGAGTATTTACAAAAACAATGCCACTGAAACTTGGCTATAAAATGACCCATTCTCTACCCACCACATATAGAACCTTTATTTATGTTTCCTCTTGAATTCCTATAGATAACTCACCGTAAAAATATTATCCTATGTTTATAAGCCCATGGGATCCAAAAAAACCATAAATACTTCATTTTTAAGGAGTTCTGTAGAGAATGAATCAATCCTTCAACTCAAGGATTACCTTTTTCCTTAATCATTTCTATTTTATCACCACTATCTTCCAATTAATAATTATTATTAAACACCTAAATAACATTTCATTTTAGTCATTAATATTCTATAAAAGTATTATTACCATTATAAATCAACATATTCTTACACATTAAATTTCCATGAGATGTTCTTATTTGGGTTAAATTTACAACCTATATGAATGATGTTATATCATTTCCATGATAAATGACTGAAAAGCTTAAATAATGGTTAAATTATATAGTAATAATTTAAAAACTAAATTAAAGTTTGTTTATAATTTTGAAATGGTTTGATATGTAATTACAATTACTAAAAACCGAAATTATTTTATTGATCCAATATCGATAAAAAGAGAATTTATAATTGTTCATTATGAATCATCATAAAAAAACCCATGAAGTAATAATGTAATCACAAAAATAGATAAAGAAACTTTATCCAATTTTTTATGGATATTATATAGGTGTTTAATACATGAGAAATAATCAATAATTGAAACAGTTATACTAAATAAATTGTGGAACAAATGGAACCAGTATAGCTAATGAAAATTTTAAAAATGAATGATTAATAAATTGGTAATAAGAAATTATAAATTAATGTATTTTAGTAAAATAAATATAAATAAAGTTCTGTTGTGGATGATTAATCATCCTAGATTTGTAATACATGAAGTTATAGTTCTTCCAAAGAATCTTGAGTCCAAAGTAAGGGTTTTAATATCAATTTTCTTTTATATATACATATTTAATATTATCACCTTGTTTTTATTTTATATTTTTTATACACTACCAAACTCAATTATTTTATCATAATTAAATTATTATTTTATGTTATTAGAAATTACATTTCTTTTTTTACTCTTTCATTGGATTTTGATATATACACTTTTACAAAACAAAATCCATGGAATTGTGGTTTTTTGTGATTAGAGAAAATTTAAACCACAAAAAATTGATGTGTCATCAATTATTTCATGTAACACTTAATAAAAAACTGTAAATTGTATCACTGGGGTTTTTTAATGGTGGATTTTAATGTTTAGTATACTTTTTATATTACTTTTTCATAAAATTTAAAAAATATTCAGTTCTAATATAATAAAACACCGAAATTTATTTAGCAATGATTTTTTTTAAATAGAAAATATAATTTTTAAAATATTTTGTTTTTTAAATGGGTCTGAAAACCTAGGATACCCAATCCCAACATCCTACCCCAAAAAAATGGACCACTAGTCCCTTCATGGGAATTCTCATCTTGGTCCCACACAAACAACGACCCAACCTAGGCCCACCAAAACACAATCCCACCATTCCCTAATCCCAAGACCACCCCAACCGAGTTCTTATCTCACCATACCCTAGAATCAGCTTAGGCTTGAAGGTTTCGGGGCCCAAAAAAAGTGTTCAAGCCCATTCCAAATAATGGGATTTCATCAAATCCTTCGATATTCTCCCCAAAACTAGACCAAAAAAACCTTCCGATCAATTACAAAGAATAATCACAAATAATTTATACAAATTAAGAATTATCGCATGTTTGAATTATTTCTTTATTGATTATTTGGTTGAAACCACTTATCATGCCATTGTTATGTTAGAGGAATCGATGGTAGATTCCCAATAATATTTATCCACACGTGGTTCATGAACATTAATTTTTTTATTTAATTCTTTAGGTGCTAGAACATATATTATACCTCTTTTTTTAATCTCTATATATTTTCACATGAATATTTTCAGGGTTGAAGGATTCTTGTATACTCTCTAAACTTAAGAGGGTGGACGATGATGACTTTATATTCTTGATAGCATTATAGAATATGTTCCCATAGCTCAGCCCAAGAAAGCAAGTATCCAACAGTCCAATACATAACCTACATTGATGCCTAGCATCCCACACGTCTACCCCGAACCGCAAGCCAAGGGGCTCAATCACCGCACCTCGACACTATCCGCTTTGGGTGGCACTGACTCACCCGCATGGTTTTAGATCGCATCACAAGAACGTGTCTTGGTGGGGAAAGTTCCCCTCGTGCTTGAGAGTTATATGGAAAGTCAAACCACACCTCATCACTGCCCGGCAGTTGAGAGGTCTCCTAAAAGCCAAAGTATTTCCATCACTGACCCGTACAACCAAGGGTCCCGCTCCGGTAATCACGGAGGAAAGCCACAGACTAGCCTAGTCGGAAGGACTGAGTCTGGAATGCCAATCGGTGTCCCACTGCCCAGCCCTGCTCGAGGGTAATTCATAACCAGATATCAGGTGACCCACTGCCCAGCCCTGCTGGAGGGTAAACCATAAGACATCATCCGGCGACCCACTGCCCCGCCCCGCTGGAGGGTAGACCTTAATACATCATCAGGCGACCCACTGCCCAGCCCTGATGGAGGGTAGACCTTAATACATCATCAGGAGACCCACTGCCCAGCCCTGCTGGAGGGTAGACCTTAATACATCGTCAAGCGACCCACTGCCCAGCCCCGCTGGAGGGTAGACCTGGAATAAGTCAACAGGCGACCCACTGCCCAGCCTTGCTGGAGGGTAGACCTGGAATAAGTTGACAGGCAACCCACTGCCTATCCTTGCTGGAGGGTAGACCTGGAACTAGACGACGGGTGACCCACTACCCAGCCCTGCTGGAGGGTAGAACCCAAGAGGTCGTCGGGTGACCCACTGCCCAGTCTCTGCTGGAGGGTAGACCCTAATAGCGTCGGGTGACCCACTGCCCAGTCTCTGCTGGAGGGTAGACCCTAGAAGTCAGTGAGCAACCCACTGCCCAGCCCTGTTGGAGGGTAAGCCCGAGGAAGTCGATTAGTAACCCACTGCCCAGCCCCGCTGGAGGGTAAAACTCAGAACCGCTCTACCATCTCTACAAGAGGGTACAACACTGGCCGACCGAATATGGAGTGGGTGTCGCGCAACCACCCAACTCCAGAATGGATCTCCCAAAAGAGGTGCAGCGTCTACCCCAGCACTGGGTGTCACTAGCACCGCTACTGGCCAAACCATCGAGAACGAAACTAGGGGGAGACCACTCAACCCTGCTGGTCAACAAACGAGCAAAGAGCCAGGGGAAGAGATCCACCCTGCTGGTCAAACAAACACACAGAGGGACCCTCCACGCCGCGAGATGTCCAACTACGCGAAGCAGAACACAGCACGCACTTGGGGCCCACACGATGTGTGCCCCGTGACCCCTTTCCCTCCTCGCGATACGCCGGAGCCGCCCGGGACCCCGCCGACCGCCGCCGTCCGCAACCACCTCCGTCGTGCTGCCCCGCTGCCGAGATGCGCCCACCGCCTGGAGCCGCTCCGCAGCCGTCCGGCTCACCGCGCCGCCGCCTGGAGCCGCTCCGCCGCCGCGCCTACCCGTCGGAACACCCGAGAACCCCTCCAAAAACCCGCAACCTTCGACGATCATCCCCGGGCTCCTCCGAGTTCAGATTTTGATTCTGAAATAAGCGATGGAAAGAGGAAAAACTCTAATACACATTTATGTGGTTTTTTCGAAAGGAAAACAACAAATCGACTCTAAAATTGCGGTTCAAAGGGAGGTCCGGGAATTAAAATGTAAAAACATAACCCTACCTCTTGGGCGATGCCCATCGCTTCGCCGTCAACGCGCCGGCACCACCGCACCTTGCCGGAGTCGCCTCGCCGGAGCTCGCCTCGCCGGAGCTCGCCTCGCCGGAGCTTCCTTGCCGGAGGTGAAGGAGGGGGAGTAGGGTTTGAGGAAGAAGAAGAAGAAGAAGAAGGGGGGTGGGGGTGTTTAAGTACAAACCACTTAAACGCCCCCCCAACAGCCCCGAACCCAAACTCCCGACGGGGTCGGGATTTAGCCTCCCATAGGCTAAGAACCACCCTCTGAGCGCAACGGCGGTCTCGGAATTTTATTCCGAGACCCTGCTCAAAAGTTATAAAACTTAACGTCCGAAGCCGCTAAATTACGAAAACGCCCCTAGGGCCATTTTTCACAAACACCCCGTGCCCACGAAACTTATACCCCTCCAACGGTTAACGGCATGCTCCGAACTCAACAGTGCCCTTGGTTTTCCAATCCGAGCCACCGTTTAAAAGATACTCGAGTTTCACCATTAAACGAATAAATTTATTTATTTATTTATCCGTTTAACGTTCCGGGAGCAGGCGAGGGGTCCATACGCCCCGTGCCGACATGTTTTATGTCACTCCTAGGGTAAACACCCCATTCCGGACCCATCTGTACACTCGGATCTCTGATCCAGAACTCCGTTTAGGAGTTATCTCGTTTATTTAGTGTTTCCAGTGTGAACGCACTGAAAATTTAATTTTGGCCACTCCGGGGCCCGGAATCGCACGCCGTCTGAAGGCGCAGCTCTGGAATATCATCAAGAATATTCCAAAGTCTTTCGTAGCAAAAATAGGGTTATTACAACATTCCCTCCTTCAATATTTTCATCCTCAAAAAGAAAAACTAGGGAGCAACACAGGTTACTAAGCCCACACCTGGCTTTCCCATACCCAGAAGAACCCACCCACAGCTCTATGCCACCGCACACAAACTAAAAGATTGATATGTTCACACGAGGTCGGCCATTGCCGATGTCGTGCACCCACTCCAGACTTCGGGGTTAGTGCAAGGTGGTAGGGTACCTCACCATCCCTTTGCACTGTTTCAGACGGCCCGACAGCCCTCGGGGTTAGATCACCTCCCCGGTCAAACCGCTACGTCACACGCCACGACAGGAATCACCGCTTGGGCATGGGCAAGGCCTGGTGATTCCCTCCTTCAGAATATCTATATTGTGAAGCACCCAAGGATATCTGGTCACACAAGATTCCACAGTCGATGCTCTCTTACACGCTCAAAAGGCGAAGGAGTCAACACCACCGACTAAAGGAAAAGGTCTCATGCCTTTTTCCTTAACAACACCGGGTTACACCCGACGCCCTACGTCACCCTGGCGACACCTCAAACGAGGAGCAGGGAGGAAAGAAGATCACACAATGAGTCTAACAATTCTACTGCAAAATGGTAGAAGATCTGTAGAGAGTACCTCTTATCACCTCATGCTCTACAGGATCATAGACATCTAAAGCTCGCGGCTACCCGCGGTCCCAACCGTCAGCTCCCGGAGCCTGACGTGGACCGCCTAGTGGTGATGGGGAGATCTCGTAACATCGTCCCCCACTACCAACTCCTCCCGCTCCTCTGCTAGCACCACCTCTCTGGGTACTACTCCGATCACGGCGCTGCCTCCGTCGTGGTGGTGCGCCTGCTGCCTGCCCGAAACTCTCAGCAACTCGGTTCGGGCAGTCTCATGCCAAGTGACCTCACCCGTCACAAGCATAGCACCTCTGCTCTCTAGGCTGCCCTGGTGCCCTCCGGCGCCACTGTGGTGTATGACCATGGCCCGAGATCCACTCACGAAAGGGCATCCTCGACTGAGGCCCTGCGCCCTTTTCTCCATAGTGGTATACGACCACATCTCCAAAACCGGCAGTGGGAAGGCCACCTGCATCGAGGTCCTGCCCTCCAGCGCCTGCTAGCTACGGCAGACGTCCCGGCTCCGTCGCGCCCACTGCCACTACCAACCGCAAAACATGACAGTAAACCCTCTATCACCAGTGCCTTCCCTAGCACCCCAGCATATGTGGGAATGCCCAAGGGTATTCTGACAGCACAAATCTCTCAGTGGAGACCCTTCTCAAACTTCCGCGCTCAGAAGTTGTCATCATGGACCAAGTCCGGGTAAAAGCGTGCACGGTCTGCAAAACTAGCCGCGTACTCGGCCGTCGTCATCCCTCCCTGCTGAAACTGCAAGAGGTCCTGAATCCGAACGGAGTGTAAGCAGCAGGGGCAAAGCTCCTCATGAAACAACAATTGAAAGGCATCCCATGAAAGTGATGACTCGTCAAGAAACTGGGTCACCAGACTCCACCAACACCGAGATGCTCCACGAAAAAGGGTGGCTGCCAAAGACACTCTCTGATCTGTCGGCGTCTGCACAAGCTTGAAAAGGAAAACCACTGTCTCTAGCCAAATATCTGCTGCCGGAGGGCCTGGCTCACCACTGAACCTCAACGGTCCCTGCCGCTGGAACTCACGGAGCGTGCTCAACCTGTGCTCAAGTTCAGCCTGCTCTGCTAAAACTGTCTGCTGGTCAACATGTGGGGGTACTACTACCGGCCCACCCGGATAAAAGGGCTCGCGTGATGGGTCCTGGACTGAGGCCTCGTAGCTCATAGGTTCGTCGTCACGAACCAAAGCTGATATCTTGGATGGCTGTCTTCGCGGAGACATCCTGGATATTATCATGGAGTGTCGCGGTCAGATGATCATACATGTATATGCCAATACAACAACGTCGATGGGGATATGACTCAAGAAGGACAGTCAAAGACTCAGTAATATGTGATGCACAAAAACATTTCCCTGCAATAAGTGTCTCAGCATGCCAAGTCGGCAAGCGGGTTATCAGGGTCCTCGCGAATGGATACGTCGGCCGCCACACCATCACGGGACTCCCTGGCCTGAGAGCCGCTCTCGAGACACATTAACACCGTTTCCCTATATCCCAACCAATTCCTCTTTTAGGGACGTCCTCACAACGTCCCAAGGAATGAACCACCTCTGATACCACTTTGTCATGACCCGAACCTACCCGGGCTCGAGCCGCAACTACCCCAAGCCTGCCCTTATAGGCCAGGGACTGGCGACCAGCGCTGAAGGCACAATAACTCGGGGAGGCCTTTGCCTAAGCACCTGTACACACACACGCAGAAAACTCAATGCAAAAGTGCAGAGTAAAAGAAAATACAAGTAAATAAAAGGGGAAACTGCTATATAAATACCACAAAGTGCATCGACCACTACAAGTACAGAGTACAAGCTGAAAAGAAAAGGGGAAAACACGCGCCCAACCGAGAAGTGCCACAACCCGACAACAGGTAAACAAAAAGAAATAGCTGACGGGTCTCCCACCTGGATCCCGGCCACGACCACCGCACGTGGTCCAAGATCCCAAGCTCCAACGCTCAACTAAAGTCACGCTCCACCTTTCTATCGTCTGCAAGGGCACACCAAGTGCAGGCAAAGCCCAAGCAGGGGTGAGTATAAAAATACTCAGTAGGATACCCCGAAGGCTCGAGGGAGCAACAAAAGGAGGTACCAAAGGGTGAGCAGTAGAGCGAACAGGGAAAGTAAAGGAGTCCAACCGAGGGTGCAGTAGAGAGTCCAGCTCAACCCAACAAAAGAAAGGAAGATAGACTTGTCCAAACACAAGGAGCTGGAAACGGTGAGAAGATGAAATTCCCGTCGAGTCTTCGCTACCTATAGTAGGAGAGTAGACTCGTCCAACCACGAGAAGCTAGACACGGAAAGCACGTGGCATACCCCGCGCGTCTTCGCCTCTCCTGGAAGGAGATCATCCGAAACCCATGGAGTGGGTACTCGTACGAGGTATATACATATACATGCTCTGCCAAGAAGCCCGAACAAGCTCGTAAGGGGATCTCCGTCCCGTAGCTCATCCCAAAAAAGCAAGTAGCCAACAGTCCCAGACATAACCTACATCGATGCCTATCATCTCGCACGTCTACCCCGAACCGCAAGCCAAGGGGCTCAATCACCGCACCTCGACACTATCCGCTTTGGGCGGCACTGACCCACCCACATGATTTTAGATCACGTCACAAGAACGCGTCTCGGTGGGGAAAGTGCCCCTCGTGCTTGAGAGTTCTAGGGAAAGTCAAACCACACCTCGTCACTGCCCTGCAGTCGAGAGGTCTCCTCCAAGACAAAGTCTTTCCATCACCGACCTGTACAACCAAGGTTCCCGCTCTGGTAATCACGGAGGAAAGCCACAGACTAGCCTAGTCGGAAGGACTGAGTCTGGAATTCCAACCGGTGTCCCACTGCCCATCCCTGCTCTAGGGTAATTCATAACCAGATATCAGGTGACCCACTACCCAGCCCTACTGGGGGGTAAACCATAAGACATCATTCGGCGACCCACTGCCCAACCCCGCTGGAGGGTAGACCTTAATACATCATCAGGATACCCACTGCCTAGCCCCGCTGGAGGGTAGACCATAATACATCATCAGGCGACCCACTGCCCATCCCTGCTGGAGGGAAGACCTTAATACATCGTTAGGCAACCCACTGCCCAGCCCCACTGGAGGGTAGACCTGAAATAAGTCGTCAAGCGACCCACTGCCCAGCCTTACTGGAGGGTAGATCTGGAATAAGTCGACAGGCGACCCACTGCCCAGCCTTGCTGGAGGGTAGACCTGGAACATGACAACGGGTGACCCACTGCCCAACCCTGCTGGAGGGTAGACCCCAAGAGGCCGTCGGGTGACCCACTGCCCAGTCTCTGCTGGAGGGTAGACCCTAATAGCGTCGGGTGACCCACTTCCCAGTCTCCGCTGGAGGGTAGACCCTAGAAGTCAGTGAGAAACCCACTGCCCAGCACTGCTGGAGGGTAAGCCCGAGGAAGTCGATGAGTAACCCACTGCCCAGCCCCGCTGGAGGGTAAAACTCAAAACCGCTCTACCATCTCTACAGGAGGGTACAACACTAGCTGACCGAACATGGAGTGGGTGTCGCGCAACCACCCAACTCCAGAACGGCTCTCCCAAAAGAGGTGTAGCGTCTGCCCCAGCACTGGGTGTCACTAGCACCGCTACCGGCCAAACCATCGAGAACGAAACCAGGGGAGACCACTCAACCCTTCTGGTCAACAAACGAGCACAAAGCCAGGGGAAGAGCTCCACCATGCTGGTCAAACAAACACACAGAGGGACCCTCTATGCCGCGACAGGTCCAAGTACGTGAAGCATAACATAGCACGCACTTGGGGCCCACATGACGTGTGGCCCCAAGTTAAACCCCAACCAAGCACCCGAACATCTCGGGTACAAACCACACGTACCTCCAAGCGCTATCGTATACTCCCAGAGTATACCTCGTCTCAGCCCAAGGGCCATCGTGCACACAACACCCAACGTCAACGCGAAGGCATGACACAACAACTCCACCGCAAAGGCCCAGGCACGGCTAGCCACATCTCGCGAACAATTTACATCACTCTCCCAAGAGTGCACGATCACACGCCAAGGGTCCGCCACAAACAAGGTAAGGCAAACCACCACTGGAGCACCATCCATGCTTACACATTTCCCGAGATCGCGCAAGAGGCTCCGTACAGCCAAACGGATCACACTGTTGTAATCCTTGCGAAAAGACATGCGAGATAGACTACTTACTCACCTCCAACGGATATCCGACGGAAAAGTCGCCAACACCGCCTCACGCCTGAACGGCGTCCCACGATCCCGAGCCTCGGCCCCGAAAATAGTCGGGCGCATCACACCATTGCGATCCCCTCGGGAAAACACGTCAAAAGCACTACTAACTTGAGTGCAACGGATATCCGGAGAAAAAGGTGCATTCCGGCGCACCGCACTCGAGCGGTGCCACGTGGGACCCACATCCCGGTCCCGAAACATAATGAACGGATCACACCATTGCGATCCTCTTGAAAAATTACACAAAATGGACTACTCACATGTCCAAAACGGTCGCCCGGTGATAAAGCTAGAAATCACTGTCAACTCCCGAAACGGACCTCGCGGGGACCGCACCATCATGCGAAATTACAGAGGGCAGACTGCGCCAACACTACACCCTCGAAAAAACACCCAACATCAACTGCTCGCACGCCCCGAACGGACGTCCGGTGAAAAAGGTGTGAAATACTGCACGCAGCTCGAAAGACGGGTCATGGGGCCCACGCCTCAGCTTCAGCCTCAATGCCTGAAACTACCCTGGAAACCTCCGCCTCGATGCTAGGGTCCCAACGCAACTGACGGTGCTCAAAACGGACGTCGGACGCGTCTGCGCCGTCCAAAACAAGAAACTCGAGGAAAACGCTCGCCCACTTAAAGATGTGTCACGCCTCCGCGGCCCCTCGTTTCGGGAATTAAAAATTCTGGAACCATCTCAAAACTCCCCCCCCCCGACAGAAGGTTTGCGCTGCCGCTGACGGCGCGCAAAACAGACGTCCGTAGCGAAAGCTACGGACGTCGGAAGTTGGAAAAAAGGGGGGGGCACCCCTTGGGCCGGACCGGCCCAGTCCGGCCGGTCCGAGCACAGCCGGCCCGCAGCCCGGCCGCGGGCCCGACTCACCTCGCTGCAGACTGCCGACACCGACCGACCATCAAGGCCGGTCACTTTCTCCTCTATAGCGACCCGCGTTACGCGGGTCGCTGTCGCCGCACGCGGGGTCGCGCGCCCAGCGACCCCTTTCCCTCCTCGTGCTACGCCGGAGCCGCCCGGGACCCCGCCGACCGCCACCGTCCGCAGCCGCCTCCACCGTGCCACCCCACTGCCGAGATGCGCCCACCGCCTGGAGCCGCTCCGCCACCGTCCGGCTCACCGCACCGCCGCCTGGAGCCGCTCCGCCGCCGCGCCTACCCGCCGGAACACCCGAGAACCCCTCCAAAAACCCGCATCCTTCGACGATCAACCCCGGGCTCCTCCGAGCTCGGATTTTGATTTCGAAATGAGCGATGGAAATAGCAAAACCTCTACTACATATATATGTGGTTTTTTCGAAAGGAAAACAACAAATAGATGCTAAAATTGGGGTTCAAAAGGAGGTCTGGGAATTAAAACGTAAAAACATAACCCTACCTCTTGGGCGATGCCCGTCGCTTCGCCGTCAACCCGCCGGCACCACCGCACCTTGCCGGATTCACCTCGCCAGAGCTCGCCTCACCGGAGCTGCCTTGCTGGAGGAGAAGGAGGGAGAGGAGGGTTTGAGGAAGAAGAAGAAGAAGAAGAAGGGGGTGGGGGTGTTTAAGTACAAACCACTTAAACGCCCGCCCGAGAGCCCCAAACCCGAACTCCCGACGGGGTCGAGATTTAGCCTCCCCTAGGCTAAGAACCACCCTCTGAGCGCAACGGAGGTCTTGGAATTTTATTCTGACACCCCGTTCAAAAGTTATAAAACTTAACGTTCGGAGCCGCTGAATTACGAAAACGCCCCTGGGGCCATTTTTCACAGACGCTCCGTGCCCGTGAAACTTATACCCCTCCTAGGGTAAACGGCACGCTCCGAACTCAACGGTGCCATCGTTTTTCCTATCTGAACCACCGTTTAAAAGATACTCGAGTTTCACCATTAAATGAATAAATTAATTTATTTATTTATCCGTTTAACATTCCAGGAGTGGCCGAGGGGTCCAAACGCCCCGCACCGACAAGTTTTATGTCGCTCCTAGGGTAAACACCCTATTCCAGACCCATCCGTACACTCAGATATCTGATCTGGAACTCCGTTTAGGAGTTATCTTTTTTATTTAGCGTTTCCAGTGTGAACGCACTGAAAATTTATTTCCGGCCACTCCGGGGCCCGGAATCGCACGCCGTCTGAAGGCGCTGCTCTGGAATATCATCAAGAATATTCCAAAGTCTTTCGTAGGAAAAACAGGGTTCTTACATCCAATGACACATATTAATGTGAATTTCCTACCAGAGGGTCAAGTTCTCATAACCTAATTTCTTGATATTATCATGGATGAACCTCCTGAGAAGAATTATTAATATCTTATAATCCCATAACCTTAATCTCATGTATCATTTCTGTCTTATTAAGTTATATAATTCAACTATAGATCTTATATTTTGGAATATTATCAAAGAACTTCTAGTTTCAAATTATTGTATAGAATGACTATAACCATAGATTGTAGCAGTTACCGAAGGGACATTATAAAAATTCATATAAAAGGACAATCATGATGTCAAAAATAATTTAATAATATTTAATAAAAATGAATATATGTAATAAAAAATCAAATAAAATTTCTTCTAGTGAAGAAACCCCAATAGACTCTCACTTTCATTAGAGATAGTATCTAACAACTCTCATACTACTAGCACTCACATAATGTTCAGGCTTCTGTTGAAATAATTCATTCATCAAGGGGTTCATCATATTAAACTTCCTGGAAAATATTCTAAACAAAACATCACCCTTTAAGTGAAAATACCTCACGATATAACCTTTATGAATTATGTTCTATGTCCATTAATGTGATCTTAGATTCATTTCAATATCCACACCTGCAGTTTTAGCACAATATAACATGATAGAGTATTTACAACTAAAACCCATTTCAATATCTTGGAGGAAGTTATGTATCAAAACTAAATCCCTAGATACAATAGAAGATGTAATATACTTATATTACATTGTAGAATTGGTAGAAATTGAATTCTTTAAACCCTTCTAGCTTCCATCAACTCAGTTGTGACTGAAGACTCATCTTAGCTACAACTTTAGATTGTTCTGATCTAATTTGAAAAAAGCTTCCTTATATCCCCTAATGACTAGTTTCTCTTCTCTTCAATATAATATAAAAATATGAATTATATTCATTAGATACATAAGGATATCCATAAAATAAACTGAATGTTATTTTCATATAACATCATAATATTTTCTTATTATGGTCAAGGTGTAATAATTATCAAGCTAAGTACATAACATTGAATACATTAAGAATTCTATTACTGAAGTGTATAGGATCTTACTCATCCTTTCATTATTATAAAATTTCTAAGTAAACATTTTCTTAAAAATATGAATATCATGTAAAACTAGAACCAATCTCCTCTTGGATTACTCTATAACAAATCTCTTCAATAGTTGGTCAATTTATGTACCTTTAGATAGTTCGAAAATCCCCTTAGATATATTAGGAATGATCTTGATCCCAAGTATGTAGGATACTTTTCCTAAGTCCTTCATTGAGAGTCAGTTTTCTGTCTATTTTTAAAAAAATTATAAGACTGGTATGTTATTTTAAATAATTAATATTTCATTCAACAATACTATAAGAATAAAACTGCACTCCCACTAAACCACTTATAAACACATAGATCATATCCATTCTTTATAAAACCAAATTTTGTTATGGATTCATCGAGCTGAATATTCCAGGACCTGGATGCATACTTCAATCCATAAATGGATCAATATAACATGAATACATTATTGTAATTACAAAAATATTTCTAGTTTGGTCATTTAAATAAGTTTTTAAAGTTTCCCATTAAGGAAATATCTTTTGACATCCATTTTTCCAATATCATTATTATGAATCATTGTTATGGATAGAAGAATTATAATTTATTTATTAATGAAATTAGGATATAAGGATATAATATAGTCTATTCCTTGATTATATTTAATCCCTCTAACCACTAGTTAACTTCCATGTCCATTTCTATCATGAAATCCATTATCAACCAATAAGATTTTCATCAACTAGTGGATTGACCATGATTCTGATAAATGTAATCTATCTTAGAATTCATGGATTCTTTGTATATTTCATATTCATATATCTATATTACCTCCTTCTAGGAATAAATTTCCTAATTTTAATCCACACTAACCTTGATAACTAGAAAACCGTACCATTATAGTTATTTAACCTCTATGGTGATTCTACATATTAATTATATCTCAAGAACAATCTATTCAATGGGGATCATTGGAATGTGTTTTCACACCAACACTTATGTATATCGAGCATAAAAATTATCAAATTCAATCATTCTACCACTATATATATTAGATATGTTCTCCCTCTAAATAAATATAGCTTGTAATTTCATAATGAATTTCTTGTCTGAGTGGTCATATAGTTAATATCCAAATGATTCCTTATTCAATTATATAATGATACACCTGATTACCCTAGGTGCTATTTTTTTACATTTTTCATTAGAAAAAGGATTTACAACATTGTACATGGGTATTTGACATAAAAAAAATTATTCTCACACATTATTTCTCATGTTATTTTGTTTCCCACTTTAGTCAGCACTCAGTTTAAAATGTGTGGCATATCCTATAATAATTATCACCAAAAGGGTAACAGATGATTTTTTAGAGTCATTTTTAAATTACCATTTAAATAATGTTTCAGTTCTTCCATTAATTGAAACTATTCCACTAAGTTGAATAATCATGATTATGTTGATATAGAATACCAAACTCTTGTAAATGATAAATGGACTCTGCGCTAATGTACTGACTACCCTAATTAGATTGAATATTCTTTATCCTCTTACCAAGTGATTCTCAACATCAGTCTGGAATTATTTGAATTTCTAAAATAAATCAAACTGAAACCTCACCAATTAGAACTACCTATATTTACTCATGTCTTTAGTCATGGTAATGATGTAAAAATAAATAACTCTATATTTTATTAAAAAAAATTCTACATGCATAAGTGTATACCAATTCTAGATGTTTTTTGGACCTTTCACCATTCCCAACAAATGGTGGATTGGTAATTTTTTATAAAATATTGAGGAATATATCAATTGGTTTAGATAAAAATAATATAAATATCCATCTTGATAATGCAATTTCAAATGATTCTGTTTTATAAAACTAGGTTAGTGATTCAACAAATGTGTGTGATATGATTCATGTGAACATAATTATTTTTTAATTTAGAATACATTTTGTTTCATAATCTAATACATAAATATCCTAAGTTTAATATACCATACTATATCATATGTTATTTTTATAATAGAAACATCTTTTTTAAAATTTGAAAATAATTTTTTTTCTATCTAGTTGGGATATATAAATTACTTTTTATGTAACTAAGGGTATATGATGATAATATTTCAAAACCAAGATCATCTATATTTAAAATGGAAGGTTTTTTTATCTTGTAATGAACTCATTAATTCATTCTCCATTAGATACTCGAAGATCAACCTCTCAGTTTGAAATAATCCATAATCTAATAGGATCCATCATTTTCATACATATGTGTGTACCAAAAGCTATTTCCAATACCCAGCTGATAAATATTGAAATATTACCCTCTATAATACATAAAACTAAATAACCCCCTTTCATTTTTAACTGATTTCAGTTATTTCTCTAGTGGGTTGTCTTTGCATAGGAAAAACATACTGTATCTTTTTCCTTTTCATGCCTTTGTATTTTCCTTTTCACATTAGAAGGGTCTCTAGAAGCTTCATACTTGGAGAGAGTCTTTGGGATCTCTTCCTCGATCTTCCTTTTATTAACTATAAGGACTATATGTTTTTTATTCCCCATGTCCTTATCAACTTGGAGAATCAATGTAAGTATTTCTAAAAGATATTGTTCAATATTTTATATATTATAACTAATAATCAAATTAGAGAAGATATTAGGTAATGGGGATAAAATGATATCCATGCACAAATCATCAAGGATTTTAAAGCCCAGGATGTCCAAGAACTCTATTTATAGAATCATATTAACTATAAGAGGCCTAACTAGAAATGTCTCTCTAATATTTCCTGTTTTTGGTCAGATTGAGTAACTCCAGAGGGGGGTGAATTGAGTACCCAATTTAAATTTCTTTAAAATAAGTTCAAAGAAAATCCCACAATTTAAAATGAATATTCGAAGTTAATAAAAATACTAGTTTGGTATTATTTTAACCCTTTAAAATATTTCTCAAATCTTGATTACTGATCACTTAATACGATATTAATATTATTTTAACTTTCAAGAAAATTACTCGGTCAAATACTTATATAAAAACTAGTTATTATTAACTATAAAAGTATAAGTTTCTTATAGTTTACATCAAAACAATTTAAAACTCTATAAAAAATGGAACAAAACAAATCACACAACAACAAAAACAAGGTGTTCAGTCTCAAGCTGAGCCATAATCCCCAACACATAAAAATCACTTTCTGCCAAGAAAATTATATAAATATAATCTTATCCACAACATATATTGGGTATATAAAAAATATCTAATATTTTTTCCAATCCACATAGGTACCTCTTCCACAAACACCTTATGAATAAAAAAACAACTGGCCAAAAAGGCCCTTTTTCACAAACATTTCTAGTATAAATATGAAAAATAGTAGAGAGAATATCATTTATTCTTCATTTATGGTTCAATAGATAGTGTGTGTTGATAAACGGGACAAAAAATACCCTTCTTTAAAATTAAATGCATTAGAAAATAAAGGGAAAGAAGTTGGAATTAGAAAATGGTAGTGTTTCTCAGTCTAAAGTGCGAAGATGCTTGAGTCTCCTCAGATGTGGCTTGGAGAGGAGCTCAAGATGTTTCACAAAATGTATAAAAAATGATCATTTCAATGATCTCTTTAATCTAAATGTAGGAAAGGATTTGAATTAATATTATGATCCACTCCTTCACATTCAAATTCATATAAGGATGTACCATGAAATATCTCAAAAAATTATTTAGTTGGTATCACTCATGAACATATGTTTTATTTTAATATCTCTCTACATGTTTGGGGGGGGGGGGAAATTTGAATATAAATCACAGTATGATAGAGAGTATGTTTGAAGGACAAACAATATGATACTCTACATCATCATATTGAGTTCTGACATAGACTTTATTTTTTCCCTATAATGGTTAAGAATAATTATTAAACTAATCATTGGTATTAACTTAAATAATATATCCATTGGGAGAATTTAATTCTAATGTGTTGCAATAGAAATGGTGAGTCAGCCTAGTGGTGACTCATTTATTGTGGTGTGATAGTCCAATTATGAGTCAGAATGATGGCAGGTTGTCTAGTGGTAGGTCATGTGGCGATGAATCATGTTAAAAGGTAGGTCATCTTCTGGATGGTCAGTTCTAGTAGTGACTAATTTCTTGTGTTGAATCAACTATGATGATATGTGATCTTCAACAATGACTCATACTTAGTGGTAACTCTTTTATGGCAATGAGTCTTTCTCAATGGTGGATCATTTACAGTAGTGAATCATTCTCAATGGACACTAATTCCCTGTGATAAAATAACTTTGATGGTTTTTCAAGCCTGGAAGTGGGACTTCTCAACAATTAGAAAGAGATTTAAAAGACTACATTATATTATAAAATGGTATCATAAAATAGAAAAGACATTAAAAAATTATTTCACATGATTTGTGATCATTAAAATAAGGTAGTCCCAACTATCTCTCAGTTTTTTAGGGTCAAAAATCCGATCCTTTTAGAATCTATGTATAGAAAGAATATTGGCATAAAATTGATATGTAGAACACTTTAAATAGATAATGTAGTAGATTGAAAATAAATTTTAAATTTATAAAATATAAGGTAAATAAATAATTATAGAATCAAAGATATTGTATCAAATAATAACAAAAAATGTAAACAGATCACAATTATTATTAATAAATAAATTATATATTTATCCTCCCCCTTTGGGAATTATCTGAAAGGGATAATAGTTGACAATAAATGGAAAATAATCAAAATATGAGTAGAAATAGACATTCCTTGAGGTCAAAATAAATTGTATATTACTGTAAAAAATGATACAAAAAGTACCTATCATATATAAAGACTATTCTCAAACACTCTCATCCTTGGTAAAAGGATCAGAATGTGATTTCTCTTTGTCAAAGTCATAGGGAACAAAAGTAAAGGATGAGTTCATGGTTGTAGGGATAGAGGTAAAAGGAGGTTGATCTGTGATGATCAATGGTCGAAGATCCTAAATTTCTTCCCTTAGGGAAAAACCGAGAGGTAGAAACTAATAAGGAAAATAATCATTTAGATCCAAGGTAGAATCCAGTCTAATGTACACTAGGGTAGTGGCCAGAGCAGATAAAATATTAGTCATTATAATTTCCTCATGGTAACCTATTGTCATACTCGAAACATGCAAGAAAGGATTCATTGGATTGATGACTTCCATGATTATGTTTCCTCCTCGCTCCATGGAACTAAAAAATAAATTATTTTCCTCTATAAAATACTTATGTACAAGATTCATAACATTAAACAGATTGACTTTCTCTTTGAAGGCTTGTGTGACTGGAGGCATCCAATGGTACTCATCAAGAAACATAAAGTGGGAGTTCATATCATTCTTGGTATCGATCCAGGAAAGGTAATACATCAAAAATTTGGTAATTATTTCTTGGTTATATCTGACTTCATTAAGTCACCACCTTACCATATTATACACATGATGACTATTGTTTCTGCTTTTCCCCAAACACTCCTGATGGGTAGTAAGAAGATATCCTGAATTAGCATGTGGTTATTCTCTAATAACACAGCTTATCACCACTATATCCAAGGAAGGAGGGGGAACTGAAAGTATAAGAAACTAAATAAAAAGTATCCAAACTCTCCAAAAAATTACACAAACTCATAGAAAAATAGGTCCTCATCTCCTCCATTATAGTCTTTAATGAATCCATATCACTGCATAACCTCATGTTATATATCTCAACCTCCTGAAAATAATGAATTATATTTTTATGTATATGGCATACCACTAGTTCAAAAAGGTGTCACGTATCTCTCACACTGAGCAGGGTGATAGAAGGTGCCTAACTCCTCAAAATCCTCCCAAATTCAAAATAATGTTTCTCAATGAAATAATCTAGGTTGGCTCTAGACACATCATCTATAGGTAAAAAGGATAAACAGTAGTAGTAACATGCATGAGTGTAGTATCTCTCTCCACATATGGCACAATAGACTCTATTTTCTTAGATCTGGTAGGCACATCTGAAGAAAATCTATGAATATCCCATGTCAAAACTATCTATTCAACCATGAATCCCATAGGATATATGTCATCTCAAATGGGGGAAACATGTCCACAAAGAGTTTGTGGACTCCTCTCGTCAACATCCGAATTAGATTTAACCATACTAAGACTTACATAATCTATTAATCTTTCCCACCAATCAAAAACAGATAAATACAACCTATCTAAAGAAACAATTGTAGGATAATCTCTGTAACTACCAAAACTGGGAGTTTTCTCCCGCTCTATTGATGCTCGCAACCCATATCCATTAGTTTCATCAATATTTCAAACAAATATTGGTCTCTCCTAAAACCTAGAAGAAATAGAAAATTTTGAAGAAGAAACATGTTCTTGATTTATTTCACGATCATCAGAATGACCATGGTTAGAACCATTATCACTTCTATCTCCATCGCCATCTCCAATATCTCCATCAGTTCCATCAGTTCCTTCATTTTTATTATTTTTTTCCTCTTTTTCAACATTACATTCATCACTCCAGTTTTCATCACTTCTATTATTATATAAATATACAACATCCTCAAAATATTTTGAAGAACCCTTATACTTTTCATCTCATGGTTATTCTGTTTCTTCATCATCATCACCTTCACTTAGAAGTATATCTCTATAATGGAGGTATTTAAGAGGAATAGCTCAATAAAAATAAACCCAAGGGATCTTAGGTAAATCAAGATAGCATTCTTCATCAACAAAGAATTCCTCCTCATCTATAGATTCTACTATCTCTTCATCAGAGTATTATACAACCTTATCACGCACCAAGCTAGAACCAAAAATATTTTTTTTGTTTGAAAGGGTGATAAATAGGGTTAAACTCCTCATATAACATTTAAACATCATCAACCCATTTCTTTAACCATGGGTTCAATTTTATCTTCATTATCTTATAGATAATTTTGGTAAGAAAAAAACCACCACAGATCACCTTAGATTCTTCAACCTCGAAAACTTTCCCTTCTTCCTAAAGCATGGTCGAAATATACCTGGTATAAATAAGAGAGTTTAACCTAGAAGTTGTATTTCACATCTCTATAATATGAACCATAAAATATATTCACATGTCGATTTTATCTTCACTTTTCATATTGTATAGCAGATATACATCCTGATATCTCATCACGTTGAAATCTTAATTTATTGGACACAACATGTGTTGTATAAACATGAAAAGAAAACTACACTCATCATGTAACTCAGTAGTAGTAGTTCTCCTTATTGTTCCATATCCACTAAGCTCTACCAAATAATTATCATAAAAAAATGAATATATTTCACTCAAAATAATTCTTTTATAGTCATTTGAAACATCTTCATGGTGTTCAATAAGAAACCAATCCCTTCATTTAGAAGAGAAAGCTATTTTCTATCCAACTATTCTACTTCAAATATAGTCTTTATACTCCCCAAATCTAAACTCAAAATTCTTATTAATATGGTGATCTAACCTAGGATATAATTTCATCTCATTATTCGAAAACCACTCTACCCATCCATAGGATTTAATTACTTTAATCACTAATGATCTATTGGAAAATAACCACTCAGTATTCACATATTTCTCATTTAACATTGTACTATTCGTGAGTTTCAGGTTATGTGGCTCAGCCATAGATCTAATCAAGACTCTTATATGATTTTTTAAGGTATTTACTCCTAAAAATTCAAATTAATGGGTATCTTCACTTTAACCATTGCAAGGAAGCTGTAAGGTTTTGGGAGAATGAAGGAAGGAAAAAATTCAAGAGATAAAGTGTATCTTATAAGCTCACAGGGAAAGAGGCATTAGGAAGATAGTTCATTTAAATAAGAAAAAGTCCCCAATTTTTATCACAATGGGGTTTTAAAATTGAAAATTAAAAAATTAACATTTAAATTAAAAAAATAACCTAAAAAGAAAATAAAAATAGCTAGAGTGACTCAAAAACAATGACGGTCATTTCCAATGGTGAGTTATCAAACGGTGCTTAATATCCAATGGTGGGTAATTTCAAATGGTTTGTTCCCAAAATTTATATCTAAGAAAAATTTATCATTCCAAATTCATGTTTGATGTAGTTTAATCACTCACAATTAAATGGATTAGTAAATATATCTGTAAGATAATGTTCAATTTCAATGAATTCAAGAGTTATATTACCCTTTAGAAAATGTTCACTAAAAAAGTACTGTCTTGCATTAATGTGCATTGTTATAGAGTAACACACATGATTATTATAGATATTTATTTCAATTTTGTTGTCCTAATTTATAAGGAAATGTATGAATTGATTTCTACAATCTATTAGAGTGTGTTTCATCAACATAATGATAGCAAAAAACTACTTGCATCTATGTGTTCAGCTTCAACATTAGATAGTGAAATGTAATTTTATATCTTACAACACCAAGGAACTAGATACATTCCTAAAATATGACATGTTTCATAGGTTCTCTTTCTATATAACATTCAACCACAAAACTCATCATATGAATAACTCACTAAGTCAATTTTTTTCCTATACGGTAGAAGAATCCTAAATTAGTAATATAATTGAGGTATTTGAAAATTATTTTATCAAAAATTAAATGTGAATCTTTAAAATTTTCATGAAAAACGCACACATACACACACTAAACATATTTTCAGGATGACTAGAAGTTAAGTAGAGAAGACTTTCAATCATTCCTATGGAATTGGTTTGATCCACTAGTTTCCCAACTTCATTAAGGTCCAACTTATAAGTGGTACTCATGGGAGTATCAATACTCATAACACTATCCAAACTAAAACATTTAATAAGATAATTGGGGTACTTAGAATGATTTAAAACAATTTCTTCCTTATTTTAAAAAATATGAAAAACAAGAATGAATTCCAGTTCACCCATTAAACATGTTTTAAATGTACTTTGCATCATCTTTGAAAAATCAACGCACAATGAATTTTTATAAGATCCAATATATATACATATATTTGAACAACTAAACATATTTTGGGATTCTTTTTTATAAAAAAAAATTGATCGTCAAGACCTTTTAAAAACATATTGAAATTAGAAAAGAGATGATCTTATTGTACTAACCTCTAGGATCTTGTTTAAAACAAAATAAGTCCTTGTTAAAATTTGAAAACATGATTTCGAAAATGGATATTTTCAAAACCATGGGGTTTGTTTAATAAAAACATCCTAAAATATATAACCATTTAAGGATACACTTTTTCCATCCATTTGATATTGTTTGAAATCAAAATATGTTTTATTATAAATATGTATTCTAGTGGATTCAATTTTAGTTATAGGTGTGAAGGTTTCCTCACAGTCTATATACTATTCTTGACTATTACATTGTGAAACTAATCTATATGAGTTCCTAACATTGGTTCTAGATTCAAAAACATTATTTCTAAATACCCATCTAGTCCCAATATTCATGGTTTCATTAGTTCTATCAAAAAGTTTCAAAACATTATTTATTTCAAATTGAATAACTTATTCTTATATATACATCACCCAGAATACATCATTAATTATATCATTGAAGTTCGTAGGATAAAGTTGTTACAAGAATGATTGATGTTCAAACTAATTCCTAAACAAATCTCATGTTACAGTACCTCTATCTGGGTTTCCAACTAAAGAATATAGAAGATGGTATCTATGAGTCTTAACATCTCCCTGAAAATAAGGAACGATCATCTCATGTTCATGTACATGTTTAGGTTTGGTTTGAGAATGTTCCTCCAAATTGGATGATTTTTCTATAGGTTTCACATTAGTGTTATAACGCTTTTCCATTATGTCCAAATTTGATAAATCATCCTCATGGTTTTCTAAAGGGGTTTTAGGTTCATGTAGATCTTTCTCATAAAAATTGACAAGAACAGATTCTTCCAGATTCATGGTTATTTTATTAAATACATTATATGAATTACTAAGTATTTTAATAACTATAAAAAATTCCTTCATCACTCTTGGAAGAACATTTTTCAAGATAATCCTTAAGGTTATGAATAAATACACTGTAACCAAAAACTACAATGTGATTAGCCTTTGTATTTCTACTATTCCAATGTTTATAAGAGGTTTTCATTAAGAAGGTTTTAATTAAAATACTATTAATTATATAGAAGCCTTTATTCACATCCACTTACCAAAGTAAATAGGATGTTCATATTAATTAAGCATGGTCTTAAAATTTTCTTTAAGTATCCTATTTTGTATTTCAACAATTCATTCTTCTAAGGGATACTAGGAGAAGTAAAGTTTTGAGTATATCCATTTAGTGAGAAAAATAGTTCCAAGTATTGATTTCCAAACTCATTTCCATGATCCCTTATAATTTTTTAATCATATGTCTACTAATATTTTCTCTACATCTAGCATACTTGGTAATGTAAGAGCAGTTTTAACTCTTTGGAGCTAAAACTAATGCCCAAGTATACCTAGAAAGGTCATCATCAAGGAAATATACATAGGTTTTACCATTTAAACAAGACACTATAGATGGTCCAAACAAATACCTGTGAACTAATTCTCTGGTTTGAGATGTTGAAATTTATTTCATTGATTTGAAAGATATTGTGTGTTGTTTCTCATTTTGACATGGGTTATAGACCTTATCATTTGGGAACTCATGTTTATGTAGATATTTAACTAAATAATATATAAATAGATTTATATGTGAGTAAATGATTCCATGGCCTAGTCTCTTATTCCAAAAACAAGATTCCTTATGAAATCCAATTAGACAAGAAATCTTGTAAGACAATAAAGACTCTAAATAAACATTATAAACATTTTCATTTTTCAAATATGTAAAAACTTAAGATTTTTTTTAATCATAAGTATTACCAGAATTTATTTAAAATTTGACAAGAAAACCATCATCACATAGTTGTGAGGTGCTAATTAGATTTTATTTCAAACCAACAACAAACAATAATATAAAAATTTAGTGTCATTTGGAATTAATGATTTTTCCAAATCAAATGATATTCCCTTTAGAATTTTCACCAAAGCTGACATATCCACCATTGTTCATTATCAAATTTTTAAATATGGAGTAATATCCAGACATATAACTAGAATAACCACTATCCAAGTACCATAGAATTTTACTCATGCTCTTCATAAGGGTTCCATACAAAACAAAAATTATAAAAAATTATTTTAGTACCCAAAACCTCTTGGGTCCAAAAATGATAGTAATTAAAGATTTAGGAACCCATATTTTCTTAATGATTTTACAATAACAAGATTTTAAGGTTTTTGAAATAAACACTTTGTTAAGTCCACATAAATAATAACTAGTAGTAAAATTTCTAGAACTAGATTTTCAAACAAAAGTTCTCTTGAAAATTATTCCTTATCCCTTTTGATTACATAGTCTAGTGATACACTAAGATGCCATATTTTTTACCAATATTTGAGTGATATTTTCACTAAAATCAGTGAATTTCTTTAATAATTTCTTTAGTTACTCATTATATAATTTCAATTAATTATTTTCTTTGAGAAGTTCAGCATTTTTTAATTTTCTATAGAAAATTCATATTTAATATAAACAGTGAAAGAATATTGTTTTTTTAGAATTTTGTACTTATCATTCATCTCATTGAAAGTATCTTATTTCATGCTAAAATATTAAAACATATCCTCATTTGAAAAATTATGATCAATATTCTCCACATTAGTATGATTAGGATTATTTTAAGGGGAAGTAGGAAAGATATTTGATACCTCATATCTGTTTTTTATGAAACACATATTTTATTTGTCATATTATTTCTCATGGTTTTAGTATGATTCATTGGAGCTATCTTCATAAGCACTCCATGTGGATATCATAGTATTCATGTACTCCTTATCCTTTTCATCATACTTATTTTAAAACTTCATCTTGGGATAGTCAGCTTTGACATTCCCTTTTCTCTTACATTCATGGTAGATGATATCATTTTCAATATCATCCCACTTCCAATCATTTTTCCAATATCCTCTATTATCATATTTTTTTTTGGTTCCTAAATAATTTATTTTTCATATTAAACCTTTTAAACCATTTCTCTAAATGGTGTATTCCTTCATCGCTATTAGCTAGTGATTTCTTATCATGGTAACTTTCATCTTGAAATTTTTCTTTCAGTTTGGAAGAATTAGAATTGAATTCTATATAATTCCCTTTAGGTTCCTCTACCTCTAATCATTTCACATTTTTTCATCCTCATACATCATTAAATTACCAATCATGTCCTTGGATGGTAGCTTAATAATTTCAAAATATTCCCTTACTGAGATAGGTTTTCTTATCTAACTCTATGGTAAACGACTTAATAGACACATTATTGGATATTTTTCTAAAATTTTATTTCCCAAGGAATGAATTTTATTCATTATATAATTAATCATAAGATACATGTTTTAAATAAGAAGATCCGGTTTCATCTTGAATTTTCTATGTTAATTTTGTAAGTATTTAATCTCATTTCTTTCACATTAGTTGTTCCCTCATGTGAAATAGATAATGTGTCCCAAATTTCATATGTAGATTTTCAAGTAGATATCTAATTAAAATAATCTCATCAAAAATAGAGAATTCATGGACATATAGTCATTTTTATTGGAATTTCTAATAGAATCATCCCATGTATCTCTAGAAGTTGTAGGTAATTCATATTTATTCTATATATAAGTCCATATTACGAATCTTATGCCTTTAATAGTAATTATAAACTTTATTTTTCATTCAGATTAATTATTTTTATTAAATAAAGGTGGTTTGTTTATAGTAGAAACTTTTTGTCTATTATCTATTTAATGATATAAATTTAGAACTAACAAAAATTTAGGACCTATAAAACACAACTAAAATCATAGTTGAAAAATATTTTTGAAAAACACTCATCTAATACCAAATATTGGTTAGACTGAGTAACTCAAGAGGGGGGTGAATTGAGTTCCAACTAAAAATTTTAGTTCAAAAAAGTTTGAATAGAATCCCCCAATTTAAAATAAATACTTCCAGTTGATGAAAAGAGTAATTTTTTTATAATTTTTACTTTTTAAAAGATTTCTAAAATATTGATTAGTTCTTAGTTAAAACAATATGAATTTTATTTTAACATTAAAAATCAATTTAAACAATAAAATAATTATATAAATACTTGTAAATAATAAATATCAATGTATAGATTTCATTTACAGTTTAAATAAAAACTTTTTAAAACATTGAAAAAAATGAAACCAAACAAATTGCATAGTGGAATAAAATAAGGGGTTCATTCTCATGTTGATCCATAAACCCCTCCACTTGAAAATCACCCACTTCTAAGAATATTATATAAATATAATATGATCCACAACCTAGATCGGGTATACATAAAATAGATAACAATCTATCCAGGACATGTAGGGACCTTTTCCATAAAAAATGTTGTAAGAAAACAACAATAGGTCACAAAAGGACCTCTTACAAAAACACCGTGGGTATAGAGATGAAAATAGTGTAGATGAAAAATATTTTATTCTCCCTTTATATTGTAAGAGATAGTGTATATTTATAAATAATTAAAAAACTCAACTCAAAAATTATATGAAATAAATAGAAATAGAAAGTAGTAAGATATAGAAAATGGTAGTTTTTTATTGTAAGTTCTCAAATACTTGAGTCTCCTCAGATGTGGCTTGGAGAGGATCTCATGTCATTTCTCTCAAAGTAGTAGAAAAAAATATTTTCTCAAAGCTCTATTTGTTCTGATTATATTAATGAATGTGAATGTTCTGTATACTCCACTCTTTCATAGCCAAAATAAAGTAAGGATGGAACATGTAATCTCTCACAAATTTATTCATCGGGTATCACTCAGGATCGTATGTTTTTTTCTGATCCATATCTATGTACATGATGTTGAATTATTTAAATACAAAGTACTTCATCATTGAGATTCAATTTGAACAAAAATCATCAAGATCTTATACATCATTGTACTATGTTCTGAAACGAACATTAATGTTTCCCTATAATAGTTAAGAATAATCATTAAAATAATCATTAGCATTAACATCAATAATACACTCATTGAGATCATTAACTAAAATGAAACAAAATATAAATGGTAAGTTATCCTAGCAGTGACTCATGTATAGTGGTGAGATAGTCCAAAGTTGATTAATGAAGATGGAAGGTTATATAGATTAAGGTCATCAAGTAGTGAATCGTGTTCAGTGTTAGGTCATCTGGAAGTTGGTCGGGTCTTGTGGGGGCTCAACTATGAGGGTAGTCCATACTCAATAGTGACTCATACTCAAGGGTGACACTTTTCTGGTCATGATTTTTTATCAATGCTATATCTTTTTGAATGGTGACTCATTCTCAATAGTAGATCTTTTTTAGTAGTGACTCATTCTCAATTGTAAAATATTCTTTGTGGTGACTTGACTCTAATGCTGAGTCAAGTCTGGTAGTGGGTTTCTTCAACACGTAGCCAAAATTTGATTATACTTCCTCGTATTATAAAATGCTATCATAAAATATTAAATCCATTAAAAACATATTTAAAATTATTTTTTATCATTAAAATAAGTAGGTTCTAACACATTTGATAGTGAATTAGAGATCTCATATCTCACATGTCTCATATTCTCCTAATAATGGTCATAATAGTGAGACATTGTGATATATTAATCCATTTCCTCATGATTATTCATGACATAAGTCAACATAGATTATAGCATGAAACATTGAATATGTGTAGAATCATCTTAATGTTTTATGTAGAGAGAACTGGCTTCTTAACTAGCTTCTCTACCATGTACTTTATAAATAGGGGTTTTTAACAAATATAATTTCCTCCCATGGAATAGTATAATGTAAATGAACCTATATCATTCAAAGAGATTCATGAAAAATTGAAGGATACAAATATTTAATATATATTATAGTGATATTTTTGAATTCATATGGGTTTCCAATTATTAAATAAATAATATCATATCATATAATTTTATTTATATTGAAAAATTAGATAATGATTTTATAATTTTTTAATATCCCACTATTTTATCAAAACTCAATGTCTTCCATAAATGGTTTTGGAATTTCTAATCACATGGATAAACTGCTGTAAAGGATCCATATGTACCATCTCATAATCAAAAATGATGCCTATTAATCTATTTTAAGGTATTTAGGTTGGAGTAACATTCAATATTATTTAACTCATAGCTCCTTGATCTGTTGAGTGGAATACCTAATCCCAAAATCTGGAACATGGATTTCCTTAACTTTTTCCTATTTTCGACAATAATTCATGATTAGGAGATCAACCCTTAATATAAACTGGGTTAATTTGACCAAAATCTAAAGTTACAAATTTCTCAATAATTGAAAGTACCCCAAAAAAGTTGAGTTAAGAACTTGGAATTGTGGTTCAATTTCAACCTAACTATTGGAATTATATAATGACATAATATTTTGATTTCAGGTCTTTTTATCTTTATATATAAATTTACCTTTTTATATTATTAAATTTTTTTTAATATTAATTAGATTTTAATTAAGTGAATAACAATGTATAGAAAAAAATTATGCATAGTTTAATTTATTTTAATTACATCTTACATACTAGTTAATTCATTAATTATGAGACAAAAATAAAGCATCCATAAAAAATTTACCATGAATCTAATGAAAAAAATAGTAACCCCATCATGATCATGGTCTTATCTAATGGTTAGTTTATGAATAAGACGATAATCTAACCCTTGACCTAGGGGAATGCAACACCCCTAGATTTTATGAAAAATATTCTTTTTAATTTCATTAATGTCTTGTGTTATACGCTACACCAAAATAATCTTTCACAACACACATCACTGACCTGGCTTGAATTACATGCAATCGCGGTCTTCCACGATAGCGTGTGTTGTACGCAACACCATGTTTCGCTAAACAACGATATGCTATTAAAATATTATTAAAACTAGACGTTATGAATAGTAATAACTACTTTTTGAAATTTTTTAATTTCTATTTTTTAAAATGGACTTCATTTTTGGATTCGGAATATCGAAATTAGCTTAGGGTGAAATTTTGGTGATTTTTGGATAACTTTCATATTTTGATGAATAGTGAAAATTACTAAATTTTAATTAAAAACAACTTTTTCAATCTAAATAATTAATAGTGATAAATTATTAATTTGAGTGGTTTTAAAGTATATTTAGAATATATTTTTACAATTTAATACAATGTTGGTCATTGGATGTAATTTCACATTTAAACCAGTTATAAACAAGTGTCAATCTTTTGATAGTTATTATCTCTTAAAAACACGCCTTTTGTTTTGACGACGGGAATTAATTTTTAAATTAATTAATGCAACTGATATGTTTTGAATTTGGTAAAATAGAAATCATTTTTGAGTTCATAATATCAAATATATATTAGGCCTAATTTTTGGTATTTTTCTGAAAACTTTCAATTTTTGGTGAATAGTGAAACCACTAAGTGGTAGTTAAAAAAAACTGAATTTTTCATAAAACTTAATTTTACCGCTTCTGTGAGTGGAATTCCAAAAATCCGAGAGACACGGTTGATGTCAGTAAGTAAAATGTGGTTCAATGAGATGAAAATAATTTTTGGTGAATAGTAACTTTTTACTTTTATTTACCACGGTTAAAAGTAAATAGGGTAATTAAGGGTAAAAATGATATTATTATTACCCTAACACATGTCAAAATTCTATTGGATAAGTTTAATTCGACAAAAAACAAGCTTAGGAATAAAATATGACCATTTAGGCACACTTGGATTAGATTAGGACTTTTATTATTATTTAATTCAAAGAAGAGTTAAAAAGGTTAAAATCCACGTTTATTTACTAAAACATTTTTAATATAGGGTTATACATAAGATAAATTCAATTGTAAATATTCATTATAAAGCTAAAAATATTTACTACATAATGGTATTTTATTTGTAATTTTTAGACATTAAATAATTTAATTTATTTATGACACAACGATGATGCAGTAATTATCTTATTAATGAAATATTGACATAATTGATGTTATAAATACTCAAATAAATATAATTTGAGACATTTTATGACATAAACTAATTTTCTAGGTTAATATGACATGTTATTGTTGATTTAATTAACTTTTTTCTAACTTATAATTCTGTTATGAGTTTTATAAAAATCAATTACTAAATAGTGTCAAAATTGACATAAAATAGGTTTTTAAATCAAATATTATATTATTAATTATTATTTTACTCCTAAAAATATAATTTTCGGCCAAATGACTTATATAAGGTTATATATATTAATAATAAACAACTTGGGGTTCGTTTGGCTTCTTATAGTAAGTTTATTAACCTTATAGTGTAAGAACACAAGAAGACACGGTAAAAGTAAACTTATTTAACTTAATGTTAAATCTAAATGATAAGGTTAAAATAGGAACCTAAACTTGTATAAATTCTATTGGATGAGAGGATTTCGACCCATCACCACCTTATCTTCTAAATATATCAATTTGGAGCTATTTAAAACCGAACTTGACTTTATAATAAAATAATATTATTAGTTTTCCCAAAGGTGCCCCTCTCCTCCCTTATAAAAGGACACCTCCTCCCCCTCTTCCTCACACCACATTGAGCCTACAAGCTCTTCCAACCCCTGCCAATTTCTCCTCTCCACTTCCCTATAGACATCCTAGAGGTTCTGGTCTTCCTCAAAGACTAATTTTAGTGCCGTAAAAGATGGTCTCAAAGAAGCACTTCAAAGAAGAGGTAATGTCTGTTACCGATTATTTCATCTTTATTTCTTCTTACACTTCTTCTTCTTTAGTTGTTTCATTATGAAGTAATAACATCAGTATCACTCATATACTGATATGTTATTATAAGTATGAAACAACCCTATTTCACCATATATCCATCCTATGGAAAAAGAAATCATCGTGCGTGCGTACGTACGGAATATCGTCTCCACGCCGTGCTGTAATCTATTTTCCACCACCACCTTACTTGGATGGGTATAATGGTGTAAATAACGACCATATATGAATATTATAAATTGATATTGATTCTGAAATAGTATACATATACTCCAATACAATTCCACGATCATAGAAACGATATCATCACTCGTGCGTACGTACGGAATACCGTCTCCACGATGTGATGTGACTCGTTCTACATGATCTTCATTTAATAATGATTATATAAATTAATTGAATGAATGAATATGATATATATTACACTAATACCATTCTGGAAATGAGTTATCTATAACCTAAAGAAAATAATAAGAATTTATTCGACAAAACACGCATAAGAACAAAAAGTTATAAACACCCGAATAACAAGTAGCAATGAAATATTACTACTAAGAAGATAAGAATATGACCATATATGATATCATAAAAATAAGTATGATTCTGTATTAAGTCAATAACATTATTTAAATTTTTATACAGGAGGTTTGGACACTTACAAAGCAAGTCGGACCTAAGGTAATGGAAATATCACAATCTCACTTTTATCCGAGATTGTTTTTACTTTGGTAATACTGGGGTGTATTTTATCATCCACATCCATGTTCCCTCAATATGTAATATTATTTCCATACTTCTACAATAGTTTATATCCAATTTTACCCTTCGGTGAATTTTTAGTAAAAGATATGAAAGGAATATTTTGTCGTTTTTCGTACGAGGTACTTTTTGACTTTTCCGACAAAAGTACGAAGAATGTTTTTTTAACTTATACGGAAAGAATGGATTTTAAAACATTATTCCCAAGAATCATCCTTTATATGTTTTCAAGTTTATTTTTAATAAACTTATTTTAGTTTAAAATTTTAAGACATGTTAAGAAAGGAAAATGTTTTTGAAGTAGAAAGGATATTTTCCTCAAGAATGGAGTTCAAGTGTTTTATCAAAATTATTTTCCATATAAGATAATATAGGGTTCTGTTTTTATCCCTATTATTACATTGATTTGATTATGTTTTGAGGAAATTGTTTTTATGAAGTCATTTACCGTATATGATTTGTTTTATGATGTCATGATGTTTCAAGAATTCCATTTTTGTTACATGTGTTATGCGATGATGTATGATTTATGATTATGTGGCACACATAAGAAAGGATTCATTATAAGATGGGTGGGACCTATATCTCCCTCCAATGCATTGGGTAAAGATTTTATATCTCATGAGATAGACATGGCTGGAATGGTAGGTTATATCGGTTCAGTGAAACAGGACTGAAACGAGGGTGACTCGGTTCAGAAAGGGACTTTGTCCACTAAGATAGTTTTGGAAATGAGTCTTGACTAACAAGAAATGATTCTCTAGGATTATGTGTGTATGCCACAAAGTTTCATGTTTTAAGTTATGATTATTGTGATTACATTTCACTGCCTTGAGTTATCCTAGGTTATGAAATTATGATCTCTTTTACAGGTTAAGATTTCCAAAAGTTATGTGCTTATGTATATGATGTGATTGATATTTGTTTTGTTTACCCTTACTGAGCATTTGAGCTCACCCTTTTATGTTTTCTTTTCCACAGGATATAAAGAAAGGTTTTAGGTATAATAAAAAGGAAGATCATTATGGGAGATGTTGAAGATCTTTCACCAGGATTAGAGGATTAGATTCCGAGTTTCCAAAGACACTAAACTATTACGGTCCTTGTGTGTGTGTTTTTGTTATGTACTAAGTATTCCGCAAATGTAATGTAATGTCAATTTACGTCAAGCTTCGAGTCTCTACAGTTGGTATCAAAGGAAAGGTTTAGTCAACCTTTGGAAACTAGGATGCGAGAACTTTAGTGAGATCCCTAGAGATATTTATGAGGTATATCTAGGGATGTCCCTAAGGATAAGTATATGTATAGGATACAGTCCTATAACTACGGTAACGATCATAGAATTTAACCTAAGAAGTTATATATTGAAGTTACTCCCCCTTTATTATGATTTTTGCCTCTCACACTATTCTTTTTGGGTTTTAGACGATGGCTGAACCCGAAGGAACTGTGTTGATAAATGCAATGGACAATGCAATGATTTCCCTCCTGAACAAACAAATGTTATGGGAGATGGAGTGCAAAATCTTATTGCTATACTTACACAAGCTATGAATCATTTTGGACTTCCAAATGAGCAGAGAAGGGAACAATATTCTATTGAGTCCTTCATGAGGCAACGTCCACATTCTTTCAGTGGGACTTCCGATCCACTTGTTGCCGAACAATGGATCAGTACCACTGAAAAGATATTTTTAGTTCTTCAATGTTCTGAACATGATAAAGTAATCTTAGAAGTTTATCATTTGGAAGGTGAAGCTGATCAATGGTGGAATCTTATCAAGAATACGAGGCCAAGAGATGAAATTGAGTCCATGGAATGGGACGAGTTCAAGAACTTGTTTTTCAGTAAGTACTTCCCTCGTATTCTTCGAACAAAGATGGAAAAGGAGTTTCTTGAGCTGAAGCAGAAGGATGATGAATCTGTTGGTATATACGAAGCGAATTTTACAAGACTTGCAAGGTATGCATCTGGCATTATCATCCAACCTGAAAGTAAAGTTGATCGATTTTTCAGTGGCTTAAAACCAAGTCTTCGAAGGGCATTAGCTATAAGATACTTCAATATCTATGAAGAAATTGTGCGTTGTGCTATCAAGGAAGAAATGGAAGTTGGTGTTACATATCCATCTCATGGTTTTGACAAGAAACGAAAGATGGAGTTCAAGGAGAAATCTCAGAATAATGGTGAAAAGAAGATGAATGTTTCCTTATGCTCAAAGTGTGGAAAGAAGCATGGTGGAGATTGTCTTAAAGGGACTAGAAAATGTTTTAAGTGTGGAAAAGAAGGTCCTCGAGCAGCTGAGTGTCGAAGTAATGGAAAAAGGGTTTCTAATGATGTGAATAAAGAAAACACTGCAGAGAACGCACCACCAACACTTCAATGCTTCAAGTGCAAGGAAATGGGGCATTATGCTAATAAATGCCCTAATCCAAGGGTTAGTGATGATCGACATGAGCAACCGCTTAAGGCAAAGGACAAAGGGAAGTCACATGCTATCACTATTTGCGATGTTGAATATGACAACGATGTGGTGGAATGATTAAGTGTTTATTTAATGGGATTCCAAAATAATGTTGTATCATGGAGTATTGGAATATTTATGTATTGGTCCAATGTGGTATTCAAAGTGATTGAGATATTTTTGGAAATAAGATGATATGCGCATAATGAAGGGAAAACGAGAAAATGAAATGTTTAACAGTATTCATGATCTCATGATTGATATAAGGACTTAGTGATGCCATGGTTTGAGTATATAGAATTTTGAGGATTTTGGTATGTGAAAAGTGTTAACTTTTAACTGCATTCAAGTTTTCACTATGGTTCAATGGGTATTCAAGATAATACATTATTAAGGCCTTTGAATGTTTGGAATTTGACCCACAAGACATATCTTATGATATATGGGGATAAAAGATGGTATTAAGTCTATGGTAATCATTTTCACTATATTGTGAGAGTGGACTGAAGTATTATGGATAATCCTAAAGATTGTAATGGATTATGTTGGACATAAGTTAGTATTGTTTAAGGATAAAAGTTTTTTTTTTCAATTTTATTGATGGGATGTTATAGTGATATAGTTTTAGAAAAAGGACAACATGCAGGACGGGCGACAGCCCATCACGTCGGACAAGGATGTGGGAATCGAACCCACAACTGAAGTGCGACTGGCCTTTATCGCCTACCACTGGCCTACATGAAGTCCCTATTTAGTAGAAACTAGTTTTATTATATTAAGCAGTATGATATATGAAGTATAAGTCCATTTTTGGAACCATATATGATTAATCTCATTATAGAATGACTTATGTATATTTAATAACTTTTGCTAACCTTTTGTTTGAGACAGATGGAATGACCCGTCATTTTATCACATGATCTGCTAACACTTCACGAATAACAAATTCAACTTCATTTATTTAAGAGATGAATTGGAAATTGTTCAAGGCACGAACAACAGTGAGATTGTACCAAAATAAAGTAAGTATTTATTCTAATTAAAATTCTTCAACTTTAGGGAAACGATCTTGAAAACCAAAAATGTAGTCCTAGTGCTATTATATCTGATTAATCAGATGGTACCTTAGATCATCACAAATTTATGGATTTGTGATTGTTGGATTTTCCATAGCCATGTTCTCTACCACTCTTCATCAGAACATGATGGTTAGATTTTTCTTCCATATCCATATTTTCGCCTATGTGGAAACCCGGTGATTAGTTTATTTGGGTAACCGTTACGTTTCATACTTTTTTTTAAAGATTGGTTTTGGTATTCCTCTTTACAATGTGGGTTTCTATTAAAGAAACTTTCTAATAGTAAACCATTTATAACCTCGACGAATTTCGAGGGCGAAATTCATTTTAAGGGGGGTAGAATGTAACACCCCGAGATTTTATGAAAAATATTCTTTTTAATTTCATTAATGTCTTGTGTCATATGCTACACCAAAAGGAGCTTTCACAACACACATCACTGACCTGGCTTGAATTACACGCAATCGCGGC
Source organism: Viscum album (assembly GCA_963277665.1). Classification (NCBI taxonomy): domain Eukaryota; kingdom Viridiplantae; phylum Streptophyta; class Magnoliopsida; order Santalales; family Viscaceae; genus Viscum; species Viscum album. Next base: position 1,702,132,628 of record OY728147.1, on the reverse strand, counting down.
CTTCCACGATAGCGTGTGTTGTACGCAACACCAAGTTTCGCTAAACAACGATATGCTATTAAAATATTATTAAAACTAGACGTTATGAATAGTAATAACAACTTTTTGAAATTTTTTAATTTCTATTTTTCAAAATGGACTTCATTTTTGGATTCGGAATATCGAAATTAGCTTAGGGTGAAATTTTGGTGATTTTCGGATAACTTTCATATTTTGATGAATAGTGAAAATTACTAAATTTTAATTAAAAACAACTTTTTCAATCGAAATAATTAATAGTGATAGATTATTAATTTTAGTGTCTTTAAAGTATATTTAGAATATATTTTTACAATTTATTACAATGTTGGTCATTGGATGTAATTTCACATTTAAACCAATTATAAACAAGTGTCAATCTTTTGATAGTTATTATCTCTTAAAAACACGCCTTTTGTTTTGACGACGGGAATTAATTTTTAAATTAATTAATGAAACTGATATGTTTTGAATTTGGTAAAATATAAATCATTTTTGAGTTCATAATATCAAATATAGCTTAGGCCTAATTTTTGGTATTTTTCTGAAAACTTTCAATTTTTGGTGAATAGTGAAACCACTAAGTGGTAGTTAAAAAAACTGAATTTTTCATAAAACATAATTTTACTGCTTCTGTGAGTGGAATTTCAAAAATCCGAGAGACTCGGTTGATGTCTGTAAGTAAAATGTGGTTCAATGAGATGAAAATAATTTTTGGTGAATAGTAACTTTTCACTTTTATTTACCACGGTTAAAAGTAAATAGGGTAATTAAGGGTAAAAATGATATTATTATTACCGTAACACATGTCCAAATTCTATTGGATAAATTTAATTCGACAAAAAACAAGATTAGAAATAAAATATGACCATTTAGGCCCACTTGGATTAGATTAGGACATTTATTATTATTTAATTCAAAGAAGAGTTAAAAGAGTTAAAATCAAAGTTTATTTACTAAAACATTTTTAATATAGGGTTATACATAAGATAAATTAGATTTTAAATATTCATTAGAAAGATAAAAAGCTTTACTACATAATGGTATTTTATTTGTAATTTTTAGACATTAAATAAGTTAATTTATTTATGACACAACAATGATGCAGTAATTATCTTATTAATGAAATATTGACATAATTGATGTTATAAATACTCAAATAAATATAATTTGAGACATTTTATGACTTAAACTAATTTTCTAGGTTAATATGACATGTTATTGTTGATTTAATTAACTTTGTTCGAACTTATCATTCTGTTATGATTTTTACAAAAATCAATTACTAAATAGTGTCAAAATTGATAAAAAATAGTTTTTTAATCAAATATTATATTATTAATTATTATTTTCTTCCTAAAAATCTAAAATTTGGCCAAACGACTTATATAAAGTTATATATATTAATAATAAACAATTTGGGGTTTTTTTGGCATCTTATATTAAGTTTATTAACCTTATAGTGTAAGAACACAGGAAGACACGGTAAAAGTAAAATTATTTAACTTAATGTTAAATCTAAATGATAAGGTTAAAATAGGAACCTAAACTTGTATAAATTCTATTGGATGAGAGTATTTCGACCCATCCCCACCTTATCTTCGAAATATATCAATTTGTAGCTATTTAAAACCGAACCTCACTTTATAATAAAATAATATTTTTAGTTTTCCCAAAGATGCCCCTCTCCTCCCTTATAAAAGGACACCTCATCCCCCTCTTCCTCACACCACATTGAGCCTTCATGCTCGGCCAACCCCTGCCAAGTTCTCCTCTCCACTTCCCTAGATACATCCTAGAGGTTCTGGTCTTCCTCAAAGACCAATTTTAGTGCCCTAAAAGAAGGTCTCAAAGAAGAACTTCAAAGAAGAGGTAATGTCCGTTACCGATTCTTTCATCTTTATTTCTTCTTCCACTTATTCTTCTTTAGTTGTTTCATTATTAAGTAATAACATAAGTATCACTAATATAATGATATGTTATTATATGTATGAAACAGCCCTATTTCACCATCTATCCATCCTACGGAAAAAGAAATCACCGCGCGTGCGTACGTACGGAATACCGTCTCCACGCCGTGGTGTAATCTATTTTCCACCACCACCTTACTTGGATGGGTATAATGGTGTAAATAAAGACCATATATGACTATTATAAAGTGATATTGATTCTTAAATAGTATACATATACTCAAATACAATTCCACGATCATAGGAACGATATCATCACTCGTGCGTACGTACGGAATATCGTCTCCACGATGTGATGCGACTCATTCTACATGATATTCATTTAATAATGATTATATAAATGAATTGAATGAATGAATATGATATATATTACACTAATACCATTCTGTAAATGAGTTATCTATAATCTAAAGAAAATAATAAGAATTTATTCGACAAAACACGCATAAGAACAAAAAGTTATAAACACCCGAATAACAAGTAGCAATGAAATATTACTACTAAGAAGATAAGAATATGACCATATATGACATCATAAAAATATGTATGATTCTGGATTAAGTCAATAACATTATTTAAATCATTATACAGGATGTTCAGACACTTACAAAGCAAGTCGGACCTAAGGTAAGGGAAATATCACAATCTCACTTTTATCCGAGATTGTTTTTACTTTGGTAATACTAGGGTGTATTTTATCATCCACATCCATGTTCCCTCAATATGTAATATTATTTCCATCCTTCTACAATATTTTATATCCAATTTTACCCTTCGGCGAGTTTTTAGTAAAAGATATGAAAGGAATCTTTTGTCGTTTTTTGTACGAGGTAATTTTTGACTTTTCCAACAAAAGTACGAAGAATGTTTTTTTAACTTATACGGAAAGAATGGATTTTAAAACATTATTCCCAAGAATCTTCCTTTATAATTTTTGAAGTTTATTTTTAATAAACTTCTTTTAGTTTAAAATTGTAAGACATGTTAAGAAAGGAAAATGTTTTTGAAGTAGAAAGGATATTTTCCTCAAGAATGGAGTTCAAGTGTTTTATCAAAATTATTTTCCATCTAAGATAATATAGGGTTCTGTTTTTATCCCTATTATTACATTGATTTGATTATGTTTTGAGGAAATTATTTTTATGAAGTCATTTACCTTATATGATTTGTTTTATGATGTCATGATGTTTCAAGAATTCCATTTTTGTTACATGTGTTATGCGATGATGTATGATTTATGATTATGTGGAACACATAAGAAAGGATTCATTATAAGATGGGTGGGACCAATATCTCCCTCCAATGGATTGGGTAAAGATTTTATATCTCATGAGATATACATGGATGGAATGGTAGGTTATACCGGTTCAGTGAAACAGGACTGAAACGAGGGTGACTCGGTTCAGAAAGGGACTTTGTCCACTAAGATAGTCTTGGCAATGAGTCTTGACTAACAAGAAATGATTCTCTATGATTATGTGTGTATGCCGCAAAGTTTCATGTTTTAAGTTATGATTATTGTGATTACATTTCACTGCCTTGAGTTATCCCAGGTTATGAAATTATGATCTCTTTTACAGGTTAAGATTTCCAAATGTTATGTGCTTATGTATATGATGTGATTGATATTTCTTTTGTTTACCCTTACGGAGCATTTGAGCCCACCCTTTTATGTTTTCTTTTCCCCAGGATATAAAGAATGGTTTTAGGTATAATAAAAAGGAAGATCTTTATGGGATATGTTGAAGATCTTTCACCAGGATTAGAGGATTAGATTCCGAGTTTCCAAAGACACTAAACTATTACGGTCCTTGTGTGTGTGTTTTTGTTATGTACTAAGTATTCCGCAAATTTAATGTAATTTCAATGTACGTCAAGCTTCGGGTATCTACAGGGAAACTCATTGAATCATAACTAGGTTTGTGCTTCAGCATTCCACCGATACACCAACATAACACCTGTGTTGGTTTCACCTCAGCACTGGTCTTGAACCAACAATACTAGAATGATATATCCATCGAATACTTACTCATACTCAGTTGAGATGAACCTACAGATTTATTGTGAGGTTTAAAAATAAAAACATATAGAATACAGGCCCTTACATAATAGAAGGGGACGAAATATAAACTATTATTTTAATTTAATAAAATAATTATTAAAAAACATGTTAAATAATAATTATATTTGATGAAACCAAGTGAAAACATTATTCAGTCTAAGAACATGATTATTCACACATTGAACAACCACACATTTGATAAAGTATAATTCATTTCAATAATTGTTAACTAAGTTAAAATAAACTTGAATCAATTAATTATATTTAATAATTTATTAATTCATTTGTATTAATTTACAAAAAAAAATTCATTGAGTTCTCATACATTATAAATTTAAACAAATTAGAGTAATTAATTTTATTTAAAATGAACTATGTAATAATTATTTACATTGAGGTAAGATGTAGAGTACCCATATAAACTAATTGGTGTGTATTGTGTTCATTTATTATCTACTTATATGAAATATCACATATATGTTTTGTTATATAATTAAGCCATGTGTACTATAGATAAATTACACATGGATATATTTTATTTACGAATCATGTAATTCTTTTGATGAGAACTAAGTAGTCAGTGTATTCTGACAATAACTAATATGTAGTTACAAATATTACACAAAAATAATTATTTATTGTATATATAAACTATCACATGGAGTGTACTCTCAATAAATGACACATGGGAATATATTGACTAGTTTTAAATGGAATAATTATTTACTTTTACATTATGTGTAAATTGGTATTATACACTTCGTGTATAAGCCATCAATACATCATTGATGGATTTTTACCATCTATTTATGACACAAACCATGTAACGGGGCATGTATGTTAGTTGTGGATATTTATAAGGTAAACGGCATGTATAGATGTTATATGTTATGTGACCTATGAGTTTAATGGTTATTATTTACATGCATCATGTAATAAATACATGGAAAGTATATTACCATACATACTCCAATATGAAAATGAATGGACTCCACAATTTGAAAGTGAATTACACGGTGTGTAGTCTAAAAAATCGCATGTCGGGTTTTCCTCATAAACATATGAAATATATTAATAATTGATTCATGAATTTAACTCATTATGAACATGATTATTTTCAATTTATCTTGTTGTAGTGTTCATGTGAACATGGCATGTATATATGGGATTCACATCGTGTAATCTTATGATATCCATACAGAATCCTAAATACCTATGGATGTGTTTTTTGGATTTTTTACTTATATAATTAATTCATTTGTGATTATATGAAAAATAATTTTGATGAATAATTGAATATCCTAACATTAAAATTAATAGAATTAATCAACTAGAGAAGAAAATGAACAAAAAATTCATATAACCAATCAATAGTCAATGAATAATTATAAATTGATTGTTGACCACTCTAATGCCACTTGATTAATGTAGGGTGTAGTAGAAGTTGTTTTACCCATACCCAAAATAAATTTCATTAACTTCATCATATTTCTTCATAAATCTTGTTAAAATATAAGCCCTAAAATCCATCAGATAGGATCAACACATATAATTTATATATAATTTTTTTATATTAAGAATTACCACATGATTGAATTATTTCTTCATTGATTCTTTTGTTGATAGTTCTTTTCATACTTGTGTAAGAGGAATCAAAGGTAGATTCCCCCTTGTGGTGATTCACATATGTTTCCCGAACCTCTAATAATTTTTGTATAATTCATTGGGTATTACTGTAGATGTTTTAACACTTTAAACAAGGATTTTTGATCATCACATGAATATCTTCATGGTGAAAAGTTTCATTTATTCTCCCTATAATCAAGAGGGAGGAGGTTGAGGATCACTCTCCATTCTTAAGAGTGTTCTAGGAGAATATTTATCTAGGTATTGAGATTATTCTCTCAATAAATTATTGCATTCAATCAATATAATGACTAGTCTAGGGTTAAATAATTACATAAAGAAGAATTTATAGACTTAGGAATTGTGAATAAATAAATTCCTATTTTCCAATAATATTCTTTTAATCCTTAAATAATCCCATTTCTAAATATATAATTTTGACATGGTATGAACCAAACACATGGATAAATAAATATTACATCTTGAATAAATAAATCAATATTTATTCAAAAAAGTGTTTATTATATAACACATCCCATCATTCCTTCATTGAATTTATTGAAACTTGAATAATGAAAAACTATTTAATAAATATATATCATTCTAGTATTCAAAATTTTGTGGATAAATATTAAATTCACAAAAATAGAGGATACATATTTATTAAATATTCAACTCATATGTATTCTATAGAATAACAAATGAAAAAATATTTGTGGTCACACATAGTTGAATAGTTATTAAACCATGTAGCTTAATAATATGTATTCAACGTATTAAAGTCATATATAATTTAACAAAGGTACCTAATACTCTTTGTGTGTGACCCTCGATGCCTCTTTCACAGTGGAATTAGAAAATACTGCCTAAAGTATAAGGCACACATAGGTAAAGAAGTTAAATTTCACAATGATAAGAAACATATATGTGTGCACTATGTATTATAATATCTTTATCTCAATATATATAATCAATAAGGTTTCATACTAGAGTTAATAACTTATGTGCTCGATACCTCATTCTTTGACATTCCAGAAATAAATTTGTCAATAGAACAACATGACCATAGAATTTATCATGTGGTCCCACTTCCATCAATGGGGTTGAGATAACAATTTCTATTAATTAATAAAAGGTATAAATGTTTCTCACATTATTCATCAATTTCTTATATGTCATGATACACCCAATGTATCCTTCCTCACCGAGACCATATGTCATCGTGGTTTTTATCAACATATAGAAATATGAAACTCATTATATTAATTGATAATAATATTAATGTATAAGGATATTTATACATGTATTATCATAGAATATCAAATGAAACATATGAATATTGATTTCCTACCAGTTGGTCATGTTCACATAGCATTATTTCTTAATATTACCAAGTAAGAACTTCTTTAGAAGAAGTACTAATGTGTTATGATCCCAATACCCATGATAGGAGATATCGTTTATTTCCCATAAAATGATATCATTTGAAAATAGAAAATATATTTAATAATATGGTCATAGCACTTCTTGGTTCACACCATAGTAGCGAACTTTCATGACCTTTCAGTGTGGTGTGTGACCTTAGGATATTATGACATAAAATTTCACACTGAAGAACAATCATTATTTGATAATAACTTAATTAAAGTTCAAAACGATGAATATAGGTAATCCTACAGTAAATATAAGTTAGTTTTAGGGAACCAATTACAATAACCAATCATATAAATGTGTGGGGTGAGATTTTAACCCTTTTCCTCCTTGTTACATAGGAATGCATTTACCACTCAACCGAGATATTCATATGGTAACAAAAAATAAATTGATATTAATATATATAAATAGATAAATACATGTAAATACATATAAATGTGTATATTTATTTATTCATAATCTATAAATACATAAATATAGAATTATTAAAACAAGTCAATATTAGAAACTCGTTACTATTGAAAGAACCTTCTTTTTAACTATCTTGAGAAAGAACCCTTACGTGAACCATAGGTATAGACATTACATAATGTAATCACCCATAAACACAAATTCCTTGAATCATGGATGACCCATAGACATTATAATATTATGGCTTGAAGGCCCTGTTGCTTTAAATCCATTTTTCGTGTCCCAAAGCCCCTTTTTTGCTCAAACACCCCTTTGGTGAATAATAGTAATACAGTACCAATAGATTCTACAGTACATGTTATAATACCCATCATCATTTTAGTATCTACAACAGTATCCATCAACACTATAGTAATGAAACAACACCCTCTAAAAAATCCCTATACTTGGGGTCATCGGGGGTTGAACACCTGACCTCTTGAATGCTAAGAAGTGGTGGTAACACCCAAGCACTCCCTCATTGGAATATATATCTACATATCTATATCTATTAAATTTATAAAAATATAAAAATTTACTTCTTTTTCAATGTTTATAAAGGTATTTATATATAAATTTAATAATATATAAATATCTATTGAATATAAAAAATATAAATAAATTTATACAAATACATAGATGTATATAATTAAACAAAATTATTTGTAAATATAAATATATATAAATATATGTATAAACATATATATAGACATACACACACACACACACACAAAAATCACACACAAAAACATGTATATATATATATATTAGATCAAAAAAATCTTGGGTTAGTCCCCCTTATTAAGAAAATAAATCATTTCTTAACTGGGTTAAGAGTGAACTCTTACATGACTCGTAGGTCAAAACATTACTAGACCAGAAAGCATGGTGGCTGGAAGGTCATTAAAATGGTTACCGTCTATCACCATCTACATAACTACCAATGTAATTGACCATAAATGGAACAGAAATCCCCCCCCATATAGGCTATTTGGGTTTTAACTCTTATCATATGTAGAACTACGAGTTGACTTTACCGGTCAAGCAAGCCCCCTATTGCAGCAACATAATATATATGTTTGTGTGTGTGTGTTTATGTATAAACATAAGGGCATTAAAATATAGTTAAATATGTATAAATATATATAAAAGTACATATATATATAATTTGATATAATTATGTATTTATTTACAAACACCTATAAATATACATATATATATACATATATATATATATAATAGGGAATTTTTGTTCCTTTATGTTTGTCTTCTATCTAAGACTCAGAATAATAAGGTAATTAGATATGTGAGTACTCATAATTCCATTGAATTACTTTCTTCCTCTAGCAGTTATGAGGATGTGGAAACAATGTATGATTGAGATAGAGTTAAAATCATGAAACCTGATGAGGTTGTTGAGCTGTCGAATGATGGCGGTGGGCCATAGATGTAGGTAACGATTTAGAGGAGAGGACAACATCCTTGTGGCAGGGGTGGTCATCTCTCTCGCCATAGTATGTGAACTAAATCTCAAGTGTATTGATTTCTTTTTTTATATTTTATCTGAACATTTTTGGTCTTGTATGTTCCTCTATTTTTCCTCTTTTTGGACTCTTATTTTTAATAAAGGCGCCTTTGAGCCTAAACATTTTCAATCTAATCTAATCTGTATACAGATAATATAAATGTATAAATATAAATACATATAAATATATATAATTTTACACAAATACATATTAATATCAATAAATATATATAAATATAGATAAATTTACATATATATATATAAATACACACACACACATATATATATATATAATTGTATATAAATGTGAATATATATAATTATATATATAAAGACATATAAATATACATAAATATATATATATACATTTAATTATATATATATATATATATGACCACATAATATATATTAATATAAATACATACTAAAATATTTAAATATATATAATTATACCTAAAAACATTAAATATCTATAAATATATATGATTATAAATAAATATAGCTAAATATACAGAAAAATATATATAATTACATATAAATATGTATTGTTACATATATATATATATATAATTGTATATAAATGTGAATATATATAAATATATATATAAAGACATATAAATATACATAAATATATATATATACATTTAAATATATATATATATAAATATATATGCCCGCATAATATATATTAATATAAATACATACTAAAATATTTAAATATATATAATTATACCTAAAAACCTTAAATATCTATAAATATATATGATTATAAATAAATATAGCTAAATATACAGAAAAATATATATAATTACATATAAATATGTATTGTTATATATATATATATATATATAATTGTATATAAATGTGAATATATATAAATATATATATAAAGACATATAAATATACATAAATATATATATATACATTTAAATATATATATATATATATATATATATATATATATGCCCACATAATATATATTAATATAAATACATACTAAAATATTTAAATATATATAATTATACCTAAAAACCTTAAATATCTATAAATATATATGATTATAAATAAATATAGCTAAATATACATAAAAATATATATAATTACATATAAATATGTATTGTTATATATATATGTATATTTATTTATTTAATTATATGTAAGCACGTACAAAAATATATATACATATATAAATATATACTGACAAAATATAAATATATATATATACATATATATATATATCTAAATATAAATAAATATATTTAAATACATATAAATTCCTTTAAATATGTATAATTATAAAAAATATTATAAAATATATATTATAAAATATAATCATATTTAAATATAATAATATATATAAATAAATGCATGTAAATACGCACAGACCAGTATACATACATACATGTGTGTGTATGTACACCCAAATATTATACACAATTAAATATAAATACATTTAAATATTTATATATATATATATGAGAATATCTATAAATAGATATAAATATAAATAAATTTACAAATATATATATATATATATATACAAATATATATGTCTATGTGTGTGTGTAATTAAATGTTTTTTTAATGGGAAATGGTAAGACAATAAGGTCCAAACCCATTTATTGAAAATAGAAAAAGAAATAAAAAATGAAGAAAGGGATAGAAAAGACAAAAAATCAAATACATTCATCCAACTCGAGATCAAAAAAGTATGGAATGATTATAGATACATCCGCTCTGACATCATGGATGTTGACCTGCCCTCCATGTTTTCACCTATTTTCATTGTCCACCACCATCATCTAGGGGCTTATCAATGGAGTCATCTCTTACCTATTCCACTTCCAAGGAACGAACGCACTACTAATAATCATCCTCACTAAAATCATAGGCATGAAACTGAAAAGGATTCTGTGAATTAAGCCTCCATATCTTAAAAAAAGTGCATCTACCTACATTCCCAGTGTCAAAATAATCATCCATGGGCACTGCCCTAGGTGATTACCTTATATCCTACTCAAGCATTATATTATAAAAAATCATCATCTTATTTAGTTCCAAGGGAACTTCCTTATTAGTTAAAATTTCCAAAAGATTAGGATTCCCCAATGATACACCATGGTTGACTAGTATGGTATTTTCAAGCAACCTATTGTTTGAAATTTTATCCCATTCATTTTTTTTATCCTCCCTAGGCTGTAGTGGAGAAACATAAGGTACACAAAAATATAGATGAATGTGAACTATATAATCACTTCCATAATTAGAATTAACAAAAACTAAATCCCTATGAGGGGAATATATCACTAGCATAGGAGTTCCCAAGACATTACTGACAAAATGAAAAGAGGTTGAGGTAAAATAGACTGGGGATCCATCAGAACCTCTATATCCTTCCGGAAGAGAAGAAACATAATAATTCATACTTTTCCTGGGATAGGAAGAAATCAATTTTTCTTTACCTTTACCTTTGTATGTGGTCAATAAATTCTCTTTATATCATTATGATCTATTTAAACATGGGAAGCTAGTTCATAATCAGATTGATAATGAATATATTCATCATCTTGCTTTTTCACCTCAATATAGAGAGAATCTTGTAAATAAGTCCATGAATGAATCATTTTCCTCTTGTCTTCCTCCTCCTCTTTAATGTCTACCCAGGACATTGATTGACTTGAATAAAGGTGAAAAATAAGTGAATCCTCTTTAGATTCATGACCATGTAGATCATTCTCTCATATCAAGGGTTTAGGGGAAAAAAATAGATATGTCCCACATTCTAATGATCATTATGATATTTTATAACCCCATAATGAGAAGAACCCAAAATCTATCCAGTAGGGTAATCTTCACCCACCCCCACTGGATTACTATGCATATTGTCTCACATTCTATTCCTACAGAAGTCCCTCTATAAATGTCTATTCATATCAAAAAAATAATTTTAAATATATATTTTAAAATTGTATTCCTTATGGCCATCACTTTGTAGTCCAAAAAAATTAGGTAAATTTAAATAAACAATTATTAGATTGAATTCACCCTTAATGGTTGATAAAAAAACCTTTTCAACTAATGTTGAGAACATATTAACTTCCATAAGAAAATGAATGAAATGACCGAATATGATTATCTAAATTACCTTTTCCTTTTTAATAATAACACCAATAGAAATTTTGATATGATATATAATTTTATGGTGCTATAAAATCTAATTGAGTCCATAAATTCAAACACATAACTAAACTAAACAATTCATTTACTCCTGAGATAAGAGATATAATCCCATTAATTTATGCGTAGATACTCAGGCTTAATGGAGACAGATACAACCCCCGAAGATTTCAATTTCAACTCATTTTAATGGAAGAGAAGATGAAAGTACTCACACCCCATCAAGATAAATCTCCAAGTATTAAATCCAGAAGTAGAGGATAGTCGAGATATTATGTCCTAAATATTATAAGACTTAGAAAATTATAGATGAATAAGGAAAGAAATTATAACGTTTTTACCTAGTTTCAAATGTTCCACAATAGAATCCTCATTCTCTATCACCTGGGAAATGTCTTCATTCTTCTGAATCTTTCTAGGATCATCATCCTTCAGGTGAAAGAAGAGACAATTTCAAGATTCATTAGCATCTTTGGTAGATGCAAGTCCTCTCTAATCTCTAATATATCAACACAAAGGATCATAATATTCATCCAAACCATCATTTACCCAATCCTAAAGACTTCCAGATACCATAATGAATCTATAAAAGTTTGGAAAAACCATGATTTCATAGAAAACCAATATTTAATCACTATTTAAATTGAAAGGATTTTGTGCCTCAGTCCAATTCATCACCAGTAATTAAATGTATTAATATATATTTATATATAACACATATATATTTATATTTATACAAACATATAGAATGAGGTTGATATTTGGTTGATGTAAGATAAGTTGTTCCATGATTTATATGACCTCAAAGTGGAGAAAAATATTAAAGATTATTTTCTTATGCAACCAAAAAATCCAAAAGGATCTGATAGAGTTCAAATGCTACTTATATGTAATATTGTTCCTTCTATGTCATTTGAAATGTTATTGGATCTCAAAAATGATTACCAACCTATAATTCCTCTAGAGGAAAAGAAAGGTTTAAAGAATTTTAGCGATGTGGTGACCTTAGCAGAGGCAAAGAATGGGTAGCATCATTGGTAGTGGGTTAATACTTAGAGAGAAAGATGATGTGTACATGATCGAGGCGGTTGAGAAAGCTAACATAATATGATTCTTAATTATCATGATATTTTGTTTAATAGTTTGGTGCCTTCGTGCATTTATGATATTGTTTTTTATTTCTTTGGAATGATGGAAAAGATTCTTTCTCTGATCTCATTCTCCTCTAGTCCTTGCTTTCACCTTTCTTTAATCAAGGGGATTAACCCCATATTTTTTTGATATATATTAAAATATAATACATATATATATAATCATAAGAATTTATAAACATATATATATACACACACATATAAATAAATATTTTTCATGACCTACGTTTTTCTACATAAATAAATATTGTTCCCTATGGTTTATCTGCATGAAAAACTAAAAACAAATTCAATATATACCATTTTAAGGTATCCTTATAATTAATAGGTATAAAAAGTTGAAACAAAATTATAAAATATATATAAATGAATATATATATATATATATATTATATAAGAATAAAATAAAATAAAATTCACAATAATCATTGAACCCAATTAGTAAAACTGAGAAACTAATAAAATCACTTTTTATGCTTAATTATTTTTAAAAAGATGGATATTTGTATGTTTGATATATTTTTTGTTATCATTAATTTTAGAATAATTTTTAATATACAAAAAATTGATTCCCTATAAAAACTATTATCATGATAGTTTATTATTTTAGTTTAAAGTTAAAATTACCAATTTTAGAATGTGAATTTGAAAAAATTAACATCATTTGTATGTTTAACATTTTCATATTAGTTTAGGATTGTTTTTTTGAATTTTTAAATATAAATTATTTTCAGCGGAATAACACAAAATAATGTTTTCTAAAATATTTTATCTTTTATAACATGGATATAAGAATAACCAAAAACATAGTAAACCCTTTTCTAGACAAAATATATAACTATTAAGTAACATTATATTTTTTAAAATATCAATTTTTAATTACAAACCAATAATTTATATTTTAGGACATAAGTAATATTTTTCGATAGAATTGGTTTAAATACATTAGACAGTAGTATTTTAAAATTAGTTTTTAACAATAAAAAAATAATTTAATATTAAATTTAAAATCAGTGTGTCTAAATTATGAAATAAGTTCTACTTTATTTTTATCCATAAAGATTAACTTAGCTTCGGTAGAATTTTATTATCCCTGGAAAACCCATTATTTTTTAATTAATAATACATTTCATAATATTATTTATTTTTAAAATTTAATTATTAAATTAAAATTGAACTTAAAATATTATTTTTAAGATAATATAAAAAATGAGATAATAATTATTTAATGGATAAATATTGTAAAATAATACTAAAAAACATAGTGATTAAAATGGCCTTTTCTAGAATAACAGTTTATCAATTCAATATATGTTTTGATTTAAAACATTATATTATGTTAATTAGAAATTGAAGTGGGTTAAATAGATCAATAATTTTGATCCATCATTTAAAAATTTCATAATAATCATGTTCTTAGGTTTTAATTAATAAAATAATTGACATGATTAATATTTAATTAAGATTTATAAGTATTTAAATGACAAATCTAAGGTGGATAAATTTTTTATAAATTAACCTATGTTATAAACTATCAGTAAAGAAAATTAGGTTTTAATTTCTTAAATACTTGTCTTACCAACTGAACCTCAGCTAACATGCATATCTTCCTTTTTCCAATAGTACTCAATAGTTATCATTCTTTTCTAGGGAAAATAACCTCTACCCAACTTATAAAAGAGTGGTAAATTATACCCTTTTTATATTTCACTTTTAATTAAAAATTAAATTTATAAACTACCTAAATATAATATACATGAATTAATTTATATTCCCTTATTCCCCTTTTTCATCAAAAAATTAATCTAATTCCCTCAAATATAAAAACTTCATCCAAATGATGTTGAAGTACTGAACATAGGTATCACATTTTTCATAACATTTCTTTCTTATTATTTACATTATGAAACAACCATAACCATTTTACAGTAACAACATTATCATAATTAGTTTCTTAATATGATATTATAATAAGGGAGAAATCATTATTTATTATCATTATTCTATTATGGAAAAAGAAGGGTCGTTGTTTGCTCATGTGCATGGATTACGACCTTGATGAAGTGAAACTTCTATTTTTTCATCACCTCCTCTCATGTATGGCCTTAATGATGGTATTATGGAATAAATATGGTTAACATAATTTATATAGGATTCTGAAATTATCACTTACTATCCAGCTCAACCCATATCCTACATTGAGTAACAGATAGGACAATCCTGCATTGTATGGACTACCTCATCCATAAAGAATCGTTTTTTTTTCTACTAATATTTTTTTATATAAAAAAATGAAATATCTTTCACCATAATAAAAATATTTAAATAACATAATTTTTATATTGTTATAATTTAATTATGTCCAAATAAACATCTCTTTAACCATACTCACCAATTGAGTTAGATCATATTCGGTATTAGGTCAGTTTGGCCACCAACATGAATAATGATATGAAATTATATTATCGATGATTACTTAAACATTATTTCTAGTATGTTATAATAAAAATATATAAATAATAAATTTTTTTTGGTTTTATAAAGGATACAATAATATTTTACTGATTAATTAGGAAAATGCACTTCGTAAGATGAAAATCACATAAAATGTTCTTTGTTGATTTCATTTCCTAGGATAAATATTAAAGTACTAATGACATAAATTTAATACTTAATACATAATTATAATAAATACATTAAACTAATATTAATTAAATATTAATAATGAAATTTTTAATAAGAATGGGCATTGATACAACTCCTATGAAACTATTATAAACGGTATAAATAATATACACATGGTGTAGGAATATAAAAAAACAAACCAATTTACATGTATATGATTGTTATAAATGAAAATTATAAATATTTTTAGGTATTAATATATTTTTAAAATAGTATATTAATATATTTAGGTTTTTTCTAGGAGTTTAGAGGGTATCTGACTATACCTGGAAACAGGCCTAGGGTTTATTTGTTTAAAATTGGAATCTCCTGATGCATGGTCATGTTTTACAAAATTTTTAATTTTTTGACCTATAAATAATACCTTATTTTCATTTTTATCAGGATTTAATTATATATTACGATTTAAAATGTTTTTTTACATTCACATTCTCTCTTGGGGTTTTGATTTAGTATAAAAAATGATGCTTAAACTTTAATCTCAACTTATCTTCATTGAGACAAGTTTTAATGTTTTTCATATATTTCTTATTTATACGATGTATATAGTATAACAGAAATCATTTTTATATAATAAATGATACAATACAAGGTATTTATAGAACCATTTGATTTTCAAGATTCTAATTCTTTTTTATTCAAAAAATAATAGGTGTTTTCATGACTCAATACTCATCATTAGGTCAAAGTCACTCATATTTGTCTATTATAATTCATGACTAATTAAACCTATCCTATGATTGTTTTAGGAATTATTACACCATATATTATGGGTAAATATTTTTTTAATCCAAACTATACTTCTATGATTACTTTAATTTTTTGTTAAAAATTCATTTTTTGTTGAGAATATTTCCCAATACTTTTAATTGATTTTTCCTATATGTCCATATTTGTAATTCCCACCAATATTTACCTAGTAGAAAATTAAACTATTTGTATCCCTAATTATCATTTAAATCCCCATATTTTACTTAAATTAAACGTTATCTTTACCATTTTTAATGATGTGGGTTTTCGATAAGGTAATTTCAAAATATTTCAACAGGTTGTTCTATCCATCAAAATAAATGTTTTTAAAATACAATCTACATTTCTTTTCAAAAAACTTATCTCCTTATCAAGTTTCTATTATTAAATATTATTATTAAAATTGAAAATTGTAAAAATACTTTCACATCCCCTCTCTGAAAACATATTTTTTTTGACTTTCCATTATTAATTATTCTTTTTAAAATTAAATGTTTTTTATGCATTTTCCCTTATCCTATTTTGAAACATTATTTATATTAGAGGATATTTTATTTGGACCAATTTATAATAATGTTCTCAAAAAATATTTTATATCCCTTCTCAAAAACATTTATTTTAAATTTAATTCTCACATTATCTTTTATGATATGTTTTAAAAGGAATTGTGAAAATTTTTTGATTTTCACTTAAAGTTTTTCACAAAGATTTATCTCCCATAAAGTGATGATTTGATCACCATCCATAGGTTATTATGTTTTTATTCATTTTGGAAAATGTTTTTTTGATATCCTATGATTAATAATGTCAATTTTTTTTGAATTTTATAACAACCCAATTTTCCATGGTTTATTTAATAAATGATTATGTTTGATTATAATTGGAACACATATTTATGGATGATGACATATGGGTTCATATATCCCCATCTGATGTATTAGTAAAATCTTATATCTCATGACATATTTAGGAATGTACATAATTTTTTCCCACATAGGAGTGGGTAATATGGGTTTTATCTCATCTTTATGCATGGATATAAAGAGTTTTTCACATAGGAATGGACATAATGGGTTTGAAAACAAAATTTCTCAAATGGTTTTGGTTGTGCCAAATTCTCAAATTTATAATGCTATGACACATTTAAAAAATATCTATGTATACCAAGTTTTAAGATGAATAATATTTCCAAAAAAGGACTTGTTTTCATGATTCTTCCCTTTCAAGTATCCGACATCTTATATCATGTTCATGTCTTATATGTTTTATATTTTATATTTAATCAATTGAAATTTTTTGTATTATGTGTATTCATCATATTTTTTTATTATCTACATGGTCCTATGATCTATTTTTTAGATATTTATTTTTTCTTTAAATTCTTCTCATACTTATGATCTAATACTTTATGATATGTATTTTCCCTAACTAAGCGTTTGAGCTCAACCCTTTCTTAAGATTCCATTTCCAATGTTATTAATATTATTACATAATGTGATATGTATAAGAAATGTTATATAGTATCATAATTAAAGAAAAGTGCATTAAATTTCATTAAAATAAGATGATTATGTAGCTAATCTCCAAGACACTAAACATTTCAGCCCTTGGTTTGAGAAATTGTTGTGAGATGTATTAGTTAAATCATTATATTAATGTATTTTATATGTTTTGTATAGATTATGTCATTATAATTGGTATTAATGTAGGGATTAGTTATTTTTATATTAGTTTATCTATTTTTAGTATTAGTTTAGAGAACCATAGTGAAAACCCTATAGAAGAGTCTAAGTATAGGGTGATATCCTAAAATATTGGGAAACTCTTGATTAAATGGTTTTACAATGAAATGAATTATTGTACTGATAATAAAAGTGTATATGGTTGTAGAATAGATGTAACTAGGGTTAATTTCCATGATAATGGTTGGTTGAGAATTTTCTTGATCATCACCCTCATGTAAAATGATTGGGCCAAATACTGCAGACCTTATTTGACACTCCTGGGGGTTATTCATTGCTCGATATTGTTCTCATTAATAATCACTATAAATTGTTTTTTACTTATTATATTGAGGTATTATGTTGAGAAATATAAGATAATCTAGGTTAAATTAACCTTATTTAAACTAATATTGATATAGTACAAACTAAGGGAACTATAGGCCAATGTGACAATGTATAAGTAAAATAATTTAAATGGGGAATTCTATTTATGATTATGATAATTCACCAATATTTTTAATTTTTTTAATCATGTCAACCCTTTTTTGTTTTAGTAATGGTTGGAACCAGGAGGACCTAAGTTAAACTTCTTTGTGAATGAAAATGTGATGATTAACTCAAATGGAACCCATTGGAATGGGATAAGCACAAAAAACATTTGTGATTATACCAAACCAAATATAAAAAAACATGATTAAAAATGAAACCATTATTGAAATATTGAGTATATTAGAGAAAGGAAGGATAGAGTCTCACAAAAATTCTGGAAACGAAGATGATAAAAGAAAGGATATTCAGCAACCTATATATCTAAATATGATAAAAATAAAGTATGTAATTTATATAAAGTGGTATAATATTCATTATATATGTTAAAGGATACACTAGATGATCAAAATATAGAGGGAAAATTAAGAGATAAATTAACAAGAAAAAAGAGATAGAGCTCATCTTAGGGAACAACTAACATTTCAATTTATTATGTATAGAGAACTCAGACATTATCTAGTTCAATTCCATAATCCATGTATTATTTAGGATGGTAGGAATATATAAGCTCATAGACCTAAGAATAAAGGAAGAACCTATGGAATAACTATCGATGAAGAGGATAGTGGTAATTGGGTATTCACTAACACTCCACCAAGAATTGTTGGATGTATTATAGTTCTATAAACAATATTATATCTTGCTTATTTTTTAAGAACATCATGTCACACCTTCATTGGTTTTTATTTTAAAGAAATCATTTAGTTGTATGAATATTATATTTTTGGGAAATAAAATTTGTTCAAATCATAAAATTTTTGGTAAAAACAATTGATTCGATTTTCAAAATAGAGTGGTTATCATCTCTTTGAATCCAAATTATTTTAAAAAATAGAAAAAACATAATTTATATAAACATTGAACAAATATTTTTTCAAGGACAACTATTAATCATATAATAAGAAAATGGAATCCTTGACATGTTCCTTAATATCTTATTTTGAGATGCATTTCCATATAATAGTTAAGTAAAATATGTTTTTTCTAGTCTTACCAATGATATTAAGGATAATATATTGAGGTTTTTCAATCTTTTAACCACTTTTTTTCATATAATTAAATATTAATTAAAATTATCCGGAAAAAAAATTATTCAAGTGGGTATAAGTTAACGGCTGAATTTATTCTCCTCAAATAAATATTGCAACCTATGGTATCTCCACCTGAAGCACCAAAATCCAAACCAATATAGACCATCGTAATGTAGCCATAGAATTAATAAGTTTAAAAAATGGTAAAAGAATTATGAAGTATATATATGTATATATAACTACAAGTTAAAATAAAATTCTCTATAATCATCAAACCCAATTTAGAAAACTATGAAGCTAACAAAATCTATTTTTATTATTAAAATTTAATTTATAAAGCGGATATTTTTTCATGATTCATATATTTATGACTATCGTTGATTTTATAATAATAGTTAATATACCAAAAAATGATTCCCAACAAAAAAACTTTTTTAAGATATTTTGTGATTTTATTTTAATGTTAAATTTATTAATTATAGGATGTTACTTTTAAAAAATTAAGGTATTTTTTGGATTTATCCTAGTCATATTACATTTAGATTGATTATTTAGATTTTTAAAAAATAATTTATTTTTAGATGAATAATATAAACTACAATTTTTAAAATATTGTGGATTTTATAACATAACATAGATATAAGAATGACATAAAACTTATTAAACCATTTTATTGAGAAAATATACAAATTAACTAACATTATATGTTTTAGAATATCATATTTTAATTACAACCGTATCTTTTATATTTTACAACATAAATAATATTTTACAAAAAAATGTGTATCAATACATTTACATTAGTATTCTTAAGTTAGTTTTTAAAAATTGAATGAAATAAAATTTATTTTAATTTTAAAGTTAAAGGTTAAATTTATCTATTTTTTTTACTTTATTCAAGGTATAAATATTAAATTACATTGTAAAAATATTAGTGACACTATTAAATCTATTATTTTTTAAAGAATAATACTTTTCTAAAAAATATTAAAATTAAATGAATAGTTTTAAAATTAAAATTATAATATGATGTTTAAGATAATATATAAACTAATTTATGCTCATTTAATGGATAATAAATGTTAAATAATATTAAAAACACTAAATGATTAAAATTTATTTGTCCAGAAAAAAATAGTTTTTTAATATATTATATGTTCTGATTAAAAAGTTAAATTTATCCTATTTTGAGCATTAATTTTGTTAAATTGATCACAAATTAAGATTCATCATGTCAAAATTTTATAATAAGGTTCATCTTATGTTCTTATTAATAAAATAATTGAAAATATTAATATTTAATTAAGTATAACAAGTGTATAAATTACTAATATAAGGTGGATTTATTTTTTCTAAATTAACATGACCTTTAGACCATATAAAAAATTCATTTTAATGTTTTACCAATATGTCTATCCAACCATACCACTCCTAAATTTCGTGCATTTTCTATTCATACCCCTTACCATTATTTTCTATGGAAAAGTATGTCTTCCTTACTTATAAAAGGGGGATCACTTCGACCACTTCAATTCTCCACATAGTATTTTGAAATTAAATTGAAAACCTGCCGAATTATAATCTATTTTAGGTAATCTACATTCCCTAATCCCCAATTAACTACAAATTAAACAATTTCCCTCAAATATAATCCCTTCAAAAAGGGGAATTTTAAGGTGTCAACAATGGTGTCACATATTTGAAAATGTTTCTTTCTTATTATTTCTATTCGAAACAAACAATAAACATAGTACAATGAAAAATTATAAATAATAAGTTTTTTATATTATGAAAATAATGATACAAACATTATCAATTCTATTTAATCTATATTTAAAAATAAGAATTTTCATTTTTGTGTGTGTGTGTAATACCGCCTCCATGAAGTGACAGTTTCTGTTTTTCATTACATACCCTCAAATATGGTATTAATGATGGTCTTTGTAAATAAATATGATTTATATAGTTTATTTATAATCCTAAAATTATTAATTACTATCCACCTCCACCACTCTCTTTCATTGAGTAATAGAAATGTTAATATTGGGTTTTGTGGACTACCGCCTCCAGGAAGAATAATTTTATCATTTTTATTATAGTTTTTCATTCATTACAAAAAAAACATAAAATATGGTTTTAGATAATAAAAATAATACTATTATTATTATTTTTTAAATATATCATGTCAAAATAAACACCTCATTAACCGTAATCACTATTCGAGTTAAAGCATGTTCAAGATTGGGTCGGTTTGACCACTTAGTTGAATAATTCATTGAATTTATATCGTAAATTATTATGAAAAACATATTTTTTGGTATAATTTTATATAAATATGTTAATAAATATTTTTTTATTGTTTTTGTAAATGAGGCAATAATATTTAACTCATTAATTAAGAAAACACCCTTCATAGGTTGAAAATCATCAAAAAAATTATTCGATGTTTATTTCATCTTTTACCTAAAGGATAAATTAATCATGAAAAAAAAATTAAAATTAAAAAATTATCATAATTAATCCATTATATTATAATAAATTATTTTTTAATGTTCAAATTTGTTAGAATAAGTAATATTAACACAACTCCAATGAAACTACTAAAAACAGTCAAAACTGTGAATACATTATTTGGAGAAATAGAGAAAAAATAACTAATATATATGTTGATAATGATTATAAATGAATATTATAAATATTTTCATGTATAAATATTTTTAAAAAATAATATATTAAGATATATTTGTTTTTTATCTTAGGTGATAGCACATCCGAATAATCATAGAAACAAAGAAAATGTTTCTTTGTCTCAAATTTGAATCCCTTCAGATATGTTCATTCTATAAACCATGTTTCATTTATATGATATAAATAGAAACATTTTTTTATTTTTTTATTATATAATTAAATTTCAAGATTTTCAGTATTCCCATTTCATTCTCTCTTTGGGTTTTTATTCAAAATACACAAACGTTACAAGATTCTTTATCTAATGTTACCTTTATTAATGCATTTTTTAATTTTTCATCAACAATTTATTTTTTATAAAGTCTATATACTTCCCAAGAAAGTATTTATAAAAAATATATTATTTACTAAAATTTATTTAAATTATATATTATTTCCAAAACATCAAATTTCTTTTGATTCAAAAATTATTAAAGTTATACAGGTTTTTTAGGACACAATTATTTTCCCTTGGACATAATCAATCATATTTTTCTATTGTATTTTGTGATTGATATACTATAACCTATTATTTATTTAGGATATATTAAACATTATTTACTGGTTAAATCATATTTCACACAAAATTTTTCTTCCTTGATGACTTTAATGATTCATTAAAAAATCATTTTTGTTAATAATAATTCCCATTACATTTGATAAATTGTTCTGCCATGCCGATATTTTTAGTTCCCACTAATGTTATCCATTCCATAGTGGAAACTAAAACTTTTGATATCTCTAATGATACTTTTTTCCCCTTATTACATTTTAAATAAAAGGAATCATTATCTTTTTTAAGGATACGGGTTTTAAATAAGGTTATTTTTAAATGTCTCATAAGGTTTTTCTATCATTTAAGAATAAAGAGTTTTATCATCCACTGCACTTTTATTTAGATAAATATTTTTTATATATAAATTTTTAATTATTAAATATTAATTTTAATATTAAATGTTTAAAAAATCACATTCCCTTTTGGAAACATCATATTTTTTCAAGAGTCTGTTACAGAAAATTATTTTTAAAAGTATCATTTTGTAATGTATCTTCACATATCCTTGTTCAAAAATTATTTATTTTCAAGGATATTTTATATAGACATATTTATGATAATGTTTTTAGAAAATTATTCCCTTTATCTTTTCAAATTATTTTAAAGTAATTCAGATTTATCTTTAAAAAATTAAAAAAATATGAAAACTATGGTATTTTTACATAAATTTTTCATTCATGCTTTATTTCTCATGTAGTGATATTTTTATCACACTACCTATGTTATAATATGTTTAGTTATTTTGGGAAATGAGATTTTATATCTTATTATTTATTAGGTTCATTTAATTTGAATTTTAAAGAATCCCATTCTTTTTTCAGGGGTTATTTAACCTATAATGATATTTGAATTTAATTGAAACACAGATATATATAAATAATAATTGGTGGGGTACTAAATTTCACTCTGATGAATTGGTATAATATTATATATCATTAGATTTTCATAAATTTACATAATTGGTTTGTTCACATAGGTGTGTACAAGATGGGTTTGCTCACATTTTTTGTCTTGGAAATAATGAGTTTTTTCACATAGGTGTCGTCATAATGGGTTTTCACAGACATTTTTTCCCATGCTTATAGATGTGCCACATTTTAAAATTAATTAATTTATAAAACATTTCAAAATCAGGTTGTTCAATGTTTTAATATGATTTTTATTTCAAATAAATGTAATCTTTTCAAGATTTTTCCTTTTCAAGTATCCGACACCTTATGTAATGTTCACAATTTATAATGTTTAACTTATATGTTTCCTTAAGGATATTTTTATGATCTATTTTTGGATGCATTATATTTTTTTATTATCCTACATGTTCTTTTTATCTCTTATTAAGATATTTAAGTTTTCCTCATATTATCATCATGATTATGATATAATACATTATGATATGTTTTTTCCATTAATGAGAATTTATGCTTACCCCTTTTTATGTTGTCATTTCTGAGGTTATGAAGAAAATTACATCATGCGAGATGTCTAGGAAAGGGTCTATAATATAAAAATTATTGAAAATTCTGGTAATTGTTATAAAATAAGATGATTGTGTAGCTAATCTATAAGAATCTAAACTTTTTGTTACATGGTTTGATCGACCATTGTGAGATATATTTTTTTAATCATGGGATTATTTTATTATTTAACTTATATTTATCTTTGGTAGCTATAATATAAATATAAATAAATACATATAAATACCTACATATATTTTTATACATTTATATAAATATGATATATATATATAATTAAATATAAAAATATATTTAAATTTATATACATATATAAACACATATGTATACCTAAATGCATATAAATATATATATATATTGATGCACACACACACAAATATCTATATATATATAAACGCATGAATAATTCTTAACCTTAAACATTCCACCATAAGAAATTTCCCTGACCACTAATATTGGACCATTAATTCCATACTAATTCATGCCTTTCCATTACCAAGAGAGAAGTATATGGGATTAACCGAATCAATGCTATCCTTGGAACATAAGAAACATCAAAAAAATCATCAAAATAAGGAACACTACAACAATTTTAACGACATAATATAAAAAATATTGTAAATCTCTATAATAAATTTATACCTAACATAATAAATACTTGAAACCCCCATTAAAAAAAGAATAAATGCATATAAAATGTATAATATTATAGTATATTATCTTAAATATTAGTTTTTAGGTATTTTGGACTTATTTTTTCCATGAAAAAATAGTGCACAATGTTACCTAATATTAATAATCATAAAGAATTCCATAATCATTGCATTGATAAGTGGAAGATCCCAAATAGACGCATAGATTAAAAGTTTTAGTGGTTTGACGATGAAGTCCAATTTTTAAATTCTCTAAGAACATTTATAAATTTATAACTATTAACTATTATTAAATTTTATTCTAATATGATATTATTTATTTTCATAATATTCGATTTTATAGATCACAAATGATAAAAAGACACTTGGATGAAAAGTTATATTCATTTAAACTGAAGTTTGGTTTTCAACTTATCTTAAAGAGTTAGTTAATAGAGAATGTATCAGTCATAATTATAATATATATGTATATATAAGGTAATGTATTTTATAATCCCTAAATTTATGTTTTCTCAAGGATTTTAGGTGCTTAGAACAATTTTAGAGGATTTTGGGAGGCTTTAGATGAGTTTCTAACCGTTCAGATGATCACCCTATTGTAAGAGTTGGCATGGTGTTGTTCATTAAGAATAATTGTAATTTGTTATTTAATATTGACCATTTTGACTCCCGTTTGGGGACTTGAATTTTGGGAAAGAAATTTTACATATCTATTTTGGAATTGGGGTGCACCACAGGCTGTGAAACATCCATGGTGGTCAACATTTTGAATGGGGTGATCCCACTAAGTAAAAGGTATGATTGAAACACCCAGATTAGCTGGGTGTGGTACTCATTGAATTTCACTGAGAAAATATATGAACCTTTAAAATGCCTAGGGATCTCATTTCACTATTCGTGGTGGCTCATTCAGCTTCCCTACGTCAAATGGGAATGGGGAAAATTTCTAGGGAGTTGGGTGTGTCAGTGCATGAGGGAGTATTGAGGTAGAGCATGAGAGGTAGGGGGAAACGTAAAATGGGGTGTTATAACAATGTGGTCTATGAAATTTTTAAATGAAATGACATATTGGGTAATGCTCATGTTTCATGTATATATAAAGGAAATGGTGATAGAATTTTTTCTATGTCATGGTGACTAGTTGGGGTGGTTTTACGAGGTCCAAGACATTGTGAACCACGGCATAGTGAATGGTGTGGTGCTAGTCAAAAATTAGATTAACATTGTTTTAAAATGTGTGATATGTAGGGATTAAAATTACTTAAAATAGAATCTTCTTTTACCAAAGGCACAATGAGAATAGTGTGATTCATTATACCTTTGTGTAGGATTTCTAAACATCCTTTATAAATAAAAGGTTGGATTCCATATGGATCGATTTTTTCTTATTCACTTAAACCCTAAGAAACTCCTAGGCCTCTCAAGAACCTCTAGTGAAATCTTTGAGAGTCTAAACCTTTTGGTTTTTCTAGATCAAATTATTCTAATTCAATGTACTATATATTCTCCTATTATCCCTATTATATTTATTATTTTCTCTTCTATAAGTTCTTTTTGAAGAGTTTCTATATTTTGGAGTTCAAAATTTATCAAGTCCATATAGTTTCCTTTTGTTCTTAGGATCCCTTAGTTTTTCTTTCAGTGGTGGTAAATACTTGATCATCCATTCTTTCTCAGAGAGAATTAAAATTCTAATTGAGGTAGGGGGTCTGTTAATTATCCTTTTATTTACATAAAATTATGAACATATAATACTTTATCTCTTTTTGTGATGGTGTAATTAACCAAATCAATGATAATACTAGACCAATAATTAATAAGAATTGGATTGATGTGATCGCATGTTATTTTTCCATAATGATGTGGCCTATTGATTTTCATGATGGTGTGTTGTATACTTTTTGATGGATTTTTTAGAATGAATAATTTATTAGAAATTTTATAAACAATGTAAAGACAAAATTATTATATAATTAATAATGAAAGAGGAATGTAACTTTATTATTATTCATCTTTCTAATTGATTAAATATAGAAGTTCTGCTTGAATCGTGATTATGGATGACACATAGATTTTTATTAGCTATTTTTTGTCAGATTTTTATTGACAGAACCTATAAATTATAAACTAATTAATTCATATTGTAATTTATTTATTTATTTATTCTATTACTAGGGGATTTTGAGAAACTAAACAACACACACACACCTAGGAACCTCAGTGGGTCAATCCCAATCCATCCCTAAAAGGAATGGAAAGACCCAATGGGACTATTTTATTAAATATGATGGCATAAAGGCCTATTAACCCAAAGAACAATACATGGATGTATGTATTACTATCCTGAAGGCTCATCATGTTTATTGAATATAATTTATTTGGGTTGAACGAGCCTATTATTTTTTGATAAATTCATGATGGTATTCTTATCATGGCCTTAGTTTACCCATGACTATGTAATGAAGAAAAAAATTTACATTAATAATGAACTATCTAAAATGGTGTATCCTTGATATTTTTTTTGAATACATGGTATGGTTAATATTTTAAGAACAATGGGTGAGTTATCTAGGGATTCTAGTGGTGACTTGATGTCAATGATGACAGAATCGAATGTATTATGTGAAATAGTGTTAGAGACGACACCAAAGTGTTTATGGATGATATTTGAGCTATTTTTCTCATTATTTGATTCTTGGTGTATGATTTTAAATTGAAAGTTTATCAAATATTTTTTGTTATCATTTAAAAAATACTTAATGCAGTTTGGCTATATGTGTTAAAAGTGTATCTTTGGTTTTGGTATCTTAGGAAGATTCCTAGAGTACCATGAAAATATAAAATTATAATTTGATTATGAATAAACCCATGGGATGTGAGTTTATTAAGTTAAGAAATTATAAATGTTTAATATCATAATGGAAACCATGGTATGGTAAAATTGAATGCCTCGAGGGCATGGGAATTGAATTTGGAAATTTTAATATGATTCATGAAAGTGTGTAAGATTGAAATTAATTGAAATTATTATAAAATATTGATGGATTGAGTTTAAATTTTTTTATTAAAATATATTTATTTATGAGCTAATGAAGCATGAGTAAATTGAATGATTGTTAAATAAATGAAAATTAATTTCTAATTACTAAGTGGAAATGATTAAATATATTGATTTTGATGCTTATATTAAATCTAGTCTCTATACATTTTTGGTGGCTATCATGTTTCATGTTAACTATACCTATATTTAATTATATGGCTATGTAATTACCAATAGTGTAGTTCTGCATGATACTATTATTTATATTTTCTAATTTCATATGCATCACCTGTAGAGTTGGTATAGAAACAGACACCCAAATGTGTAATTTATTGGGAGGTTCTTTCCCCAACATCTAGGTTCGTGAGAAAATGGATGGATGACTTATACCTCTCTGTATCTCTCTATTCTATTTTAGTATATAATGTGAGAATACCCTAACTATGACGGGTTAAGGTAAAGGGTATGGATTCATGTGGGTTTTGATGGATATGAGTTCACTATATATTTATGTGTGGGTTGTAATCGATTAGTCTTATTGTACATACTTTTATCTTATCATGGTGCCTATATCCTCCCATGGGATTAAATGCATGGGTTATAGAGACATCAGTTATAATGAATGTATAGAATTATAAAATTCTTCGTAATAGATGAGATGATGTTGATGAGGTCATAACACGGTATATGGGATGAACGATGGTTTTAATATGATTTGATGAGTTAATGAATGATGGAAATTGGTAGGTATGATCACAGGACATGGTTTTCTTTGTCATGAGAGCATCAAACCAGTGTCAAATTATAAGTAGGGTACCTTTTATCATAATATATATATATATATTTGTTTATATATAGTTTTAATACTTCAATGAGTTACTTATTTAATGATTCACGGTTAGTATGTGTTTTAGTTTAACCATATTAGACAATGAGTTAGTTTCATTGCTTATTTAATAGGGTTTAGTTTAAATATCTCACATTTTCTAAGATAGATTTCGTGGTGGATCCTTATGATTATAATTTTACACTAATTTCATGTATATATAACCTATTTCATAAGATTCTAGAAGCTAGTTGGTGATCATGTCAGACATTTCTATCTCTATGTGGTTGTTCATGAGATATCAGAACTCAAGGTCTTTTCCTACTATTTCATTTGGTAATTTTTATTTATTATCAATAACGTGTGACATTACATAAATATATTGGTATTCATTGTTTATTTATGTATGGTGATTATTTTTTATCTCCTCTTGTCTCTTATTATTTAAATTTTCATAAAAATGGAAATTCCACCAACTTGTATGAACTATATGACCCCATTTTTTGTCACCATCCCAGGACCTATTGGAGGCAACCTTCAAGGGTCAACTCTATTACCTTTAATAACTTCCCTATAGGGGTAAAAATTAAAAAGGGTTCATGATAGAGTGGTATTAGATAACATGGTTGAGATATAGGATGGAGTTTGGAGATTACCACTGGTTATGATTCTTGGGTTGGTAGGGAAACAGTGTTGGTTAAACGTAGTAAGAGACATAAAACATGGATACTTTATAGGACATATAATTTTAAGACCCCCTATGATATGACATAAGTTCCTTCATGTTTACTAGACATAGTAATCAAAGTGATTCTACTTTAAATGTATAGACCTAGGTAAGGGTAATGCATCATGATTGCAAGTACTTGTATTTGAATCAGGTTAACAATTGGAATTGGATTGTATTAATTGATTAATTAACCCTAAATATTTCATATTTAGGGGTTAGGAATCCCGAATTATTTTTATTTTAAAAGAATTAATCCATCTCTACATCCCTATAATGATCTTTACAACAATGTTAAGTGGAATGTTCTAATAGATTGCCAAAAAAAATTGGTCAATGGAGATAATACATGGAGTAGAACACTCTGAGTGTTTCAATACCTAGGACTACAGAAGTGTGAGGGATATATTTTGGATAGGGAGATTGAGGCCTGGTTGGAGGAGGTTGAGATTTAATTTAGTTTGATTTATACTTGGAGGGATAATTTGGATTTATCGGTAATGGTGATGTTGTGTGGGGTAGCTCAATAATGTTGTTTCTTATTCCATAGGGATCACAAGGAGTCAACTGTTTCTAGGAAAAAGTTCTATGATCAATTTTAGATCATGTTTCATTCATCAAACCCAAATAATAATTGTTAAAATCATATTTTTACCCATCTATAGGGGGTTTCTAGTGAATGAGAGTTCAGTATTAAATATAAGAACCTCATATATTATTCAATAGACATTCATCGTACAGATGATGTTGTATAAGAGAATATTGAGGTGGCTTTATTTCTATAGATCCAAAACCATGTAAACTTCATTATATTGAAGATATAAATTGAGGTACTGGAGAGATCATAGATCGTTAAGAAACTATTATCCCATACCAAATAGTATCATGACAGGAGTCATAGATATTCTCAACATAAAATAGTTGTGTAAAAACATTCTCAATTACCTAGTTAGAAGAATTTAAAATAGTGGGAAGTCGGTTCCAACTTTATTAATCTCATTTCATAAGGGTTGGTATCTCTCAACCCCCTTCCAGCATAATGGGCATATTTTTTTATTCATGTGGAGGCCATGTCCATTAGAAGAGAGATTGTCTGGCCTTACTCAAAAATCAGCAAGGAATCAAAGACCCACTTATGGATCAACCATTGCTAAAGTATCCAATAAAAAGTCACAATGTTAGAGGGATCCAATTTATAAACAGAAAATATTTGATGGGTAAGGAATAAGATAGCCCCATGATGCCCCATTTATATGGGGATAGAAATAAGAGTGTAGTTATAGATGTAGTCACCATCATGTTTATAGACGTTTTAGAGCTACATATGGTTAGATGCATGACATAGAGTTTCTAACATTTGGTGAGATAGATATTATGTTAGTTTATATGTAATTATTTTAAAATCTTGTGTCTATATTTTTTTTCTTTGGTACCTTCACACTCCTTTGTTTTATCATCTATTGTATATGATTTTGGAATTGAGGTTGAGAGGCTTCCATTTATATTAACATTGACTATTTCATCTTGATGTTGAATTATCTTGTATGATGATTATAGATATTTTTTTATCATTATAGGGTATAATAAAACTTTTTTAGCCTTACTATGTTTATAGATATAGCCACACAATATCATTCTCTCCTTGTATAAGATGTATTTAGGGCAAGATACTATTGATTGTATTAGGACATGTGTCATGTTCAATGATCCAAATAGAGATAATAATGTGTTTGTTGGAAGGTAGGGCCCTTAAATAGGCCAGTTGGATATTGATTCCTTTTCTTATTTAATGGAATGTTTTATTTTAGACATTTTAGAGAATTATATGGTGGTTTTTCATAATGTTCTCAAGGATTTCCCAAATCTCATTTGGGAAGAGGTTTAGATACTATCCTCTTAATTTGATATTTATTTAAGGATATATATCACAACAGGCATCGATCCTATATTATATTATTCATATAAGAAATCCCCTTATTAGTTTCATGAGATATATATTTGGGATGATTGTCTTCTCTATAAAGGATTTATTGTAACTAGTGTATCTCTTTGGGTTCATCCAAGTTTATTTTCCAAGAAGGCGGATGATAGTTTATTTTTTATTGATTATTTCTATTTGATGTAGGTGGTGGTAAAGTATTGATATTTTATATCTTGGATTTATGATTTATTCAATTAGTTGAAGAGATCTATATTGTTTTTGAAAATCAATTTTCAGGTGGAATATCATCATATTTTAGTTAAGGATGATGATATCCTAAAGAACACATTCAGATATTGTTATAGGAACTGTGATTTTATTGTAATTTATTTTTATTACCATATCTCTATTTTTTTCATGGGATTAATTAATATAGAGTTATTTTAGTTTTTTGATTGAATCATGGTGGTGTTTATTGAATACATTTGTATGTTCTCTGATTCATAAGTGAAGAACATAGAGACTCTATGAGTAGTTTTTGGAGTACACCATCACTAGAAAAATGTTTATCAATATGAAAAAGTGTTTGTTATGTTCCCATGATGTCTATTTCTTAGGATATGACTTACTGGTCGGTATTCATGCATGCTTATAAGATCAAGACGGTTTTTCCTTGGGAAAACCATAAGAAATTTGTAGAGGTTTGTAGTTTCCTTGGTATTACTGGTTACTATATGAGGTTTTTACCCAAATTATCTCAAATTGAGACATTTATGATATCCTTTCTGAGAATTAATCAGGTTTTTATGTTGACTTCCCAATTCTAGGATACATTTTAATATTTAAAGTATAATCTAGTCGATGTGTCAATTATTAATTTTATGAATGAGGGAATTACATTTTATTTATATTTATATTTTTCATATATTTTACTGGGTTTTATTCTCATATAGTAGAGAGTTGTTATCACTTATGGGACTTAATAGTTATAACCTCATTAATATATATATTCTACCCATGATCTTGATATTTCTATGATTTTTGTTATTCTAAATTTTTGGGTATGTTACCTGATTAGTGCGTGATTTTTTATCTTCTCACATAATAAGAATTTTAAGTATGTCCATTCCAAATGATATAAGAATTTGTGGTATTGAATGTGAAATAATTTATTTTATGAATATGAATTTGATATTTCATATACATTTGGGAAATGAAATTTTTTGATTGATTCATTGTGTAGTAAATTTAACGGCGGTTTTGTTCATGATTTTGAATCTTCTAAGAGAGTGATAGAAGAGTGGGTTATAATGCACATGCATATTGGAGTAGTTGGTGGTATATGGAATCTTAACTTATGATGAAATCATATTTAGTGCAACATTTGGAGAAGTCCCAAATATGGGATTCTGAAGTTGAGGTTTGGTGAGATCAAATTATTTTCAATGATTCTTTTGAGTGGTGGTATGAGGATGTTCAATATCATGTGTTGTTTTAGGGAAGGATTTTTTCCTCTAGTGATTCTTGATGTAGTTCTCTATGATTTCCACAGTTTAACTTAAGTGATTCATCCTAGTATTTGTAAGACTTATCATGCCTTGTGAGGTTAGTTTTCATGGTTTTTCATGAAATGATATATTACATATTTTTTCTCGATTTTTGGTTTCCCATAGAGTGATGGATTGGAACTATGTTTTAAGTGCTTTACTTTATCTAGTTGAAATTCCCCAGGGGATGTGGGGGACATCTTGATGGAGATTATCGTTGATTTTCATTAAGCTCGTTCATTTTTTAATGTGATATATTTTCTTATGTACCCATTAAAAAAAATTTCTCAGTTCCTGGAGATCAATGAATTAATCAATATTAGAAGAGGATTTGATAAGGTGGTATCGAGAGAAGATGTTGAGACTCCTTGGGTTTCCAAAAAAAGATAATATCTAGTTTTGATCTCATGTTCAACTCTCAATTTTAGAGAGGTGTCGACTGTGATTTTGGATCATAGTTTTTCCTTAACACTGATTTTCATTTGATGATGGATAGTCAAATATACTGGACTATCCATGCTCTGGATGACATATTGGGTGCATGAATTCATCATTTTATAGGATCATGGGTGGATCATATACCCTTTATGAATTTTACAAACAATAAAGGTGATCACTTCTCTCTGGGTATGGTTCTGTTTGAAGAATTGTTTGGCCAAACATTCCAACCTCTTTTGTGTGGGAATAAGGTTAAATATTCATATGTTCTCAGACTGAAACTTTTATAGAGAATGGTAGAGAATTTTTAGGTGATTTTTGAGCAAATGAAGGCGGTATGGTATCATCAAAAGTAATATGTTGAATATAGGAGGATCCATCTAGGGTTCAAAGTTAGAGACCATGTTTTCTGGAAGGTATCTCCACATCATGCTAAGTAAGGGTTCGATCAAGGAATTAATACATTTCATCAGTTCATTAGACCATTTAAGATGTTATCATATGTTGGAGTTATTTCACATTCGTTAAAACTTCCCCCACATATTATTTGGACACATGATGTTTTTCATGTCATGTATCTTTGTTTGTATCTTCCTGATGTCTCACATGTCATTGACTGGGGTGATCATTATTTTTAAGATGATTCCACCTTAAATGAGTATTCTCTTAATATATAGGAGTACTAGAAGAAGTCATTATATAGTTATGTTATTCCGTTGCTTCAAATTTTATGATAGAATAATGGTTTGGAGGAGATAACATGGGAGAAAGAGTCACAAATGCATGCTCAATATTCAAAATTGTTTTCATGTTTGATATTTTTTATGATTCTTTGTAAGACCTTCTATTGTTTTATGAGATACTGGTTGATTTTTCAGGTTTATGAACTCTTTCCTTTTGTTTGGTTGGTTATGTTATATTCTAGTGAGATATTTGAGAGTTGTCTCATCAGTTTGTTGTTTGAAAACCATTGTATTTTCTTGATTTCTTTTTAAATTCTAAAGGATAATAATTGTTTTTAAGGTATATGATGTAAGGGTACATATTTTCAAATCCCTTTATTTGTGTTTTCATGGGGGTTTTAGGTACTGAGAGGGACCTTAGAAGAGTTATGGTCACTTGAGGTGAGTTCTTATCTATTCATAGGTACAGTATATTGTAGTATTGGGTGTGGTGATGGTTTTTTTGAGTGTTTAGGAGTTGTGAGTCAAGGCTAACCATTTTGAACCCCATTTGGGGGCCTGGGAATTGGGAAGGGATCTTTGAGAATCAATTTTGGAGGTAGGGTGCACCATGGGTAATGAAACGCTCATGGTGGTCATCATTTTGAATGGTGTGGTCCCCCTATGTAAAATAGTATGACTAAATTCCCTGGTTGGATAGGTGTGGTAGTTGGTGAGTCGCCCTGGGAAAAATGAGGACCCTTAGAAACTTCAAGTGGGATCATTTCATTTGGTTTGGTGGCTCAGTTAGCCTCCATTTATGAAACAAGGATGGGGGAAACACTCATGGTGTTTGAAATGTTACTGTGAAATGATGTGATAAGGATGTGTGTACCTAGAAGAGGAAAATGATGATTGGGGTGTCTCCACGTTGTGGAATTAGACATGGTGAGTTGAATTTCTATTTCAGGTCATGTTTGGGTTGTACATATGGAGGAGGAAAATTATTAAATATTATAACCTATGTCATTGTTATTGGTCTTGGTGGTTGTTTGGGAGCCGAAATACCTTAAAAATTGTCATAGTTCAAAGTTTTTTATGGTGAATAACATGAATGTTTTTAAAATTTGTGAAAATAATATATCCAAATAGCATGAAAATATTATCTACTTTTATTGAAGACACCCTAAGCATAGTGTGATTCAATAAGCCAATGTGGATGCTTTTTAAACATCCTCTAAAAATAGAGTTTCCTTTTACACCTGGTTTGAAATTTTTCTTCTTCTATCGAACTCTACCCAAACCTGAAGCCACTAACCACCCTCTATATGTATCCTTTAAAGTATTTTTGTTTCATTCGGATAAATTTTATTGAATCAGGGTACTCTCTACTCAAATATTATCCTCATTCTATTTGTTTATTTATCTTTAGAAGGATCCATTTAGAGAGTTACTATTTCGAAGCTGAAAATCTAGAAATATATGATGGTAGTTTTTTATTCTTAGGATCGAGTGGTGTTTCTTTTTTATAGTGGTTGATCCTTGATAGTCTGTTGATTCATGGGAATGTTGAACATGTAATTGAAGAAGGGGAATTATTACTTCTCCAATTATTTATGTGAATTTGTGAACACATAATATTTTAACTTTTTGGTTGGTTTTGGAATTAAATCATGTGAAGATAATAAATGGATCATGAAATAATTATAATTGTGATTATATGATTAGATGTGGTTTTGTTATGTTGATGTTGCCTTTTCATTTTCAT
Organism: Viscum album; assembly: GCA_963277665.1. Lineage (NCBI taxonomy): Eukaryota > Viridiplantae > Streptophyta > Magnoliopsida > Santalales > Viscaceae > Viscum > Viscum album. Next base: position 1,702,096,139 of record OY728147.1, on the reverse strand, counting down.
GATAGTGTGTTATCTATTTTCTAGGATGGTTATTTTTGTTTATAAAGGTTAATGTAACATGAAATATTTTAATAGTTAAATATTTTACATTTTTTCAATTATTTTAATATATTTGGAGTTTTTGTAAATTTTAGGGTTGAAATTAAAAAATAATTAAAGGAGTTTCATGGTTATCTTGCACATTTTTTAAAGCCATAAAAATTATATGATTTTGGGTCTATCATTGAATAGTTTTATCTAAAATAGTCAGTGCATGGTCAGATTAACCATAGTGGAACCATGTATTTACCTTGAGATTCTTTTTTTGGGTGTTGTGTGAGTCTCACACAGTAACCGTGGGGTTTGGAAAATGGTGCAGGTAAACTGTGTTTGTTCCACAAAATAAATTTTTTTAAGTTTATATTTTTATTTTATTTCTCTTTAAAACCATAAAATCCCTCCCTCGCCCCACCTTCTTATTCATTGCACCTTTGGATGATCCACTCTCTCTCATGTGTCCCCCTCCCTCTCGGCCTCCACTCCATTTGGAAATTCATCATGGATTGTTTTTAGTTTAGGGTCACACCTCCAAGGTAAGAACCCATCTCCCCTTTATTTTTAATTTTCTAATTAATTTATTTTTTCCCTCTTATTGTAAATTATTCAGCTAAACCCTAGGTAGGTTTTCTATTCAATTTGGATTTTGGTTCTCGTTTTTAGGGCTTGTGATACTCCTTTATTGATTCCTAGGGAATTTTTCATTATAGGTGATGCATTTTGGACCATTCTTCAACAATTATCTATAGGTTCCCCCATGTATTTTATCCTTAAATTGTATAACATTGATTTCTTCTATTTTTAATCATTGGTTTTTATTATAAAAGGTAGTATCAAATATATTTATGTTTCACTTGAAATGAAAACCAAGTTTCACTTGGTCTTCATTTCAATACAGGGAGTCCCTAAATTTTAGAACATATTAAAAACATAATTTTATTTAATTTCACACACTAGTTGATTATTAAATTTCATGAATGGACTCTATAAATGAAATATGTTATTTTAATGTTATTTTTTAACATAAAAATAAATTCATAGTCAGTACTTTCAAATTTTAACTGGCATTTCATATAACGCATGAAATTCCAAGTATCGGTAATGTGTTTTCAATATTTAGATATATTTTGAATAAAAATGTGAGATTTAAAAAATATGTTTTTGATATATTTTTTGGTTCTACATATATTCCTGGATTTACATATACATATACATATATATAAATATATATGTGTGTGTGTGTGTTTTTACAAATTCACATGATAATATGTAAATTTATGAAATGAGATATATCTATGTGTGTGTGTTATAGAGACACAAGAATTTCTTACATAAATTTAAAATATTTATAAATGATTATTAAATACATATCACAAAATTATATTCCGAAGAACAGTAATGGTTTAGTGTTGAGGAATACTAGATATACAAAAATTATTTTCATAAATTATCGCCAACATATCCCATAATATTATTCACATGTTGTACCCTTCTGGGATTATCATGATTAATATCCTTCTTCAATCCTAGGGAAAGTGGAAACATAAGAAGAGGTGAGATCAGATTCCCATTATGGGTAAAATTAGAAGATATCATTCAAGGATATCAAGTGAGCATAATATAAGTTCAAGATTATGAGAAAATGGTCATAACTTTTAAAAATAATACCCAATTGGTAAAGATAATATATCATGACTCGTGGAATAAGGATCTTACCACAATATAATAATTTTTTATAACCTTGAATCCTAAACCATGAGCCATGGATTATAACATGGGAATATAATATAGCAATGTAAATCCACAGTAATGTTTTGCAATTATAGAATTATAAACTTGTATAAACACCAACAGGTCCACTAAATATATTAAGGACATGTAATTAGGTTCTTTAAATAAATTATATACATGAAACTAGGTCTGTATATAATTTTTTTAACATGTCATGATATGAACAGGACTATGCTTAATGTTGGGAACATGAAATCAGGTTCACACATCACATGGTTATATCATGAGAATTAAATATTTACCAAATTAATTAAAGGGATATATAATTCCAATACCACCCATAACATCATGAAAACCATTAATAACATTGACATAATATAGTAAAAAAAAACATTTTATCATATATTAACCTGTGGAAGACCAAAAAGTTTCATAAATATTTTTACATAACATAATTAACCCATGGGAATGTAATTTTTTACATAGAATCAACATTAAAACATAATCATCATGATCTATGTGTAAAATAATAATGTTGGTATCATAATATCATACCCCTAGTGAAGCGTAAAAATCCTTAATGGATGTTTATATATATTAAAAATACATTTAAAAGAGAATTTTATCATTTCTTTTATAACATTTAAAATACCCTTTTTTATCAATAACATAAAAGAAATAAAATATCCCATCATATTAATAAATATATGTTATTTTGAAAATAACTATTAAAAAATATAAAGGAATATTTAAACAAAATAGAGGTCATAATAGTGGGAAACTTTGTTCTTGTTTTATATGTTAAGAGATAAAATTCTATTAACACTTTTGTAAAAAGTCAAAAGTGAATCGTACATTTAACATTTGAAAATATTTATTTTAATAATTTTTAAATGGGGTTTAAGGTGCTAAAAATAATCTTTCAGAAACATTAATGTATTTATAATTACTTTCTTTAAAACTTTTTGAAGTACATTTTTTTTGAGAAAAAACAGATATCATTAATGACAAAGTTCATCAGACGTAAATATGCAATGCCATAAAGGGAAGTTATTCAGCCAGAGCTGGTTGGAATCGAAGGGGCCTGATGCAGCCAACTAATGGGCCGCATTATTTCCTTAACTTTTGGTAAAGGAGAAGGTGCAGAATGAACAGCATTGGAGGAGCGATAGAATTCTCATGATGATGAGGCCAAATGACTGGAGTCCGCCATCGTTGTGGTTAATGAAATCGATCATGGTGAGGCAGTCAGACTCAATGTTGATATCAAGCCATCCATGTTCCCTATCCAGCATTATTCCTGCCAGGATAGCATTAGCCTCAGCTACAGAAGGTTCCCAAAAGACATGATGTGATTCATATTTTGCAGAAATGATTTTCCCCAGATGATTTTGGGCCTGGAGACTGAGGGAGAAAAGTCCATCCTTGGGGAGAGACACGTACATGTTTATCTAAAGTGTTCCTACTGTTGGGGGGTTCCAACTAGGAGGGAAGGAGGGAGGAATATCTGGTCTATGATGTCTGTTCTGGTGTTTCCAGCCCTCAATCCATGAAGTGGCCCATTCAATCCAGAATTCAGGAGGTTTGTGAACGTGATGGAAAGCAGCATCGTTACGCTGGACCCAGATGATCCAGGCCAGGGTGCAGAGTGAGCCTGCATTATCCGATGAGAGAGAGGAGCACCAGCGCATCAGGATAGAGGGATGGTTAGAAACCATATCCAGAGATGCATCTGGAGCTGGGCCTCATTTTTTCAAAATTTCCTTAGCTCCATGGCATTTAATGATATCATGCAAAGGGGTCTCTGAGATATTCGGGCAGAAAGGGCAGGCAACGACACTTGACATATGTCGGTAGATGAGAAGGCTCATGGTAGGGAGGGTGTCCGTGCACACCTGTCACCATAAGTGGCGTATTTTTTGGGGAAAATTGAGCTTCCAGAGTGACTTCCATGGTCCCTCATTCCGGTCGACTGGATGTGGAGAAAAATTCCATCCACCAAAAAAATATGGTTGGTTTTTCTTAAAAACATTTTCTCATTCATTTTATGTTCTGAAGAGAGGAAAATGATACTAATGCATAAACTTTATAGAATAAACATAGTATAATAAAATATATTGTACTGAAAGGATAATTATCACATAATTTCCCCCAATGTAAATTTAACCTTGATAATCCTAAAAAATGATATTGTAACGAAAATCCTTACCAAAGGTCATTTTTTGATTCATAAAAATTCAGACTTCCTATTTCATAAATATATATTTATTATAAATCCATTATAGAACCATATTAATATAAATATGACTATATATCATTCCATAATAATTTACATTTAACATTTGTTAAGTATTCTTCATTAAAATAAATATTCTATAGACAATTGTATCGTTTCACATGCATGTTTCAGTTTCAGAGTTCTAGTCTTTGAACCTTTTTCATTGTTTCATAATATATAGAATCTTAATCATGTAAAAATTATCTTATTTTTTCATTATGTAAAATTTTATGTCCATTCACATTATGTGGTGATTAAAAGTGAATTACATCACTACATTGAGATGGTAGTCTGTACGTATACATCAGTAATGTTATCACTTTTTGATGGTTGGAATGAAATAATCATACATAATAATTCACATTTAAAAATTCATAATAATATCCTTAATATAATATCTATTCATTTATTACATCATTACTACCATCCATTTAATTAATAAATTAAAAACAATACACCTCACTATGTGGAGTTGGTAGTCCACATGTATATTCAAGTGGAATTATTATTTTTCAACAGATGGAAAATAGATATAAAATGGTTATATCATTAACATAAAAACATATAATTATATTAATTAATCATACCTTATCATTTCAATGTGGTTATATAATATTTTTAGTAGGTTCAAGGAGAAATAAATATGAAGAATATCATTATGAACATATAGCTCTTTTTAAAGAAACCACCTTTTGCTTACATCTTAAGCAATTTTTAAGGGGTATTTTATGAAAAAAAAACTTCTAGTATGAGTAAAGGAACATTTGAATAGTATTTTTATAGATATCAATTGACCTAAATTGCTTAGTTTTTCTAAATAATATAGGAGGTGATGTTCTCTTTTATAAGTGGGGGGAGTGCCACTATTATAATTATTGTGAATATAAAAATATAATAATTTTTATATCATATGAATGTGGCCCCAAAGTGGATAAATTTAGAATATGGGATGATATATGATCAAAATATATTCAAAAAATTGCATTTATACATGTTTTTGAGTAATTTTAACTATTATCTCTTTAGTTCAACCCATCAACAACCTTTTTAACCATTATCATTGAAATTAATTTTTACCTCAGTTACTATTAAAAATAACCTAAAATGAAATTGAACACATCACTAAATTATAAAATATTTCTTATAAATATAGAGAACATTTTATCATTTAAAATATTGATTTCTGTATTAAATTAATTGTAAAATATGTTTATAAAAGGTAATGAAAACCATCTATAGAAAGTGATTTTTAAGCAAAAAATGAATGTATTATTATATATTTCCTACTAAAAACAATTAGATGAATTTTAATATATTCAATACAATTAATATATTAAATATTTTTGAAAATCATTCATCAATACTTATTGATTCAAACTAAAAAGATAAAATATATTAAGCATATTAAAAATAGTTTCTTGAAGAAAAAAATCACATTTTTACCTTCAAAAATTTCTATCTTCATTTATAACCAAAAAAATATTTAATGTATGAATGATTATTAATTTTTTCACATTAAATACCAATATATTTCATCAAAATACTATTCCATTAGTAATAATGAAACAAAATATATAGAAAAATAAAATAATTTTAAAATATGATTATTTAACATAAAAATTTATTTTTAACATTTAAAATGTAGTGCATATTTACTAGGAATCGATCAATAAATTTTTCATTAAGTTTAAATTTCATGAATACTTTTATTAATTTAGTTATTCATATGCATACCCTCTAATCCAATGGCTAAGTGATAATAGTCACATTTAACAATAATATTTTAATAGTATATCATGGATTATTTAAGAACAGCGTTGTGTGTAAATAATTCCACCAAAAACATAGAAATATATCATAAAATCTAAGAATGTTTCATTATACCTCCTTATAATAATTTAAACCATTTAAATCCTTAATTACAATGCAAAAAACTAAAGAGTATTTTTCCTCATCACATCCTTGGGTTTCGATATAAGATCCTCAAATTTATGAACCCTATAAGGAAATTTAATTTGTTGTTTCCTACACTTTCACTAAGGTTCCAGTGCATCATGCATGCAATTTATTTACCCATATTCCCACTTTTCTAAGGTGAGTGGATTTCATCACGTTCAATGATGACATCTTCTCCTTGATTTAAATGGGATAATGGGATATCATTTCATCCTTCCATGGATTACTCCTTGTAGATCATTACCTAGTTTGGGTCTCCCTATAAGATTAAGTCATGTTCTTGGAACACATCCCTGATGCCAACTCGAGGTGGACATAGGTAAACTATGATGCTTCTATCTCTATAGTGAAGAAACATCCAGTCAATGGAGTAGTCACATTGGGCACATTTGGGCATGTCCAGACCTTGGTTTTATTAGGCACCTCAAATTTTTTCCCTTTTAGAGGGCATCTCATATGTGAGGCATATTATGTGTGGAACCAAAGGCATCTTATTTCTACCATGAGTGATTTGATGCTAGGGGAATAATTATATAAAATATATTTACCACATCAATACCATTTTTATTTCATGGTTTATAGACTATGAACCAGGGAAAAAGTTTCAGATATTATGGAGATGGATCAGAATTTCATGTAAAGACTGATTAGGCCATAGAATTAATGTCTTTTGGAGAGGGATCATAATATCTTATTGAAATGGATTGAGTCCCAATCATAACGTCTTGTGTAGATGGATAAAAAATTCATATTGATAAAGATTGAATCAGAGGTTTAACATGTTGTGGAAATGGATCAAGATGTCCTGTTGAGATAGATCAAGTCACGACCATAACCTCTTATGGAGGCGGATCAAAATTTCATGTTGAGACAAATCAAGTCACATTATTAATGTCTAATTATGATGGATTAGTAAATGTTATTGAGATATATTGGGTGGTTAAGTGAGTCCCTAAGGAGGGATAATTTCACACTTTCGTATTGGTTTTCAGGATTGAACCTCTAGGAGGTGTCCTACATACATTGTTTGAGAGATAGGGATCAAAACCCACATAGTTCAATGATGAAGTTTAAGGTTGTGTGAAAATACCAATCCATGTAGTTTAATGGCATGTGATATGGATGCTCATGTCTCTATAAGAGAGTCTATGAGGTATTATGTGGGTATTACATAAGTAATCTTCCTGATGCAATGAGATCACTCATGGGGATATGATGTGGGGATTACACATGGAAGCTTTCTTAGTGTCGGTGTTTCATCCCATGGTGGGGAGAGATGGTGTGGGTATTATTTGTGAAAGCTACCATTTGTGGGTCTCCCATCACCGGATAGGGAATGATAGTATGGTTTTTACACATTGAATCATCCCAGGAATGGTATTATTATCGCCAGATGTGGATATTTATCCCACAATGAGGGAGATGGTGGCATCCCATAATGATCGTATATGGGGAATCATGTGTTCATCACATGGGGTAAGAGGTGTGGGGTCATCCCATGTTATTCATACTTGGGGAATCCTATTTTCATCACATAGGGTAAGGGTATAGTTTTACATCATGCGCTGAGGACATTATAAAGTAGTTTAATGTCATACAACTAGGATGTGGAGCTAGGTAGTTTTAGGACTTATAGCTTAGATTGTGATTGGAGATTACACCGCGAGGGGTACCATGTCAAGGAAAGAGGAAGATATAGTATAAGGACCCTATACCAAGGTAGATACATTTTTTCTCTCAAGGATTACACCTATAGGAATTATGTGACCAATGAACATATACCACTAGGTAGGACATGGAATTGGCACTACCATGGAGTAGTGTTAATTGGGAGGCCTGATGTTAGGGTACCTATTCTTTAGAGTTATAAGAATTTAGTGTACCTATTCTTCAGAGAAACATGCATGGTAATGGTTTTGCTAGAAGTATAGGGAGATTCGGGGTAAGGCCAGGAATTTGTTTCACAAAAAAAATTATCCTGTGGTTCCCAAGGGTTGGGCAAGAAAGGGGGTCTAGAAAAAGGACAACACATTGATTCTGAAGGCATAGAGGAATGAATTATTTTGATTAATGGGCATATCAAATTTTCATGAAGGAATCTTATTTTTATTTCAACCCAACTATCCTTAGAAGTAGTTATTTAAGGATCACTCAGTAATAGGACAAGCCTTTTTGTGGTCCCATAAGAGGTCATTAAAGGAATATCTCCACCTTTAAAAGTCCATTATCTTTGATGTTCTATGTTTCCACATAAGAGATTTATTTTCATGCATGGGATTGGTGGTCCATATTTTGGAGAACAACCTCGAGGTGGGAATGATGTTTTATATATATCCAAAATCCTCATCCCAGGTCACAAAACATCACTAGGACTAGAATAGGGTTGTGCGAAGTTTTGTTTCCTTTTTCATTAGGACTTGGCCATGCAACCCGTGTAGTTGTTATTACCATTCGAACACAACCATTTGGTTGTGAAAGTAGAAGTATTCCATGTAAGGATCCATTTTTTATCAAATGGTTGTTTGGGGAGTATTAGTAGGATTGGGATGTCTACATAACTCATTTCCACCATTGGTGGTTAATACATTTGCATGTGGAAACACACATTTTCATGCATTTTTTAATACTTCCATGCAACATACGCGCATTCCCTGAAATGTTCTTTTGGGGTTGGTTTCATGTTTAGTTATTAAAAAAGGTCATTTGGGTGTGAGAAAGGTTTTAGACACTAACCCCTTCCTCCCTCATAATTAGATCAAACCAGAAACCAAAAGGTCGGGTTCTAGGGGAAATGTCGAAGAGATGGAATGATTTCAATTTCATTGCCTGAATTTTAACTTTGGACATGAAATTGTCTTACGCTCTTCATGAAATTTCATTGGTGGGGTCTATAAATAGGCCAAAAGGCCACTTGTATAGTAATTTGACTTCCATTAGTGATAAGACTTTTCCCATTGGAAGAACTCATACCTTTGAACAAAATCCTGAGCTTTGGCCCCAACATTCGCGCAACTCTATCTTTTTCAAAATAACTTTCACAATTGAGATGAACTTTTTTGTGAACTTGGCCAAAGTTTCCGAACACTTTATCATTTGTGCGACCAATTCCAAGAATTTTGTTCTTCAGTCATAGTGCTCATAAATTTTCACAAAATGGACTACTAAGAAAACCAAGTTGAGATTAACGTTGATGATGTCTCCCAGAGGGTTGTAATGGAAATGAATATGAATATTAAACATGCCAGAATGGAAATTTTTTAAAACCAGGTTATCTAGGTCTTCATAATATTATCCCAGAAACATTTTCTACTGAGTAAACATCTTTCATTGTACATCATTTTTTTGTGGGATGAGGTGTCAATTCTATCCATCAAAAGTGAACACACCACACTTTTGTTTAATCCATCATGACAAGATCTCCCTCATAAATATAAATTTTTTGGGTCCCCAACAAGAGAGACTGAGGACATTTCCATTTATATTCTAAGAATATAGATGAGAATAGTCACTGGGGAATAACTAGAGAGCGAGGAATTCCCATATCAATTTACTCGCATATTTCAAAGCAACATCCAAGATAAAAGTAAGGGCTGGAAAAAGAATGGGATATGTGGCCTAGTGGTAACTTCAATGATGAGTGGTCCTAGATTTACATAGTAATCTTCACATGTCAAAAGTATTGGGATAATCTATACCATACCATTGTATTTGATGTAGTGTGAACATCCCACTTTCATGCATATCACTAATAGCACCTACAGCCTAAGATACAAAACTAGTGGTTATTGAAAATGAACACATTCCACCTACATCATGGGGAGGTGGGAATTAGCCTATGGTAATTGCATTATATTACGGGTATCCCACTGACTATGTTCCATTATAATGAGTTTCTACTATAATTGAACACCTTGAGTGATAGGCAGCAGACCCCACTTCTCATGGAACACCTTCTAGAGGCATTAAACAAAGTACCAAAGACTAATCCTCCCTTCTATAAGGACATCACATTAAAGTAATGGTTGGATATATTCCAAAATAAGAACTTGACTGTGAATATTGTAGGCTGGAAAAATAAGTGTCTACCAACATGGAATAATAGGAAGTCGGTATCATACTAAATTATCTTGTAGAGGGAGAATATGAGTAGTTGGTCTGCAGAATGGCAATGGAATGAAAAATGATGGTATGTTAAGAAACATTTTTTTCCACCTTTCTCATGGGATTGATGCTTCTGGTAAGGGATGAGAGCATGGACCTACATTTAGGGATTCTTGTGGTGGTGGCAGTCATGGAATTTGGCAATTAGGTGAAACTAGGGGGTACTGGTTCTTTCTCAACTCTATAGCTAGTTGGGACATGTGGTGAGGTGGATCATGCCCATGCAGATCTATGGTTCATTCCAATTCCTACATGGGTGGTTCATCTCACAATTTAGTGTCTATGAATTTCTAAATTCCTTAAATCCTTCAAATTCTGTTTAGCATCCAACATTTCACAACATTTTGGGTTCGTCTAGTAGTGCTCATTGAATTCAGGATCACAATCATCATCAACAACATCACAAACGACAATTTTCATCCATTCTCAACTCCTTTTGGTGATATTGTGGACAACCGAGAAGGAATTATGGAGTAGTGGGAGTACTTTCATACCATTTAAGTAAGTTTTATGGGATCCATGATATATGACACAATATATTGTGATTTTTATACTTTTTCCTAGTTTCCACATAAATTCATATGCATCTAGTAGCTGACGAAGAGAGTCCACAGAGGAATCGATGATGAAATGAATCCATTTGTCCTTCATAAGTTGTGGTGGGTGTTCATGGGAGAGGGTGTGAGGGATTTTATCCTACTACTATTTACTAATATAAACTGGGAATCTCTCAAATATATTATATAAATTGGGTTTCTTCATACCCAGGTACGATTTTGTGCTATCACGTGAGGGAGATTGCACCAACAAGTGAGTTGAAAGAGAAGCAAGATATAAAGTGGGATAATCATTAAGAGGATATCTAAATATAATTTTCTCCTGGGGAGGCTACAGTAGGGGTTGAATAAGGCATTGTTGCAACCCCACCTCCTACAGGGGAGTGAATTCCCCAGAACCATCCATGGGAACCGGACAATGGCTCTCAGGTTGAAACTAGAAGATCTAGGGAGGCCCCGGAACAGAATTTTGGTTTCTCTTGGATACAATTTCTGATTCTTGTTTCCTCACACTTTAGGCTATTTAGAAAATGCTGAGGATAACCATGATTGTGGACTAGTTTTGGAAGAGGCTAACCTAGGATGGGATTGTACTATGGGAGATGTGGCTCTCCAAGATCACTATCAGGGTACGCTTTCGTGAGAGTTTCACATACCAGGTAGCCATGTATGCATTTTCACACAAACATGGGAAACCTGATCTTCCTAGAATCTCATTGTAGGTGATTTTTGGTGGCAATCTTGATCGTGAGGAGATTCCACCTACCGAAGAAGTATATGAAGAAGCTTCATTTGGTGATGGAACGTAGGGATCCCATGACGAAGAATCTTGGGGGTTTAATTGTGATTAATATAGCCCCCAAGAGAGTGGTGAAGTCACCCCAACAGATGGTATTGACTTGGATGATCTTCTAATGGTAAAACTAGTTTATCAAATCACATGTTTCTTTCTTCCCACCCCCACCCCCTTATGTTCGAAAGCTCTAACTAGGATTTTCCTTTGGAAAGAGAAAAATAAGGGTGGTCATGAGTACCCTATTGGAGGGAGGAGAGGGTTCCCTTAAAGAAACAAGTGTACAGGCCTCTAAATTTGTACTTGAGATTAATACAACTATAGGAATAAATGATGGGGTCAAGGTGACTATCCAAGAACCCCTAGTACACCCATACATTTATGGGGGACCTAGCCCTAGCATCCCAATGGTGGTATCTACTATTTGGGAGGAATATTGCCTAGGAAGACTCATTATTGAGAACCCTCTGCCTCATAGAAAGATTGGATATCAAACAACATAGATCTTTTCAAACATTCATGGTCTTGTTTTATTTTATCTCATTAACAAGTCTATTCTTATGTAGCTCGCACTCAACCAGTACTAGGTGTAACACCCCAGGTAAATAGAGAATATGACATTTTCATATTTATCCATATTTTTGAATAAAATATTAATATGACTTTTAAGGGGACGCTATGCTCGATGGCGTACCCAACACACAACAACGAGTTTTTTGGAAATCTTATGTTGCACTCTAATAATAAAATAATATTATTTTAAATGGTAGTTAACATGTAGCCGTTGTATTGGCGGGAATGGATAGAAATAAAAAAATATGATTATATATGTTTTTAAATGTTTTTACATTTATCCAATAAAAGATAAAGGCTTAAAATACGGAAAGAATTCAATTTTAGGCGTATATGCCCTAGTTTTCACTAAAGGTTCACTTATCGCCTTTTGATGGCGAACCATCATTAAATATAGTTTTTTTAACTCTTATACATTCTATTGGACCAAATAAAACTCTTCTTAAGAATTGGGACATCAAAATTTACTTTGTGTAAATTTTTGGTATCTTTCCGATAAAGTTCATTTTTTAATGAATAGTGTAAAATGTTGTATTTTAATTCAAAACCTCTTTTTAATATAATTTATTTATATGATTAGATTATCTTTTGAATTGGTTTTAAAGTGAAATTAGAATATATTTTTACCATTTAATCCAATAGTGGATGATGGAATTAATTTCACTTTGAAATCGGACTTAAACTAGTGTCAATCTTTTGATACTTTTTGTTTCATAAAAACACGCTATTTGTTTTGACAGCGGAAACTAATTATTAAATTAATTAATGCAACTTATATGTTTTGAATTTTTTAAAATAGAAATCATTTTTGAATTCTGAATATCAAATATATCTTAGGGTGAATTTTTGGTAATTTTCTGAAAAAACTCAATTTTTAGTGAATAGTGAAACCACTGAGTGGTACTTATAAAAACTGATTTTCCGTTTAAATGAAAATTTTCCACATTTGTGTTTTGAATTTAAAAAATCCAACATACATGGTTTTCATTAAGAAGTAAAATGTGGTTCAATGGGATTAAAATAATGTTTTGGTGAATAGTAACTTATTAAGTTTTTAATCGCGATTAGAGGTAATTAGTGTAGTTTAAGGTAAGAATAATGTTTTAAAAACATGAAATGACCTAGACACATGTCCTACCCTAATTGGATGTGTCATGTCCGACCAAGAAAATCCATGGGTCAACTTGGGGACCCCATGGATCCACTTTGGTTGGAAAATGACATAAATACCTTTTTATTTAATGATAAAGTAAAAAATGACACAAACATGAGATATTTTACTAAAACAATTTTTACATGGGGTTATACAAGTAATATTTTTGACTATAAATAATCATTGGAAAGATAAAAAGATTTCCTACATCATAGTATTTGTTTTATAATTTTTTAGACATTAAATAAATTAAATTATGTATGACATCATGATGATGCAGCGATGACCTCGTTATTTAACGATTTAAATAAAATGGAAAGACAATGTAATATTTAAGACCTACACATGTCAAAAACCTATTGGATGAGTGGATTTAGAACCCTTAACACCTTATCCTTGAAACACATCAATGTGGGACCTTTAAAATCCGAAACTCTTTTGAAAATAAAGTAACATTTTGTAACTTTACAAGAGTGCCCCTCCTCTCCTCTTATAAAAGGCCCCCACCTCTACCTCCTTACCCACACTCCCAAAGCCTTTGGCTCGGCCGAACCATACCCATTTTGTCTCTCCACTTCCCTCTATTAATCCTTGAAGCCTCACATTGGGCAGAAGTCTTCCCAAGGAAGCCTTTGAGATCAAACCAAAGGGAGTTACCTGATTTTAAGGTAATGTCTTCACTTGTGTCCTTTTGTTTTTATTTTGCTTATCCAACCCCATAAACTCTTTTTATTCATTTATTTTGTAACAAATCCAGTATCTTCAATATACTAGGATGTTGTTATAATAAGTATTCTAGCTACACTAACACACACCTACATCTAATGGTTAAAGAACATACTGTTTCCGTGGATGGCGAATTTCTGCCTCCCGAAACGATGATTGTTCAACATTATTCTAACACCTTCAAAGGTGGCCATTAAGATGACACTATAATTATATATGATATTTAATATGTTTATTTTTTACTTAAGCTTCTGTATTTCTCATTTATGGCGTACCTTTATGGTTTCCATTATGGGTAAACGCGGTATCTTCATTTAAGGAAGTGCAGACTACTGCCCCCTCAAAGTGATTTGATTCGTTAATACCATATGTGGTACATATAAAGGATATATTAAATGGTATTACATATGATACCATACTTTAATTAAAATACTATTATCTATAATTATGTTTTAATTCCATTAAATATGAAATAGAAATGGAAGTAGCGTTCATGCGTACGTACGGCTTACCGTCTCCATGAACGGTACATTTCATTTCTTATCTCAAAATGTTATGTAATATTATAAGTACACATATATAATGGATATATATATGTAATATATTACATCTAAATTGTGGATATCATTCTGGAATTATAACATATATATATCTCTCTCATTTTGTTTTAATTCCATTAATATGACAAAAAAAATGAAAGTAGCGTTCATGCATACGTACTGCCTATCGTCTCCATGAACGGTTCTTTTTGTTTTTTTATCTACAAATGATATTGAATAGTATAAAATGAATATTTAATGGATATATATGATATTATAATCATTAATACTACTCTTTAAATTATTTACTTAAAACTACATGGGCAATCTTTTTTCAAACAAGTTCATTTTTGACTCATGTACTAAACATCAGCAAAAACGTATGATATGAACTAACATTATTAAACAATTATTATAACATTATAATATGTGATATAAACTGAATAATAATCTCTAGAGGAGTTACTTAGGAAATTATTAATTGACCAAAGTTTATTATTCAGGAATATAAAGAAACGAACAAGACAAGTTGGACTTGAGGTAAGGGATCCTACTCCTCTCTTTCTTTTTAAGTACACTCTTTTATATCATTCATTTTAAATCTCATCATTCTTGTTATTGGGATGTTATTTAATTTAGTCTTACTGTAATTTTTATGTTCATTTGATGAGAGACCCTATTCTCTCTCATCAATCCATTTTGGAAGTTTTGAGTGGCGCCGTTAGGCTGCCAAATTTTCGTAAGAGATCTATCCTCTCTCTATCTTTTTAAGTACTCCCCTTTATGTCACTTATTTTAAGCTCCTCTTTGTTATGTTGGGGGATGTTCTTCTATATTCCTCTTTCTGTAAATTTTATTTTAATATGATGAGATACCCTATTTGATCTCATAAATCCATTTTTGGAAGTTTTAAGTGGTGCAGATAGTCTGCCGAGTTTTCATAAGGGATTTTTCATCTCACTTTTATTCCCATGAGATTTGTGCTACATTTTACACCATTTCCTTTGAGTTGTATATGTACTGCCCATTATTCTACTATTTGTGTAATATACTTTCATTTATGAGTATTTACATCAATGTTGTATTGTCCTTCTTTCATGGGGTGTATGTTTCGAAATATATCCAAGTCAGTAAGGGAACCTTTCACCCTCCTCTTTTTAAAAGACTTCTTTTGTTGGGTCTTTTAATTTACATATTGTAATGTTGGGATATGTTCTTCTATATCCTTATTGACGTAAATTTTATGTCCAAGTGATGAGATACCCTTTATCTCTCTCATCAACTCTTTTTCTAAAAGTTTATGTGACGCCGTTAGGCTGTCGAATTTTACCAAGGGAACTTCTTAACCCAATTTCGATTTCTTTGGGTTCAACATGTAGTTATTGAATATGTCATCCTTTGAATATTTGTGAATGACCTTTGATTGTTTTACACTCAATATCCACTTATATTGGGTGTATTTATATTTTTCACACATAATTATGTAATTGATTTATCCTTAAACCAAGGATATCATCTTTGTAAGGGACTTCATCTCAATCTCCTTTCATTGAGGAATATTCTGTTTTATACACAACCTTCTTTTATACGGTGTATAAACCCCTTTTACTTTTATGTTTATTCAAAAGGAATCTTTTTTATTTGAAGTGTTTATTAAATGACAAAAGTGAATGTTTTTGTCGTACGTATGCGGCGTCAACGACTTCTCCGCCGCCATGACCATTATTTGAGTTTCGGATTCCTCTACAAGCCATGCCATCTTTTTTAAGAAAAATAAAAACCATGTTTTACTTTTCTTTTATTTTGCTATTGAAAATGGTTTTCATGATGTATTTATATCAATGTGTTGTATTGATATCTTTTTATTGAAAGGTGGAAATGTTATGTTTCCTTTATGCATGTTTTATGTGATAAGATTATGTTATGGTTCTTGGGCTTTGTTATGAAGACGGGTGGTTCCGTGATAAATTAAGGGCGGGTGAGCCTGATATAGCTCTCCAATGCATTGGGTAACATGAAGGAGTAAAACATTAAGGTTTCTCCGAATAGATTTAGGGAATATACTGTGATGGGTATTCCAAACGTAACCAAGAGGGTTACTCCCTATGTAAGAATGTTATGAATGCCTCAAGTTACCTTTATGTCATATTATTTCTATGATTTATTCATGATTTTATGAGGTATGTTAATGTGCTTATGTTTTACGGGTAAAGTATGATTTCATTCTTATGTATACATGTACTCATGTTTCCATTCCATATTTTTTTATATCCCTTACTAAGCTTTTTATGCTCATCCCATGTTTTTGAAATGTCTTTCACAGGTCAAGGGAAGGGTACATGATGTGATGATAGTGTCAAGGATGTTTCAAGAAAGAATCCATGTTTTATTTTAAATATGTTTTCGTTGATGGGAAGAATGAATACTGTCTTTTATGTAACCACTTTGTTTAAATGTGGAATGTAATGCAAGTTTCATGATCTAATTCTCTAAAACTCTAAACCTGAAAAGATCCTAAATGTGTAATCTTGTAATAACTCAAGATTAAATAAGGTTTAAGGTTAGGTCCTTATAGTTGGTATCAATGGTCGGTTTAGATAACTTTAGAGGTTAGGGTATTCTCTAAGCACAAGTGACATTTCCATAATGCTTAGGATTTCAGAAAGAGTCCTAATTTTAGATAAAGTGAATGAGTAAGTATATCTTAGTGTTTATCTTCCTCATTAGTACATGATGGTTATGTTCATATACTCACACTGACCTTTTTGGTTTTAGTAAATGGCTGGATCTAGCAGGCACCAAAGTGACAATGGGTTTGAAGGAAAGTGTGGACGTTCTCTGATTAAGAGACTGGATGAGATGGGGGATTCAATGAGGAATCTCATGGTTGTTCTAAACCAACTATCAAGGATTCATGATCAACCACTTCAACCTCGGTGAGTTCTCTAATGCATCATGTACGAGGTGGCCAACTCGATGTGGAAATTACGGTAATAATTATTAAGGTAACCATTAGGGTTTTTATGATCCTTACTTTTTAGGTTATTATGGGTTACTCTATGATATGATGGAAAATGAAAGGAATGAGAAAAACTTGAGGTTAAAATATGTTATGATCATTTTTGAAGATTTTATCTCGTTTTGGGGGATGTTTTAAGAATTATATAGTATTTGAAAAAGGACAACACGTAGACCGTGTGACAACCCGTCGCGTCGGACAAAGCTGCGCGAATCGAACCCACACCCAAAGTGTGACTGGTATTTATCGCCTACCAGTGGACTACATGAAGTCCCTAGTTATTTTTACTAATTCTTTTTAGTTATATGATTTTATTAATTAAGATTAAGTTGATTTTGGGTTATTTATGAAAATGATTAACCTATCATAGAGGATATGTGATTAGGTTAATTAATTTTCAATACGAGACTTTAAGAGCAACTGATGTTGTTTGGATATAAATGTTACGATTTAACATGAAAGAATATGTGACTAAATCCCTCAAATATTTGGGTTTCAATCTTAGTTAGGTTTACTTTGAAGAATTTAATGGACAAATTGATTATAGAATGGTCCTCGTTGAACTTTGGGTTTTGATGGACAGATTTTAGAGATTAAGAATAGATTTTCTTTTTGTAAAGGGTTATTCTTTTCTGGATTATCTGATCTTGTACTAACCTTTTTGTTTTTGGTTTTGGTTAAAGTATAAATACATGGGATGTATATAGTTCTCTTTTGTGGATTAGGTGATTCTCTAGAAGTTGATTATAGTACTCCTAATGCGAACAAGTCTTCCTAAATACCCGTCTTTTGGAAAAAAAATATGAGTTTGATTAAGGAATCTAGTAAAAGTTTAAAGTCAACATGATAAGTGATTATGTTTCCTAATGAATAAATTCCTCAATAAAAAGTAACTTAAAACAAAAATGTTGACTATTAACTTTTCCTACTGGGGAATCGAATACCGTTTAACCCATCACAAGTTTGTGATTTTCTTGTGGTTAACTTTCTCCTAAACATGTTTTCTATCACTCTCCATTAGAACATGACCCTATGTTTTCTCCTCCATGTTCATGTTTTCATACTTGGAATCCTAGTATGGGTTAACTCGGGTGACCTTTGTACTTATCTTTCTTTATTTTAAAGTGATTGTTTTACCGACTCTTGTTCTGATGTGGGACTTTCAAGGATGTTTCCAATCTCAATTTTAAAAATTGCGAGGACGCAATTCCCAAAAGGGGGGAAGGATGTATCACCCTAGGTAAATAGATAATATGAAATTTTCATATTTATCCATATTTGTGAATAAAATATTAATATGACTTTAAAGGGGAAGCTATGCTCGATGGCGTACCCAACACGCAACAACAAGTTTCTTGGGAATCTTACGTTGCACTCTAATAATAAAACAATATTATTTTAAATGGTAGTTAACATGTAGCCGTTGTATTGGTGGGAATGGATATAAATAACTAAAATATGATTATATATGTTTTTAAACGTTTTTACATTTATCCAATAAAAGATAAAGGCTTAAAATATGGAAAGAATTAAATTTTAGGTGTATATGCCCTAGTTTTCACTAAAGGTTCACTTATTGCCTTTTGATGGAGAACCGTCATTAAATATAGTTTTGTTCACTCTTATAAATTCTATTGGACAAAATAAAACTCTTCTTAAGATTTGGGACATCAAAATTTACTTTGTGTAAATTTTTGGTATCTTTCCGAGAAAGATCATTTTTTAATGAATAGTGTAAAATGTTGTATTTTAATTCAAACCCTATTTTTAATATAATTTATTTATATGATTAGATTTTCTTTTGAATTGGTTATAAAGTTAAATTAGAATATATTTTTACCATTTAATCCAATAGTGGACGATGGAATTAATTTCACTTTGAAATCGGACATAAACTAATGTCAATCTTTTGATACTTTTTGTTTCATAAAAACACGCTATTTGTTTTGACAGTGGGAATTAATTATTAAATTAATTAATGCAACTTATATGTTTTAAATTTTGTAAAATAGACATCATTTTTGAATTCGGAATATCAAATATAGCTTAGGGTGAATTTTTGGTAATTTTTTGAAAAACCTCAATTTTTTATGAATAGTTAAACCACTAAGTGGTACTTATAAAAACTGATTTTCCATTTAAATGAAATTTTGCCACCTTTGTGTTTTGAATTTAAAAAATCCGACATACATGGTTTTAATTAAGAAGTAAAATTTGGTTCAATGGGATTAAAATAATTTTTTGGTGAATAGTAACTTATTAAGTTTTTAATCGTGATTAGCGGTAATTAGTGTAGTTTAAGGTAAGAATAATGTTTTAATAAACTGAAATGACCTAGACACATGTCCTACCCTCATTGGATGTGTCATGGCCGACCAAGAAAATCCATGGGTCAACTTGGGGACCCCATGGATCCACTTTGGTTGGAAAATGACATAAATACCTTTTTATTTAATGATAAAGTAAAAATGACACAAAATGATATGTTTTACTAAAACAATTTTTACATGGGGTTATACAAGTCATATGTTTTACTATAAATAGTAATTGGAAAGATAAAAAGATTTAATACATCATAGTATTTGTTTTATAATTTTTTAGGCATTAAATAAATTAAATTATTTATGACATCATGATGATGCAGCGATGACCTCATTATTTAACGATTTAAATAAAATGGAAATATAATGTAATATATAAGACCTACACATGTCCAAAACCTATTGTATGAGTTTATTTCGAACCCTTATCACCTTATCCATAAAATACATCAATGGGGGACCTTTAAAATCCGAAACGCTTTTGAAAATAAAGTAACATTTTGTAACTTTACAAGAGTGTCCCTCCTCTCCTCTTATAAAAGGCCCCCACCTCTAGCTCCTTACCCACACTCCCAAAGCCTTTGGATTGGCCAAAACCTGCCCATTTTGTCTCTCCACTTCCCTCTCTTACTCGTTGAAGCCTCACTTTGGGCAGAAGTCTTCCCAAGGAAGCCTTTGAGCTCAAACCAAAGGGAGTTACCCGATTTTAAGGTAATGTCTTCAGTTGTGTCCTTTTGTTTTTATTTTGCTTCTCCAACCCCCTAAACTCTTTTTATTCATTTATTTTGTAACAAATCCAGTATCATCAGTATACTCGGATGTTTTTATAAGAAGGATTCAAGATACACTTACACACACCTACATCTAATGGTTAAAGAAAATATTGTTTCCGTGGATGGCGAATTTCTGCCTCCCGAAGCGATGATTGTTCAACATTCTTCTAACACCTTCAAAGGTGGCCATTAAGATGACACTATATTTATATATGAAATCTAATATGTTTATGTTTTACTTAAGCTTATGTATTTTTCATTTATGGCGTACCTTTATGGTTTCCATTATGGGTAAACATGATATCTTCATTTAAGGAAATGCGGACTACCGCCCCCTCAAAGTGATTTGATTCGTTAATACCATATGTGGTACGTATAAAGGATATATTTAATGATATTACATATGATACCATACTGTAATTAAAATACTATTATCTATCATTATGTTTTAATTCCATTAAATATGAAATATAAATGGAAGTAGCGTTCATGCGTACGTACGGCTTACCGTCTCCATGAACGGTACATTTCATTTCTTATCTCAAAATGTTATGTAATATTATAAGTACATATATATAATGGATATATATATGTAATATATTACATATAAATTATGGATATCATTATGGAATTATAAAATATATATATATATCTCTCATTTTCTTTTAATTCCATTAATATGACAAAAAATGAAAGTAGCGTTCGCGCGTACGTACGGCCTACCGTCTCCATGAAAAGTGATTTTCGTTTTTTATCTCCAAATGATATGGAATAATATAAAATGAATATTTACTGGATATATATGATATTTTAATCATTAATACTATTCTGTAAATTATTTAATTATAACTACATGGGCAATCTTTTTTCAAACAAGTTCATTTTTGACTCATGTACCAAACATCGGCAAAAACGTCTGATGTGAACTAACATTATTAAACAATTATTATAACATTATAATATGTGATATGAACTTAATAATAATCTATAAAGGAGGTACTTATTAAATTATTAATTGACCAAAGTTTATTATTCAGGAATATAAAGAAACGAACCAGACAAGTTGGACTTGAGGTAAGGGATCCTACTCCTCTCTTTCTTTTTAAGTACACTCTTTTATATCATTACTTTTAAACATCATATTTCTTGTTATTGGGATGTTCTTTTATATTAGTCTTAGTGTAATTTTTATGTTTATATGATGAGAGGCCCTATTCTCTCTCATCAATCCATTTGGGAAGTTTTGAGTGGTGCCGTTAGGCTGCCGAATTTTCGTAAGAGATCTATCCTCTCTCTGTCTTTTTAAGTACTCCCCTTTATGTCACTTCTTTTAATCTCCTCTTTGTTATGTTGGGGGATGTTCTATTATATTCCTATTCCTGTAAATTTTATTTTAATATGATTAGAGACCCTATTTGATCTCATAAATCCATTTTTGGAAGTTTTAAGTGGCGCCGATAGGCTGCCGAGTTTTCGTAAGGGATTTTTCATATCACTTTTATTCCCGTGATATTTGTGCTACATTTGCCACCGTTTCCTTTGAGTGGTATATGTACTGCCAATTATTCTACTATTTGTGTAATATACTTTCGTTTATGATTATTTACATCAATGTTGTATTGTCCTTCTTTCATGGGGTGTATGTTTCGAAAGATACCCAAGTCAGTAAGGGAACCTTTCACCCTCCTCTTTTTAAAAGACTTCTTTTGTTGGGTCTTTTAATTTACATATTGTAATGTTGGGATATGTTCTTATATATCCTTATTGACGTAAATTTTATGTCCAAGTGATGAGATACCCTTTATCTCTCTCATCAACTCTTTTTCTAAAATTTTATGTGACGCCGTTAGGCTGTCAAATTTTACCAAGGGAACTTCTTAACCCAATTTCGATTTCTTTGGGTTCAACATGTAGTTATTGAACATGTCATACTTTGAATATGTGTGAATGACCTTTGATTTTTTTACACTCAATATCCACTTATATTGGGTGTATTTATATTTTTCACACATAATTATGTAATTGATTTATCCTTAAACCAAGGATATCGTCTTTGTAAGGGACTTCATCTCAATCTCCTTTCATTGAAGCATATTCTGTTTTATACACAACCTTCTTTTATACGGTGTATAAACCCCGTTGAATTTTACGTTTATTCAAAAGGAATCTTTTTTATACGAAGTGTTTGTTAAATGACAAAATGGAATGTTTTTGTCGTACATATACGGCGACAACGACTTCTCCACCGCCGTGACCATTATTTGAGTTTCGGCTTCCTCTACAAGCCATTCCATCTTTTTAAAAGAAAAATAAATACCATGTTTTACTTTTATTTTATTTTGGTATTGAAAATGGTTTTCATGATGTATTTATATCAATGTGTTGTATTGATATCTTGTTATTGAAAGGTGGAAATGTTATGTTTCCTTTATGCATGTTTTATGTGATAAAATTATGTTATGGTTCTTGGGAATTGTTATAAAGATGGGTGGTTTCGTGATAAACTAAGGGCGGGCGAGCCCGATATAGCTCTCCAATGCATTGGGTAATGTGAAGGAGTAAAACGTTAAGGTTTCTCTGAAGAGATTTAGGGAATATACTGTGATGGGTATTCCAAACGTAACCAAGAGGGTTACTCCCTACGTAAGAATGTTATGAATGACTCTAGTTACCTTTATGTCATATGATTTATATGATTTATTCATGATTTTATGAGGTATGTTAAAGTTCTTATGTTTTACGGGTAAAGTATGATTTCATTCTTATGTATACATGTACTCATGTTTCCTTTCCATATTATTTATATCCCTTACTGAGCTTTTTAATGCTCATCCCATGTTTTTGAAATGTTTTTCATAGGTCAAGGGAAAGTTACATGATGTGATGATAGTGTCAAGGATGTGTCAAGAAAGAATCCATGTTTTATTTTAAATATGTTTCCATTGATGGGAAGAATGAATACTGCCTTTTATGTAACTACTTTGTTTAAATGTGGAATGTAATGCAAGTTTCATGACCTAATTCTCTAAAACTATAAACCTGAAAAGATCCTCAATGTGTAATCCTGTGATAACTCAAGATTAAGTAAGGTTTATGGCTGGGGCCTTATAGTTGGTATGAAAGGTCGGTTTAGATAACTTTATAGGTTAGGGTATTATCTAAGCACAAGTGAAATTACCATAATGGTTAGGATTTCAGAAAGAGTCCAAGTTTTAGATAAAGTGAATGAGTAAGTATATATTAGTGTTTATATTCCTCATTAGTACATGATGGTTATGTTGATATACTCACACTGACCTTTTTGGTTTTAGTAAATGGCTGGATCTAGCAGGCACCAAAGTGACAATGGGTTTGAAGGAAACTGTGGCGGTTCTCTGATTAAGAGACTGGATGAGATGGGGGATTCAATGAGGAATCTCATGGTTGTTATAAACCAACTATCAACGATTCATGATCAACCACTTCAACCTCGGTGAGTTCTCTAATGCATCATGTACAAGATGGCCAACTCTATGTGGAAATTCAGGTAATAATTATTAAGGTAACCATTAGGGTTTATATGATCCTTAATTTTTAGGTAATTATGGGTTACTCTATGATATGATGGAAAATGAAAGGAATGAGATAAACTTGAGGTTAAAATATGTTATGATCGTTTTTTAAAATTTTATCTAATTTTGGGGGATGTTTTAAGAATTATATTGTTTTGGAAAAAGGACAACACGCAGACCGTGTGACAACCCGTCGCGTCGGGCAGAGCTGCGGGAATCGAACCCACAACCAAAGTGTGACTGGTATTTATCTCTTACCACTGGACTACGTGAAGTCCCTGGTTAGTTTGACTGATTCTTTTAGTCATATGATTTTATTAATTAAGAGTAATTTGATTTTTGGTTATTTATGAAAATGATTAACCTATCATGGAGGATATGTGATTAGGTTAATTACTTTTCAATACGAGACTTTAAGAGCAACTGATGTTGTTTGGAGATAAATGTTATGATTTAACATGGAAGAATATGTAAATAAATCCCTAAAATATTTGGGTTTCAATCATAATTTGGTTTACTTTGTTGAATTTTATGTACAAATTGATTATAGAATGGTCCTCGTTGAACTTTGGGTTTTGTTGGACAAATTTTGGAGATTAAGAATAGATTTTCTTTTTCTAAAGGGTTATCCTTTTCTGGATTATCTGATCTTATACTAACCTTTTTGGTTTTGGTTTTGGTTAAAGTCTAAAGACATGGTAAGTATATAGTTCTCTTTTGTGGATTAGGTGATTCTCTAAAAGTTTATTATAGTACTCTTAATGCGAACAAGTCTTCCTAAATACTCGTCTTTTGGAAAAAATATGAGTTTGATTTAGGAATCTATTAAAAGTTTAAAGTCAACATGATATGTGATTATGTTTCCTTATGAATAAATTCCTCAATAAAAATTAACTTAAAACAAAAATGTTGTCTATTAACTTTTCCTACTGGGGAATCGAATACCGTTTAACCCATCACAAGTTGGTGATTTTCTTGTGGTTAACTTTCTCCAAAACATGTTTTCTATCACTCTCCATCAGAACATGACCCTATGTTTTCTCCTCCGTGTCCTTGTTTTCATACTTTGAATCCTAGTATGGGTTAACTCAGGTGACCTTTGTACTTATCTTTCTTTATTTTAAAGTGATTGTTTTACCGACTCTTGTTCCGATGTGGGACTTTCAAGGATGTTTCCAAGCTCAATTTTAAAAATTGCGAGGACGCAATTCCCAAAAGGGGGGAAGGATGTAACACCCCAGGTAAATAGAGAATATTACATTTTCATATTTATCCATATTTTTGAATAAAATATTAATATGAATTTAAAGGGGACACTATGCTCGATGGCGTACCCAACACGCAACAACGAGTTTCTTGGGAATCTTACGTTGCACTCTAATAATAAAATAATTTTATTTTAAATGGTAGTTAACATGTAGCCGTTGTATTGGCGGGAATGGATAGAAATAACTAAAATATGATTATATATGTTTTGAAATGTTTTTACATTTATCCAATAAAAGATAAAGTCTTAAAATACGGAAAGAATTAAATTTTAGGCGTATATGCCCTAGTTTTCACTAAAGGTTCACTTATCGCCTTTTGATGGAGAACCATCATTAAATATAGTTTTGTTCACTCTTATACATTCTATTGGACCAAATAAAACTCTTCTTAATAATTGGGACATCAAAATTTAATTTGTTTAAATTTTTTGTATCTTTCCGATAAAGTTCATTTTTTAATGAATAGTGTAAAATGTTGTATTTTAATTCAAAACCTCTTTTTAGTCTCATTTATTTATATGATTAGATTATATTTTGAATTGGTTTTAAAGTGAAATTAGAATATATTTTTAGAATTTAATTCAATAGTGGACGATGGAATTAATATCACTTTGAAATCGGTCTTAAACTAATGTCAATCTTTTGATACTTTTTGTTTCATAAAAACACGCTATTCGTTTTGACAGCGGGAATTAATTATTAAATTATTTAATGAAACTTATATGTTTTGAATTATTTAAAAGAGGCATCATTTTTGAATTCATAATATCAAATATATCTTACGGTGAATGTTTGGTAATTTTCTAAAAAACCTCAATTTTTGATGAATAGTATAACCACTAAGTGGTACTTATAAAAACTAATTTTCCGTTTAAATGAAATTTTGCCACCTTTGTGTTTTGAATTTCAAAAATCCGACATACATGGTTGTCATTAAGAAGTAAAATGTGGTTCAATGGGATTAAAATAATTTTTTGGTGAATAGTAACTTATTAAGTTTTTAATCGCGATTAGAGGTAATTAGTGTAGTTTAAGGTAAGAATAATGTTTTAATAAAATGAAATGACCTAGACACATGTCCTAACCTCATTGTATGTGTCATGGCCGACCAAAAAAATCCATGGGTCAACTTGGGGACCCCATGGATCCACTTTGGTTGGAAAATGACATAAATACCTTTTTATTTAATGATAAAGTAAAAATGACACAAACATGAGATGTTTTACTAAAACCATTTTAACATGGGGTTATACAAGTCATATTTTTTACTATAAATAGTCATTGGAAAGATAAAAAGATTTTCTATATAATATTAGTTTTTTTATAATTTTTTAGACATTAAATAAATTAAATTATTTATGACATCATGATGATGCAGCGATGACCTCATTATTTATCGATTTAAATAAAATGGAAAGATAATGTAATATCTAAGACCTACACATGTCAAAAACCTATTGGATGAGTGTATTTAGAACCCTTATCACCTTGTCCTCTAAATACATCAATGTGGGACCTTTAAAATCCGAAACTCTTTTGAAAATAAAGTAACATTTTGTAACTATACAAGAGTGCCCCTCCTCTCCTCTTATAAAAGGCCCCCACCTCTACCTCCTTACCCACACTCCCAAAGCCATTGGCTCGGAAAAAACCTACCAATTTTGTCTCTCCACTTCCCTCTATTACTCATTGAAGCCTCAATTTGGGCAGAAGTCTTCCCAAGGAAGCCTTTGAGCTCAAACCAAAGGGAGTTACCTGATTTTAAGGTAATGTCTTCACTTGTGTCCTTTTGTTTTTATTTTCCTTCTCCAACCCCCTAAACTCTTTTTATTCATTTATTTTGTAAAAAATACAGTATATTCAATATACTAGAATGTGGTTATAATAATTATTCGAGCTACACTTACACACACCTACATCTAATGGTTAAACAACATACTGTTTCTGTGGATGGCGAATTTCTGCCTCCCGAAATGGTGATTGTTCAACATTCTTCAAACACCTTAAAAGGTGGCCATTAAGATGACACTATATTCATATATGATATTTAATAGGTTTATGTTTTACTTAAGCTTCTGTATTTTTCATTTATGGTGTACCTTTATGGTTTCCATTATTGGTAAACGCGATATCTTCATTTAAGGAAGTGCGGACTACCGCCCCCTCAAAGTGATTTGATTCGTTAATACCATATGTGGTACGTATAAATTATATATTTAATGATATTACATATGATACCATACTATAATTAAAATACTATTATATATAATTATGTTTTAATTTCATTAAATAAGAAATAGAAATGGAAGTAGCGTTCATGCATACGTACGGTTTACCATCTCCATGAAGGGTACATTTCATTTCTTATCTCAAAATGTTATGTAATATTATAAGTACATATATATAATGGATATATATATATGTAATATATTACATCTAAATTATGGATATAATTCTGTAACTATAACATATATATCTCTCTCATTTTGTTTTAATTCCATTAATATGACAAAAAATGAAAGTAGTGTTCATGCGTACGTACGGCCTACCGTCTTCATGAACGGTGCTTTTCGTTTTTTTTTTCTCCAAATGATATGGAATAGTATAAAATGAATATTTACTGGATATATATGATATTTTAAGCATTAATACTATTCTGGAAATTATTTACTTATAACTACATGGGCAATCTTTTTTCAAACAAGTTCATTTTTGTCTCAGGTACCAAACATCGGCAAAAACGTCTGATATGAACTAACATTATTAAAAAATTATTATAACATTATAATATGTGATATGAAATGAATAATAATCTATAAAGGAGGTACTTAGGAAATTATTAATTGACCAAAGTTTATTATTCAGGAATATAAAGAAACTAACAAGACAAGTTGGACTTGAGGTAAGGGATCCTACTCCTCTCTTTCTTTTTAAGTACACTCTTTTATATCATTAATTTTAAAGCTCATATTTCTTGTTATGGGGATGTTATTTTATATTAATCTTACTGTAATTTTTATGTTCATATTATGAGAGACCCTATTCTCTCTCATCAATCAATTTTGGAAGTTTTCAGTGGCGCCGTTAGGCTGCCGAATTTTCGTATGAGATCTATCCTCTCTCTATCTTTTTAAGTACTCCCCTTTATGTCACTTATTTTAATCTCATCTTTGTTATGTTGAGGGATGTTATTTTATATTACTATTTCTGTACATTTTATTGTAATATGATGAGAGACCCTATTTGATCTCATAAATCCATTTTTGGAAGTTTTAAGTGGCGCCCCTAGGCTGGCGAGTTTTCGTAAGGGATTTTTCATCTCACTTTTATTCCCGTGAGATTTGTGCTACATTTTCCACCATTTCCTTTGAGTGGTATATGTACTGCCCATTATTCTAATCTTTGTGTAATATACTTTCGTTTATGAGTATTTACATCAATGTTGTATTGTCCTTCTTTCATGGGGTGTATGTTTCGAAAGATACCCAAGTCAGTAAGGGAACCTTTCACCCTCCTCTTTTTAAAAGACTTCTTTTGTTGGGTATTTTAATTTACATATTGTAATGTTGGGATATGTTCTTATATATCCTTATTGATGTAAATTTTATGTCCAAGTGATGAGATACCCTTTATCTCTCTCATCAACTCTTTTTCTAAAATTTTATGTGACGCCGTTAGGCTGTCGAATTTTACCAAGGGAACTTCTTAACCCAATTTCGATTTCTTTGGGTTCAACATGTTGTTATTGAATATGTCATCCTTTCAATATGTGTGAATGACCTTTGATTGTTTTACACTCAATATCCACTTATATTGGGTGAATTTATATTTTTCACACATAATTATGTAATTGATTTATCCTTAAACCAAGGATACCGTCTTTGTAAGGGACTTCGTCTCAATCTCCTTTAATTGAGACATATTCTATTTTATACACAACCTTCTTTTATACGGTGTATAAACCCCTTTGAATTTTACGTTTATTCAAAAGAAATATTTTTTATATGAAGTGTTTATTAAACAACAAAATGGAATGTTTTTGTCGTACGTATGTGGCGACAATGACTTCTCTGCCGTCATGACCATTATTTGAGTTTTCGCTTCCTCTACAAGCCATACCATCTTTTTAAAAGAAAAATAAATACCATGTTTTACTTTTCTTTTATATTGGTATTGAAAATGGTTTTCATGGTGTATTTATGTCAATGTGTTGTATTGATATCTTGTTATTGAAAGGTGGAAATGTTATGGTTCTTGGGCATTGTTATGATGACGGGTGGTTCCGTGATAAACTAAGGGCGGGTGAGCCCGATATAGCTCTCCAATGCATTGGGTAATGTGAAGGAGTAAAACGTTAAGGTTTCTCTGAAGAGATTTAGGGAATATACTGTGATGGGTATTCCAAACGTAACCAAGAGAGTTACTCCCTACGTAAGAATGTTATGAATGCCTCAAGTTACCATTATGTCATATGATTTCTATGATTTATTCATGATTTTATGAGGTATGTTAAAGTTCTTATGTTTTACGGGTAAAGTATGATTTCATTCTTATGTATACATGTACTCATGTTTCCTTTCCATATTTTTTATATCCCTTACTGAGATTTTTATGCTCATCCCAAGTTTTTGAAATGTTTTTTATAGGTCAAGGGAAGGTTACATGATGTGATGATAGTGTCAAGGATGTTTCAAGAAAAAATCCATGTTTTATTTTAAATATGTTTCCGTTGATGGGAAGAATGAATACTTTCTTTTATATAACCACTTTGTTTAAATGTGGAATGTAATGCAAGTTTCATGATCTATTTCTCTAAAACTCTAAACCTAAAAAGATCCTCAATGTGTAATCTTGTAATAACTCATGATTAAGTAAGGTTTAAGGCTGGGTCCTTATAGTTTGTATCAAAGGTCCGTTTAGAAAACTTTAGAGGTTAGGGTATTCTCTAAGCACAAGTGACATTACCATAATGGTTAGGATTTCAGAAAGATTCCTAGTTTTAGATAAAGTGAATTAGTAAGTATATATTAGTATTTATCTTCCTAATTAATACATGATGGTTATGTTGATATACTCACACTGACCTTTTTGGTTTTAGTAAATGGCTGGATCTAGCAGGCACCAAAGTGACAATGGGTTTGAAGGAAACTGTGGTGGTTCTCTGATTAAGAGACTGGATGAGATGGGGGATCTAATGAGGAATCTCATGGTTGTTCTAAACCAACTATCAAGGATTCATGATCAACCACTTCAACCTCGGTGATTTCTCTAATGCATCATGTACAAGATGTCCAACTTGATGTGGAAATTCGGGTAATAATTATTAAGGTAACCATTAGGGTTTATATGATCCTTAGTTTTTAGGTAATTATGGGTTACTCTATGATATGATGGAAAATGAAAGGAATGAGATAAACTTGAGGTTAAAATATTTTATAATAATTTTTGAATATTTTATCTCGTTTTGGGGGATGTTTTAAGAATTATATAGTTTAGGAAAAAGGACAACACGCAGACCGTGTGACAACCCGTCACGTCGGACAAAGCTGCGGGAATCGAACCCACAACCAAAGTGCGACTGGTATTTATTGCCTACCACTGGACTACGTGAAGTCCCTGGTTAGTTTGACTGATTATTTTTAGTTACATGATTTTATGAATTAAGAGTAAGTTTATTTTGGGTTATTTATGAAAATGATTAACCTATCATGGAGGATATGTTATTAGGTTAATTACTTTTCAATACAAGACTTTAAGAGCAACTGATGTTGTTTGGAGATAAATGTTACGATTTAACATGGAAGAATATGTGACTAAATCCCTAAAATATTTGGGTTTCAATCTTAGTTTGGTTTACTTTGAAGAATTTTATGTTCAAATTGATTATAGAATGGTCCTCGTTGAACTTTGGATTTTGTTGGACAAATTTTGGAGATTAAGAATAGATTTTCTTTTTGTAAAGGGTTATCCTTTTCTGGATTATCTGATCTTGTACTAACCTTTTTGGTTTTTGTTTTGGTTAAAGTCTAAATACATGGGAAGTATATAGTTCTCTTTGGTGGATTAGGTGATTCTCTATAAGTTGATTATAATACTCTTAATGCGAACAAGTCTTCCTAAATACTCATCTTTTGGAAAAAATATGAGTTTGATTAAGGAATCTAGTAAAAGTTTAAAGTCAACATGATAAGTGATTATGTTTCCTTATGAATAAATTCCTCAATAAAAAGTAACTTAGAACAAAAATGTTGTCTATTAACTTTTCCTACTGGGGAATCGAATACCGTTTAACCCATTACAAGTTTGTGATTTTCTTGTGGTTACCTTTCTCCTAAATATGTTTTCTATCACTCTCCATCAGAACATGACCCTATGTTTTCTCCTCCATGTCCATGTTTTCATACCTGGAATCCTAGTATGGGTTAACTTGGGTGACCTTTGTACTTATCTTTCTTTATTTTAAAGTGATTGTTTTACCGACTCTTGTTCCGATGTGGGACTTTCAAGGATGTTTCCATGCTCAATTTTAAAAATAGCGAGGATGCAATTCCCAAAAGGGGGGAAGGATGTAACACCCCAGGTAAATAGAGAATATGGAATTTTCATATTTATCCATATTTGTGAATAAAATATTAATATTACTTTAAAGGGGACACTATGCTCGATGGCGTACCCAACACGCAACAACGAGTTTCCTGGAAATCTTACGTTGCACTCTAATAATAAAATAATATTATTTTAAATGGTAGTTAACATGTAGCCATTGTATTGGAGAGAATGGATATAAATAACTAAAATATGATTATATATGTTTTTAAATGTTTTTACATTTATCCAATAAAAGATAAAGTCTTAAAATACGGAAAGAATTCAATTTTAGGCGTATATGCCCTAATTTTCACTAAAGGTTCACTTATCGCCTTTTGATGGAGAACCGTCATTAAATATAGTTTTGTTCACTCTTATACATTATTTTTTACCAAGTAAAACTCTTCTTAAGAATTTGGACACCAAAATTTACTTTGTGTTAATTTTTGGTATCTTTCCGATAAAGTTCATTTTTTAATGAATAGTGTAAAATGTTGTATTTTAATTCAAAACCTCTTTTTAATATAATTTATTTATATGATTATATTATCTTTTGAATTGGTTTTAAAGTGAAATTAGAATATATTTTTACCATTTAATCCAATAGTGGACGATGGAATTAATTTCACTTTGAAATCGGACTTAAACTAGTGTCAGTCTTTTGATAATTTTTGTTTCATAAAAACACGCTATTTGTTTTGACATCGGGATTTAATTATTAAATTAATTAATGCAACTTATATGTTTTGAATTTTGTAAAATATACATCATTTTTGAATTCAGAATATCAAATATAGCTTTGGGTGAATTTTTGGTAATTTTCTGAAAAACCTCAATTTTTGATGAATCGTGAAACCACTAAGTGGTACTTATAAAAACTGATTTTCCGTTTAAATGAAATTTTTCCACCATTGTGTTTTGAATTTCAAAAATCCCACATACATGGTTTTCATTAAGAATTAAACTGTGGTTCAATGGGATTAAAATAATTTTTTGGTGAATAATAACTTATTAAGTTTTTAATCGCGATTAGAGGTAATTAGTGTAGTTTGACGTAAGAATAATGTTTTAATAAAATGAAATGACCTAGAAACATGTCCTACCCTCATTGGATGTGTCATGGCCGACCAATAAAATCCATGGGTCAGCTTGGGGACCCCATGGATCCACTTTGGTAGGAAAAAGACATAAATACCTTTTTATTTAATGATAAAGTAAAAATGACTCAAACATGAGATGTTTTACTAAAACAATTTTTACATGGGGTTATGAAAGTCATATTTTTGACTATAATTACTCATTGTAAATATAAAAAGATTTCATAAATCATAGTATTTTGTTTATAATTTTTTAGACATTAAATAAATTAAATTATTTATAACATCATGATGATGCAACGATGACCTCATTATTTAATGATTTAAATAAAATGGAAAGATAATGTAATATCTACGATCTAAACATGTACAAAACCTATTGGATGAGTGGATTTCGAACCCTTATCACCTTATACTCGAAATACATCAATGTGGGACCATTAAAATCCGAAACCCTTTTGAAAATAAAGTAACATTTTGTAACTTTACAAGAGTGCCCCTCCTCTCCTCTTATAAAAGGCCCCCACCTCTACCTCCTTACCCACACTCCCAAGCCTTTGACTTGGCCAAATCTTTCCCATTTTCTCTCTCCACTTACCTTTATTACTCCTTCAAGCCTCACTTTGGGTAGAAGTCTTCCCAAGGAAGCCTTTGAGCTCAAACCAAAGGGAGTTACCCGATTTTAAGGTAATGTCTTCACTTGTGCCCTTTTGTTTTTATTTTGCTTCTCCAACCCCCTAAACTATTTTTATTCATTTATTTTATAACAAATACAGTATCTTCAATATACTAGGATGTTTTTATAAGAAGTATTCGAGCTAAAATTACACACACCTACATCTAATGGTTAAAGAACATACTGTTTCCGTGGATGGCGAATTTCTGCGTCCCGAAACGATGATTGTTCAACATACTTCTATCAATTTCAAAGGTGGCCATTAAGATGACACTATATTTATATATGATATTTAATATGTTTATGTTTTACTTAAGCTTCTGTATTTTTTATTTATGGCATACCTTTATGGTTTCCATTATGGGTAAACGCGATATCCTCATTTAAGGAAGTGCGGACTACCGCCCCCTCAAAGTGATTTGATTCGTTAATACCATATGTGGTACGTATAAAGGATATATTTAATGATATTATATATGATACCATACTGTAATTAAAATACTATTATCTATCATTATGTTTTAATTCCATTAAATATGAAATAGAAATGGAAGTAGCGTTCATGCATACGTACGGCTTACTGTCTCCATGAACGGTACATTTCATTTCTTATCTAAAAATGTTATGTAATATTATAAGTACATATATATAATGGATATATATATGTAATATATTACATCTAAATTATGGATATAATTCTGGAATTATAACATATATATATCTCTCCCATTTTGTTTTAATTCCATTAATATGACAAAAAAATGAAAGTAGCGTTCATGCGTACGTACGGCCTACCGTCTCCATGAACGGTGCTTTTCGTTTTTTTATCTCCAAATGATATGGAATAGTATAAAATGAATATTTACTGGATATATATGATATTTTAATCATTAATACTATTCTGGAAAATATTTCCTTATAACTACATGGGCAATCTTTTTTCAAACAAGTTCATTTTTGACTCATGTACCAAACATCGGCAAAAACGTCTGATATGAACTAACATTATTAAACAATTATTATAACATTATAATATGTGATATGAACTGAATAATAATCTATGAAGGAATTACATAGGCAATTATTAATTGACCAATGTTTATTATTCAGGAATATAAAGAAACGAACAAGACAAGCTAGACTTGAGGTAAGGGATCCTACTCCTCTCTTTCTTTTTAAGTACACTCTTTTATATCATTCCTTTTAAAGCTCATATTTCTTGTTATTGGGATGTTATTTTATATTAGTCTTACTGTAATTTTTATGTTCATATGATTAGATACCCTATTCTCTCTCATCAATCCATTTTGGAAGTTTTGAGTGGCGCCGTTAGGCTGCCGAATTTTCGTAAGAGATCTATCCTCTCTCTATCTTTTTAAGTACTCCCCTTTATGTCACTTCTTTTAAGCTCCTCTTTGTTATGTAGGGGGATGTTATTTTATATTCCTCTTGCTGTATATTTTATTGTAATATGATGAGATACCCTATTTGATCTCATAAATCAATTTTTGGAAGTTTTAAGTGGCGCCGATAGGCTGCTGAGTTTTCGTAAGGGATTTTTCATCTCACTTTTATTCCCATGAGATTTGTGCTACATTTGCCACCATTTCCTTTGGGTGGTATATGTACAACAAATTATTCTACTATTTTTATAATATAATTTCGTTTATTATTATTTACATCAATGTTGTATTGTCCTTCTTTCATGGGGTGTATGTTTCGAAAGATACCCAAGTCAGTAAGGGAACCTTTCACCCTCCACTTTTTAAAAGACTTCTTTTGTTGGGTCTTTTAATTTACATATTTTAATGTTGGTATATGTTATTATATATACTTATTGAGTTAAATTTTATGTCCAAGTGATGAGATACCCTTTATCTCTCTCATCAACTCTTTTTCTAAAATTTTATGTGACGCCGTTATGCTGTCGAATTTTACCAAGGGAACTTCTTAACCAAATTTCGATTTCTTTGGGTTCAACATGTAGTTATTGAATATTTCATCCTTTGAATATGTATGAATGACCTTTGATTGTTTTACACTCAATATCCACTTATATTGGGTGTATTTATATTTTTCGCACATAATTATGTAATTGATTTATCCTTAAACCAAGGATACCATCTTTGTAAGGGACTTCGTCTCAATCTCCTTTCATTGAGGCATATTCTGTTTTATACACAACCTTCTTTTATACGGTGTATAAACCCCTTTGAATTTTACGTTTATTCAAAAGGAATGTTTTTTATACGAATTGTTTATTAAACGACAAAAGTGATTGTTTTTTTCTTACGTATGCGGCGACAACGACTTCTCCGCCGCCGTGACCATTATTTTAGTTTCAGCTTCCTCTACAAGCCATACCATCTTTTTAAAAGAAAAATAAATACCATTTTTTACTTTTATTTTATTTTGGTATTGAAAATGGTTTTCATGATGTATTTATATCAATGTGTTGAATTGAAATCTTGTTATTGAAAGGTGGATATGTTATGTTTCCTTTATGCATGTTTCATGTGATAAGATTATGTTATGGTTCTTGGGAATTGTTATGAAGACGGGTGGTTCTATGATAAAATAAGGGCAGGTGAGTCCGATATAGCTCTCCAATTCATTGGGTAACGCAAAGGAGTAAAACGTTAAGGTTTCTCCGAAGAGATTTAGGGAATATACTGTGATTGGTATTCCAAATGTAACCAGGAGGGCTACTCCCTACTTAAGAATGTTATGAATGCCTCAAGTTACCTTTATGTCATATGATTTATATGATTTATTCATGATTTTATGAGGTATGTTAAAGTGCTTATGTTTTACGAGTAAATTATGATTTCATTCTTATGTATACATGTACTCATGTTTCCTTTCCATATTTTTATATCCCTTACTGAGCTTTTTATGCTCATCCCAAGTTTTTGAAATGTTTTCCACAGGTCAAGGGAAGGGTACATGATGTGATGATAGTGTCAAGGATGTGTCAAGAAAGAATCCATGTTTTATTTTAAATATGTTTCCATTGACGGGAAGAATGAATATTGTCTTTCATGTAACCACTTTGTTTAAATGTGGAATGTAATGCAAGTTTCATGATCTAATTCTATAAAACTCTAAACGTGATAAGATCCTCAATGTGTAATCTTATAATAACTCAAGATTAAGTAAGGTTTAAGGCTGGGTCCTTATACTAGGGGTTCGGTTCCAACTGTCGAAGTGACAACTAGTGTCAAGGGGTATTATGTAGTGGAACTCCCTATACAAACATCATGGCCAAGTCTTACCCAAATTTTTTTCCTTTATAATTCTTCTTCCCTTAAATAATCCATTAATTTCCAACTTGTTATCACTATTCAAACCGACTAACATGCTTTTATTTCAATAAGTTCTTGAGGGGGTGTGCTCTTAGAAATAGGCCATGGCAGGTGAACCCAGGGCACCTCATTAAATGGTAGTGCTAGCTCTTGTGGATCTAGTATTCCAAGATGAACCTACCTTGGTCCCAGTAGGGTAGCCCATGGTGATGGTGGGTTATTCCACTGGAGTTTTGGATCCTAAAGATAGTGGAAGTAGATCCATAAACAAAGGGTGACAGGAATACGACCCCATCTTGACATGGAGCATGACTCATCCAAGAGGATCTCAGAGGAGGACTTTCTTCTTCTATCCTCATGTATTTCTAATAATATGAACATTTTTCACTTTATGAACTAGAATATTCTAGGTCTATAATTGTTAAAGAGAACCATATTTTCCAGAAATGTTCATAGAGGAGCATACGACACATCATTACCCACACTCCATAAACATATCGGGTAGGACATATAGGTTCCCTCATCCACTAGTTGTGGAACATGTGAACCGATGGGGTGAACACCTGCATCCTCTGCATGTTCTTCCAGGACTACCTCACTGAGTGACTGTTTGTGGAGAGTCAAAAAATTTACTTCTCTTCGAATATGGAGAAATTTGATGGAACTCATTAGATTTAGGAGGCCAAAAAATAACTTCAACCTCTTAAAGAGTGGTTGTTTGGGAATGTATCCTACATCAATGACCAAGACGAGATCATTAGTCTGTTAATGGTTCTGGTGGAAATGAATGAGGATCAAGTGGGTGAGGCAGTATCTCATATAGCTAACTACCAAGATTAGTTGGACTAATACTGGATCATATCTAATGAGATTTTCCCCACTATTGAGGAGAGAGAGGCAGAGCTTTCTAAGATGCAATAGGTCCATAAGGAAACATTCCAGAGGCTATCTAATCTATGTAACTCTATAATTAGGGTGGATCAATGAGAGGTAATTTTTATCCGGATGTAAGGGAGTCTCTTGTGTGTTTTTAACCCTCACATACTAGTAGAGTTTATTATTTTGACTCCTCATATGTAAGGAAATTTTTCTTTTGTCACACTTTATTACATCACTTGAATCATATTCATTTTATAACCAACAGACAATCCATAAGAATACATGAGTGATACTCTGTTTGAGAAATATGAGATGACCATGTTACTTATCATTCATATGATAGTGTTAGGCAATGGACAAACACTTGTGGAATAAATTCTGTTTGACCATTGATGGGTTCTTAGCCAAGAAGGGTAATAGCTTGAGGATGGGGCCCTCTGAATAGCCAAATTTATTTCTCAATTTGTGATAATGAACGAATGAGTTAATCTCATGGGTGTTGAATTCTAACCGAACAAAGGCTAATGGAGAGATAGAATCAAGACACCCATGATTTGGAACACAAAGGGGTGTCATGATGTTGGAGGATAACTAAGGAACAAGTTTGAAATACAAAATCCATTATTTCTTTTTTGAGGATGGTAAAAACAATGAAGATTGACCATAGATTATGTTTGAAATATGGTAACTATCTAAAAGTTTCATAAGAAGTCTCTTGGGTTTCACCCAAGATAGCAGTAGAGCTAGTGTGGCATGGGAACAAGCCGTTAAGGTGGACTATTTTAGACATATGGGAGGATGAGGATCTAAATAAAGGTATATTAAAATCATAGAGATGAATTGATGGAACGTTATAATGGAATAAAACGCTCTTTAGATTACACTAATGTTGAATTAGGAACATTTGGTAGGTGTATTGGTCTGAAAAAAGGTTAGAATCATTTTCTAAGGGGAGATTCATCTCGAATGTCAAGCGACGTTTGAAGAGCATGAATGATTCAGTAGGTCACAAACACCTAAGGACGATGCTTCTTGGGATATAACCTAAGATTACATTAATTTCACCAATGCATTTAGGATGATGGAAACATAGTTTAACATCATAAAATGAAAAAAATTGACCCAGTTGGACATTGTATTGTGAGGATGATGTATCATACAGTTTAACATCTTCTGATAGGGTGGTCAAGTTGTTCAATTTAGCATATTTTGACAAAGACTTCATTCTCTTAGGATAAATTTTTTATAGTTTATATGAGTAATTATGTTTTCCTTTAAAGAATAAAGGATGTATTAATAGAGATTACTTGGCATGAAAGGAGGGAGCTATGAGGCCACCCATTTCGACATGACACATTTCCAGGACAATTTTCACACAGTTTAAATTCATGATGCTTGGAATTGGCCATCTATTTTAAGGTTGTATAGTTCAGACCATGACTCCTAGTTTAAGTTCATAGATCTTGGACCATCAGGTGAGCATCTTAAAAGAATATATGTAGCATGGAAGAATGAAAATTCCTCATGTATTGAGGGCCAAAGGGACCTAATGACACACAATAAGTTCCAAATTGGATTGAAACACAGTTTATTTTCAAGATTCATAGACCTGGCATCATAGTTTAGTTCAAAGGGATCAAACCAAAATGAGGCCAATAGATTTAAGTTTGTAATACTAGTACCAAGAGATACATGACCCAAAGGGAGACTATGTGGAATGGGTTAGAGGTAACCCAGTGTGAATGGATGGTCTTAGGAGGCCCTACCACACCGAATATCCTAGATACATCTTTCCCACATTTTATAGTCATGATTATTTGACCGAGGATCTTAGTTTAATTTCAATGTTCTCAAACTGATTTCAAAGATTTTATGGTCAAAATCCTTAACTATAGGATTGTTTGTTTTTAAAGAACATTATTGGTATCAAGGGAAAGTTACCTGACATATAAGGCGGACTATTGGGTCACCTAATTCATGCACAAAAAAACTTTGGCACTGCTTACACAAATTTTATGGTCGTGAATCTTGGACATGGAGGTCATACTGTTTGGGACATGTGTACCATGGATGAGTGACAATATCAATGTGAAGTGAGGGTTTATGAAGGCCTGAACTTTTATAACATATTCTTAGGGTGTCTTGAACATATTTTAATGTCGTGGCACTAGGAATTGGGCTCCTATTTTATGGACATAGAGTTCTGACCGCATGCAGCCATGTGTCTCAACCATGATTGATGAAAACTTACCTCTAAACCCTAAACTCATGTGATCCATGATCAGTGAGATAAATATGGATTTTTATGGAGTTTTCATTATTTTCATAAGAGAATAAAATTAGGGGGAAAAGTGGTCGATGAATCCTATGGGAGTGATCATGAATTTCATAATGATGGGTAAAAGTGAGTGGAAAACCCCATGGGAGTGATCAGGACATTAAAAACCTGTATTATAAATGGGAAACCTTCAAAGAGTTGGGAACAACTATTTACCATGTTGAAACATAGGTTCTATACCCAAGATATTTTGGGATGAGGTGAGCAAATGTTGAGTCAACTGCTGACCGTGTTCAAAACATGGGATCTGCAATTTGTTACCAAAGATCTTTCATAGCATGAGACCAGGATGGTAGGTTAGCTGGTGTGGAAAAATACTATTACCATTAGGGATCCCATTTGGATTGAGAGGATTATTATTATCAAAATTGAAAAATGAATGAAGCATGGAAGTTGAAAAGGGGAATGTCTTTGGGGGATATTGAGTTCCCTGCGATCTATTCCGCCATGCGCTCTAATTTTCTAGATGAATGTATGGGTTGGAAAGAATTAATCCTAAACTAGGGGGGATACCCTGAAATGGCTGATGGTAGGCCTGGGCCCAATATAAAATACTTGGGTGTCACTACATATCATGTGATAATGGTAATCAAGCCATATGTGATTATAGAATGCAACGTGTTAGGAGACCAACACTAGAGAGGTGACATACTCTCTAGCGAGGATATAATATCATCTCACATTAAGAGGAAAATAAATTTTTATATGGGTAAAGGTTTTACTTTAGCATCATGCGATGGGGATTTTGTTTTTTGGTTCATCCCATATTAATCGTATGATTCATCCCTATTTCATATGCGGTAATAATTTTATTATCATCATCCCATTTTTATCGTATGAGGCATCATGTGTACATTTCAGAAGGTAAGGCTACATTTTAATGTCATGAACTGAGGATGTTGGGCTCTATATTTTAAATTCATACAACTCATACTATCACAATTATTAGTTTAAATACATAGATCTTGGACTATATGGTTAGTTTCTAGTTTAAGGTTATGTATATTTGACCAAAGGGTGAATGTGTATCCAAAGGGGGGTTTCAAGATAAGAAGTACTGAAAATAAAATTTCAGTGGGGGTTGAAGGGACCCATAACTACACAAGACAAGACAAACCATACACCGGATTGACCTCACACTCATATGGAAGAGAGAACCCCACAATGAGTTAACAAAGAGGGATAGGCCCATGATAAAATATCTTAGCATCACTATATATCCTATGAGGATGGGAATCATTCTGCACATAGTTCTGATAGGTGACACAGAAATAGATAGATGCCAGAAGGGGCTACCCTCTCAAATGGGGATACTAAATCATCTCGTATTTGGACATGAGGCAACCCAAATTTATATGGGGTAAGCCTATTGTTTACCATCATGGTCTGAGAACATTGGTGGAGATTATGTATGGGTATAATTGTTATTTTATTCCTCATGTCAGGTTATGAAGGCATCTTTGCCTGCAAATGGGTGAAGGAAAATAAAAGGTGATTATACCTGAAGAGGAGGGTCATGATGAAATTTTAGGGTCATAGCATCATGGGTAATTCCATGGTGAACTTTCAGTTTGGCATAGAGAGAGAAGGTCTAGGTGTCACTACATATCCTATAGAAATAGGAATCAACCCACATGTAGTTATCAAATAATGGAGAGGCATATTCTTTCTGAAACATTATGGGTGAACCGAACCATGATAATGAGGTGTGAATGCACATAGTTTCATGTCATAATCCATGTATCGTGGATCCTTGTTTATGGAAATAGTAATTAGACCACAGTAATGGGTTCTTCAAGGATGTTTGAGTGGTGTGAGAGAGTTAAAACCCATCATGAAAGAATCCATGGAGGCTCTATGCCTCACATAGCGATCCTCAAGCCAGTTTTTCATCGTTTAAGGTCATAATGCTTGGACCGTATAATGTAGAAAGTATTTTAAAGTCATCATGATTAGGATATATGGATGGTTGTCTTTACGGTATCTTTGTGGTATGTAAGATGTAAAAACATGACATTAAATGAGGGAATGTAGGCTCACACACCACATAAATACCTTAAGAAAAACTACAGGTAGTTTATGGTTATAGTGTTTCGACCATAAATGGGGAAAAGGGACCAGAAGGTCAGTGAATTTAAAAATAGTACCAGAGATAGGATCTCTAAGTGTCACTAAATATTCCATGAAAATAGGAGTCAAGCCACATGTAGTTTTTGGAAAAGAAATAATGTAGGAGGGGAAAAATGCTGGAAGTAAGTGAAATCCTCTATGGATAGGGAATTGAGGCATCCCATGATTTTTGTGGGGAATCATGTGATTTTAACATGGAGTAAGGATATTTTTTAACATCATGTGTTGAGGGTGTTTGTTTGATTCATCTCATCTAGTTTGAGGCATCCCAATTTTATATTGTGTAATGTACTATCCCATACTTATTGTGTGAGACATACGAGTTTATATGGGGTAAGATCAAAGTTTAATTTCATGCACTGGGGATTTGTTTTTTCATCCCATATTCATCATATGTGGCATCCAAATTTAAGATAGGGTAATTTTTATCATCATATCATACTTATCATATTAGGTATTCTACTTTCATTACACAAGGTAAGGACATAATTTAACTTCATGTGCTACGGACATTTGAATTTGTAGTATAAAGTCACATGACTCTGACTATGGATATTATTAGTTTAAATTCATATAGATCAAACAATAGGTTATACAAAAAGTTTATATCTATAATTCTTGGACCACCTATGAATTGTTTAAGGTTGTACTGCCTAGACCATGGAAAAAAGTTTAAATTCATGATACGTGGACTTAAACTCCTCACATAATGTATTGATTTAGAAACATGGAGTTTGTGGGAGGTGTGATATGTTATCCATCTATGGAGATCAGATAGTATGATCTATTGGAATTTAACTTATGTAAGATACAATTTCCTTCCCATTTGATCTCTAACTTTGGTGTCTTTTTTATGGGTATCATTGGAATTCTAAGAGCTAATACCTTATCACATTGGAATAATTATCAAAGGTAAAAACTCTTATTGAAAACTATTTCTACCCTGTTATAGTTCCTCTATAGGTTGTGAAAGTCCTAGACAATATTCTCTTTGACAGCTTCTAACCATCTATGTGGGTTTTATCCATTCTGTATGGCATAATCCAATCATAGAAAATTATTCAGAGTGGCATAAACTTAAACTCTATGGGAAATACTATCTATGTTAAATACACTAGGAATAGGTGGAATTAAGAGACATCATATTATATTATTAGAGGGAATTGGGGATATAACATCCCATTAACATTTCCATATATTTTTAAACCCCTATTTGGTTTATCTTTGGTTGGGTTTTGTTTGAAGATATTTCGGGTGATTTTTTAGAAATTCTGGAGGTTTCTTAGAAGGGGCACGGTTTGTGAACATTTTGGAAAACCATAATCTAGTTCCATGTTTTGAAAAGTGTGATCTACATGGTCTTTTTGTGTTTTTCCATAACAATGCACAGTTTCCTATGAAACCATGTGGATGGGATTTTATAGATCCAAAAATTTTATTAAAATTTCCTAAGTCCCCTTTTTAGGTCTCAGACGGACCTCCTTCGACCCAAATGCATTTTCA
This sequence comes from Viscum album, assembly GCA_963277665.1. NCBI lineage: Eukaryota > Viridiplantae > Streptophyta > Magnoliopsida > Santalales > Viscaceae > Viscum > Viscum album. The sequence continues at coordinate 1,702,052,188 of OY728147.1, read as the reverse complement.
TATTTTTTAGAGCTTCCAAGAAGGATTATTGGCTCCTTAAACCCCTTCTGGAAGAGATTTGAATCTAGGTGGATGTCAGTCGATCTCCTTTCAGTTAGTTTCCTCCTCCTATAATCTCTCTATTCCTCCTTAGGGTTCTATAGATCTTGGTATTTATTTTTGGATATAATACCCTAGGTTTTTGGGATGTTAAAACTAGGTTTGATTCCCATTTTTTGCGATCTTATTTCTTTATGGACAAATCTAGATTAGGGTTTGGCATTGCGAGATTTGTTGTTTTCAGCAGGTGGTTTTGTTATGATGCCCAATTTTTATTGAACCTAATTGCTTTGTTTAAATTTAAATTATTTGGATTTAAACGAAATTTTTTAGATTTTAATCAAATGGATTTCACTCCATTTTTTGGAAGAAACCAATTTTGATGAATTGGTGTTTTTGGAGGAAAAATATGGGTTTTTTGCCTTGAATTGGAATTTGGTGAGATTTAAACTGTTTAATCTCAATTTCGTTTTTGATGGGAATTAAATGAATTGAAATGTTTATTTTAATTGAAGAAAAATTTATTTGATGGAAATTATGTGAAAAATTGGCTTAAAATTATTGATAGAAACTTTAAGGTATAATATTAGTGAAAATGATTGTTTTTTATTAAAAATATGTTATTGTTTTTAAAGGTAAAATTGGAATATTTGAAATGGAAAGTGGGATGAATTGAATTTTCTATTATAAAATGAATTCCCCATAATTGATTTCTACTTGTGCACATGCAAGCCTTAAGTAGTTAGTGAATTATTTTGGGTGGCACATTTTGATTCTACAATGTCATAAAACATCATATTAGTACATCCCATTCCTTAGGTGATGGTGATGAGATCCTTTTACCTTAGTCTTAATGGTGTGTATGTACATAATTTTCCATATTCACAGTGTTAGATCTCTGTAGCCTTGAACTATCATACCTATTTGGCACATGACCATGTTTCTTGCTTTTTTTTCTAAATGCATATATATTCCATTATTATAAAATATTTTAAATTCCTTGATAATTTATATAAAATATTTATATAAAGTGTTTTTAAGCCATTGGTGATAATTTCTGTTTATGAAAAGTATCATTTGGTTAAATGAAAATTCCATCTTTTTACATTTTTTTGATCATTTGAAATGCATAGAAATATTTTATAAAGGTATTTCCATATTTTAAACTGTATAACATTATTTTTCTTAAATATGCTTTGTTAATGCCAAACCTGCTTGTTTTCAAAATTGAAAGAAAATTTTGGTTAATTTGATATTGGCAACAGTTATGGAATCTTTGGGTGAAATCCTACTGGGCTTTGTCTCACACCCTACTTGTGCCTTTGGGTGTTTGTAGATTATCTTTTTCTAGGTTCAAGCAAAGGAAAATGATGTCTTGGAGGTGGATCATACTGGTGTACTTTGGTGTTAGTGTGTTGTGCCCTTTGAGAATTTGGATAGTTTTTTCCTTTTAGTACTTCTGTTGTAGTAATTTGGCAGTTCTTCCTGTTTATCTTCTGGTACTTTACTCCCAGTGGAATTTTCCTTTAATGTGTATACTGTCTTGTTTAATTTTCTTTCTGAATTGTTAAAGGGAAAATAGTTCCCACTTTCATTTCATATGATACTAGGTGCTAGTCGATGACCCATGGGTTTGGGAATTCCCTTTAGGCTATGTCAGTACCGACTCAGTTATCGGGTTTCCAGGGTACCTTGGATGGTTTGTGACAAAGTGGTGTTAGAGCTCTAGTTTAAGCTGTTGTCTTGAAGTCAGTATAAATTATGAAATCTTGTCCAGACTAAGTAGGTAGTTGTGATTTGTTTACGGGCCATCTCTCACCACACTGAACCTTAAGTCTCCATGAGTGGTAAGGAAAATACTTCATGTGTTTTACTTATTTTATTTTCCCTATTTTGATTTGGATAACTTGAAATGAAAATCGTGTACATCCTATATATTAAGATTAATTTCCCACATTGATCAGTTTGAGCATTTCTTAATGTCTTCATTATTTTCTATTGATGTTTTGTATCATCATACCTCAGAGAAGATGTTTGAATCATACCTAGGAGGAAGCTGATACTGAACCTCTGTGAGAGAATCTTGTTGTGGATCAAAATATGATTGAGGTTATTGTGCACATTGTTGAAGCACTAGGATAGGAACCACCTCTAGTTCCTATTCAGGCTACTATTGTGAAAGCTTATAGAGATGATCTCAAGATTAGTTCTCAAAAGTTCCTTTTACAAAAACCAGCACCATTTAAGGGATCAAATGACCCTCAAGATGATGAGGAGTGATTAAGGGGTTTGTAATATTTATTTAGGTATTCGGACACAGCCGATGAGATCAAAGTGAAGTGTTCCACTTTCATGTTGGAAGGATAGAGTAGACGATGGTGGGACACTGTGGTGATTGTGAATAAACATGAGGGATCAAGGTGGAAAGACTTCAATTTTCTTTTCACTGAACAATTATATCCAGATTCAATGTTGTTGGCTAAGTCTATAATGTTATTTTGAATTTAGTTGGCTGGAAAGTCTGTGATAGAGTATGAAAACTGTTTTTCTGAGCTTATTCACTTCACACTTGATATAGTATTGAATGGGAGGATGAAGGATCAAAGGTTTGAGTTCGGATTTCATTAGGGTATTCATCATCATCTTTTTTCTGAATCTACCCTCTAATTCGGATGTACTAGATAGATAATTGATGGTCGAGATGGACTTGGTCGGTAATTCCAAGTTATCGGGAGTTACCTTTTCTCCCAGAAGAAACATGGGTTTCTTTAATAGAAAGAGGAGGTGTGAGGATTATCATGGTAGTTCTTGATGGTAGGGTTTTTCTGGACCTCTTGTGGTACCAGGAAGAGGCACATTGGTTTTTTACTAGTATGGAAGGCCAGGGAATTTGTAGAAGGTTTCCACTGAGTTACCCAAGAATTGTGGCTCCTACAGGAATTCAGGGCACTTATAAAGGTTCTTCCATATTTATTACACTCCACACAGTGGGACAGGATTGTCAACTCCTACTAAAACTGCATGTAAATTAGATGCATCATGTTGAAAATGGTTCAAGCCACATGCATCCAGAATGCAACTTCTTCACGCAGTGGAAGAGTCTCTAGAGGTAGTAGAAATGGGTCTAGTGATAGTGAGAGGTACCATCACTACAACTTCATCATTAGTGACTGCTTTATTTGATATTGGTTCATCTCATTATTTTATTTCAACCCATGTTTTTAATCTTTTTAATCTTCTTGTTAAGATTTTTTCTTGTGAAATGGATGTTACTACACGCCTTGGTTTGAAGAGATAGAAGGGTCTCCATAGTTATGCTTTTGTTTTCTATCTATCAGATGTTGAGTTAGCTTGGACCTTTCTAGTTCTCGACATGAAATCCTTTGACATCATCATTGGAATGGATTGGATCATTTCCAATAAAGCATGAATTGATTATTATCTTTGATGAGTCTCCCCCACTATGCCAAGTCGTGTTTCTCTCATGTTTCAAGGAGAATGGTACCCAAGGACATGTTGGTCCAGGCCTTCTTTAATGATGTTAGGGAAATTAATAACAATGTTTTATTTTAATATGGAGTTGGATACTTTGAGCGGCGATCTCTCCCTAGTATTTATTGAGTATCCCGACATGTTTCTTTCTGACTTATCTAGTTTTCCACCAATAAGAGAAGCTGATCTTTCCATTGAATTGATGCCTAGTACTCAGCCAGTTTCTACTCTCTCTTACCGCATGGAACCATATGAATTGAAATAATTGAAGTCCTAGTTGGATTATCTTCTTGACAAAGGATTTATATGTCTAAGCATGTCACCTTGGGCATCATCGGTTCTCTTTACCAAGAAAGATGATGGTTCACTGCACCATTGCATTGATTACCAACATCTCAATCGACTAATAGTAAAGAACAAGTATTATTTTCCATAGATTTATGATCAATTTTATCTGTTGAAAAAGGATAAGTGGTTCCCAAAGATTAAACTTCTCTTAGGTTACCATAAGTTGAGGATAAAATAATCTTACATTCAAAACCCACATTTCGGAGCAGGTATGGCCATTATGAGTACCTTGTCATGCCCTTTGGTCTAACCAATGCTCCTACAGTTTTCATGTATTTAATTAATAGTATTTTCTATGAGTATCTTTATACCTTTGTGGTTTTTTTTGTAAAATATCCTTATGTACTCTAAATTCAAGGAGGATCATGTGCATAATCTGAGAAAAGTGATGAGTTTTCTGAGAAATCAGCAACACTATGCCAAGCATTAAATATGTGATTTTTGGATTCAGGATGTAAAGTTCTTGGGACACGTGGTGTCGGAACATGGTATTTATGATCATCTTGAAAGGGTGAAATATTTTATGACATGGGAATAGCCACAAAATGACTTTAATATTTAGAGACTCTTAGTTTTAGTCTGATATTATCACTACTTCCTGAAATACATCATAAATTTTGCCTCTCTGGTGGCTTCTCTTACTCATAATATAGTGAGGTTTATTTTGAATGAGAAATATAATATTTATTTTGTTGAGATTAAATTTATTTTTACTACTACATCAGTTTTGACTCTTCTAAAGGTTGGGCAGTGCTACGTGGTCTTTTGTGATACATTAGGTTTAGGCTTGGGTTGTGTTCTTATGAAGGGTTATCATGTTGTTGCTTATGGATCTTGTCAGCTTAGGCTGAATGAGAAGAACAATCCGGCCCATGACCTTGAACTTACTGTTGTGATGAATTCTCTTAAGATTTGGCATCATTACCGTTATGGATATTGGTTTTCCATGTTTTCAAACAAAAAATTATTGAGTTAAATCTTCTATCAAAAATATTTGAATCTTCTCCAGAGATGTTAGGTGTTATACTAGAAATATTTTGATTTTATCATTTCCTATACCCCATGGAATGGGAATATTGTTTAAGATTAATTAAGCCGAAATATTCTAGCCTAAGCTGGTAAAGTCTCTTTGGAAGGGTGGAACTTGAAGGCTCTCTTTTCATATTTTCATATTGGAGTTCTGGATAAATTAGTTGATGTTTCCATGGCCATTTGTCAGTTATCATCCTCTATTATTGAAATTATTATTTTGGATTAGTAGCTTAATTATGAATTATGAAGCATTAGAGACTCTCTTAATGGAGGGTAGACAGTTTCCCAGTGGTTGTTCTTCGAAGGGGAAATTCTATGCTATCAGAATGATTTTGTTGTACCGTCTTCGGCAAGGAAAGTTGTGAGGGAGGATTGAAAGAATTATTAGTAGAATATAAACCCAAGAACCAAAATGATGTTCTATGACATGAGACAGTAGTTCTGGTGGGCAGGTATGAGGTAATACATTTCTAATATTGTCTCTCATTTCTATACATCCCAACAGGGGCAAGCTAAGCATAATAAACATTCGGGATTGTGTGAGCAACTTCTAGTCCCTACATAGAAGTGGGATGAGATATCTATAAAAATTGTGGTCAGGTTTCCACATACCCAGAGGAAGAAGAATTCAATTTTTTTGGTGATAGATAGGCTAATGAAATTGTCTCAATTTATACCCATTTATGATAAATCCAAAGTTGAGTTTGGAAGTCTTTATTTTAAAGATATTGTTCGGTTTAATGGAGTTTCATATGATATAGTGTCTAATAGAGATCCTTGGTATAATTCTCACATTTTGAAAGGCCTTCAAGAGTTTCTAGGATATCACATCCATTTGAGCACAGCATACCAACCATAGTTGGGTTCCCAAATAGAAAGAGATATATAAATTATTGATGATATTCTATGTGCTTGCATTCTCAACTTTGGTGGAGCATGGGATGATCATTTGGGGTTGGTTGAGTTTTCTTATAACAATAGTTACCATTACATGATGAGGATAGATCCTTTTTATGCCTTGTATGTCCAAACTTGTAAATCTCTATTGTATTGGGCGGAGATTGATTGGAGTTCTTCTGTTCGACCGAGCGTGGTCCAACAAAAGCCAGAAAAGATTTAGTTAATTTGTCAGAGAATGTTGATAGCTCAGAGACAATACAAGTCTTATGTCGATCATTGTCGTAGACCTTTGGAGTTTTCAATTTTTGACCAGGTGTTCTTGAATGTTTCACCTCGATTGGGTCATCGACGACATGGGAGGCAAGGGAAGCTTGCTCATTGTTTTGTTGGACATTTTTTGGTTTTTGAGTATGTGGGGAATGTATCATACCAATTAGCACTACCACTACAACTGAGGTCGATAAATAATGTGTTTCATGTATCTAAACTTCTAAAGTATTTATCTAATCCATCTCATTTTTTGAGTTGGAATGATCTTGAAGTGGAACCTGATTTTTCCAGTATTAAATGACCATTCAGGATTGTTAATTCTGAGACCAGGGTACTTCATGGGAGAATGATACCTTTGTTTTGTGAGCTATGGAAGCACGGTTCTGATTCTTATGAGTCATGGGAGAGGTATTAAATGATGGTGGATTATTGGACACATATTTTTTTAACACCCTATGCTACTATGGTATGTTTCTCTTTGAATAATGCAATAGCTTGCGATGCATGCAACATCGAGTTCCAGCACACCATGACCAATCAAACTAGCCATTATGAATAGTAATACCCACTTTTTGAAATTTTATAAATTTTATTTTTCAAAATGGACTTCATTTTTGGATTCATAATATCAAAATTATCTTAGGATAATTGTTTTTGTATTTTTCAGAAAACATTCAATTTTGATGAATAGTGAAAAACACTAATTTATTGTTTAAAATCGACTTTTTATTTAAATAATTATTTATTTTATTTAAATTTATTTTAGGTCAAAATAGATACATAATACATATATATTTTCAATTTAATTCATTGGAGTCATTTTATAATAAGATTATATATATATATAATTTTATTGAACTTTTAACGTCTTTTAACCACCTTCTTGGTACATTTTAAAATTTTCATAAAACGTAATTTTACCCCTTCTGTGAATTGAATTTCAAAAATCTTAGAGACATGGTTTACATCAGTAAGTAAAATTTGGTTCAATAGGATGAAAATAATTTTTTTTTGAATAGTAACTTTTGAATTTTATTTACCACATTTAAAAGTAAATATGGTAATTAAATGTAAAAATGATGTTATAATTGTCCTAACGCATGTCATAATTCTATTGGATAAGTGTATATCCACCAAAATATACCTTAGGAATAAAATATGATCCTTTTGGTTTACATGGATTAGATTAGGACATTTATGATTATTTTATTTAATGAATAGTTAAACATGTTAAATTCAAAGTTTATTAACTAAACCATTTTTAATATAGGGTTATACATAAGATAAAATCAACTATAAATATTAATTATAAATCTAGAATTATTTCATACATAATATTATTTTATTTAAAAAATTTACAAATTAAATAAATAAATTTATTTTTGACACAATGATGAGGCAGTAATTAACTTATTATTGAAAATTAAAATAATTGATATTATAAATATAAATATAATTGTAAATTGAGACTTTTTATGTCTTCCAAGAATTTTATAGCTTAATAATAAATGTTAGGGTTGATTAAATAAACATTTTTCAAAGTGATAAAGATTTTATGACTTTAAAAAACCCAAATACTAAATAGTTTCAAAATTGAAATAAATGTGTTTTTAAAACAGACACTATATTATTAATTGATATGATATTCCTAAAAATCTACGGCTTGACAAAAGGACATAGATAAGTGTAGATATATTAATAATGAACCACTTTAGGTTCTCTTGGATTTTTATAGTACCTTTATAAACCGTTTATTATAATAATACAAGAATACATGGTAAAAGTTACACTATTTAACTAAGCGTTAAATCTAGAATATAATGTTAATATGGTGACATAAACCTATCTAAATCCTATTATATGAGAGGTTTTGACCCAGAACCACCTTATCCCTGAAATAAATCATTTTGGAGCCATTATAAACTGAATATGATTATATAATAAAATAATATTTCAATATTTTCCTAAAATGACCCTTACCTCTCTTATAAAAAAGGTACATCCCCTTATCTCAAAATCACACCTCTAAAGCCATTTTTCTCAGCAAAACCCTACTCAAATATCCTCCCAAATACCCTAAATTCAACCTATATTCCTTACTTTTTTCATTAGAAAATCTAATAAGTCCTTTTTCTCAAATCAAAAAGAAGCACCCGGAGAAGAGGTAATAATTTCATCACCTCTTTGAAAGCTATTTTCTTCTTCCACTTCTTATTTTTTGTTGTATCCATATAAAAATAAGAAATAAATTACCTTATAATTACTATTATGTAATTATAAATATGGTACAATCATATTCGTTATTCTATCCATCCTATGAATGAAAAAAGTCACCATACGTGAGTATGTACGACTTACCGTCTCCACATCATGGTGTAGTTTGTTATTCAACAATTCATTATTTGGATGGGTATAATAATTAGTATAATTTATGTAAATAATATATATAACATGTTAATTATTATTTAAATATGATATACCATCCAATTAAATACTATTTCACCATCAATAGAATGATATTGTCGCTCGTGCGTACGTACAGATTATCATCTCCATGAACGCGAAGAGATTCATTCCCCATCATAATTATTCCAGAATAATTTTCATTTTATGATTAAAAATAATATTTAAGAAATTAATATCATTATATATATGAATCAAATACATTTTATCCATAACAAACATGACTTACATAATAATACATATAAAGAAAACGAATCAGTTAGCACCTGAAACAATGTTACTACTGAAATTTTATTAAAAAACAAATATTAGAAGATCATATATGATATAATATTTATGTATGTGGATCTTGAATAATTTAATAAAAATTATTTAACTATTATAAAAGAGGATAACGCAGCCCCGATCATGGAAAATTACAAGGTAATGGTTAATTCTGCAATCTCTTCAGTATCTGAGATTATTATACGTGAGTATCTACTGGGACCTCTTCATCATCCACATCCGTGTTTCTTAAAAATGTATTTCAGAAAAAAAAATTACTATTTTATGAACTATGGGTTAAATTCATTTATACCCTTTTTTTAATTTTTATAAAAATTTTATAAATTAATTTTTCCATCAATCTCTAAACAAGGTCTTTTATGACCTTTTCGATAAAATTAAGGAAAGAATGTTTTTTAACTTATATGGTGAGTGCAGATATTTTCTGTCATTATAAAACCTTTGAAGCTTCCCTTACAAGATTATAAAAATATTTTAAAAAAAAATTTATAATTATGTGACTTTTAAATGATTTTAAAATAAAAATAGATGTTTCTCTCAAATAGTTTTTATTTCATCTATGACAACATATATTGATGGATTTTACACTTGTTTGAAGTTGATTTACTATCATAAAATCTTCCATATTGTATTAAAGGATTTGTGATATGTATCACTGTGGATGTGTTATTTTTATACCATTCATGGTTTATGGTAAAATTATTAACAATTCGTATGCTAGTTTTAATATGAATCTTTATGTTATGTTTCAACCTTTTCATATGAGGAATGCATTGGACTTAGTAAGTGATATGTGGAGCCTACTATAGCTCCTTGATAAATTGGTATGTCTCATGAGACAAACTAGTTTCTGGAACAAGGCCTTGAAGAAATCTTATTTTTTGTCTTGGTACGAGGCCTTGACTATATGGTTATGATGTCCGGCATTATGCATTCTATCATTATGAAATTGGATATTGATATTACATGTGATTATTTGACTAGTAGAATATCCATGTGAATATGTATGTGGAATTATTTGATTTCTCTTTTCCATATTATGCGGAAGTTTAATTTTTAAAGGATTTTGTTTTAGTCTTGTACATTGCCTTAAATGTTTATTCTTATTTATGATAGTTTCTACTATATTGTTATCATTATTGAGCATCTAATCTCACCTCTTTCTATGTTTTGTTTTCCTAGGATGCAAAGAAGTATATTATGATTAACCTGCAGTAATAGGGTAAGGGAAATGAGTGTGTTCAAAGGGGACACAATGTTGTTGTTTTTTCCATTTCATGATGAAATGTTAAACTTATGTATGTATCTATCACTTCTAAGGGTAGTAAACTAATCAGCCTTTCAAGACTTGATCTCCTGTGATCCTGCCAATGTTATGTAATAATGCACCGACTCTGGGTAACTTGGGTCAGGGAGTTACAGTTTGTATCAGAGGATGTCTAATACAAACCTTAGAAACTCGATTTTGAAAAACACTGATTAGATAACATTACCCTAAGATAGACTTTAAGGATTAGTTTAAAATAACTTCATAGAATTTTGGTTATGTAGAGATTTTGTGAATTTTCCAAGATATACATCCATGTCTGGATATGAGTAGGTAGAGGCACCTCTAGCACAGATGTACCTAGGAGGGAAAACTCTGACTAGGAGTTTCGGGCTTGACCAGGGGTATCCTGGTACATGAAAATGGGTCTTTCTCCACTATTGGTTATGACACTCTCGGGAGATGTGATTAAGATAATTCAAATTTTCGTTGAAAACCATTATAAAGGATTTATGAGTAAATGCCTCATCAAAATAATTATGATTATGGATAATATGCACAGAATTTTCAATTTATGTTAGGTATTTTATTAGTTTGGAATTATGTATTATGATTCATAAAATAATCTAGTGTATGCCATTGTTTAGAAATGGATCCAAGTTGAAGGAATGGAAATGGTATCAATTCACATAATCCATGTAGGTATTGTCCTACTACTCAAGATAATAATAGTGGAGCTAGTGATGCAACTTGTGCTGAACAACTTATAACCTTTCTGGGACAACTCACTTAGATTATGAATTATATCCTTACCCATATGGAGCACCCCGATCAATAACATAGATGATCAATGCTATACCACTTAATAAGGCAACAATCACCAATATTTAATGGGACTACAAATCCATTTATATCTGAGAAATGGATGACTTCATTAGAGAAAATATTTCATTCTTTGGGGAGTAGCGACAAGGGAAAAAGATTTTATGCAAGTTTATCACCTCATGAGAGATACAGATCAATGGTGGTCATTAGTTCAAAACACAAAGGAGTATGAAGAAGTATCAAATATGGAATGAAAGGAGTTTAAAGAACATTTCTTAGAAAAATAATTTCCTCATGACCATCGAGAAGATATGGAAGGAAAATTTCTGAGTCTGAGTCAAAAGGAGGATGAGAATGTCGCAAAGTATGAGGATAACTTTACAAGATTAGAACGGCATGTAGAAGATTATATATATAACCCAAGGAGTAAATTTTTCAACTCTTTGATGGGTTAAAACCATTTCTCCACTAATCATTAATCTCACAATCCTTCTCATCATACGAAGATATTGTCTCATGTGCTACCAAGATAGAAAAGTAATTCTCTAAGACTTATGACTATGAAGAAAAGAAAGAGTTGAAGAGATCTGTTGAACACATTGGAATTGGAAATAAGGGTATGAAGGAAAAAAGTTGAGTTTCCATCCCATAGTAAATGTATGAATAAACACCCTAGTACTTTCCTAAAGGGAATGGAAGTATGTTACATGTGTGGTGAAAAAGGCCACAAAGCTCGTGATTTCAAGTGAAAGAAAGAGGTTGTCAATGTTGAATGCTAAAATTGTATAGAAATGGAGAATTATGTAAATTAATGTCCTAATATCCAAGGAAACATACCTAAAAAAGTTCAAGGGAGAAAGGCCAAGATTCTGTGATCAGTACTGCTGAGGTTGAAGCTCCGAATGACATGGTGGAAGGTAATTTAATAGATTCCTCAAAATTTATAAAATACTTTATTTGATTCTGGATCATCACATTATTTCATATCTTATTATTTTTCTAAGAAAATTAGATATTTACAATTTGATTTAACAATGGAGTGGTCAGTCAAAAATCCTAAGGGAATTATCATTGCAACAAAGTTTTGTGAATCAGTTCCCATTAGGGAATATAAAGGTGATTTATCTGCGGATCCCATTATCATACCCATGATTGAATTTGATGTAATCATCGGTATAGATTGACTTTTAGACAGTGATGCAAACTATTATTATTAGAAGAAAGAGGTTACAATTTTTGATGATGATAAGTTATACCTTATCTTTCAAGATAAAAATTTACCATAAGTTTCTTATCTAGATCCACCCCAATATCTCTTCTAAATTCAATTATTGGGGAGGAATAGAATGAAATAACTATGGTTGAGGAAAGGAATGTTCAAATAAATGATGTAACTATTGTGTATGAATATATTGATGTTTTTTCAGAGGATTTACCTTGAAATCCACTAGAATGATTAATTGAGTTTTCTATTGATTTAATTACTGGTTCAAGGACCATATCGAAGACCCCTTATATAATGGCCACTATGGAATTAGTGGAACTAAATAAACAACTAGAGGAATTGAGTAATAATGCATTTTTCCCTAGTATTTCTCCATGGGAAGCCCCTGTTCTTTTTGTTAATAAGAAAGATGGATCTATGAGCTTGTACACTAACTACAGGGAGATCAATGTTGTAATAATAAAGAATAATTATCCTCTACCTCGGATTGATTATTTATTATATCAACTACATGGAGCTCAATATTTTTCAAAGATTGAACTTCGATCTGGATATCATAAGTTTTGTGTGAATAAGGAATACATTCCCAAGACAGCATTTAGTACTAGTTATGGGAATTATGAGTTTACAGAAATTCCTTTCGGACTGACTAATTCACCCTATGTCTTCATGGATCAAATGAATATAGTTTTAAAGAAATATCTGGATGAATTTTTAGTGGTACTTATTAATGATATATTGGTTTACTCCAAAATCTATGAAGATCATAAAAATAACTTATGCACCATTATAAAGACTCTTAGATGAAATGAATTATATGAGAAGTTTAGAAAGTGTGAATTTTGGCTTCAGGATAGTTCTTTTCTTGGACATATTGTCTCTAAGGATGAATCTTTGTTGCTCCTTCTAAGATAATAGAAATACAAGAATGTCTAGCACTGACAAGTATGACTGAGGTATACAGTTTTGTTGGTTTAGCAGGTTTTTATTGGTGTTTTGTCCAAGATTTTTTCCAATTGGCTAACCCATTAACTAGGCTCACACGTAAAGGGGTTAAATTTTTTTGGAAAAAAGAGTGTGAAATTTTTTTGAATAATTTAAGCGAAGATTAGTCAATTATCTTATCTTGACTCTACCATCGGTGAATGATGGGTTTTTTATTTATAGTGATGCTTCAAAGAAAAGACTTGGTTGTGTCCTTATGCAGAATGATAGCATTATTTCTTATGCATCACGATAGCTAAAAATTCATGAAAAAAATATCCCACTCATGATATTCAGTTAGTAGTTGTAATATTTGCTCTAAAGATATGGATACACTATCTATATGGTGAAAATGTGAGATATATACTGATCACAAGAGTTTGAATTATACTTTCTCACCGAAATAACTCAACATGAGGCAAAGAAGATGGCTTGAACTACTCAAGTATTATGATTTCACTATACACTACCACCTGAGGAAGGAAAATAAGGTGGAAAATTCTTTGACCATAATGGATCATGGAGTTTTGAACAAGATGAGATTTGAAAGGGATCCTATGTTCATGGATCTAGTAAAGATGGATATGCGAATAATCAAGGAAGGTTAAACATCAATAATTTTTCAAATGGTTTCCAAACCATCTTTACTAGAAAGGATAAAAGATCTCTGACTGATGAGGAGGAGATTCGAAAGAAAATTAAAGCTGTGAACGATGGGAGATTGATCAACTTCATCTATGAAGATGGGATTTTAAAATTTGGGAGGAGATATTTTGTTCTTGACATACCTGATCTAAAAAAATAATTGTTTGATGATGCTCATAGCTCCAATTTCTCTATACACCCTAGTAACACTAGGATGTATAGATATTTTTAGGAATATTTTTTGTGGTACAATATGAAGAGGGAGATTTCTGATTATGTGTTAAGAAGTATGGTTTTTCAATTGGTTAAGGCTAGAAGACAACTTCCTAGAGGAGTCATGCAACCTCTTCCCATACTTGAGTGTGTAACACACCGAGATTTTATGAGAAGTATTCATTTTAATTTATTTGATGTCTTTTTTTGTATGCTACACCAAGATTATCTTGCGCTATACATAACACCGTATTAGCTTGCAGTATACACAACACTATTCTTGGATCGTGTTACACAAAATTTCAAGTTCGTTTGATAGAAGTTATTCTATGAAACATTGAGTGTATATATATATATATTCAATGTATAAATGAAATATGGTTGGATTCTATTATACACAACAACAAAGAAATATTGCACTACATGCAACCATGACTTGTCTTTCTTTACACGCAATCACGACCTTCCACGACAGCGTGTGTTGTACGCAATACCAAGTTTCACTAAACAACGATATATTATTAAATTATTATATAAACAAGCTGTTATGAATAGCAATACCCACTTTTTGAAATTTTATACATTTTATCTTTCAAAATGAAATTCATTTTTGGATTTGGAATATCGAATTTATCCTAGGGTGAAATTTTGGTATTTTTCTAAAAACATTAAATTTTTTATGAATAGTGATAACACTAGGTTACGATTTAAAAACCGAATTTTTATTTGAATAATTATTTATTTTATTTAAATTCATTTTAGGTCAAAATTGATACATAATACCTATATAAGTTCAATTTAATTCATTGGAGTCATTTTATAATAATTTTAGATATATAAAAATTTATTGAACTCATCACCGTCTTTTACCCACCTCTTAAGAGAATTTGAAAATTTACATAAAACATAATTTTACCGCTTCTGTGAGGAGAATTTCAGAAATCCGAGAGACACAGTTAATATCAAGGAGTAAAATGTAGTTCAATAAGATAAAAATAATTTTTGGTGAATAGTAACTTTTACTTTTATTTACCACGGTTAAAAGTAAATAGCGTAATTAAGGGTAAAAATGATATTATTATTACCCTAACTCATGTCCTAATTATATTGGATAAATTTAATTCGACCAAAAACAACCCTAGAAATAAAATATTACCCTTTAGGGCCACTTGGATTAGATTAGGACATTTATTATTATTTTATTTAAAGAAGAGTTAAAATAGTTAAAATCAAAGTTTAATAACTAAAACATTTTTAATATAGGGTTATACATAAGATAAATTCGACAATAAATATTCAATAGAAATCCAAAAAGATTTCCTACAAAATATTATTTTATTTATAATTTTTAGACATTAAATAATTTAATTTATTTATGACACAATGATGATGCAGTAATTACCTTATTAATGAAATATTAACATAATTGATGTTATAAACAACCGAATAAATGTAATTTGAGACTTTTTATAAATTCCACTAATTTTTTATGTTACTATGATATACTATTATTGATTAAATTAACTTTTTACGAACTAATCATGCTTTCATAATTTTCACAAAAATCAATTACCAAATAGTGTCAAAATTGACATAAAATAGTTTTCAAAACAAATATTATATTATTAATTGGTATTCTATTCTTAAAAATCTAAGGATCAGCCAAATGACTTATATAAGGTTATATATATTAATAATTAACCACTTGAGGTTTTTTTGGCTTGTTATAGTAAATTTATTATCCATATAGTGTAAGAAAACAATAAGACACAGTAAAAGTTAAATTATTTAAATTGGAGTTAAATCTAGATGATAAGGTTAAAATAGTAAAATAAACTTGTCAAAAACATATTATTTGAGAAGATTTCGACCCATGCCCACTTTAACTTCTAAATAAATTAATTTGAAGCTATTATAAACTGAATATGACTTTATTATAAAATAATATTTTAAGTTTTACCTAAGGTGCCCCTCTCCTCCCTTATAGAAGGGAACATCCTCCCTCTTCCATTTACCCAATTTTGAGCTTTCAATGTAATCACCCGAGATTTTATAAGATACATTCTTTTTAATTTCATTCATATCTTCTATTGTATGACACACCAAGATTATCTTGCGCTATACGCAACATTGTATTAGCTTGCAGTATACACAACACTTTTCTTGGCTCTTGTTACACACAATTTCAAGTTCGTTTGATAGAAGTTATTCTACGCAACATTGAGTGTATATATATATATATATTCAATGTATAAATAAAATATTTTTGGATTCTGTTATACGCAACAACAAAGGGGTTGTGCACTACACGCAACCCTGACTTGGCTTGCATTACACGCAATCGCGACCTTCCTCGATAGTGTGTGTTGTACGCAATACCGGGTTGTACTAAACAACGATATATTGTTATAATATTGTTATGAACTAGCCGTTATGAATAGTGTTAACTAAATTTTTAATTTTATAACATTATTATTCATCTTACACATTTCTAGAACATGGTATAAGAACAAAATAAATTTTTCGGGTAAAATAAGTATTTTTCAAAAAATGCAGTTTTGCCGCCTTTTGATGGCGCACCCACTTTAAATCTAGTTTTTGACATTTTTATAAGTTCAATTTGACAAAAAAAATTCTTCTTTTGAATCAGGATATAAAAATTTACAATAGATAAAGTTTTGATATTTTTCCGATAACTTTCATATTTTAATGAATAGTAAAAACACGCTATATTTTAATTAAAAACAACTTTTTTCATCATGATATATTATGTGGTTAAATTATAATATTGAATGGTTTTAAAGTATAAATAGAATATATTTTTACCATTTAATATAACGTATTTCATTAACATTGATTTTACCTTGAATTCGTAGGTTAAATCAATTCAATCTTTTGCAATGTTTTAAAGAAGAACTTGTTTTCTTTCGACAATGGGATTAATTTTAATTTAATTTCTGCATCTTTTGTGTATTGAATTTGGAAAAATGGATTCCATATTTGGAATCAGTGGGTCCAAATTATTTTAATAAGCTACTTTTTATTTTTGGGCATTGTGAATAGTAACTACGGTAAATTTTATTTACTATAGTTAAAGGTAAATCGGGTAATTAAGGGTAAATATAAGATTATAAAATTACCCTAACACTTGGAAAATCATATTGGATGGCAAAAATTAGACCCATATAACCTAAGGGTCGGATTATATTCATTTTATGGACTTTTTTCCATGAAAATAATTTAATTATTATTAAAACCAAAGAATGGGACAACATGTCACTTTCTTAAATCTTATAAGTATAATAATTTTAATTTAGTGATAAACTTCATGAAACTTAGAACATTAATAGTCTCCAGAAATCTAATACAATTATCTACATCATAGGAATTTATTTAGAATTTTTAGGGATTAAATAATTATCATTTATTATGACACAAAGATGATGCAGCAATTGTCTTATTAATGAAATATTGACATAATTGATGTTATAAATGCCCAAATAAATGTAATCTGAGACTTTTTATGACTTAAATCAATTTTCTAGGTTAATATGACATGTTATTGTTGATATACATAACTTGGTTCGAACGTATCATTCTGTTATGAATTTCATAAAAATCATGTACCAAATTGTGTCAAAATTGACATAAATTAGTTTTTAAAACAAATATTATATTATTAATTGTTATTTAATTCCTAAAAATATAGGTTTCAGCCAAATGACTTATATAAGGATATATATATTAATAATAAACAACTTGGGGTTCGTTTGGCTTGTTATGGTATGTTTATTAACCATATAGTGTAAGAAAACAAAAAGACACGGTAAAAGTTAAATTATTTAACTTAGAGTTAAATCTAATTGATAAGGTTAAAATAATAACCTAAACTTGTCAAAATCCTATTGGATGAGAGTATTTCGTCCCATCCCCACTTTATATTCGAAATAAGACCCTTTGGAACCATTATAAACCGAATTTTACCTTAATATAAAATAATATTTTGAGATTTTCCTAAGGTGCCCCTCTCCTCCCTTATAAAAGGGCACCTCCTCCCTCTCCTCCACACACCAATTTGAGCATTAAAGCTCGTCCAAACCCTGCCAAAATCTCTTCTCCACTTCCCTAGTATCATCCTAGAGGTCCTGGTCTTCTTCAAAGACCATCCTTAGTTTTTTAAGTGGAGGTTAAGTGAAGGCACATCAAAAAGAGGTAATATCCATTACCGATCTTTTTCAATTTCTTTCTTCTTCAAATTATTTTTATTTATTTGTCTCATGATAAAGTAATAACATCGGTATTTATTATATACTGATATGTTATTATAAATATTAAACAACTCTAATTAACCTTCTATCCATCCTACGGAAAAAGGAAATCATCGCGCGTGCGTACGTACGGAATACCGTCTCCACGCCGTGGTGTAATCTATTTTCCTCCACCACCTTAATTGGATGGGTATAATGGTGTAACGAGTAACTATATATGATTATTATAAAGTGATATTGATACTGAAATAGTATACATACCCTTCATCACAATTCCACGACCATGGGAACGATATCATTGCCCGTGCGTACGTACGGACTACCGTCTCCACGACGCAATGAGATTCATTATCCATGTTAACCATTCCAGAATGATTATAAAGTATATATAATGAATAATAATGAAATATATGACATGTTAAATCTACTTTATTTATGTATATATATATGACATATACTTACTTCCATTGAAGACAATAAGGAAAGGAAAACAGCATCATGCGTACGTACGGACTACCGTCTCCATGAACGGTGTGTTTCATTTTATTTATCTATCTATTATATATATATATATACTGAATATATATGATATATAAATCATATTTTATATTCTGGAAGTAAGTAAATCATGATATAAGTAAAAATAATGTCAAGAACAACAAGTCCAAACACCTACGATAAATGAAACGATTTTACCCAAAACGCTTCTTTAACATGGAATTTACAAAAGAACGGGTAATATAAAGTCATAAGTGAACCATATATGATATCATAACAATGAATATGATTCTGTAATAAGTTAATGACATTATTTAAATCATTATACAGGAGGTTCGGATACGTACAAAGCATATCAGACATAAGGTAAGGGAAATATCCCAATCTCATTTTTATCTGAGATTGTTTAAACTTTGGTATTTACTGGGGTGTATTTAATCATCCACATACATGTTTCTTCAATATGTAATATTATTTACATCCACCTAAAATTTTTTAAATCCAATTTTACCCTTCGGTGAGTTTTTAGTAAAAGATATGAAAGGAATCTTTTATCGTTTTTCGTATGAGGTACTTTTTGACTTTTCCGACAAAAGTACGAAAAGAATGTTTTTTTAACTCATACGGCATGAATGGATTTTTAAAAAATTATTTCCAAGATGCTTTTTTTAAAAGTTTTAAAGTTTATTTTTAATCAACTTCTTTTATTTTATAATTTTATTGCATGTAAAGAAAGGAAAAGTGTTTTTGAAGCAGAAAGGATATTTTCCTCAAGAATGGAGTTCAAGTGTTTTATCAAAATTATTTTCCATCTAAGATAATAAAGGGTTCTGTTTTTATCCCTATTATTACATTGATTTGATTATGTTGTGATGGAATTATATTTTTATGAATTCCTTTATCTTATATGAATTGTTTTATGATGTCACAATGTTTAAGATTCCCATTTTTATTACATGGGTTATGCAATGATGTATGATTTATGATTTTGTGGAACACATAAGAATGGTTTCATTATGAGATGGGTGGGACCTATATCTCCCTCCAATTCATTGGTTAAAGATTTTATATCTCATGAGATAGGCATGGCTGGAACGGTAGGTTATACTGGTTTAGTGAAACAGGACTGAAACGAGGGTGACTTGGTTCAGAAAGGGACTTTGTCCACTAAGATAGTCTTGGAAATGAGTCTTGACTAATAAGAAATGATTCTCTATGATTTTGTGTGTATGCCAAAAAGTTTCATGTTTTAAATTATGATTATTGGGATTTCATTTCACTACTATGATTTATCCCATGTTATGATATTATGATCTCTTTTGCAGGTTAAGATTTCCAAAATGTTATGTTCTTATGAATATGATGTGATTGATTTTTCTTTTGTTTACCCTTAAAGAGCATTTGAGCTCACCCTTTTATGTTTTCTTTTCCCCAGGATATAAGGAAAGGTTTTAGGTAAGAAAAAAAGGGATGATCTTTATGGGAGATGATGAAGATCTTTCACCATGATTAGAAGATTACATTCCGAGTTTCCAAAGACACTAAAATATTACGGTCCTTATGTGTGTGTTTTTGTTATGTAATAAGTATTCCGCAAAAGTAATGTAATGTCCTAGTATGTTATGCTTTGGGTCTCTACAGTTGGTATCAGAGGAAAGTTTTAGTCAACCTTTGGAAACTAGGATGCGAAAACGTTAGTGAGATCCCTAGGGATATTTCTAAGGTATGTCTAGGGATTCCCCTAAGGATAAGTATACGTATAGGATATAGTCCTATAAATATGGTAACGATCTTATAGTTTAACCTAAGATGTTATATATTGAAGTTACTCCCCCTTTATTATGATTTTTTCCTCTCACACTATTCTTTTTGGGTTTTAGAAAATGGCTGGAAACAAGATGATTCATGATAATGGAGGATATGATGGACAATGGAATGATGAGAAACCAAATGAAATGGGATTTGGTAGTCCAAACATCATTATTATGCCGAATCAGAAATCTCATAATATGATCAATAAAGTATAATTTGGTAAGTTTCCTGGCTCGGCTAATAAGAGAAAGATGGAGTTTCATGATGGTTATAGAGGAAAGAAAGTTGAATTTCCCCTATGTAAATCATGTGGGAAGAGGCATCGAGTAGAATGTTTCAAGGGAACTGGAGGATGCTTTGGGTGTGGAAAAGAAGGACACAAAGCCAGTAAGTGCAAAGGAAAAGGTTCAGTTAACACCATGGATGAGGATAATGGTATTTCTACGACATCAACAATGGTTAAATGTTTTAAATGTGGAAAATGTACGGGCATTATGCAAACCAATTCCCTAAGAGAAAGTCTCATGAAGAGAATCAGTACGACCGTATGAGTAGTATTTATGTTGATGATGATGAAGAGACTACAAATGATATGTGAGTTGAAAGAATTGTTGAAGCTCAGTCAATGGTTTAAGAAGGGAGTGTAGTGATTACATGTTTATCAAGTGTAATGTTGTATAAGTAATCTCATGGTACTATGGAATAAAGAGACATCTAAGGATTGTTACACTGTTGTCTTTCCTTGAGTTTTGAAAGTGTATGATTAATGGTACCAGTATCCATTAAAGGATATTCAGATATTTTTTGAATATAGATGATATGTGCATAATGAAGGGATAAGGATAAAATTAAATGTTTGATAGTATTCATGAGCTCATGACTGATATAAGGAGAAGGTTTTGTAATGGATTGAGTATATATAATTTTTGGATTTTGGTATGTGGAAAGAGTTAACTTTTGATAGCATTCATGTTTTCACTAAGGATTAATGGGTATTCATTTTTCAAGAGAATACATGATTAAGGTATTCACATGATTGGAATGTGACCAACAAGATATATGGGGGACAAATGATGGTATTCACATGCTTGGTTGATGACATTTCAAGTAATCGTTTTCTTTATACTATGAGCTTGGACCGAAGTATTTTAGATAAGCCTAAATATTGGAATGGATTATGTTGGACATATGCTAAGTATTGTTTAAAGATAGAACTTTTTTCGATATTACTGATGGGATTTTATAGTAATGTAGTTTTAGAAAAAGGACCACCTGCAGGACGGGCGATAGCCCATCGCGTCGGACAAGGCTGTGGGAATAGAACCCACAACCGAAGTGCGACTGGCCTTTTTTGCCTACCACTGGCCTACAAGAAGTCCCTATTTAGTAGAAACTAGTTTTATTATATTAACCAGTATAAGTCCATTTTAGGAACTATATGAGATTAATATCACTATAGATGGACTTATGTATTTTTTTTGATAACTTTTATAACCTTTTGTTTGAGACAGATGGAATGACCCATCATTCTATCACATTATCTGCTAACACATCACGAATGACAAATTCAACTTCATTTCTTTAAGAGATGAAGTGGAAATTGTCCAAAGAATGACAAACGGTGAGACTATACCAAAATCATGAAAGTATTTCTTCTAATTCCAATTTCATCAACTTTAGGGAAATGATCTTGAAAAACAAAAAAATTTGTCCTACTTCTCTTATATCTGATGAATCAGATGGTACATTAGATCACCACAAATCAATAGCTTTCTGATTGTTGGATTTTTCATAGCCATGTTCTCTACCACTCTCAATCAGAACATGACAGTTAGATTTCTCTTCCATGTCCATATTTTCTCCTATATGGAAACCCAGTGATGAGTTCATTTGGGTAACCGTTATATTTCATACTTTAGTTTTTAAAGTTCAGTTTTGGTATTTCTTTTTACAATGTGGGTTTTTATGAATAGTAAACGATTTATAACCCCGACGAATTTCGAGGGAGAAATTCATTTTAAGGGGGGTAGAATGTAACAACCCGAGATTTTATAAGATACATTCGTTTTAATTTCATTCATATCTTCTATTGTACGACACACCAAGATTATCTTGAGCTATACGCAACACTGTATTAGCTTGCAGTATACGCAACACATTTCTTGGCTCTTGTTACACACAATTTCAAGTTCGTTTGATAGAAGTTATTCTACGCAACATTGAGTGTATATATATATATATATATATATATATATATATTCAATGTATAAATAAAATATTATTGGATTCTGTTATACGCAACAACAAAGGAGTTGTGCACTACACGCAACCCTGACTTGGCTTGCATTACACGCAATCGCGACCTTCCTCGATAGCGTGTGTTGTACGCAATACCCGGATTTACTAAACAATGATATATTATTATAATATTGTTATGAACTAGCCGTTATGAATAGTGTTAACTAAATTTTGAATTTTATAACATTATTATTCATCTTCCACATTTCTAGGACATGGTATAAGAAGAAAATAAATTTTTTGGGTAAAATAAGTATTTTTCAAAAAATGCAGTTTTGCCGCCTTTTGATGGAGCACCCACATTAAATCTAGTTTTGACATGTTTATAAGTTCAATTTTACAAAATAAAATTCTTCTTTTGAATCAGGATATAAAAATTTAGATTAGATAAAGTTTTGATATTTTTCCGATAACTTTCATATTTTAATGAATAGTAAAAACACGCTATATTTTAATTAAAAAAAAACTTTTTTCATCATAATGTCTTGTGTGGTTTAAATAAAATATTGAATGGTTTTAAAGTATAAATAGAATATATTTTTACCATTTAATATAATGTATGTCATTATCATTGATCTTACCTTGAATTCGTAGGTTAAATCAATTCAATCTTTTGCAATGTTTTAAAGAAAAGCCCGTTTTCTTTCGAAAACGGGATTAATTTTAATTTAATTTCTGCATATTTTGTGTATTGAATTTGGAAAAATGGATTCCATATTCGGAATCAGTGGGTCCTAATTATGTTAATAAGCTACTTTTTATTTTTGGGCCTTGTGAATACTAACTACGGTAAATTTTATTTACTATAGTGAAAGGTAAATCGGGTAATTAAGGGTAAATATAAGATTATAAAATTACCCTAACACTTAGAAAAATCCTATTGGATGGCTAAAAGTATACCCATATAACCTAAGGGTCGGATTATATTCATTTTATAGACTTTTGTCCCTGAAAATAATTTAATTATTATTAAAACCAAAGAATGAGACAACATGTCACTTTCTTAAATCTTATAAGTATAATAATTTTAATTTAGTGATAAACTTCATGAATATTCGAACATGAATAGTCTCCAGAAATCTAATACAGTTATCTACATCATAGAAATTTATTTAATATTTTTAGGGATTAAATAATTATCATTTATTATGACACAAAGATGATGTAGTAATTGTTTTATTAATGAAATATTGACATAATTGATGTTATAAATGCCCAAATAAATGTAATTTGAGACTTTTTATGACTTACATTAATTTTCTAGGTTAATATGACATTTTATTGTTGATAAACGTAACTTGGATAGAACTTATCATTCTGTTATGAATTTCGTAAAAATCATGTACCAAATAGTGTCAAAATTGACATAAATTTGTTTTTAAAACAAATATTATATTATTAATTGTAATTTAATTCATAAAAATATAAGGTTCGGACAATTGACTTATATAAGGATATATATATTAATAATAAACAACTTGGGGTTCTTTTGGCTTGTTTTGGTAAGTTTATTAACCATATAGTGTAAGAAAACAAAAAGACACCGTAAAAGTTAAATTATTTAGCTTAGAGTTAAATCTAATTTATAAGGTTAAAATAATAACCTAAACTTGTCTAAATCCTATTGTATGAGATTATTTTGACCCATACCCACTTTATATTCGAAATAAGAGCCTTTGTAACCATTATAAACCGAATTTGACCTTAATATAAAATAATATTTTGAGATTTTCCTAAGGTGCCCCTCTCCTCCCTTATAAAAGGGCACCTCCTCCCTCTCCTCCACACACCAATTTGAGCATTAAAGCTCGGCCAAACCCTGCCAAAATCTCTTCTCCACTTACCTAGTATCATCCTAGAGGTCCTGGTCTTCTTCAAAGACCATCCTTAGTTATTTAAGTGGAGGTTAAGTGAAGGCGCGTCAAAAAGAGGTAATATCCATTACCGATCTTTTTCAATTTCTTTCTTCTTCATCTTATTCTTATTTAGCTGTTTCATGATAAAGTAATAACATAAGTATTTATTATATACTTATATTTTATTATAAATATTAAACAACTCTAATTAACCTTCTATCCATCCTACGGAAAAAGGAAATCACCGCGTGTGCGTACGTACGGAATACCGTCTCCACGCCGTGGTGTAATCTATTTTCCGCCACCACCTTAATTGGATGGGTATAATGGTGTAATGAGTAACTATATATGATTATTATAAAGTGATATTGACACTTAAATAGTATACATACCCTTCAACACAATTCCACGACCATGGGAATGATATCATCGCTCATGCGTACGTACGGACTACCGTCTCCACGACGCGATGAGATTCATTATCCATGTTAACCATTCTAGAATGATTTTAAAGTATTTATAATGAATAATAATGAAATATATGACATGCTAAATCTAATTGATTTATGTATATATATATGACATCTACTTACTTCCATTCAAGACAATAAGGAAAGGAAAACAGCGTTCATGCGTACGTACGGACTACCGTCTCCATGAACGGTGTGTTTCATTTCATTTATCTATCTATTATATAAATATATACTGAATATATATGATATATAAATCATATTTTATATTCTTGAAGTATGTAAATCATGATATATGTAATAATAATGTCAAGAACAACAAGTCCAAACACCTATGATAAATGAAACGATTTTACCCAAAACGCTTCTTTAACATGGAATTTACAAAAGAACGGGTAATATAAAGTCATAAGTGAACCATATATGATATCATAAAAATTAATATGATTCAATAATAAGTTAATTACATTATTTAAATCATTATACATGAGGTTCATATACGTACAAATCATATCGTACATAAGGTAAGGGAAATATCACAATCTCATTTTTATCCGAGATTGTTTAAACTTTGGTATTTACTAGGGTGTATTTTATCATCCACATCCATGTTTCCTAAATATTTAATATTATTTCCATCCACCTACAATTGTTTAAATCCAACTTTACCATACGGTCAGTTTTTAATAAAATATATGAAAGGAATCTTTTATCGTTTTTCGTACGAGGTACTTTTTGACTTTTCCGACAAAAGTACGAGAAGAATGTTTTTTTAACTTATACGGCATGAATGGATTTTAAAAAAATTAGTTCCATGAAGCTTCCTTTAAAAGTTTTCAAGTTTATTTTTAATCAACTTATTTTAGTTTAGAATTTTATGACATGTTAAGAAAGGAAAAGTGTTTTTGAAGCAGAAAGGATATTTTCCTCAAGAATGGAGTTCAAGTGTTTTATCAAAATTAATTTCCATCTAAGATAATAAAGGGTTCTGTTTTTATCCCTATTATTACATTGATTTGATTATGTTGTGATGGAATTATATTTTTATGAATTCCTTTATCTTATATGAATTGTTTAATGATGTCACGATGTTTAAGATTCCCATTTTTATTACATGGGTTATGCAATGCTGTATGATTTATGATTTTGTGGCACACATAAGAATGGTTTCATTATGAGATGGGTGGGACCTATATCTCCCTCCAATTCATTGGGTAAAGATTTTATATCTCATGAGATAGACATGGCTGGAATGGTAGGTTATACCGGTTCAGTGAAACAGGACTGAAACGAGGGTGACTCGGTTCAGAAAGGGACTTTGTCTACTAAGATAGTCTTGGCAATGAGTCTTGTCTAATAAGAAATGATTCTCTATGATTATGTGTGTATGCCACAAAGTTTCATGTTTTAAATTATGATTATTGGGATTTCATTTCACTACTATGATTTATCCCATGTTATGATATTATGATCTCTTTTGTAGGTTAAGATTTCCAAAATGTTATGTTCTTATGAATATCATGTTATTGATTTTTCTTTTGTTTACCCTTACTGAGAATTTGAGCTCACCCTTTTATGTTTTCTTTTCCCCAGGATATAAATAAATGTTTTAGGTAAGAAAAAAAAAGGGAAGATATTTATGGGAGATGTTGAAGATCTTTCACCATGATTAGAAGATTATGTTCCGAGTTTCCAAAGACACTAAACTATTATGGTCCTTGTGTGCGTGTTTTTGTTATGTAATAAGTATTCCGCAAAAGTAATGTAATGTCCTTGTACGTTAATCTTCAAGTCTCTACATTCAAGCTAGGCTTAATACTAAACATTTCCCTTCTAAAACTCCCTAGAAAAATTATAGAGGTTTTGGTCTCCTCAAAAGACCAACTCTAGTTCCTTAAGAAAAAGCTTAAAAGAGGTGTGTCGAAGAAGAGGTAATCTCTTCTACCGATTCTTTCATGTTTCTTTCTTCTTCAACTTCTTCTTCTTTAGTTGTTTCATTATAAAGTAATAACATCAGTATCACTAATATACTGATATGTTATTATAAATATGAAACAACCCCATTTTACCTTCTATCCATCCTATAGAAAATGAAATCACCGCACGTGCGTACGTACAGAATATTGTCTCCACACCGTGGTGTAATTTGTTTTTCCACCACCACCTTGCTTGGATGGTTATAATGGTGTAAAGAATAACTATATATAGTTATTATAACATCATACAGATTCTGGGATATTATATAATCCATTCCAATTCCATTCAATAATTATGGGAATGATATTATCGCTCGTGCGTATGTACGGATTACCGTCTCCACGACGCGATGAGATTCATTCTCCATGTTAACCATTCAAGAATTATTATAAAGTATATATAATGAATAATAATTAAATATATGAATAAATTAAGCTACTGGATTTATGTATATATATATTTCATCTACTTACTTCCATTCAAGTCAATAAGGAAAGGAAAACAACGTTCATGTGTGCGTACGGCTTACCGTCTCTATGAATGGTGTATTTCATTTCATTCATCTAATTATTATATATATATATATATTTAATACATATGATACATAAATCATGAATTAAAATTTAGAAGTAATTAAATCATTATGTAAGTAATAATAATATCAAGAACAACAATTCCAAACATGTACGATAAATAAAATGATTTTACCCAAAACGCTGCTTTAACATGGAATTTACAAAAGAATGGGTAATAGAAAGTGATAAGTGAACCATATATGATATCATAACAATGAATATGATTATGTAAAAAGTAAATGACATTATTTAAATCATTATACAAGAGTTTTGGATACGTACAACGCATATCAGACCTAAGGTAAGGGATAACTGTTCCAATCTCGTTCTTATCCGAGATTATTTATTCGTAAGAATTTACTGGGGTTATTGTTATCATCCATGTACATGTTTCCTAAAGAAATTTCGTGTATTTTTAATGTCCTTTTACCCATTTTTGACTTTTACCACATGTTATGGAAGGAATCTTTTTTATGTTTACCATACAGATATCTTTTTGACTTTTCCGGCAAAAGTACGAGAAGAATGTTTTTTTAACTTATACGGCATGAACGGATTTTTACAGTTTTATAAAACCTTATTTTCATGAAGTTTACTCTACAAGTTTTCATGTTTATTTTCAATAAAATACTTTTCTTTTAAAATTTTGGGGAATTTTGTTAAAATAAAATGATTTTTAAGATGAAATGATATTTTTGTCAAGAATTCTTTTCAAGTGTTTTATCAAAACCATTTTCCATCTAATATGACATTATTTCATATGTGTATGTTTCAAGTATAATATCCCTATGATTTACATGGTTTCACTTTTCTTATGATGAAATGATATCCATTTGTTTTATATGTATTATGTTATGATGGGATGATGTTTATGAAACCCATTTTTATTCTTTGGGTTATGATGAATGATTTATGTTTATCTTGTGGCACAAGTAAGAATGATTTCATTATGAGATGGGTGGGACCTATATGTCCATAAAATTCATTTTGTAAAGATTTATATCCCATGAGATAGACATGGATGTAATTGTAAGTTAACCTGGTTCAATGATACAGGACTAGAACGAGGAGTGAACTCGATTCAGAAAGGGACTTTGTTCACTAAGATAGTCTTAGCAGTAATGCCTTGACTACTATGGAAATCATATCATGTGCCTAATGGTTTTCCACAATTACGTGTTTTATTCCCATGATATTATATCATGATTGATGTTTCATTATGATTTATTCCTTATGTACTACCATATTTTTTGTCATTTCTCATGATTTTGATGTTTAAACATTATGTTCATGTTTTTAAGTTCAAATGTTTATGGTTTGTTTTATTTTCTCCATTCTTTCCCTTAATGAGTATTTGAGCTCACCCTTTTATTCATTTTCTTTTCCCCAAGATATAAAGAAAGGTTTTAGGTAAGAAAAAAACAGGAGAAGATCTTTATGGGATATGTTGAAGATCTTTCACCATGATTAGAAGATTATGTTCCGAGTTTCCAAAGACGCTAAACTATTACGGTCCTTGTGTGCATGTTTTTTTATGTATTAAGTATTCTACAAAAGGAATATAATGTCCATTTATGCCAATATTTGGGTCTCTACAGTTGTTATCAGAGGCAAAGGATGTAGGAATGAATCTGATCCTTGGGAACTCCCACATGTGAGCGTTGGACGAAGCATGCCTCTCCGCCCAAGGGCTTCATGAGGAAATGGCTGCCACTGGGGATGGTGGTGTGTCCCGCCCAGGGGGTGTATCCGCCCATGGATTGCCCTAATAGGTATCAATTATAGTCCACTGGATGTAATTCCAGACCTCTACTGTTGGTATCATAGGAATGATTTAGTTTACCTTTGGAAACTAGGATGTGAAAACTTTAGTGAGATCCCTAGAGATATTTCTAAGGTAGGTCTAGGGATGTCTCTATGGTTAAGTATAAGTATAGGTTATAGTCATATAATTAGGTAAAGATCTTAAAATTAAACCTAATATGTTATATATTGAAGGCACTCCCCCTTTATTATGTTTTCCTAGCATGATTTTTTCCTCTTACACTATTCTTTTTGGGTTTTAGACTATGGCTGGAACCCGAAGGAACCGTGTTGATCAATGTAATGGGAAATGCAATGATTTTCCTCCTGAACAAACCAATGTTATGGTAGATGGAGTGAAAAATCTTATTGCTATACTTACACAAGCTATGAATCATTCTGGACTTCCAAATGAGCAGAGAAGGGAACAATATTCTATTAAGTCCTTCATGAGGCAACGTCCGCATTCTTTCAATGGGTCTTCTGATCCACTTGTTGCTGAACAATGGATCAGTACCATTGAAAATAAATTTTCCATACTCCATTGTTCGGAACATGAAAAAGTCATTTTAGTTGTTTACTGTTAAGAAGGTGAAGTAGACCAGTGGTGGACTCTAATTTAGAATACAAGGCCCCAAGATGGAATTGAATCCATGGAATGGAACGAGTTCCAGAACATATTTTTCAATAAGTACTTCCCTCGTATTCTTTGAACAAAGATAGAGAAGGAGTTCCTTGAGCTTAAGCAAAAGGATGATGAATCTGTTGGTATATACGAAGCAAATTTTACAAGGCTTTCAAGGTATGCATCTGGATTTATCATCAGACTTAAAAGTGAAGTTGATCGATTCTTTAGTGGCTTAAAACCAAGTCTTCTAAGGGAGTTAGATATAAGAGACTTCAGTAGCTATGAATAAATTGTGCATTGTGCTATCAAGGTAAAAATGGAAGTTGGTTTTATATATCCATCTCATGGTTTTGACAAGAAACGAAATATGGAGTTCAAGGAGAAATCTCAAAACCATCGTGAAAAGAAGATGAATGGTACTTTATACTCAAAGTGTGGAAAGAAGAATGGTGGAGATTTCCTAAAAGGTACTAGAAAATTTTTTAAGAGTGGAAAATAAGGTCATTGAGCATTTGAGTGTCGAAGTAATGGAAAAAAGGTATCAAATGATGTGAATAGAGAAAAGAATAAAAAGAACTCTCTACTAACACTTCAATGCTTCAAGTGCAAGGAAATGGGGCATTATGCTAATCAATGACCTAACCCAAGGGTTAATGATGATTGACATGAGCAACCACTTAAGCCAAAGGAAAAAAGGGAAGTCACATGCGATCAATATTGGAGATGTTGAATATGAAAATGATGTGGTGTAATGATTAAGTGTTTAGGTAATGGGATTCCAAAATAATGTTGTACATAAAATCGTGGAATATTGGAATATTTATGTATTAGTCTATTGTGGTTTTCAATAATTTTATGGTACCGTTAACCATGGAAAGTGATTGAGATATTTTTAGAAAGAAAATGATATTCTCATAATTATGGGATAAGGAGAAAATGAAATGTTTGAAAGTATTCATGAGCCCGTGACTGATATAAGGACAAAGTTATATCATGGTTTGAGTATATAGAATTTTTGGATTTTGGTATGTGGAAAGAGTTAACTTTTGACAGCATTCATGTTTTCACTAAGGTTCAATGGGTTTTCTTTTTTCAAGAGAATACAAGATTAAGGTATTCACATGTTTGGAATGCGATCAAAAAATATATCTTGTGGCGTATGAGGGATAAATGATGGTATTCACATGCTTGTTATATGACCTTTTTAGTAATCATTATCTTTATATTATGAGTTTGGAAAGAAGTATTTTGGATAAGCCTAAATATTAGAATGGATTATGTTGAAAATAATTTAGTATTGTTTAAGGCTAGAATTTTTTTTCGATATTATTGATAGAATGTTATAATAGTGTAGTTTAAGGAAAGGACAACCTGTAGAACAGGCGACCACCCGTCGCGTCAGACGAGGATGTGGGAATCGAACCCACAACCGAAGTGTGACAGGCCTTTATCGCCTACCACTGGCCTACAAGAAGTCTCTGGTTAGTAGAAACTATTTTTATTTTATTAAGAGGTATGATAGATGTATTATAAGTCCATTTTTGGAACTATATACGATTAATCTTATCATAATATAGATTTATGTATATTACTTTTTCTAATCTTATGTTTGAGATAGATGGAATGACTTATCATTCTATCGTATGATCTGCTAACACTTCGCAAAAGACAAATTAAACTTCATTTCTTTAAGATATGAAGTGGAAATTTTTCAAGGCATGAGCAACGGTAAGATTATACCAAAATCAAGTAAGTAGTTCTTTTAATTCAAAAATTCATCGACTTTAGGGAAATGATCTTGAAAACAAAAAATATTGTCCTATTGTCCTCATATCCGATGAATCAGATGGTACCTTAGATCATCACAAATTTATGGATTTATGATTGTTGGATTTTTCATATCCATGTCCTCTAGCACTCTTCATTAGAAGCTGATGGTTATATTTCTCTTCCATATCCATATTTTCACCTATGTTCTCCTATGTGGAAACCCAGTGATGAGTTTATTTGGGTAACTGTTATGTTTCATACATTAGTTTTTAAAATAAAGGTTTAGTATTACTTTTTATGATGTGGGTTTCTATGAAAGAAACTTTCAAGTAATAAATGATTTATAACCCCGACCAATTTCGAGGGCAAAATTCATTTTAAGGGGGGTAGAATGTAAAACCCTGAGATTATATGAGAAGTATTCTTTTTAATTTATTTAATGTCTTTTTTTGTATGCTACACCAATATTATATTGCGCTATATTCAACACCGTATTAGCTTGTTGTATACACAACAGTATTCTTGGATGGTGTTACACAAAATTTCAAGTTCGTTTGATATAAGTTATTTTAGGCAACATTGAGTGTGTGTGTGTATATATATATATATTCAATGTATAAATGAAATGTGGTTGGATTATATTATACACAAAAACAAAGGAATCTTGCACTACACACAACCATGACTTGGCTTTCTTTACATACAATTGCGACCTTCCACAATAGTGTGTGTTGTACGCAATACCATGTTTCACTAAACAACGATATGTTATTAAAATATTATATAAACTAGCTATAATGAATAGTAATACCCACTTTTTGAAATTTTATAAATTTTACCATTCAAAATAGACTTAATTTTTGGATTCGGAATATCAAAATTATCCTAGGGTGAAATTTTGTTATTTTTCTGAAAACTTTCAATTTTTGATGAATAGTGAAAACACTAGGTTACTATTTAAAAACCAAATTTTTATTTAAATAAATATTTATTTTATTTAAATTTATTTTAGGTCAAAATTGATACATAATACCTATATATGTTCAATGTAATTCATTGGAGTCATTTTATAATAATTTTAGATATATAAAAATTTTATTGAACTTTTCACCGTCTTTTACCCACCTCCAAGGAGAATTTGAAAATTTATATAAAACTTAATTTTACCGCTTCTGTGGGTGAAATTTAAAAAATCTGAGAAACACGGTATATATCAAGGAGTAAAATGTGGTTCAATATGATAAAAATAATTTTTGGTGAATAGTAATTTTTTCCTTTTATTTACCATAGTTAAAAGTAAATAGGGTAATTAAGGGTAAAAATGATAGTATTATTACCCTAACACATGTCCTAATTCTATCGGATAAGTGTAATTTGACCAAAAACAACCTTAGGAATAAAATAGTACCCTTTAGGTCCACTTGGATTAGATTAGGACATTTATTATTATTTTATTTAAAGAAGAGTTAAAATAGTTAAAATCAAAGATTAATAACTAAAACATTTTTAATATAGTGTTATGCATAAGATGAATTTGACTATAAATATTCATTAGAAAGCTAAAAATATTTCCTAAAAAATGGAATTTTATTTATAATTTTTAAACATTATATAATTTAATTTATTTATGACACAATGATGATGTAGTAATTACCTTATTAATGGAATATTAACATAATTGATGTTATAAACACCCAAATAAATGTAAATTGATACTTTTTATTAATTACAATAATTTTTTAGGTTACTATGACCTGCTAGTATTGATTCAATTAACTTTTCACGATCTAATCATGTTGTCATAAGTTTCAAAAAAATCAACTACCAAATAGTGTCAAAATTGACATAAAATAGTTTTAAAACAAATATTATATTATTAATTGTTATTCTATTTCTAAAAATATATGGGTAATCAAAATGAATTATATAAGGTTATATATATTAATAATGAACCACTTGTGGTTCTTTTGACTTGTTATAGTAATTTTATTAACCATATAGTGTAAGAAAACAAGAAGACACAGTAAGAGTTAAATTATTTAACTTAGAGATAAATCTAAATGATAAGGTTAAAATAGTAACCTAAACTTGTCTAAAACCTATTCGAAGAGAATATTTCGACCCATACACACATTAGCTTCGAAATAAATCAATTTTGAGCTATTATAAATTGAATATGACTTTGTTATAAAATGATATTTTATGTTTTTCCTATGGTGCCCCTCTCCTCCCATATAAAAAGGCACAACCTCCCTCTTCTCTTTAAACAATTTTGAGCTTTCAAGCTTGGCCAAAACCTGCCCATTTCCCTTCTCAACTTCCCTAGAAACATTATAGATGTTCTTTTCTCCTCAAAAGACAAACTCTAGTGCCTTAAGAGGAAGCTTAAAAGAGGTGTGTCGAAGAAGTGGTAATCTCTTCTACCGATTCTTTCATGTTTCTTTCTTCTTAAACTTCTTCTTATTTAGTTAATTCATTATAAAGTAATAAAATCAGTATCACTAATATACTGATATGTTATTATAAATATTAAACAACCCAATTTCACCTTCTACCCATCCTACGGAAAATGAAATCACCGCGCGTGCGTACGTACGGAATACCGTCTCCACACCGTGGTGTAATCTGTTTTTCCACCACCACCTTACTTGGATGGGTATAATGGTGTAAATAATTCCTATATATGGTTATTATAACATCATAATGATTCTGAGATATTATATCATCCATTCCAATTCCATTATATAATTATGGGAACGATATCATTGCTCGTGCGTATGTACGGATTACCGTCTCCACGACGTGATGAGATTCATTCTCCATGTTAACCATTCAAGAATGATTATAAAGTTTATATAATGAATAATAATGAAATATATGACAAAAATTAAGCTACTATATTTATGTATATATTTATGTCATCTACTTACTTCCATTCAAGTCAATAAGGAAAGGAAAATAGCGTTCATGCGTACGTACGGCTTACCGTCTCCATGAACGGTGTATTTCATTTCATTCATCTATATTATATATATATATATACTGAATATATATGATATATAAATCATGATTTACATTTTTTATGTAATTAAATCATGATATAAGTAATAATAATATCAAGAATAACAAGTACAAACACGTACGATAAATATAACGATTTTACCCAAAACACTGCTTTAACATGGAATTTACAAAAGAATGGGTAATATAAAGTCATAAGTGAACCATATATGATATAATAACAATTAATATGATTATTTCATAATTAAATGGAATTTTTTTCATCATTATACTGGATTTTTGGATACGTACGAAGCATATCAGACCTAAGGTAAGGGATAACTGTTCTAGTCTCGTTCTTATCCGAGATTGTTTATTCGTAAGTATTTACTGGGGTTATTTTCATCATCCATGTACATGTTTTCTAAAAATGTTTTCATGTATGTTTAATTTTCTTTTACCCATTTATGACTTTTACCACATGTTATGGAAGGAATCTGCATTTTTTTCCATACGAGAAACTTTTTGAATTTTCCGGAAAAAGTACAAGAAGAATGTTTTTTAACTTATACGGCATGAACGGATTTTTACGGTTTTATAACGCCTTATTTTCATGAAGATTACTCTACAATATTTCATTGTTATTTTCAATAAAATCATTTTCTTTTAAAATTGTGTGGAATTTTGTGAAAATAAAAGGATTTTTAAGAAGAAAGGATATTTTTCTCAAGAATTCTTTTCAAGTGTTTTATCAAAACCATTTTCCATCTAAGATGACATTATTACATACGTGTATATTTCAACTATAATACATATATGATTTACATTGTTTAACTTTTCCTATGATGAAATGATATCCATTTGTTTTATATGGAATATTTTATGATGGGATGATGTTTATGAAACCCATTTTTATTCTTTCGGTTATGATGAATGATTTATGTTTATGTTGTGGAACAGGTAAGAATGATTTCATTATGAGATGTGTGGGACCTATATATCCCTATAATTAATTGGGTAATGATTTATATATCATGAGATAGACATGGCTAGAATGATAAGTTAATCCGGTTCAGTGATACATGACTGGAATGAGGAGTGAACTCGATTCAGAAAGTGACTTTGTCCACTAAGATGGTCTTGGCAGTATTGCCTTGGATACTATGGAAATCATATCATGTGATTAATGGTTTTCCAAAATTACATGTTTTATTCCCATGATATTTTATCATGATTGATTTTCCATTATGATCTTGCCTTATGTACCGCCATGTTTTATGTCATTGCTCAAGATTTTGATGTTTAAACATTATGTTCATGTTTTTAAGTTCAAATGTTTATGGTTTGTTTTATTTTCTCCATGATTACCCTTAATGAGCATTTGAGCTCACCCTTTTATATGTTTTATTTTCCCCATGATATAAATAAAGTTTTTAGGTAATAAAACAAAAGGGGAAGATCTTTATTGGAGATGTCTAAGATCTTTCACCATGATTAGAAGATTATGTTCGGAGTTTCCAAAGACACTAAACTATTACGGTCCTTGTGTGTTTTTTTTGTTATGTATTAATTATTCTGCAAAAGTAATGTAATGTCCATGTATGTCAAGATTTTGGTATCTACAGAGTGGAAATGGGATGATATTATGATGAACTTTGTCATGGGGATACCAAAGACTCCTATAAGGAATGATGAAATATGGGTAATTGTTGATCATCTTACCAGGTCAACACTTTTTCTTATTGTAAGAGAAGATTTAACACTTTATCATTTAGCAATAATATATATTAATGAAGTTTTAAGACTTTATGGAGTACCCCTATCAATTATTTCTGATCGTGATCCCCATTTTACAACAATATTCTGGAAAAGTTGTTGAAAGGACCTAGATACTAAACTTTGATTGAGCACTGACTACCACCCTGAAACTGGTGGAAAATCAGAATGGACTATTCAAACCATATAAGACATGTTGATATCTTTATCAATTGACTTTCAAGGTATGTGTGATCAGTATTTTCCTCTGGTAGAATTTTCTGATAACAATAGCTTCCATTCAAGTATTATGATTGCACTATTTGAAGTGTTATATGAAAAGAGATGTTTCACAACAACTTGTTGTGATGATGTTGGTGAAAGAAAACTCATAGGCCCAGAACATGTTGAGGAAACAATGGAAAAGGCGAAGATTATCCAAACCCACATCAAAACAGCTCAAAGTAGGTAAAAGAGCTATGCCGATAACTGAAGAAAGGATTTGAAATTTCATGTAGGAGATCATGTTTTCTGGAAGGTATCACTATGGAAGGGTGTTGTACAATTTGGTAAGAAGGTTAAATTAAGTCCCAGGTATATCGGACCTTTCGAAATTCTAGAATTAATTGGAGTTATACCATACCATTTGGAAATGCCTCCAAGTATCTCCAAAGTTCATGATGTGTTCCACGTATCACTGTTGAGAAAACACAATCTTGACCCAATGCATGTACTCACCTATGAAGAAATATAATTGGAACCTGATTTGTCTTATTGTGAAGAGCCTATCCAGATTCTTGATACCAGAGAACAAGTGTTGAGAAACCAGATGACTCACCTGGTAAAAGTTCTATAGAGAAACCATAAGATGGAAGAGCCAACGTGGGAACCCGAGGAACTTATGCTGAAGAATCACTCGAATCTTTTTATGTAGCATTATTCT
The DNA here is from genome assembly GCA_963277665.1 of Viscum album. Lineage (NCBI taxonomy): Eukaryota > Viridiplantae > Streptophyta > Magnoliopsida > Santalales > Viscaceae > Viscum > Viscum album. Next base: position 1,702,014,547 of record OY728147.1, on the reverse strand, counting down.
GAAAATTATGAGGATGAAATTATTTTGAGGGAAGAATGTAACACCCCAAGATTACATGGTATGTTTCTCTTTGAATAATGAAATAGCTTGTGTTGTATTCAATTTTGAGTTCCAACACACCACGACTAATTAAAGTAGCCTTTATGAATAGTAATACCTACTTTTTAAAATTTTTTAAATTTTATTTTTCAAAATGGACTTCTTTTTTGGATTTTGAATATAAAAATTATCTTACAGTGAATTTTTTGTAATTTTTTGGAAACAATCAATTTCTTAGGAATAGTGGAAAACACTGCATTATTGTTTAAAACCGACTTTTTATTTAAATAATTAGTTTTTTTATTTACATTTATTTTAGGTAAAAATAGACACATAATATTTATATATGTTAAATTTAATTCATTGTACTCATTTTATAATAATATTAGATATATAAAATTTTATTGAACTTTTAACGTCTTTTACCCACCTTCTAGGCACATTTTCAAATTTGAATAAAACATAATTTTATGAATTTCAAAAATCCGAGACACACTGTTGACATCAGTTAGTAAAATGTGGTTAAATAGGATGAAATTTATTTTTTTGAATAGTAACTTTTGAATTTTATTTATCACGGTTAAAAGTAAATTGGGTAATTAAAGGTAAAAATGATATTATAATTATCCTAACAAAGGTACGAATTCTATAAATAAGTTTATTTCGACCAAAATAAACCTTATGAATAAAATATGATCCTTTTGGTCCACTTGGATTAGATTTGGAGATATATTATTATTTTATTTAAAGAAGAGTAAAATGTGTTAAATTCAAAGTTTAATAACTAAACCATTTTTAATATTGGGTTATACATAAGATAAATTCGTCTATAAAAATTCATTATAAATATAGAAATATTTCCTACATAATGGTATTTTATTTATAATTTTTCTGCATTATATAATTAAATTTTTTTATGACACAATGATGATGCAGTAATTAACTTATTATTGAAAGATTAAGATAATTGATATTATAAATATTAATATAATTTTAAATTGAGACTTTTAATGTATTAAAAGAATTTTCAAGGTTAATATGACATTTTATGGTTGATTAAATAAATTTTGTTGTAGTGATAAAGTTGTTATGAATTTCACAAAACCCAAATACTAAATAGTTTTAAAATTGACATAAATGAGTTTTTAAAACAAATACTATATTATTAAATGATAAAATATTACTAAAAATCTAAGGTTCTGAAAAAGTACTTAGATAAAGTTATATATATTAATAATTAACCACTTGGGGTTCTCTTGGATTTTCATAGTATGTTTATTAACCATTTATTATAATAATAAAATAATACATTGTAAAAGTTAAACTATTCAACTAAGAGTTAAATATAAAAGATAACGTTAATATGGTGACCTAAACCTATCTAAAACTTATTGGTTGAGAGTTTTTTGACCCATCCCTACATTATACTTAAAATATATCCTTTTTAGTCATTATAGACCGAATATGATTGTATAGTAAAATAATATTTCAAACTTTTCCTAAAGTGACCCTCACCTCTCTTATAAAAGGGTACTTCCCCATCTCTCAAAATCACACCTCCAAAGCCATTTGGATCTATCAAAACCAGCTCAAATATCCTCCCAACTACTATAACATAAACCTAGAGGCCCTTCTTTGATCATAATACAACCTAAGAAGTCCTTTTAATCAAATCAAAAGGAAGCACCCGAAGAAGAGGTAATAATTTCCTCACCTCTTTCAAAGTTCTTTTCTTCTTCCACTTCCTCTTTACTTCTTCTTTCCATACCAAAATAATAAATCTTGTACCTTTTACTTAAAGTTATGTTATTATAAATATGTTACAGTCATATTTATTATTCAATCCATCATATGAATGAAAAATTCACCATACATTTGTACGTACGGCTTACCGTCTCCACGTCTTGGTGTAGTTTGTTATTCAACACTTCATTATTTGGATGGGTATAAAAATTAGTATAATTGATAGAAATAATAAATATAACATGTTAATGATTCTTTAAATATAATATAACATCCAAATATATACAATTTCACCACCAATAGAATGATATTGTCACTCATACGTACGTATGGATTACCGTCTCCACTAACGCGATGAGATTTATTCTCCATTATAATCATTCAAAAATAATATTCATTTTATGATTAAAATTAATTTTTAAGAACTTAATATAATTCTGTATATAAATCAAATACATCATATAAATAATAAACATGACTTATGTAACAAAACATATAAAGGAAAATGAATCAGTTAACACCCAAAAAATAATACTACTGAAATATTATTAACAAAGAAAATTAGAAGTTCATATATGATATCATATTTATGTATGTGGTTGTTTTATAATTTAATAATAATGATTTAAATATTATACAAGAGGTTAATTTATCTTCTATCAATTAAAAGTACAGGTTAAGGGTTAATTCTACAATCTATTCATTATCTGAGGTTGTTTATACGTGAGAATCTACTGGGACCTCTTTGTCATCCACATCCGTGTTTCTTAAAAATGTATTTCAAAACATTTTTAATATTTTCTAGACTATTGGTTAAATTAATTTATACCCTTTTTTGACATTTTATAAATTTTTTATAAATGAATCTTTACATCATTTTCCAAACAAGGTCCTTTACGACCTTTTTGACAAAATTAACGAAAGAATGTTTTTCAACTTATACGGTGAGTGCAGCTATTTTCCACCATTATAACACCTTCAAAGCTTCCCTTACATTATTATAATAATACTTTCAATATAAATGTATTCTTTTATAATTATGTTACTTTTAAATTATTTCAAAATAGAAAGAGATATTTCTCTCCAATAGTTTTGATTTCATCTATGTCAACATCTTTTGATATATTTTTCACTTGTTTGAAGTTGATTTATTGTGATACAATTTTCCATATTGTATTGAAGGTTTTGTGATAGTTTTGACTTTAGATGTGTTATTTTTATACCATTCATGGTTTATGTTTAAAGTATTTACATTTCTTATGCCGGTTTTAATACGAATATTTGTGTTATGATTCATCTTTTTCATCTGAGTAATGAATTGGACTTAGAAAGTGATGAGTGGAGCCCGATATAGCTCCCCGATGCATCGGTAGATCTCATTAGACAAACTAGTGTCTTGGAACAAGACCTTGACAAAATATTATTTTTAGTATTTTCAAGAGGCCTTGACTATGTGGTTATGATGTCAGGAATTATGAATTCTATCATTAAAAAATGGGGTATTGATATTACATGTGATTATTGGACTAGTAGAATATCCATGTGAATAAGTAAATGGAATTATTTGATTTATTTTTGCCTATTATGATGAATTTTACATTTAAAAGGCTTCTGTTTTAGTCTTATGTGTTGCCTAATATGTTTTTTCTTATTTATGATAGTTTGTTTTATATTGTTATCATTACTGAGCATCTAAGATCACCCCTTTCTATGTTTTATTTTTTCCAGGATGCGAAAAAGAATATTACGATTAACCTGCAGGAATAGGTTAAGGTATATGAGTGTGCTCAAAGGGGAATAAGGTTGTTTTTTTATATCATAATGTAATATAAAACATTTTTATGTATCTAGCACTTCCAAGGCTACTAAACTAATCGGTCTTTCAAGAATTGATCTTTTTTTATCATGCCAATGTTATGTAATATTATACCAACTCTAGGTATTTAGGGTCAGGGCATTACATTTTTTATAGGGAGGATTTTTCTTAGGCTTTATGGGAACAGAAAGTTTATATGGTGGGGAAGTTGTAACATCATGTTACTGTATTTAGGTATTCCTAAATCTCTCATTTGGTTGATCTCTGGTTGGGTTTCTTTTGGAGTTATTTCGGGTTATTTTCTATAAATTATGGAGGCTACTGGGATTGATCAAGGTTTGTGCACAGTATGTTCACAGTTTGGGAAACCGTGCCCATGTGCCATGTTTTGTACAGTCGGTTCTACATGGTCTAAACATGGTTTTCCATAACTGAGTGTAGTTTCCTACGAAACCTTATAGATGTGTTTTTCTTGATACAAAATTTTTATTAAATTTTTTTGAGCACCCTTTTTAGGTCATGGACAGCCCTCCTTCGACCCAAATATATTTATCCCTTTTGTGGAGCTCCCAAGAAGGATTCATTTCCCCTCTAACCCCTTCCAGAAGTGATCCTTAGCTAGGCTAATTTCGGTCAATCTCTTTTTGTTTAATTTCCTTGTCCTGTTATCTTCCTCTTGTGATCTCTCTCTTCTTACATAGGGTTCCATGGATCTTGTTATTAATTTTTGGATCTAATAACATTTTCTGGGATCATAAACCTTGGTTTGATTCCCATTTATGTGATCTTCAATATTTGTGGAAAAATATCAATTGGGGTTTGGCATTGAAAGATCTGTAGTTTTTTGTATCTGGTTCTGTTACAATGCCCAATATTTATTGTACCAAATTTCTTTGTCTAAATTTCAATTATTTGGATCTAAATTTAATTTCTTGTATTTTAATTAAATGGATTTCAATCATTTTTATGGAAAACCCCACTTCTAATGAATTTGGGTTTTTTGAAGAAAAGGATGGGTTTTTTGGCTTGGAATTGTAATTTGGTGGATTTAAATTGTTTAATTTAAATTTTGGTTTTAATAAAAATTGAATCAATTGAAATGTTTATTTTCATTAAAGAAGTTTTATTTGATTGAAATGTTGTAAAAATAATGTCTTAAAAATGTTTTTATGGAAACCTTAGGGTATCATCTTGGTGAAAAGGAATGCTTTTTATTAAAACCCCATTATGTTTTTTAAAGATAAAATTGGAATATTTGAAATGAAGAATGGGTTGAATTACATTTTCTGCTATAAAATAAATTTCCCATCATTAATTTTTACCTGTGGACAAGAATTCCTTAGGTATTTAGTCAGTTATTTTGGGTGGAACATTACAATTATAAAACATTCTAAAACATCATATCAACACATTATATTCCTTAGGTGATAGTGATGACATCCCTTTACATTAGGCCAAAATGGGTGTATGTACATACTTGGTTGTATTCACAGTGTTGGATCCCTATATCCTAGAACTATCTTACCTATTTGGCACATGACCATGTTGCTCACTTTATTTCATTTTTGAATATATATAAAAGTCGTTGTTATAAACTGTTTTACATGAATTGATAATTTATATAAACTATTTATATAAAGTGTTTATTTAAGCCATTTCTGAAAAAAAAATTATATGAAAAGTATCCTTTTATTAAATAAAAATCCCATCTTTTGAAATGTTTTCCATCATTGGAAATGTATATCATTATTTTTTAATGGTATTTCCATATTTAAAACTGTAGATCATTATTTGTTTAAATATTCTTTTTTAATGCCAAACCTATTTGATTTTTTAATTGAAAGAACATGGTGGATAAATTGATATTAAAATCTGTTATGGAATATTTGGGTGAAATCCTATTAGGATTTAGCTCACACCCTACTTGTGCCTTCATGTATTTGTAGATTATATATTTCCAGGTTCGAGCAAAGGAAAAGGATCTCTTAGAGGTGGAACCTTCTACTAAACTTTGGTCTTTTTGATTTGTGTCCTTAGGGACATTGGAATTTTTTTTCACTTTTATTAATTTGGTTGTAGTAATTTGGTTGTTGTTCATATTTAACTTCTGGTACTTTACTCCCAGTGGAGTTTTCCTTTGATATTTATATTTCCTTGTTTTCTTCTCTTTCTACATTGTTAGTGGAAAGACCATTCCCACTTTTAATTCGTATGATTCTAGGTGCTAATCGTAGACCCATTGGGATTAATAATGCCCTCCAAGCTATTTCAAGACCAACTCGGTTATTGGGATACCAAGGTACCTGGTTTGGTTTGTGATAGGAGATATTTTCAAACAAATTTTATAATTCTATCTCACCATTTTTAAAAAAAAAAATTAGAGATGGTCTTGTTGAATACCTCAATATTCCCATTTTTCTATGCATGGTAGTGAGATATATTGTTGGACTGAATGTTGTATTTGGCTTAAAAAAATTTCAATTCGATATAATAGAATTAGATTCCATTGTCTGTGAGAATAACATGAGGAACTCCAAACTAATGGATAATATGGAAGCTCACGAAATCAATGATAGATCAGACATTGAATTCCATGATGGGAACTACCTCTAACAATTTAGTGATGATTTATATGGTAGTCAATATGAACTTTCAATGTCGCACTTTCTCTGGAAGGTATGGGTCGAAAACATCAAGTCCCCGCACTTAAAAGGGTAAAGAATACCATTTGGTGTGTAGAAGATCAGGTAGTCGATGCACAAAGATATAATGGATCTGACATGCATGAAACCACTTAGATAACTCAATGTAGTCAGAGACAATGGTGTGAAAGAGTTAGCCCAACATTTGAATCTGGTGGGAGAGCTTCAATCCTACCTAATGATAACCACAAGACCCATCATGGACTTCTTCTATAACCTAGGGGATCTTATTTCCTTGGATGCAATGGAGGATAATTCTATAAAACCCAAACTTGTAGAGGGTTTTCTCAAGTTTAGGCCTACTATGGAGGAAATATTGTGTTGCACACTAATGGATTTTCTCATGCTCATCTTGATTTTATGGGAGAATTATACATTGTAGATACTCGACTAAGGGTGTTGTCAAATCAAACGTTACTTATATTGTAGAAATAATTGAAGGCCTTAGAGTTTATGTACCATTAGCTATTTCGTTTACCTATTGATTTCCATCATATGATGTGGTAGGGACAATGATCCTCTAGTGTGACACTTGAATATCTAGATAATCGTGTTTGGGTTCTATGAGATATGTGGCTTGGAATTTCAGGGCATTCTATTAGCCATTCTGGAACAGAGGAATATGGATCACCTTCGGCTGAGAAGGGCACTAGGCCATTAGTTGATGGCGGCGTTACAGTAAGGGAACTAGCACTTTCATTCCAATTATTTAGTCAAAATTGATCTTCTTGATGACTAAATCTAAGTCTCGATTCACATTTAAACTGGAGACATCGATATTTAGATCCAACTCGAGACTGTTAATGAGAGACTGATACTCTTCCTCATTGTTGGTGTAGCCTTCTGACAATAAGAGAAAGAACAAAAAGACTGATTTTTTTGGGTGATGAATTAAATATTTATGCCTACCCTGTAAAGATTTTGGTTGCTAACAATCCTATTGATTGGGATCTAGGAGGCTCCATCTAAGACAATCATCCAACATGACACATCTTGATCCACAAAGAGGATAGACTCGTCTAGGATATCAATATTCAGGGGTAGTTCTCTAGGGGTTAGATGTATTTATTGGAAGTCTGTATATCAAATGTCCCATCATCAAGGGGAATTTGAGGATATACTTCCCTGGGTCTATTCGGTACACTATTTATATCTTATGATTCTTCCAATAATGTTGCCAATTATGCACTGCAAAAAACTATTTCAAGGAAAATCTTCTTGTTGAGGGACCATTCTAGGGTTCTCACATAGAGGATCAAAATATTTCCTAATATGGGTAGCATTAGCACTGGAGGTTGGATCAAGTATGTCCTGATATCCTAAATTGAAATCTGTCACTCCTCATCCCACTAGTAAATGGTGACTTTCATCATGTTTCTTGAGAAGGGATTAGACTTTCTAGACAGTTTTTTGATAAATTAGAGTATGTAGGCTAAGTGGTATTTGAGATCCTGAAACTCTTGGAGGTTTCTTAGTGGTGGAATTTGGTTGATGGAATTGATCTTCTCTAGTTCAATCTCAATACCATTATATCTTACCATTAAGTCCAGAAACTTGTTAAGGGTAACCCAAAATGCACATATCAAGGGGTGCATCTACAAGTGGCAGGAGTGAGGCAACCCTATAACATTCTTAATATCCTTGATATGGTCCTAGAGCTAGTGGGATTAAGGCACCATACCATCCAAAAATCATTCCACCAATTTCCTAATAATTACCTAAAAATATTTTGAATGGATTTCTAATAGGTTGATATATCATTCTTCGAGCCTAAATGAATCACTCGATAATAGAACGTCCCTTGGGGAGCCTTGAAAATGGTGGAATCATTATCCTCACATGCCATCCGGGTCTGATTATATATGGAATATCCATCCATGAAAGATAGTTCTTGGAGCCTTAGATTAGTATATATCAATGTCTTTATCCCTCTAATTGTAAAATAGTTCATTGTACAATGGTGGTTGAGGTCCTGAAAGTCGATACAGACTCTGATCCATTCATTCTTCTTCTTGACCAAAAATATTTTCTCTAGCCATCAAGGGTATTAGAATTCCTTGAAAAATTTTTATTTGACAATATTATCAACATTATCCTTAACTATATCACCATGATATGGGGCATCTTTTTGGGAGGCTGTTTGAACCCATGAGAAAAAACTGGGAGACCAAGATGGTGAACGGTGACCTGAGGGTCCATCCCTAGCATCTCAGCATAGCTCCAAGTGAATATATCATTTATCTATTTCAAGAAAGCCACATATTGATATATATTATCCAGATAAATTTCTTCATTAATAATTTTTGTCCTCATATATTCCTTGGTACTATGGTTCACATGGGTTAGCACATTAATGGTGTAGTAGACAACATCCTCTCATGCAATAGGGGTGTCTTCCAAATCCTCTTCATCATCTCAGATAGAGGACTCAGAGGGAGGAGGAATCTCTTCTAGTTTAGTCTAATTAGGGAAATCATTTGGAATTTCTATGGAAGATATTGAATCCTTTGCAAGGGCATCTTTTTTGCTGATCCAGTGGTGAAGGAAGTCATCGAGATAATTTCATCTTCACTTTGACCATTATTTCCATTATTGATGTTGAAATCATTGTAATGATTCTAATTATTTTGATTCAATCCTTATCAAGAAAACATGTGGTAATTTCATTAATTGGTAGTCATAGAGAGAGATTATTGGTACTTAACATGAGTATGGGATTCAGGTTTCATTTGGTTATGCCCAGTGTAGGATTACGATGTAATCTATGGGCACAGCTTTTTCAAAGAGATACTAAAACCATTTTTCATAGAGACAACGAAACATCCCACAATTTATGATGTTGTTCGAACTAATAGATGAATAGATAGAAAAAATTTATCATTCATGTATACCCATGGATTGACTACAATTTCCATCAGATCATTAGGATCATTAATTAGATCCACCCAATAAGTCTCAACCATTCTTCCTTCTCTCATGTAGTATCTGAAATCTAGATAGAAACCCTCATGGTATTCAGAGGGAGCGCATCACCCTAGAGTACCCCTACCTACACATTGAGGGAGTATTTGAGGCACTAGTGATATGAATAAGGGACTGTTGCATGCAAGTGAATCCAATGACTTCCCACCAGTGCATTGTTGGTAGTGTCCTATGAGACTACCATTAATTCAGTGCTTAATACCAAACCATTAAACTAAGTCCCCAGTTGAATCATTACACACAATTTCTACTTTCTATTATCATACCCTTGAATTATTAGGTTATAGGGAGTAAAATATGCTTCTATTAGTCCCATATTATAGAGTTTTGGGTAGAGATGATATCGATCCTGGAACCAGTATCCACTAGGATATGGTGAATCAACATGCCAGTTAATTGTCTTATAATAGAAAATGGAGAAATGTTTCCCTACATGATGATAGACTAATATTACCCCAAAAATGATATGATGGGCTGATATTCCCCTTACTCAGACTCCTCTATATAGTAGGCCTCAACAGAGGCTACATTGTCTGAAAACTAGAGGTTGACATTTAGAGCCTTAGCAAGGGCCTCACACACTTCATTCAACAAGTTTAGAGCCTTAATGATCAAATTCATTTCAGATATACTAGATAGGTTCTTACACACAACTCACTTCCGAAAAAGGGGTATAACATTTCCTATTGAGGGTCACTCTTTGGTAGAGGGTGTCGCAGATTCTGCTGGATGAACCATTGGGGTCTGACTAGTGCTGGGAATATTCTACTTCTAACTAGTCACTCTTCTCTAAACAACTATCATCAAATTGTCAGTTAAATATGGTCAGGTTCCGAATAGACAAGGTTGATAAAAATGCAGCCATAGTTGATTTACTCATTCAACTAACATGGTCAGACATGGAGGCATGGCTAATTAATAATAATGGTAGGATAGTGCTTGTTGGTCTCTACACAAAACCCACTACCTATTCTAAGTAGCATGAATGGCCTAGTTAGCGTAAGAATTGTGAATTCTTGAATATCCCTAGTATTTCCTTCCATGGCATCATCCGTAGGCACCTGAGGGGTTTATATGGTATTCCTTGTTATTGGGAAATGTGAGGCACTCTACCATCTCAATGGAATTCATAGATGTGTAATCCATCTCATCCTCTATGGAATATTCAAGTGTTGGGAAAAACCCTGAGTGTGTGTCCTTACTCAAGATGCATGAAATATCCAAGAGAGTGAGACAGAATTGGCATTGACGATGGACTCTGATATCCCTCGCATCATCATCACCTATCATTATGAGACTTGCAAGGCTATTAAGTGGATGTGGAGGTGGTTCTTGGAGGAGGAACGACATCCATATAAGGTTATAGCCTTCCCATGAAGGTAAAAATAATTCCATGGGAACAAGTGACCACCTTGTGAGTGAGCTAGATATTGTATTCATCCATCCCATGGCTAGAAACCTAATGCCATTTTCCAGATCCTTTACTTTCACTATCAGGGTCAGCAGAGACATATGTAACATGTGTTGTAATGTCACCCAATATGACTCAGTCATGATCCACATGGTTCTAGAGACAATAATTGAACACAAATAATATCTTTATGGTGTGTTTGGGAATCCTATGGTGTAGGAAATGATAATTTAATATAGTGAATCCAACCTCCTAGGGTCTCTTACACTATGTAAATTTCCAAATTTTCTTATACAATGCACAAATAAAATACCCCAGGACCTATAAATCCTTGAAAGAGTATGTCATGTTTCTTCTATCTAAAAAGGGAACCCTATGAGACTTGACTTGACAAGGGGATATATCCATATTTTCTCATTGAGTTGGATTTTCTTTGAGAGGTGGTGCATATCAGTTATGTGATTTGCAAGGATGGTCCTAATACGGTTGTACTAGGTGAGGCTATTCATGATTAGGATATGTTTAGTGAGGACCACCTAGAAAAGGATCCAGCAAGTGTACTAGATCAAGAACCTCCATTTTCATTGAATAATCATATGATTTCATAGCTCTTCTCAAAAGATATGGAATGGGTAATGGGCACAAATTTTGTCTACTTTGTAGTAAGGATTCTTCCAGGTGCAGATCTTTTTCATAGAACACATGAAATCCACCTAGGTAGTTCAATGATATGAGGGGTGTAAAATATCATTCTTCACATTCTCCATGCACATCATGAGTATTTATTCATGGAAAAATGGCATGTCGAGTGATTACATGGTCTGATTCTATTGGGTGACCAAGTCGGTGACTCGCTCATTAGGCCTCTTCTTTCACTTTAAGAGGTTTAATATGATTTCATTATGCCAGATAGAGCTAAATTATTAGAGTAATATTTTTTTAAGATCCTTAAAATGGAAAAGGACCATAGGGTAAGCTAGATGTACTAGACGAATACAAGCCCTTTTAGATTCTAAATAAAGCATTAGAGCTTGGTGACCTCCGACAATTGTAGATTTCTCAAAATAGGGACACACCTTGAGGTAATGTGGGCTAGATGGTGCAGTGGGTTACCAATTATGTAGTATGGGGTAAAGATGGGGTTACCAAATTCTGGGATTTCTCTGACATTATCTACCTATAATGGATACATATATCCTTCAATTAGGATTTCCACCTATCATGATTCCAAATCCTCGATGAGAGTAGTGAGAGAACCTATCATGTCATTTTGAGAGGTTCTATGGTTAGTAATTCATTTACAGGATCATCAACATTAGGAAAAACATGGACTTGATCCCTGGGTAGATAATCACGTTTTTTCAGGGGGATTTTTGAATCATTCCTTGGTTTCTAACCTTAACCCCCATCTTCTACCCTGATTAGGTGTGTGGTGCCACAAACTTAGACCTGGGGTGTTTGGTTGAGGAGGATCGGGTGCCCCACTAGAGGAGATATGAGGTCCATTAAGGAATTTTTGTATTCCAGGCACTACTCAGTAATGAGAACAGAATTAACCTCTTTTTTTCTTTATGTTACTAGACAAAGACAGCTATTGTGGGTTCCATATCTGCTTTTGGTGCATCCTTAGATGGTTTAGAGGGTTTAACATGTCCATTTACTTTGTTGAATTATCTAAGAATAGGAAATAGCTTCATATTGAGGGGACTTATTAGACACAATGCTTACCTCTACTAACAAGTGATGACACCTATAATAGGGTCCACCTAGTACTATGTTTCCCCTTAAGTCATGCCTTCCCTATCATGCCCCATATCAGTTCACCTATTCCTCTGATCCTCTAGCAGGTCGATGATTACAATTTTACCATGGATGTAGCTTAAGGGGAAATTTCACAATTGACTGATAATCCATTATATCACAAGATATGGATTAAATATAGAAAAGCATACTATCCCTAGCCTCTAATCTGAACTTGTGGAGACGTATCTTCTACAACTCAGTAGAGCACAGTCAAGATTTTGATGCAAGTATGCTAGAGAGTCTGGTAGTAACATTATTTTGTAGGGAAATTAGATACCAGGATCACTATGGTATCAACCATTCTACACTGTTTATTGATGGGATCAAGGTGTTTCTGGACCCCTGTATAGGTCATCTACTAATCATAGAGGTTGTTAAATGTCACTCAAATGATTTGGGGGAAACACACAACCTGTTCCATGGTAAGGGACTATGGGATGTCAATTTCTAGAGCTATAGGTTTCCATAATACCACCAATAGATGGTCAACAAATAGAACCTCCCACATGCCCTCTTACTTATTGGAAGGTTACTATTCATGGTATCCCCAAACCCTGATTAGCGCATGTTGAGATATGGGTGGAGGTATTGATCTAGACCTGCTTTGTGGACACTTTATTAGAATAAGGGGTTCTGCATGGTTCAAATTTTTATTGCGTGCTAGGATATTTTTTGGATGTGGATCCAATTTCAAGACTATACCCATGTAGGATGTGCATTCCACCAGTATATCTTTGATAGGGTGGAAGCGTCCATTTGTTTCTCAGTGGAGTCCTCACCATTTGGGGATGTCATCTCAGACCATATAATCTCTCCAACATCTTTTGTTCATGTAGAAAGGAGGTAAAACTCTAGTGATGAAGATCGTTTCACTACGTGTCCCCAGAAGGGAGCTATAACATCCTCCCCCGACATGTATCTACAGAGGGATCTGGGGATCCGGTGAACCTTAGCTTTCAAAATGGTGATCCTCACTTTTCAAGATTATTTCCCAGACTCTAGAAGTTGGGGTGAATATTCATTCATTGATTCATCCATCATTTCAAACTCTAAGAGATCAATGAGGATGTGACACATCCCAATGTTTTGCCTCTCACATCAGGTGTTTTACCTCCTACCCTAGTATGGTACTTTAGGGAATTATATATCATCATCATGTGGAGGAACTCTGTGATGGTTGGTGGTGGAGTGTGGAGTACATTTTCTTTGATTGATGGTTGTGTGGGAAGGACCTCTAGAATGGTTATTGTTAAAGCATGGAGGACCTACGCTTTGATAGATAGGATCATGTGGAGGACCTCTATGTGGGCTAATGTTGGAGTGGGGAGGACCTATACTTTATTTGATGGTAGAATGGGGATGACCAACATGATTATAGGTGGAACATGGGGAGGACCACCATACTATTTTGTGACCGAATAGGGAATACCTTCATGTTGGTTGGAGACAGTACTTGGTGGACCTTTATATTGGTTGATGACGGTGCGTGGATGACATACACAATAATTTTCCTCATCATGAGATGGACTATATTTGTTTTTGGTGGTATTGGAGGCTAATAGAGTTAACATGGAATGCATTTGAGGCAGCTGGGGTCTCAATCGCTAGTGAATAAAGATGGATCCCTATTCACCTATTACGAGGATCTAGTGGGACAAACCAGTAATTATAGGGACCATAGAAGCTATTGAATATTACCCTTATCTAGAAATATTATGGGACTTCCCTTAACATCGGCATTGGGTATTCTGAATAGGGGCTGGCATAGTATGGAGGAATTCAACTCGTTGTTCGACCTATGAGACCGGTTGATACTGGAATTGATGTGGCTTAGTGAGAGCACTCCTAGGTGGCTCACAAAGAGTAGATACTATAGGGGAGGACAAAACATGCCCTACCTCTTTAGTATATGGTAGTGAGTTGTCAGAGTTCTCCAGGGAGATTCTTCTAAAGTGGTTCATCCTCAGAACGGTGGGTCATTTCCCACTAAATGGCCCTTGGGGGCAGTGATTTTGATGAGGAATCAAGACATAGAGGACCTACAGGGCTGGGTCCCTTGGGGGAATGACCCCTCTCATTCATACCATCAAACCATTGTGTTGATCACCCTCCTATATATAAAACCAGATTGTGAGATGAGGTGTGGTAGAATAGCAGTTGATTGCGAGGTAAAAGTCCTGGAAGAGATGTAGTTGTGCGGGATTGTCGCCTTAAAGTTTCTTTTACCTTGGTACATACTATCACTAGGTTGTTGGATTCTTATATATTGAGTCCTATAAGGAATGTGGATTCATTTTTCATTACATGTACATTAAATGTGATTTCTAATTCCCCATCATCATCCATTCTCTCTAAAGTAGAGAAGTATCCAACACTAACATTATCACTTATCGAGGATGTTGGGCGTTAACTTTCCCAATACTATGGTGAGTTTCGTGATAGGCTCACCATTTTCTTGGTTAAAAATAATGTTTAATATACTGATCGTATGACATAAAAATCCCCTAGTTCCCTAAATTCTACTAGTATCCATTTTTCAGATAATATTTTCATGTCGGGTTCACCATTTCTGTTTCCAATTCTTTCATTGAGGCGTCAGCACATCTCACATGTTGTCTATTGCCCTGTATTCCTACTTTCCCAAGGTAGGTGTATTACATCATTTTCATTGGTGATGTCTAATCCTAGATTGAAAAGAGATGATTGGGAATTGTTTAGTCATTCAATGGATTACTCCTTGGTGATTATTTCCAAGGTTATTCTCCATCAAATATTAAGTCATATTCTTGTAACTCATTCCTGATGCCATCTAGATTTGGGAATTGATTAATTACACTTTATATATCTCAATAGAGAATAAACTATTATTTAGAAGATTATTCACATTAAGATTGGTCGGGAATGATTGGTCATTAGGTATATTTTTCAAATATATATTTCTCTCTTTTAGGAGTAAATCTAATGTGTGAGGAATCGTATGCATGGAACCCAAGGAATCCCATATCGACCATGAGGTATTTTATTCCAATGGTGTAAGTATTATGTGGATATTTACATCATTAATCTTATGTTTATTTCATGGGGTAGTGATTATTATTCAAATAAAAAAGGTTAGCACCTTATAGAGGTGGATCATAATGTCTTATTGAGACATATTGGGTCACATGATTAATATATTATAATGATTGGTCATAATTTCATATTGAGATGGATTGAATCATATGATTTACTTATTATGGATAGGGATTAGAACATCTTTTTGAGACAGATCGATTCACTACCTTAATTTATTATGGAGACAGTATAGAATGTCCTTTTGAAATGGATCGAGCCATATGCTTAATGTCTTATGGAGAGTGATGAGATCATCCTCTTAAAATAAATCGAGTCATAGGATTAACATATTTTGGAGATGGATCAAAACATCTTATTGATATGGATCGATTGGTTATTTGCTTCCCTAAGGGGATAATTTCACACCTCGATGGTGGTTTTCATTATTAAACCTTAGGGGGTTTCTTACATACCTTGTTTGAGAGATGGTGATCAAAACCCACAGAGTTTGATGTCATGGATTAAGTTCATGTGGTAGGACTGGTCTGTGTATTTTAACCTCATGAAGTAAGAAACTCATGTCATGGTATTAGGATATACATGTTATGGTGTGGGGAATATGCATGTAATATACCCTTGTGTTGGGGGTTCTTCATATGGTGGGGAGAGATGGTGTGGGTATTGTGTGTGGAAGCTACCTATTGTGGGTGTCTTGTCCTTTAATAGGGAAGGATAGTGTGTGGATTACATGTGAAATTATTCTAGGTGTGAGATTTTCATCCCTAGGGTTAGAGTTTCATTCCATGGTGGGAGAGATGGTGGTATCCCATGATGATCGTACATGGTGAATCCTATATTCATAACATAGGGTAAGATGTGTGGGTTCATCCTATGTGAGTCATACACAAGGAATACTATATTCATCACACAGGGTAAGGTAATAGTTTTTCGTCTTGTGTTAATGATGTTGTCATGTGGTTTAATTTCATGTGACTAGGATATAGAGTTATTCATTTTTATGTATTGCAGATTAGATGTGATCATGACTTACACTTCATGGGGGGTGTCAAGGAGAGGAGAATATCCAGAATAAGGACCCTCTACCAAGATAGGTGTGTCATTTCCCTCAAAGATTCCACATCAATGGATTATGTTTCCACTATTTCTGTGTCTCTAGGTGGGACATGGCATTGGTACTACTATGGAGGAGTTTCAAACAAGACGCTTGACATTAGGGTACCAATGCTTAAGAGATATTGGAATTTGGGGTACCAATTCTTAGGAGTAAGAGGTAGGTTAATTAATGAACTATTAGAATAGGTAAAATAGGGGCTGAAACTAGGAATGTATTTTGAAAATTTATATAATGTTGTATGAAATATTAGAAAAATCATGGGTTTCTCGCCCATGGAAAAAATATAGATTCTGAAGGTATAGGTGCGGGTATGATTTGGATTTGAAATCAAGAAAATCAGGGTTCCTCAAAGGCATATTCTCTTTGTGTGAACCCATCTAGCATTAATATTAGTTCAATGAGGATCACTCAAATACATGACAAGTCATGTTTTGGAACTATATGAGGTTCTTTATGAAATATATATACCTTTTAGTGTCCATTATCTTTGGCGTTGTTCACTTTTATGGAAGAGGGATATTTGTGTGCATAAGAGTGGTGATTCTTCTTCTAGAGAGTCTCCTAAAGGTGGGGTTGAGGTTTTATTTATAGCCTAAATACTTGGCTTGGGTCTCCGAACTTTACCAGGCATTGAACAAGGTTTTGCATGCTTCTTGCTTTTGCTGTTGGGGTTTTTTCACAAATCCTATAGAGCTATGATCACCTTTTAAACAAAACCATTTGGTCACACAACTGGAATTATTCCATGAAAGGATACATTTATTCACACATGGATCATGGGTAGAATTTTTAGGCTTGAGATGTTTGAAGAACACAAAGAGCCATTGGAGTGAAAGTTATTTTCCTGCGTAAACACACCTTTGCACAATTCCATTGAAACTTGTGTGAAATATTTTCCTTCAGCCTGTAATGTTCCTTTGGGGTTGGTCGCATGTTTGGTTCTTCCAAACATTTAGGTAAACATTAGATCTTGTTCAAATATGATTTAGAGTGGTAATCCATGAAATATTACCACTTTAATAATATATAACATGGAAATATGATCGAGAGATAATCCTTATCTAATAGAAAATAAATGTGATGAATTTTTATGTAAATAAAATACAGTCCAAATGGAATTATGGACTTTATTTGTTTTGGGTAGTCCAATGATGAAAAACATGGGGTTTTTTTCTCATTTTCCATTATGGTATGGGTAATGGTTGTAACATCCTATCGGACTACTATCTCTCATCCCTAAATTTTTGACATACCAATCATCGAGACACATAATATACAACATCCATTTTCATATTGTCCCACCAAAAACACTCTTTAATGTGTCTCTACATATTCATAATTTTTGGAGGGATAGAGAAAGTTAAACTATGAGCTTCACCCAACAGCTGCTTCTTCAATTCTAATATTGATGGGACACATAGTCATCTCATAACCCTATCATTACATTACCATCATGGTTGAAAATAGGAATATTCCTCACCATATTCTATTCTTCCACATCCTCCTTATGTGCATCCTTTATCCTCATACAGATGGATGGTTGACCTTTTATCAAAGATAGATCAGATGTTCTCCCTTTCCTCGTGATTTCAAGATCTATGATATAAAAATCCATAAATATTGGGTCTATTTTAATCCTAATCATAGAAATACTATAATGGTCCTTCTGAATGAAATAATCATCTAGTGTGTTCTCCCTCCTATGGTGGAAGCATATTGATAAATGATAATCTTTAATCAACTCCAATAATCTCCTTTGGCGCATATCTTACTCTTGGGATTATATACTTCAAGATTTTATGATCAGTATATATATCACACCTTTCACTATATATATAATTCCTATATATCATAATTTTTTTGTTTCTCCCCATGTGTTTGAGATAATTACCTCTTATGAATATGTAGTTTGTCTCATATAATGGATGCAATTTTCATTGTAAGTTTATGTTTTTCCTCACACCAATATATAATCATATGTTTATTTCGAAAATAAAATTTGACTTACCTTCATTGAAAAGTGATATGGTATCTATATAATGAGAAAAAAATATATTACTAATATCATATCAAATTCTACTAAAGGGGGAATAACATTATTTATAGGTAGAATAGACCCAAAAAAATTTATCTGAGAGGAGCTATAAACTTGAGATTCAATACTTATAAAAAATGAAATTTATTATTTATATACCAAAATATTGTCGTCAAGGTAGATACTTCATGTTATTATAAAACATTTTAGGTATTAAAGAGTGGGATAAATAATAACAAGATATAATAATCATATTTATTGAGTGCATGATCAGTACACCTTACACCACGTCATTTTTAGAACCCACTCTAATAGTTGTGAGTGCATATAATTTACCTCATTCCATTTTTCTTGGGAATTTTCAATGCATATGATGCTTCTTAACCCTTGGATGAGGTCATTGAACCAAATAATTCTCAATCTCCCTACATTTAAGATATTTAACTTTTAGTTTCACCTTGTGATGAAATTTATTTATCTCTATCTAAATATTCATTTTTCTTCAACAATTGGTTGATTTATGCCTTTTTCCACATATAAGTCATATTTTTGATAACTTTAGACAACTACTTGAGTGTTTCTTTTCATAATTTTGGAATTTTAGTGGTTTAAAATCCTTACCACAGTGTAACATACCATGGGAGTTTATGTGAGACTCCATATTCCTTTTTATCATAAGATTTATTAGAATCAGAGTTTCCAGCATCCATTTCAACCTTGAGTGCACATGAAACAATCACTTCATAGATTCCAAAGTATCTTATTGCTAATTTCGTTTGAATAAATGTCCTAAAGATAATAAATTATTGATCAATCATGTATTCTATATCAATAATATATAGAGAGGTGTACCTTACATGTCTTGTAAAGTTCTCTTTATAGGAACTAATAAATTATTCATCCTTCTACTTTAATTCATGAAATAGCCTCTCCATTTTAGTATGTAGAGTCTAAGGAAAGTAATTATTGGGAAATAAACTTTCAAATTACTCTAATTGTATAGAATTTATTTATTCCCCGTGGATTGTGTTCTTTATAAGATTCAACCATTTATCAACTTCATGATCTAAGTGATAGACTATTAAAAAACACGCTCATGGTTTGAGAACTGGAGAATGGAAAATATATTTTCCATCAAATTGATCCATTTCTGAGCAATTAGTGGACTAGAATACCCACAATATAGTTTTAGGTGGTATCACATAAGAGAATAAATGGAAATATTCTCCATACTTGGTGTGTTCAAAAGATCAACATAATTCACATCATTGTTATTATCTCAAATGATTTTTGTAAGCATTACCATAAGGTTTTATATTACAGATCCCATTACATTTGGTTTTTTATGATGATAGTCATTTCATTTTCCTTACCATTCATTAAAAACACTATTATTCCTAGTTCTTTCCATTGATTAAAACCAAAATGGGTGACATAAGTGATTTGGTAATAATAATGAGTACTCAAGTAATAAGAAAATAAATCTTTATATATCCAAAATTATGAAAATTATTTATAAAACCATGACACTTAATGTTAATCCCTAGGGTTTCAACAAATTTGTATAATCCTAATCACCAAAAAACTAAACCCTCCTATGATACTAACTAAGATACATGAAAAAATATTTTATTAATATTTTATTTATTTAGCTGATAATTCAATACATCTCACAATAATACATGCTCAAGGACCATAGATGTTTTGTTTTAGTAAAGTCTAGATATTTTAACAACTTATTTAAGACAAATATATTCAATATCTCCCACAAAATTCTTTAAATATAGTACCCTTCTAATATTATCATACTTAATATTCTTCTTTATTAGCTAAGGAAAGTGGAAACATAAGAAGTGGTGAGCTACAATACTCATTAAGTATAAACTTGTTAGATATAAGTTAGTGATATTAAGTGGATAGAAAATTGGAAAAATTGTATGAGATAATAATCATAACTTATGAAAATTATATTCAATGATTTAAGATCATAGATAATATGTTATGGCATAAGAATTTAATCCCAACATAATACATGGGTTTAATCAGGTAGCCAAAATCATGAGCCATGGAATAAAACATGAGCATATAACATAAGAATGTGGTGAAAGTATACACATAAGAAATCATGGAATTTTGAACATTTATAAAGACAAACAGCTCCACTAAATATATAATGGACATGTAATTAGGTCCTTATATAAAATTATAGACCTAAAATGTGCTTTATTCATAATATTTTTAAATGTTCAAAATATGAATAGGTCCACACATTATGTCATGAACATGAAATCAGATTCATGCATAACATAATTATCTTTTGAGATATAAATCATTACCCAATGTTTTGGAGGGTTATTTAATTTCAGGACCACCCATCACATAATGAAAAAAATAAATAAGAGTTCCATAATATCATAAATACATTCATCATTTATTCATAGTCTAATATATTAAAAATAAAAGGTTTTCATAAATATTTCACCATAATTTAGTCAACTTGTGGGAATTTAATGGGTTTCTTAGAATGATCATTAAAAAATAATTATTATAAGGAATTAAAAGAAAGAATATGGAGGGTATCAAAAGGTCATATCCCTAGTGAAGTGTAATTATCCTTAATTTATGTTGGAATAGATATAAAATACTTTAAAATATATTTTAAATATTCGAAAATATAGAATATACACTTTTCTTTTGGTATCATTAAAAAAAATTCTTATAATATTGAGAAAAATATTTCTTTGAAAATAACCATGGAAACATATTAATGATTCATAATGTTCATGATAGTGGAAAAGTTTTATCATGCTTTATATGTTAATAGAGAAATGTTTTTTTTTTAAATTAAAAAGTGTGACATCTGTGAAAAATTAAAAATATTCCTTTTAATAATTTATAAATAAAGTAAATTTTAGTAAAAATAATATTTCCGAAAAAATTATTTATATATAAAAACATATATAAAATATTTTTAGGAACATGTAAATGGGAAAAAGTTTTGTTGAACAAAAAAATAAATAAAGTCATATTTTTCTTAAAAAAATTCTCGATCATTTTAAGTACCAAAAAGATAAAAAGTGTACTAATTATTGCAAATTATTTTAATAATTAGAGGATGATAAAATATATAGAGGTTTAATTATATATATAATATGATTTATCTCAATGTAAATTTACCTTGGAAAATATTGAAAAGAAATGATATTTTTACAAAAACCCTCACCTTAGGTTATTTCTAGATTCATATGTGTTCAAACCTATTGTATAATAAATATAGATTTAGTAAAAATTTATTACAGAACTATATTCATATAACTATTACTATATTTCATTCCCTTATAATTTCAAATTACACTTTTATTAACAATTCATCATTAAAATGAACATTCAAGTAAAAATTGGTGTATTTTCCATGCTGGTTTTGGTTCGACGGTTCTAGTCCTTGATTATTGATAATGGTTTCATCATTTATAGAATATTTTTCATTTAATATGTATCATTTATATTCATTATATATAATTTTATAGGAATTAATATAATTTGTTGATGAAAAACTAATTACATCACTTCATAGAGATGGTAGTGTGTATATATGCATGGGTGATGATTTCAATTTTTGATGGATGAGGTGAAAGAGAAGTACCTAAAAATTCTCCATAATATAATCATAATTACATAATAAGTATCACATATATTCATTAAATCTATCATTATTACCATATATTTAAATAAAAATTAATATCAAATCACATCGCATTGTGGAGATTTCAGCTCACACGTATGCACAAACAATGTTATCACTTTACAACAAATGGGAAAAATATGTAAAATGCTTGTATCATTAACATAACAACAAATATTTATAGTAAATATTATTATTTACTAATTTTTATATGGTAATTTAATATTTTTATGTATTTTAAGGATAAATAATCATGACAGATATAAGTAATAACATATACCTATTCTTTAAGAAACATCCTTTAGCTTACACCTTAAGCCTTCTTGAAGTGGTGTTTTATGAATACAATAACCTATATGATGAGTGTAGGATTTTTGGGATATTATATTGGTAGATATTGGTTTAGATAAAATAATAATGTGGTATGGATATTAGTGAGATGTGGTGCCCTTTATAAGTGAGGGGAATGGAAAACTAGTTATTATAAGCAATAGTAAAATACAATAATGTCATTCTCAAGGTAAATTGGATTCAAATTGGATCAAGAATGAGTATGGGACGATATAGGATTTAAATAAATTCATATATATGTATTACGATAAGTTTTAAGTCATATTAACCCTTTTATATTTATTTTAAGCCTTTATTAACCCTTTTAAAATTTACCATTGTAATAACCTTTATCGTGGTAATGAATTTTAACTGTGGCTACTATTCATAATAAATAAAAATGAAATTGAAAACATTAATAAATTATGAAATAGATATTCTATATATTTAAACCATTTTATAAAATTTAGTTTTTATAATTGGAAGAAATTCATTTTAAAATAGGTTTGCAAAACACAATGGAAATCACTTTAAGAAAACTTCATTTTTAAGCATAAAATAGAATTTTTTTCTATCATTTACCTAGAACAAAACATTAGATGAGTGTTATTACATTTCATTGAATAAAATTTCTACATATGTTATTAAAATTATTCATCAATACTAACTAATTCAATTTATTAAGGTAAAATACATTATGCACAATAAAAACAATCTTCTGGAAAATTATATCTTTTTACCGTAAAATGATATTATCCTCATTTATAAAAAAATTATAATTAAGGTATAAATTATTTTTAATTTTATAAAACAAAATAATAATATATTTAATTAAAATTTTAATTTATTAATTATCAGGACACATAATATATAGAAATATACAATGACTTGAAAAAAATATCTTTTTACATAAAATATTTTTATTTTTAATATTAAAAATTGAATATTTATTAAATATAAATTAATAACTATTTTTCATAATTGAAATATTTTATATATTATTTTTATAATTTTGTTAATTTTATTCATATTCTCTAATCTAATGTCTAGGTGATAACAATCAAATTCAATAATAATATTTCATTGGTATATCATGGTTCATTTAAACTCGGTGTTCAAAGTAACGAAACCTATCAAACACATAAAATCTAGAGAAATATATAATAAAATATTAGGTTCTAACATATATAAATTTATGTTATTATAATAATAAAAAGGGGTCAATAAGATTTAATCTTGATGTTTTAATTAGGTTTTATAAATGAATTTTAATGCGGAATTCTAATATTTTTTTCTAAAGTATAATTTGAAAGCTTATTTGGAATTTTATAAAGAAAGTAGAGAAAGATGAATTATTATCATTAGTGTTATTGTTTCTAAAATTTATCTTTCTTATTAAAATAGATAATTTCTTGCTTTTTTCAAAAATTATAACTACTCATGAACTGATTAAATAAGGTGACATATTTAGATATTAAAGTGCATTTATTTCAATACTTATGGGAAACCTAAGGTGATTGGGTAGGTTAGCCTAGATCAAATGAGGTCATCTTCATATGTGTGGGAAGTAACCTGGCTAGTGAAGTAATAGGTTGTATGATACCCCACTAGCCAGTGTAGTGGATATAATCAATTCACTCATCTAGGGTCTCTGTGATCAGTGATTTAGAAGTTATAGTTCCCTTAGACCTTGAGACCTTAATAATCATTTCTTGAATTTATTATTTTAAAGATTAATTATATAGTATTTTTCTTGAAAATATATTATTATGGTACCATGAGCTTCTTTTAATTCAGCTTATTATTACTATGTCCAATTTCATTCTTCCTTGAACTTTAAATTTCTCATTAATAAAGTGATTTTTCGATATTGTATTAAAAGAACTATTTTAAAATTATTTTAAAAGTGGGTTTTGAATGTATCAATTTTAAAGAGGGTCATAGCCTGATAAAATATTTCTGAGTAGTTTTTTCATTTAATAAATGAAAAGGAATGTTTTTAAATTATTAACTAATGTAATATTCATTTTTTTTTAAATAAAATGAAAGTAAAAAAATTGTGTTTTTATAATATAATTCAAACTAGCGTAAAAATATATTTTATTTAAAAAATTTGCATTTAGTGTTTTTACCTTTAATGCCTACTGATCTTTTTTCTAAATCCTATATTATAATTCTATTTAAGTATTTAGTACTACTCATAACTTATTTTAGAGAATTGATTTATTTGATATTTTTTAGTGGCAATTTTATTTATTACATAAACCAATAATTCCATTAAAATGACATGGTATGATTTCCATACTAACAAGTCATTTACTTCCATTGAATTTTTGTCCAAGTGTTCCATTTAAATGAGTTATTTACTATTTCAATTATGGTTATTCATGGATTTAATTATTTATATGGTGACTGGATGATTTAGTGGTAATGATATTTATAGAGGTAGTTCGGGGTGATCAAAGTAAGTTATTTATATATAGGGAGTTTAGAGGTAAAGTAGAGGGATTGAATTTATTTTTAACTTATTTAAATTTTTATATCTACTTTATCATGCTTCTTGTTATATATTTTTTCCTTCCGATTTTGGAATGGATATCCAACTTACAGATAGGTCATGCTAGATTATAGGGAGAAAATATTTTGTGCATTCACCATTATTAAAGGGATAAATATTTCTCAATTATTATTTTTGATTCCCTATATCTTCTCACAATAACGTGGGGATGGGTAACTCACTTCAGGCCTAATGGAAGACCAATTTATGTGCCAATAAAATGGAAGCCTATTCTAGTTCTTTGAAAATGGTATTTAAGCCTAGGTTTTATGGTGGGACCCTAGGGTTTTGAATATTCCCTTTTTATTTGGTTGATTCAGGGTAGAATCAAGTTATAATATTTCATTGGAACTTAAGAGTTAGGTGCATTGAGAGTCTAGATAACACTTTCCTTCCCTGATCCTTGATTCACCTTGGGTTTTTAGGATTTTAATTATGAGTATGGAATTTCATTTTGATTAATGATCATTTTATTATTTTTGATCATGAATTGATCCTAATTTTCATTATTACATTTCCCAAGGGTAACCACATGATCGATCTGGAGAGGTGTTATAAATTTATTTGTGGCTAACATGCGGTCCAAAAAACCATGTGGTCTAATCATGTATTGTTCCACATACAATTCTGTTTTGATATTTTACATTTCTTTATGTAACACCTAGTGATGGGGGTGAATTCATGAGATACTTATAGCTTGTTGATAGTATGTTTTGGATTTTAGTATTTCCTCTCTTTTGTGTGTTTTGTAATTTTTTTTAGTTACAAAATATGGATTTTGTATAATTTTGTGTTTAAAAAAAAATTGGTAAAATTTTTAAAAATAAGGATTCATGGAAAAAATAACATTGATTCTTTTTTAAGGATATTTTATGGACAATTTTTTCGGTTTGAAATAAGTCATTAGGGATTGTTTTAATAAAAGGCTATTTCCTAGGAAATAATTTAAAAATGTTTTTGAAAATGTTTTATTTCATAGTTAAATACATAAATTTTTTTGAAATTGTTGTGGTTTTCAAAATTGAAATGGGTTTCTTTAATAAATGTTGACTTCAAATGTTTCCTTTTAGAGAAATGTATTTTTAAAATATTTTCATACAAATTTTTAAATTAATTGGAAATTAGATTTTTTTGATATGTAATTGTTGTTCCATGTTTTATGGGAATGTTTTTTTATATTTTACCCTTAGTTTGGTGGGACTATTTTTTTTATATACGGGACATGAACAAGTTGAGTACATGTCTTATGTTATTTGAATTCAGTCGCATGAATAATTCATAGAAAGGATAAATGGTGTGTTTCTATATAGGAATATTTGGGTGATTCACTATTTCACTAGATTTTTGTCCCTCTAGTTGGTAGCTCAGACCATACTCATAATCAAGTTGTCAAGATAGATTCCCCCTTTCTACTAGACTATTTTCAAGATTTTAAAAATAATATCCTACCCTTATTTTATGATTGTATATGTTTGTCTTTAGTATGTGAAAAGAACCTAGTTGAGTGTCATAGATGTGGGGATATTTTTTTCTAGAGGAGATTCCCTCCTTAGTGGATTGGGAGACTATGATATCTTTTGAGGAGTTTTGAACTAGTTGTGTTTTGGGGGATTATTTATTGGGATTTTGATTTTGATGGGTTCATAATTGTTGAAATCAGTTCAAGGCTTGTGTTACGAGAATGGGTGGCGATTGAGAAATTTGTGTACTTTAGGGTGTTAGTTTTCATTTGATCAGTATATAATGTGACAATGTTCCATATTTGAGTAGATAGTTTACCCATTTGAGTAAGTTATCTCAAGTATAAATCCCATGTTATGTTTCAGTTAAACATGTTGAGATTTTCTTTCTCCTTATGTTTTTGTTGGAGTTTTGATATTTCCTCTTTGGGATGGTTGGTATGATTAATGGACGAATGGTTATCTCTACTTGGTTTTTTGTTGAAGTTATTACATTTGTTTTCATATCTTTTGGAATGTGTGGGTGTTGTCGACATGCCATTTTAGATTAAGTCTAAATGCTGGTGAGACACATATAGATCTCAGTGTATATTGGCCCTTGTATCCATTGTTAGTTGGTTATATTCTAATTAAAAACATTGGATGTTTTTTGAGGATATGATCCATTGGACTGGAGGAACAGTTCAAATTGGTGACCTCTCCTATTAAGATCCATTATAGCTTATTCGTACCAATGACATTCTTCTTAGGGTGTTAGAGTTTTTAGAAACTTATTATCTTCTATTCTTTGATAACAGATTTTAGGGGGAAGAAAGAATAATGATGGGGAGAGTATAAAACACAATTTTTTACTAGTTAATTATTATATTTTATTTTAAATGTTTTTAAGTGTTTTTATTTTTTGGTACCTTTTTTAATATAAATTTAAAAAAACATTTAAATGGGTCACACGTTTATCCACCTTTGTTTTTCAAACTATTTAGAGATTGTTTGGTTGGGTCTACCTTTGGATAGTGTGCATTATAATAGTTATCACACTATCATATTAACTATGTGGGGTTCTAGGAGACATCTTGTGATATTTTTTTATATTTCTAGTCAGTATCGTATAGATATCGCAGAGTTTTACAAACCATTTGGGTAAATCATATGGGATTCCCATAATTTAAATTTTAAGTTTCTATTTAAATTTAATTCATTTTTAAAACCCCAAATTTCCACAAACAATTCCCCCTTTCCTAATCAAACATCACACCAATGGATGACACCCCTCCCTCAGAGGACATCCTCCATCTCATCCTCCACTCCCATTGACTACCCATTTTGGATCCTTCATATATTAGGGTCATAACATTGAGGTATGAACCCCTTTACCATTTCATTACCTTTTCCCATTATTTTCTTCCTCTCCTGTTATTTCATGTGATTCGATAAAACCTTATGCATAGTTTCAATTTTATTTTCATTCCAGTTCTTGATTCTATGGTATTTTTGTGTCCTTTCTTACTTTATTGGGTGTCTACCATCCAAGGTGATGAATTTTTAACTATTCACCATCAATTATATAAAGGATACCCCTCGTATTTTGTCTTTAAATTTTGTAAAATTCATTTCTTTCATTTTTAATCTATGGTTTTCATATTAAATGGTCAAATTAAATATTTATAATTTGTACTTTAAAGGAAAATATTATTTCATTTTGTTTCTATTTTGATAAAAAGGGTTTTAAAATTTCAAATAATATTAAAAAATATGTCCATATTTAATTACATGCACAAGTAGATTATTAAATTTCCAGAATGGTCTTTATAAATTATAATTTTTATTTCAAATGTGTTTTTATACTGAAAAATAAATTCTGAAATGATAATTTTAAAGTTGACTTGTCATTTCAAGTAACACATGAAATTCCATGTATCGATAAAATGTTTTTCGAATTTGTTTTGATTTTTTTAGATATTTTCAATATATTTTTTTATATATTGAAGGTTCTAAACATATAAATTGGTATACTATATAATTATTTTTGTTAAAAAATTTACATGATAATATGTGAATTTACAAAATGATATATATATCTTTGTCTGTGTTTGTGTGTAATTTTATATGATCACAATGATAAAAGAGTATTTCAAGTTAAATATTGATGTTTGACATAGGATTTCTAAATTAATTTCAAAGTTTAATTACAATCTTGGTTTCTAAAATTTATTTTGAAGTTTTATTGGGTATTTTTAAGGCATTTTGAAAATGGTATTTTTAATATCATTACATTATTTTTTTTAAATGTCCCTTTATGGTAAAAAATTGGAATTTCATATTTAATTGAAAATATAACTTTACATGAACTAATAAAAAACATATTTAGTTATTAAAGTGGGTTTTTTCAAACCTCGTGATAAACATGGGTTCTTGGGTAGGTCATTCTATAATGAAAGAGGTCCTCTTCACTAACATGGGTGATGACCCGGGTAGTGAAGTATTTGGTCATATGATGGACCAATGGATATTGTAGTGGATATAGTTTTTTCACTCATTGAGGGTATCCCTAGTCAGGGAAATGAAATTTTTGGTTCCCCAATCCCTTCTAACATTACAGTTTATTTCTTTTGTTTATTTTTTTTAAAGATTGATTATATTTTTTTCTGGAACCTGTTATTTCTATTTTAGCCAACTATTTCAAGTTGCATTATTCAATAGGCATTTACTTTCCCTATATTAAAGTTTTTCTATATAATGTATTGAAAGGACTATTTTAAAATTAATTTTAAAACTATTTTTCAAATGTATTGTTTTTGAATAAGGGTGTAGTCTAGATAAATGTTTTCTAAGTTATTAATTTCATTTAAAGGAAATGAAATGGGCATGTTTATAAATTTTTCATGAATATTATTCTAGGAGTTTTGTAAAATTAAATAAAATTAAAAAAATATTTTTTATTATTTATTTCAAACTATCATAAAGAAAATTGTTTATTCAAATATATTTCATGTGGTGTAGTTTACCCAACATGCATACTGAACTCGTTTCTCACAACTATATTACATTTATATTGTAGGTTTTTATTTAGATAATTACTGATCATGGAGAACTGATTGATTTGGGATTTAGAGGTTAGTATTTTATTAATCTAATCATCTATTTATTCCTTTTAAATTATTTGGTTGGATGTTCATCCTGACCATCTATTTTCTATCATAGAATGTTCAGATCAGTGTTACCTTTAAGTGAATTCTTTACTTATTTCATTTATAGTTTTTGGTGAATTGCAATATTTATATGAAGAGAGGGTGATTTAGGGTTGATTATATTTGTACTATTAGCTGGGGGTGAGCAGAGGGAGTTTCTTATGTGGATGGATTTTGGAGGGTGAGTTTAGGTATTTCATTTAGTTTTAAACAATATAGAGTTTTATATCTTTTTTATTCTACTTTTTATCTTATATATCAGCCTATATTAATTTTTCATGGGTGTCCAACTTATAGATGAGTCATCATATATTTTCAAGAGAAAATTAGATGTTTTTTAAATCTTCTGTGAGGGAGAAATCTATCCTAGTGTATTTTTATGATTCCATGGAACTTTTTGTTGGCCCATGGGGAATATGAACACCCTTCAAGCATAGTGAAGGATGGATTTAGGTGCCGAGAAAATGGAATTTTATGATAGATCATTATAATTAATATGATAGAAATTTTAAAAACATTAATATTCAATATTTATGTAATGGATAATTAAAGAGATAGGTAAATTGATAACTGTTATACCTTAAAATTAGTGAAATATAGAATTTTTTCTTGAATCATTTTTATGGTTGATTTATATATATTAATTAGAAACTTTTTATAGATTTTTTGTTTATAGTACCTACTCATAATTAGTTGGTTAATTCAATATGGTGATTAAATATATTTTTTTGTTGAATAAAAATGATTAGGGATGAGTGAGCCCATTATTGTTGGATTAAGGATTGAGTACCTTGGTGAACTGGCCTTAGATTCCCTATGATCGTATTGAGATGAAAATATTTTATTGGCCTGAATGAATTTTATATGATAGTATAACCTCACTTTTATTTTTGATAACATATTATTGTTGGTATTTCATGAACAATGGAAAGATTTTCCTAAGTTTCTAGTGGTGGATTTATGTCAGTGATAGTGGGATGGAATTTTTTATGCACAATCATGTCTGAGAGAAAATCGGTTCAGTGGGATAGGTTGACAGCTTGTCTTCTTATTAGTATATTCTTGTTGTTTTCTTTTATGATTTTGGGATGTTAGCTATTTTTTATCATTTCCTATATCTTGATGTAATTTGGATCTATGAATGACAAGTGAACCTTTTGTTTTGATAACTTATGATAAATCCTAGAGTGCCTTAAAATTATGGAATGATAATTGGATTAAAAATGAACCCATGGGGGTCGGTGTTTTTTAGAGAATAAATGATAAATATTTTAT
The DNA here is from genome assembly GCA_963277665.1 of Viscum album. Lineage (NCBI taxonomy): Eukaryota > Viridiplantae > Streptophyta > Magnoliopsida > Santalales > Viscaceae > Viscum > Viscum album. Next base: position 1,701,983,335 of record OY728147.1, on the reverse strand, counting down.
ATTATAATGGAAACTACGTGATGGTTGAATATAATTTTATAAGAGTATGGGTGATGTGTCAATAAATTATAATATGATTCATGAAAGATATTTTGCATGAAATTAATTAAAATAATTATAAAATCATGATAGATTAAGTTAAAAATAAATGTTTAAACTAAATTTAATGATGGTATAATGAAGACTGAGTAAATGTTAGATTATTAAATGAATGAAAAGAAATTACTAATTTTTAAGATGAAATAATTAAAGATGTTAATTTTGTTGCTTGTTTTAAATATATCTCTTAAACCATATCCATGGAGGTCACATTTCATGTGATATGATAACTATAGTTGAGTCTAAAGCTTGGTAGTTTCCCATCATGTGGTTGTGGGTGATACTATTTGTTATATTTTCTAATTTTATATGTTTGACCACTCATGTTGATAGGGAAACTAACATCCAAATGTTTTGGGTGGTTATTTTTTAATTATCTAGGTTATCGAGGGAATGGATGGCCAACTTCTCCCTCTCTTCCTCTCTCCCTTCATATGTAGTATATTATGTGGTCACAACCAAGATTCGATGGCTTATAGTATAGGGTATGGACCCACACAATCTATTATGGCTCTTAGTTTACAATACATTTATGTATAGGCTATAAAGACTTGGTTTTATTGAACATACTTGTATCCATTTGTAGTGGGTATGTATTCTCAGGGGAGTACAAGCATGGGATATAGTGTCTTGGGGTATAATTCATGATACGCCGATTTTATTATCTTATGGAATTATACTGGGTTACATATGAGATAATGGTGATGAGGTTATGGAAATATTTATGATATGTAGGATTGTTTTGGATATAATTTTCTTGGTTAGGGAAGGATGTATTATGGGAGTGATAATCATGAGACTTAATCCATTGGGGAGGGAGAGTGACACAATATTGTGGTAGTGTAAGTGAGGTACCTTTTAAATATATATATGTATTTATATGGTTTTCTAACTTTTATGAATTACTTGGTGAGTGAGCTGTGATATATAGTTTTACCTCCTTAGGTTAGGGGTTGGTTTCATTTTTAATTCACTAGGATTTAGTATTCTTATTTCAAATTTGTATGAGAGGTTCTGTAGAGGATCCTATTGAGTAGTCGTGTATGGTCTCCCTACATATATATAAACTCTATTCCAGGTTTTTAAGATCTATTTGGTGATCAATTTGGGTGTTGCTAGCTCAGAGTGGTTGTTCATGAATTCCTAGAGCTCATAGTCACTGCCTTAGATTTCCTTTACTAATTTTTTGGTTGTATTGAGTTATTTATGAAATTACATTTAGGTATTGAGATATATTATTTATTTATGCATGGTAATGATCGAAGGATTGCTTCTTGTCTCTTACTCCTTAAATTTTTATAAAGTGGGTAATGCCTCTATCTTGTATGGATTATATACCCTCAATTTTAGTAACTAACCCCTGGCCTATTGTAGGAAGGCATTGGGGGTCATGATTCCTCCCTTTATTTTCGGCCTAATGGGGGTTCTAGTAAAGGGGTTGGGATAGTGTGTGTGTGTGTGTGTGTGAGCACGCACGTGTATGTTTATTTATGTATTTATGTATTTATGTATTTGTGTGTGGGGGGTTTTTCTGTAAATATATACATATAAAAATAATTATTGATTAATATTTATCAATTGATAATTAATAATCAATAAATGACTATTAATTACAACATAAAAAATAATTAATTTCAATATAAATAATTATTAATAATTAATTAAGAATAATTAACCACTAACAATTTTTAAAAAATATAAATATCAAATAATATTAAATTATTTTTAAATGATTATTAAACAACTATTAAATAAAACTCAATTATTAATAATTTTCAACTAATTATATATTTAAATTTATTAACCAATAATTAATCATTAATCATTAATAATTACAAAATATTAACTAGTAATTGAGAAATAAGAATTAATATATAATTAATCATTACAAATATTAAATATTAATTATAAAATATTAAATAGTAATTAATTTATTGATGACCTAGTGGTTACATGAATTGAAAATAACTCACACGTTCTTGGGGACAGGCCACACCCCCTCCAAGGGTTGACCCACTCCACAGTTGGCCCATTAAAATTTTTAAAACCAAACATCCACCATTCGATGGATTAAAGGTCCCTTCATCATGGTACAAAGACCCCTTCATTGAATAGAATAACTATAGTGCTCCTATTACAATACTCACCCTATTATAGTCCCCATGTAGCTAACATACATATTGCAGTTCCCCACTAAAGAACCTAATATTATAACACCATAAATCTCCACCTAAAGAAGGCCACCATGATTTAAATGTTTTTCATATGTAATAAAATAATAAATAATAATTAATGAAACAAGCTAGGGTTAAGCCCATTTATCATTTAAAGAAACCTATTTATAACTATGCCGATAGAGAAGCCTTATGTGACCCATATGCCTAGACATTAAATGACCCAAATCCTCATAGTAAAAAATAATTTGAAATAAGGATAGTCTCATGACCATAAAATATGATGGTCTAATGGATCGTTGTCATGAAATCAATTTTTCTTAGCCCAAAGGTCCTTTTTTACAAAATCCCCTTTGGTGAATAGAACTAATACAGTACCCGCATCTACTATAGTCTATTTTAAGGTACTAGCCTCCACTACAGTACCTGCAATAGTATCTGAAAACACTTCAATGCCGTTACTACTAAAATACATCTACAGTTCCCCATAAAAGTCCCTTAAACGAAGTCTAATCTGTGGTTGAACCCTCAAACTCTCGGATTCCAAGAATGTGGTGGTAGTACTCTAGAACAACCTCCATAATCATTACCAATTACAAATTACTAATAATTAATTAAGAATTAGAATATAATTAATAACAATTAAATACTAAATAATTTATAATTTATAACTTATTTATTTTTAAACTAATTATTAAATTAATATTAAAATAATTATTAATTAATAATTAAATAAAATTTGCATTAAAAAAGTAATTATAAATATTAAATAAATACTCTTTTATGAAAAATAATTAATAATTACTAAATAATTTCATGGTGGTTTTTAAAAAATCATAGTAAAAATTATATAAAAAGTATCAAAAATAATATTTCATATTTAGTGATGGTTTTGACCATCAATAAAAAACTGTTTCTAAATGATAGTGGGTTCTTTAATAAAATGTCATGAATTACTGACAGTTTCTGATAACCATCCCTATAAAAATAAAATAAAACATTTGATGATAGTTTTCAAAACCACCTCTAAAACAACATTTAAATTTACTTTTTCTATAGTAATACATTTCCAATGTAATAAGTCTTTTCTTGACTCAATCACCATTTAATTGAGTAATAATGTTTCTTATTAAAATATGTTCATTTAAATCTGATATATCCTAACCCTTTAATATCTCATTTAGTTTCACTTTCTCTAAGTGGAAATTACATTTTTATATCCAAATCTTTATTGTTGATTATTTTTATAAGTCACATAAATACAAAATTATTTAGCATAATTAGCGTCCTCTCTCTTGGTTATTTCTATTCCATTTTTATGTAAATTCTTACTAAAAATGTTTTATTTTATTATTTTTAATGTTTAAAAATAATATTTGATATGCCTTTAACATTTCTATCTAATTCAATTAAAAATTAAATTTTTAATCTCTTTCATTGATGTGATATCATTTTAAAATCATTTAGTATTATTAAAAAGAAATTTTTATCATCCACCTCAAATTTATTCTACATTATCATTATTTATTTTCAATGTTATATTGTTAGGATATTTATTTTAAAATTTTAATTTGAAAACTAATTTCAAAACTTTTGAAATTTATTTTGAAAGTGAATTTTAACTTTTTTTTACGATAATTTCCCTAAAATTTAAAGAAAACGCATTTCATGATTTCTCTTCCTCTTTCCTCTCTATTTACAAAAATACAATATCTATGTAATTTTATTTCATAAATCACCCTTTAAATTCTCTTATGAAATGATTCTATTAGGTGACTGAATTTTGGGTAACATTTAATCTATGTATTAACTTCTTGATACCTTATGAAAATTTTATATAACCCATTTTCATTCCAAAGGTTATCATGATATGATGTATAATAGATTTCATGTCTCACAAATATATATTTTGTATCATTAAGTGATAAGTGATCCTGAAATTATAGAGTCCTCCAATGTATTGGTTGAATCCTATCTCATGAGATGATTGTGTTATAGGACATGAGTAATTAACCAAGTCCCTTTTGTTATAGAGAATGTGTGGTTAACCCAATTCCATTATGTTATTGGATGTTGGGAGTGATTCCCAATACACTATGATATGGTAATTTGGTAGTGAACTTAATAAAAAAATTTATGATGGTCTTGGTATTATCCTTAACTTATGCTTATAATATATCATTTCACGCTAAATTCATTTGTTAAGTCTACTTAAATTTTGATTATGGTGTCATGATTTATTATTCATATTCGATGGTATATTTTATTCCATCATGATATATCTTTTATGTTTTATAATATTATATTCTCTAGTCTTTGATAAATCTATCATACCTTATAATCACCTCTTTTAATTCCATAATCTTATTCCATTAATCATTCCATTTCCTCCATTATGATGTTATATCCATGTTTATATTATAATAATATGTTAACTTCCATACTGAGCTTTTGAGCACACCATTTTCTTTTGTTTTCCATTTATTATGGTAAAAAATAAGATTATTATATATGATATGTCTATAAGGGAATCATGTGAGAGGATTTGATGTGGATGAAATTTTTTTTATTGTTAAATAATATGGTTATGTATTTAATATTCATATACATTAAACAATTAGGTTATATGGTATATTTTAATTGTGATATTTAAATTTTAATAATCAGAGATAAATTAATATATATATATATATATACATATATATAATTATTTGACCTCATATTAGTTGGTATTAGGGTATGTTTTTATTATTTTTTGGGATTAGTTTATGAGGAAAATTAGAATAAAAATTAAATAAACCTAGGTTGAATAGAAATTATTATTGGTTGAACTAATGGTGTTCAAGATTAAACAAATATTGTCACAGTGGAACCAAAAGGTGCGTATATTGAAAATAAATTATCATAGGATAATACCTCTTAAGATTTATTTTTCATATCCATGTTATGGTTTTCACCAATTTTATTAACATTTTATTTTTTATTACTCACATTAACCATTTTGGAATTATTAAATGGATGAAAACTAGAGGAACCTAGTAAATATTTAATGTTTTCAACAATGTGGTGAACTTCCCAATTAAAAACAAAATGATATATTATGTGGTATGAAAACCATCATATCTATGTTGTCTTGTCTTATGAGTAATAAAATGAACCACATCAAATTCCCAAATACACTAAATAATGAACTACTCATAATAGATACCTTCATGTAACAACAACCACCAGCCTTCAATAGATATTTTGGTCCATTATAAAATAAAAATGTATCAATACAATAGATAAAATATATTTTACTCTTTAATTATAAAATTATGAAAAGTAGCTTTCAGAGTCTATAATATGGAAGGTGAAGTGGAAAAATGGTAGACTTTGATTAAGAATAAAATGAAAAATTAGTAAATTAAATCCATATAATCGGTGGAATTTAAAAAATTATTTTTCAAAAAACATGTTCCTTGTACTCATAATATAAATATAGTGATGGAATTCATTAAGATTAATAAAAAAGTTGAATAATATATTGGTTTTTTTGACGAAAAAATTATAAGTCTTTCATGGTTTGACTCTAGGTTTTTCATTGATTTTTAGAGTCAAATTTATTGATTCTTTAATGTCTTAAAAAATATTCTAAAACAATTAGTAATAAAAAAAACTCTGAAAGATACAAAGAGTTTGTTCAATTTTCTATAAGTTGGATATGAAAGGTGGATACTATCAATAGAATCATGGAATTTAGGATATGAAGTTAAAAATTGAGTTTCATGGAAATATGGGTGCTATATATCATGGAGAAAATAAGATCCAACTACATATATACTAATAATGTGGGAAAATAAATCGATTAATTGCCGTAAATGAATAGTAAAATGTTTTATGTGTGGTAAAGAAGGAAATAAAGTAATAAAAATCCAATGGGATGATAATAGGTCAACAAAAAACGGGTATACACTCACAAAAATTTGGAGTTTCAACTCTAAGGAGTTTGGGAATTATGCTAACCAATGAAAAAAACCTAGGGTTATTAAGGAAAATTAGTATAAAAACCCAACGGATCAAGGAAGATTTTATGTAATCACTAACCCTGATAAAAATCATTTAAAATGAATTTATGAATTTTAAACTTATTATACAACTATTAATGCCTTGATATATTTTTCTTCTATGTGTTCCATTATATTATTCAAGACTATTGATTCAACACTTCAAATATTGGATACTTATTTATAGTTAAAAAACCAATTGATGTAAATATTTTAACCCAAGTATATATCTATTCTCTAACTATTAACCAGTTATTCTTCCTTTTGTAGAATTCAGGGTAATGTTGTTCATTCATTGTCTCTCTTCATCAAGAGTTACAATCGATGTGATTAGGATAAATAATTTCATTTCTTATGAAAAAATATAAATTTAAAGGGGGTTATGAAATTATTATAGAAACTATTTCCATAAAATGTGTCTTAATAACCCAGAATGATGTAATGAATAGTTGAGACTAATAAAAATCTCAACATATTACTATTTTGAAGGAAATATTTTATTTTATGGTATTACACTCAGAACCAAGGTTTATTTATCAAGATAAATTATATATAAAATCATTCCAAATGTAAGAATTCCATAACCCCTGAAAGAAAAATAAAATTTTAAAAGTTGAAACTTTTTAATGGGGGAGATACAACAAATTTTTAGAATTAAATTCCTTTTAAATGAAACTTATGTATCTTATATATTTATATACCCACAACACCAAGTTACAATAAAAAATAATTATTCGATTAAGTTGAAATTTTAAAATAAAATAAATATTAAAATATAGCTTAATGAAACATGAACAGAAAAATTAAACCATAAATAAAATAATAAATAAATTAAAATACAACAATATTAAAACATTATTTATCATGATCATTTATGAGGATTCTAAAAATCATGTTAACAACAAAAATGAATATAAAACAATAGAAATGTGATAAAACTCTGGAAAAATAAATAAGGGAGTAAAATATTATGTTTTGTAGAAATATTTAAGGCATTATATAGGAGTCAAAAATGTAAATGTGGTAATTGGATATACTGTTGTTATATATATAATAGTTTAATAAAATACCCTCAAACATATTACCGATTTGGAATTAAGAGAATATATTTAATATAAATAATTTTAATTTAGATGTCAAAATTATACATAATTGAATTATAAATAATTTATTTTCAACTATATAAATAATATTGTAATAAAATAAAATGAAAGTAATTAATTTGTGAAAATTTAATTTTTATAATGGAAAATATTTTAATTCTATATGAATTTTTATTAAATTTAATACGTATATATAATGATTTCAATTTAATGATTTATTTTAATAGAAATTTATTGATAAAATTAAATAAATGGTTAATAGATAAATATTCTGAAATAAATGGGAATAAAATCATTTGATTTAAAAAAGAGTTATTATTTTGAATAATTATTTTTATAATGTGCTATGTACTTTTATATTAATAATTTAAATTGAATAATCTAATAGACTTTATTTAATAAAAATTATTTTTTATATATATAAACAAATGAAATAACATTAATCTAGAAATTATTACTTTCTATGGAATAAGAATAAATACATTTTAATGTTTAAAAATACACTTTCCTAAAAGTTGTTTCTATGTGTTATGAATTTTTGTATAAGAAATAATTTTATTTAATTTTAAAAATTAGTTTACTAAAATTTATTCCATATTTGGAATCGGTATTTCAAAATTTTGCAATATGTTCATTTTCACTTTTTTCAAAAAAAATATAGTTTCCAAGGTAAAAGTAATTTACCCCGGTAAAATATAAATTGAGGTTGAAGGGTTAAAATATGATATATAGCCATAAAATATATGTAGAAAATATTTATAAATTTTTTTATAAGGGATTTAATGACCTATACTTATCCTTTTTCAATTATTAATCCACAGTTAATGGAAAATTTTATTCCTTATTCATTAAGAAGGTAATGTTTGTGAAAATGCCGCTCAACCTCACCTATAAAAATTTCCCTCATATACCCACCTCAAACCACACAATTAATTTGTTTCATTCATTATAAATACACTAATTCAATATCTAAAAATAATATCCCATGTTTTTTCCAGTTCAATTAATGACCCCCAAAATCCTTTATTTCAAAGGAGGTCCTTAAGGAAAGAATCAATCTTTTAACGTGTGTATTAATTACTTTTTTTATAATTTTACTTTTATATTCTTGATAAAAATTTTATTAAATACTATTAAATTACTTAATTTTATTTAATTTAATTCATTAAATTTTTTTAAATTGGTATTATAATTATATAGTATCTATTCTTATACATTCATTTATTATAACTCGATCTTCTTTGGGTTAATTCTACGAACTATATGAATAATGTTATGATATTTTCATGATGAATGAAAAATAAAACATTTATTCTTTTAATATTTGTAAATAATTATCAATTTGTTATGTCTTATTCATTTTAGAATGGTGATATATATATATGAATATTAATTAATAATTTTTTATTATTTTTATTGATTCATTATCAATAAAATCAGAATTTAATGATCTTCCATTGTGAATCAACATAAAAAATGAAATAATAGTTATCTTTACAAATCTATAAAAAACATATATATATATAATATTCATTAAAATTATGTTTTGGGTTAATACATAAGAACATAGAAAGTAAGGAAACTATTATACCTAATAAATCAGGGGAAAATGGAATAATTAACACTCGAAGTTTAATTTTAACAATTATTTATTAATAAATGGGTGATAAGAAATTATAAATGAATGGTGTTAAGTAAATTTAATATTAATTGTGGTTTTTTATGAATTAATAACAAAACTATATTTATTATATAGTTTTTAAAGGATTTTTGATGTTCTTATAATCTAGGGTAATGATTTTTCCATCTCAATTTTCATTTATTAATACATATTTCATTTTATACACCTATTTTATTTTATATAATACATATAATTATTTATTTACTTATTTTATCATATTATTCTTTTTATTCCTAAGATTTTAAATTCTATTTCTTTTTTTCATTCGTTTTGATTCATGTGATACCAAATACAAGGGTTTTCTTTACTTAATTTCTTTTTAGTGAGTAAAAATATTTCTTCATTGACTTTTTACTTCTATGTTTGTTATATCCTACCCTTTAACCAAATCATATTTTATTTTATTTTTCTATCAAATTAAATTAAATTTTCATATCAAAATATTTTTGTCTAGTTAATTTCTTACTTTATAAAGATACCACATTGTTATGAATAATTTAAATCCTCTATATTGGTTATTTATCTTTCATGTCTATATTATTTCTAAAAAATGCTTTATTTTATTATTTATTGATTCAAATATTTAATATCTTATATACCATATATATTTTTCATCAATTTTATTAAAAATAAAATTTAGTATCTCTTTCATTAATGTGGGATTATTTTAAAAACTTTTAAATTATTAAGGATTAATTCTTATCTTATCCTCTATATTTCTTTAAATTTACCTTTATTTATTTTAAAGGTTTAATTTTTTTTATGTTTATTATTAATGTAGTAACCCAACCCCAGAATCCTAGAGTAAGTGCCTACTTCCATTACATTGGCATAAGATATAAAGTATTTCATCGTGAGGGTTGAACTATTTAATAGTTTTTTTAAACAAGATTCATATATGAGTCTTGAATTACAATAAGTACACAAATTTAAATATAATTTTTTTCAATAATAACTTTATTCCAACTAGAATATACCTTAATATAAATCATAGTAAACTTTAGGTAATCCTAATGGAAGGAAATAAAATAAGTCTGAGCTCAAATTCCTAGTAGGGGTTACGTACAAATGATGAAATACTGAGTGAATGATCATAATCAATATAATAAGGTAAATAATTGAACACAAGTTCCATTTAAATAACCTTAATATCATTTTAATATAATGAATAATCAATATGGAAAGATAAATAATTAATAATAAATTCTATTTAGTCAATAAACTTATAATTAAATGCATCCATGTATTTTTGAACAGGAAAATCTCATTGATAATAACAACTGAATACGAATAAATGAAATGCTTTAATATTGGACATAATGTTTCCCGACCACACAATACCTTTACCCTAGAGACCTTTCATGAGATTGTTTATAAAATACTACATCCAAGACCATTTAGAAAATAGTTTAAAACATATTGGTTACAAACGTGTAGGGTTTTTCCAACAGATTTCATCTCATGAGATTGTCGATGCATTGAGGGTCTTACATTAGATGGTCTCCAACCCTTTTCATACCAGTAAAAATCATTACTCATATATAAAATAATAATTTTAATTCATATGAAATGTTCCTTATAAAATATCTATATTTATTAAAGGATATAGATTTATCAATATTTCCCCAGTAAACCAAATAATCAAAGTAAACATTGTTTGTAAAAATAGTATAGGGTTGAGGAAAATAATCATATCCATCGCACAAGAAATTTATATTTAATATAAATTTACTGTAAAAATAAAAATGATTATAATAAATTGATTTTTTCAAGATAAACTTAACAATCACAAAATAAAGATAGATTTCACAAAAACGTTTATCACTTAGTAATTTTCAATTAAAATACTTTTTGGTGAAATAATTAAAGTGGAAACATAAAATACCATGAATAATGGTGTATTTCTGATAATACACATCAAAAGGAAATATATACACCGTATAAAAGTTAATTGGATTCTATAAAAAATTAGTCTCAATGGAATGTAAATCAAGAAGAAATACTTTACCTTACACTTCCTTTAGGTTGAATACACATTAAACACAATTATAATTGTTTTAATCATGGTATTAAATTATAAAAACCATATTAAAATTTATAATGTCATATATTATCCATTAATGACATATTATCACCCATGTTTTAAGAATATATTATTATTTTCATTGTTTCTGGTATTAATTGCCTTGTTTTCAATTATGTTTTGACTTTTTTTTTGTTCCACTAACTTCAATTATGATTTCATCATATACATAATTTAAAACACTATGTAAATATCATATACATTAATTATATATATTAATTTTAATCAATAAAATTTGGTGATAGGAAATGAAATACATTGTTCATAGAGATGGTAGGTTGTACGAACACATGAACGTTGTTTCAATATTTTTTTTATTTTGAAAGAAAGAAAATTAGATTTTGTATATATATATTATCATTAAATTATCATTTTTATTTAACATATATCACATATGTTTGTTAAATACATCCTTAATAAATTCCATGTAAAGCGTAAAATAATCACATCACTTCGCGAGGTGGTAGTCTGTCATACACATGAACGAAGTTAATATATTCCAAAAAAAATAGAAATCATGAATTTATGTGTGATATAATAACAATAGAAGCATAATAAAATCATAAATTTCAAATATATTATATTTAAACTATAGTTATATCATTATTACCGACCATGAAAAGTGGTAATGGAAGAACGAATGACATCAGTTCAGGAGGTGATAGTCTACCGTACACCCAAAAGATGATTTCATAACCTATTTGATTGAAGTTAATGAATTTCTAGCTAATAACCTTAAATTAAAAACATATAATTATATTTAAGATACTTATTTATTTATATTATCCAGTAATAATTATTATTATAGGTGTTGGAGAATGTAATAAAATAAAAAACTCTTTTAGAAGAACATTACCTCTTTATCGTGTTTCCTCATGAGTTTTGCACAAAACCATTGATAGGTTTGATAAATTCCATAAGGTTTCTAGGATGAGGTTATGGAAGTTGGGAGTGATTTAATTATATCCTTGTTCAGAAAAATCTCGTTATATTTTTTAACAAGTGGGGGAGTGAGTGTCTTTTTATTGTTGGTAAGGAGTGGCATTCTTCTAAATACTCAAAAGTATTCATAATTGGGAGGTATCCCTTACCTCATATGCCTAAAAAATTAAAAAATAATTTATTTTATGGTAATTATGATTCATAAACACCTCCACTAGACAAAAATAACCACAAATTAATATTTGTTTTCCATAACTACTATTTTTCCCTAATTTAACAATTTTAGTTTTTATTATGTTAACTGATTTTATAACCAAGGTATTTTATCCATTAAGATTAAATTAACTTGAGAATTATTAGATAATTTTTACCCACTAGTTATAAATATAATATATAATTTATAAAATAAAAATATCATGTATGTTGGAAATTAATTTTAACATAAGCATAAGTAACACGCAAAAACACTACTCTAACTTTATCGGTGTTAATAAAGTTTATACTATTTAGAGGTCGATATATTTATAATAAAAGTTTAGTATGTCCATTAATGGAAAATATTTTAAATTTATTACAATTTATAAATCACTTGGAAGAGTATATATTTTTTACTGATTTTAAATCAGTTAAAAATAAAAATTGATTATAAAATAACATTATTGTCAATTTTGACATTATTTATTTAATTTAGATTTAAAAATATTAATAAAATAATATAATTTTAATATATTAATTAAAAATCTATTTAACGTGATATATTCATCCAAAAATTAATATGATCCAATAATTCAAAAAATTCACTACACTTTTAATGTTTCTAGTATCTTTTATTTTAGTTAATTGTTAACTAAATAATTATTGTATTGTCATTTCTAAATATTTTCAAGTTACTAATTAATCTAATAAAATTAATCATAAATTATCGTGAAAAAACTCATTTTTATTATAAAATTATATATATAACCAAAAATAGGTTATTTCTGCATATATCCTAAAGCTTTATCGAAATTAAAAGTGAGGAAAGAATCTTTTCTCTCTATTTCTTTACATAACTTTTTATATGGGTCAAATTCGTGGATAATTTTCCCAAAAACTAATACATTTTTATAATAAAGTCATAATTGTCTAAATATTTCTATATAATGTGTTTTTGATAAGTTTCGGGTCACTTTACTTCATATATTCTAGGTTTAACAACTAAGTAAACTCATTTTCTCTTTAATAATTGTAATTAATATTAAATTATTTCACTAATCATTTTCTTAAGAAAAATAAGTTGTAATAATTAGATATTATAAATTATTATAATTAAAAATATGGAATACATTTTTCCGAATTCAAATCACATAAATGATTAAATTTAATTTAAAATAAATTCCACAGACACGATGACAAAGAGAGTTTTTAAAGTGAAAATGTTCAAAATTTTACTACGTTTTTATATATAAATTCATCATAAAAACGAAGTCAATGATATAAATTGGATTAATATATGTATAATTTATCTATTTTTACTTTAAAATCAATTCAATATGTAATTTAACATTATAAATTATTTAGATAAAAATGAAGTTTTCATTTAAAATATCATATTTTCATTGTTTGTCAAAAAATAAAACTTCTCATAAGAATAAAAAAAATCACCATAATCTAATTTACAAATTATAATTTCTAAAATGAAGTTTATTTTTGAAAATAAAATCTATAAAATTTTCAAAATTCTATTTTTAAAGAACTGAGTCGTTAAAATGGAAGCCAAACTATCTTTAGAAAAATACATCATTTTATAGATAAAATTGGATTTGTTCTTATCTTATGGATATAAAATATATTGGATGAATTTAAAGAAAATATTTAATATATAATACATAAATATAATTAATATCACCCATTAATAGTAATTAATTTAATTTATTAAGATAAAATGCCTTTGAAGAATAAAAATAGTTTTCTATAAAAATATATTCTTTACATTCAATTGGTTTTTATATTAATTTATAATTAATTGGTAGTTGATAAATTCTACCATATATTTTCATAAGGTATTTAATCCAACATATAACTACAAATTTAATGGCTAGTATATAATTTTAATTTTAAATAATAATATTAATTGTATCCGATAAAACTCAGTCTTGCGTGTAACAAAAGATATCGAAGAAATTCATTATTGTGTACAACAAAAGCTAACTCAGTATTGTATATATTGAAAACTATAGAATATATTGAATTTATTTAAAATAGTAAATATATCATAAAGTCTCTAGACGTTATATTATTTTCTATGCTAAAATAAATTGTGTTCCCACCTTAAATAAATTATTTCCTTGCAATTTAAACTTGATCATGGAAATCTAGGGTTTGACATTTGTAAATAATAATGTTGAAAAACACGGATCATAAAAGTGTAAATAAAACATCCTATTAATAAAAGAGAAAGTAAAATAAAAAATAATATGGAATAATCACATAACTAAGTTTCTAGATAAGATAATATTGGTGGTGAATGAAAACATGGATCTAGAAGAGAAAACTAACATTCAAATGCTGAGGGAGAGTGATAGAGAACATGTTCTGGAGAATTTTAATGACCACAAATCCATAAACCAGAGGTGTGAAAAAAGGTCATTAATATCATAAAAATGATGATAATAGGAAAAAAAAATCAAGACCCTTTTTTCAAGATTTCATGAGTTCTTTCACCCTCTAAGAATATAAATAAATAAACATACTTGATGAGTTTCTATTTCATAAAAATAGTATTATCCATTTGTTGTTCCATGAACTATTTCTAAATAATCTCTTAGAACATGTTTCATCATACGGTGAAGTAATTAATTGATTTCCTAAATATTTTCTAATGTTCAACATAACCCTTTTCCAAAATATTTAACCTTATAAACCCATAAAATATTAAGATCTATAAATTTAGAAATAATGTCACTGAATTTCCAAAATGAACTTATCATTAATCAGTTCCAAGGTAGTTAGTACTATCCCATTTACTTTATCCATATCAATAATATCGTTTTCCCAATATAATTATCTGAACATTTGGAACATATTACAGGTTATGGTTCCATTATTCATGTGTTTTCCAAGAATTTTAACTTTCCCCTGAGTCTTTTTCCTTGGTCATCGATATTTTTTAACATAAGCTCTCAAATCCTTAATAAAAATGTATTATAGTTCAATCCTTATATATTTTATAATTTTTTTAACAAGGATATCATTTATAAAATACTAAAATGAAATAATTATTATATTCAAACACGGTCACATTAATCATTCCTCTTCGATTGTATCAATTTTATAAGCTTGACATTGATCCATTAGATTCTTCTGATGTATATTTCTTTGAATCATAGAGAATTCATTTGAATAGTTTCCCATATATCTACACTTGAAGCATTGTACATTGTAAACATTTTTCTTTCCATTATAGTATAAACCATAGTGGATTTTCACTCCAAAGATGTATAATACTCTCAATCCTTTTATGTATGTACCAGGGTGTTTCTTTTTTCAATTATCACATGTAGGAAAATACTACTTTCTCTTATTCTCTTTATCCATCTTTTTCTATGTTTTCCTCTTCTTCGCATGCTTCCATCCAACACCAAAATACATTTATAAATATTTCATTATATTTTTATCACATGATATTATTTCCTCATATACTGAAAACGTTTTGGATACTAGTTCCCTTTATAATATTATATTAAGACAATAAAAGACACAATCAATCATACTCTTTGGATCACATGCATTGGTGAGGGTCATATTCTTTATACTATGATCCATTTCTAAATGATGAAATAAATAAGATTCGATAATATAATTATTAAACATTATGTATAATCCCAAAACTAGTGAAGAAAATAACATAAATTAAAAAAATCTATGTGTAGCTGATCTCATGATCATAAAGATGGTTTATTTGGGATGATAATATATATATATCCTCAAAAAATATCATGGGATTTTTCCCCTAATCTTTGTTTTCCTAAATCTAGTTTCCAAGGTTTCTACTAATATTTCTCTAATAACGACTATAGTGACTAAGCCCTAGAAACCTAGATCCAATGCCTGAAACCATTTCATTAGAATAAGATACAATGAATTTAATCATGAAAGATTAAATAGTTTGGGAGTCTTGTTAAAATAGATACATACATGAGTCTTGAATTACAATTAAATACACAAATTACAAATTTATTTAGAATAAATCTATTCCATATATCATGTCCCTTCATATCAGTCATAGTAAACCGAATGGAATCCTGGATAAAAAAACAAAATAAAGATGAACTCAAATGCTTAGAAAGGTTTAAGTAGTATAGAATTAATAATGAATCAATGAGCATGATCAATATAAAAAGAAAAATAATTGAAAAAAAATTCCATTTAAATAACTTTAATATCATGATATTATATAGAAGAGTCAACATGTCAAGGTAAATAACTAGAAACAAAATCCACTTAATCTATAAACTAATAGTGAAATGCATCCATAGATTTTTTCATAGTGAAAATCCCATTGACAATAAAAACTGAATCTGAATGAAGGAAAACATTAATATCAGACATAATGTTTCCTAATAACATAATAAATTTAACAAACATACCTTTCATAATATTTTTTTATAACATAATACTATCAGGACCTTTCATAAGATAGTATAAAACATACTAGTTACAAACATGTAGGGGTTTTCCAACTTATTTCCTCTCATTAGACTATTGATGCATCGAGGGAAATACTTTAAATGGCCCCCAACACATATAATACCTGTCCAAATCAATCCTAATATATTGAATAATCTATTTTACTTGTAAAAAATATTCCTTATAAAATATTTTTATTGATTAAAGTATACATATTTATCAATATTTCCCCAATTGACCAAATCACTATCAAAGTAAACACAGTTTGTAAAAATGTTATAAGGTTTAGCTAAATAATCATTTACATCACATACGAATATTTATATTTGAAATAAATTTAATTTAAAATGAAATATTATTGCAAAAAAGTTATTATTTCATGATAAAGTTTACAATCACAAAATAAAGTTAGATTTAACAATAAGTTTTATCCCTTTGTAACATTAATATTTAAAACCCACGGTAAAATAATTAAAATAAAAACATAAAATACCATGAATAATGATTTATTCATGATATTACGTGTCAAAGGGTTGTATATACACCACATTAAAGTTAATTGGTTCATAATAACAAGTAATTCTCAATGGAATGTAAATTGATATGAAATCCCTTATCTTATGCTTCCTTTTAAAAGAACACTATTTAAACTAGTTTATATTTGTTTTAGGCATGTTGTTGACTTAAAAATGAACCATATTAATATTTATAATATCATATATTATTCTTTTATAACATCTTATCACCTATTTGTTAATAATATTTCATTATTTTCATTGTTTCAAGTGTTAATTTTCTTATTTTTTTAATATATTATGACTTGTTATGTTTTGTTCATGTTACATCGATTATGATTTCATAATCTCCATAATGTAAACAATTATTTAAATATCATATATATTCATTATATATATATTTATAGTAATCCCTAAAATTTGGTGATCGGAAATGAAATGCACTGTTCCTGAAGATGGTGGGTTATACGTATGCATGAACGTTGTTTCCATTTTCTTGTCATTTTGAGGGAAAGAAAAGTAAATTATATGTATATATATTATTATTAAAATATTATTTTTATTTATTATATATCTAAATTTTTTATTAAACTCAACCTTAATACATTCCTTGTAAAGAGTTAACGATTCACATCGCTTTGTGTGGCGGTAGTCTGCCATACACACAAACGATGTTATCGTATTCCAAAAAAATATAAATCATGAAGATATAAATGATATAATATTTTATAAAGAATAATAACATCGTATATATCTTATATAAAATATTTAATCTATAAATATATCATTATCCTCAACCATAGAATGTGGTAATTGAAGAACAAACAATATCAGTTCGTCAGGCTGTAGTCTATCGTACACAGAAATGATGATTTTGTGACCCATTTAACATAAGTGTGTGAATATTTAGGTCATAAAATTAACATAACAAAATATAAGTATACTTAATAGAATGAGGCTATTATACTATCATGTAATAATAATAATTTTAGGTGGTGGAGAAGGAAATAAAATCAAAAACATTTTAGAAGAACATTACCACTTCTTTGAGTTTCCTCATTAGGTCCACACTAAAACCTTGAAAAAAATTCTTTGTTCAAAAAATAAAGTTTATAGGATGAGTTTATTTATGTGGGGGAGTGATTGGGGATGATATTGGTTTATAATAATGTCTTGATAGGTGTCAAAAAGTTGGGGTGAGTTAGTTTCTTTTTATAGTTGATGAGGAGTTTCAATCTTGTAAATACTAAAAGGTATTCACTACTGGTAGGTATTCCTTAATAAAATATTAAAAACTAATATATTTTAGGGGAATTAAGGACTATAAACACCTAAAACACACATAAATAAACACATCTTTATCATTTTTTCCCTTAACATTTATGTTTTCTAAATTTTTTTCATTTTGGTTTTTATTAAGGTAACTAATTTTCTAACCTAGTTAATTTAACAATTAAGTGTTAATTAAAGTGAGATTTATTAGATACTTTATAACCAACTATTATAAATATGATATATAATTTATAAAATAAAATTACTTTAAATCATGGAAATTAATATTAACGGAAGCACATATAACGTGCAAAAAAACACTACTTTGACCATGATCGTGCTAACAACTTTTTTACAATTATGGGGTCAACATGTTCATTATAAAAAATAAATTACTTCATTAATTTAAAATATTTTATATTTATTAGAATTTATAAATCACTTGGCTGAGGATATTATTTTTAGTGATTTTAAATTAATCAATAGAATATCATTTATTATAAAATAATATTAATGTCAATTTTGACATTATAAATTTTTTTTAGATTATAAAATATCAATAAAATAATATAATATTAATATTTTGAGTTTGAACCTATGTAAAATAAAATATTTAAATAAAAATTAAATTTACAGCTATAATTCATTCAATTTACTTCACTTTTAATGTTTTTAGTATCATTTATTTTAGTTAATTATTAACTAAACAATTTCTACATTGATGTTTCTTAAGAATTTTAAGTAAATAATTAATCTCTAAAAATTAATGATAAATTATCATGATAAAAAAACACTCATCATTAAAAATTATATATATAAAATAAAATAGGTTATCTTTTCCCTATTCCAAATCTTTATAGAAATAAAAAGTAAGAAAAGAATCTTTTTTGTATTTTTATTTACGTAACTTCTTATATGGGGCAATTTGATGCCAAAGAACCCAAAAAAAACTTATAAATTTCAACCATAAAGTCATAAGATTACATATATGTTCATATAATGGGTTTTGGACAATATTTTGGTCATTTTACACCTTGTATTATAATATTAACCACTATGTAAACTCATTTTATCCTTAATCGCTATGATTAATTTTAACTGTTTTGACTCGTTATTTTGGTAAAAAATTAAATTTACCTCATAATATATTATAAATTTTGATTATTCCAAATATTGAATTTGTTTTTCTAAATTCAACTCAGATAAATGGAATAATTTAATTTAATATTAATTTTTAATTAATTAATTCAACCATATATTTTCAAAAGATAGTTAATACTGTTTAAAAAACAAATTTTAATACTAGGAGATACTTTTTATTTTAAATAATAGCATTAATATTATTTGGTAAAACATAGTCTTTATTGTAACACAAGTTATCAAATAAATTTTTTTTTGCGTGCAACATAATCTAACTCAATGTTTTGTATATTAAATTATATGGAATAGATTGAATTAATTGAAAAAAATTAATGTGTCATAATTTCTCTGAATGTTATATTCATTTCTATGCTCATTTTTTTTGTCATACACGCTATAGAATAAAATGTTATTATATTATAATTTTTAATGTGTTACAATGAAAGTAATGTTTTAAATGACTCTTTAAACATTGTAAACTTTTTTTTAATGTGAATTTTAGATTTTTTGGGACAATTTCCCCAAAATGTGAGGAAAACTCTTATCAAGATTTGTTTTCCATATTACTTTATCAATCTAAATTTTTCTTCATCAATGAAATTTTTTTTCATGTATCAGTCTCTAAATTCTCTTAAAAAAATTTCTTTTGGGTGATTAAATTTTGGGTATCAGGTGATCAAACTATAGAATTATTATTGCATGGTAATTTATAAAAATTCTAATTAACTCATTTAAATTCAATAGTGTTTCATGATATGATTTATGATTGATTTAATAGATAAAACAAATGTATGGTTTACCATTAAGTGATGTGTGGGAATGAAATTGAATACCCCTATAAGGAATTAGTTATATCCATACATCACATGTGATGGTTATGTTATGGGACACTGGTGGTTAAACTAGTCCATTATGTTTTAGGATATGGGTGGATAATCCAATTACAATATGTTATAGCATGTGGGAAGTGATGACCAATCAAATATGTAATGGGCCATGGTTAGTGAATCCAACCCACTTTTTTATTATTTTCTAGGTGGTTAATCTTGGATTATAATTATAATAACATATTCCATGATATACTCTTAAGTGATATTTCTATGACTCAGGATTATGGCCTCGTGATTTCTTATTTTCATACCATGATATATTTTAACCTTTTATAATGTTCATTTTATGTCTTAAAGATTATATATTATGGTCTATAATTATTTTTTCATTACTTATGATAAATTCTTCTAATTATAAGATCTTATCCTTTAATAATTAAATTTAAACAAAGGATGAAGTTCATAGTAGGATTATGTTTTAATGTTATCTTCTCCCTAACTCATTAGTGTATTCTTTACTTTAAAATTTATGATCATAATTTTCTTATGTTTCATATTTACTTAAGTAATGTAGAAGAGTATTACGTATGATATGTATAAAAGGGAATAATTGTAGAGAAAATATTATGGGAAAAGAGTTTGTGGTGTTGTAAAATATGATGGTTATTTAGATAATCTCATAAGGTAATAAATATTTGTGTTTTTTGGATGTTTTAATTATGAGATGTATTGTATGACTATGGGTTATGATGTAAAATATATACATGTTAAGATTATATCATCACATAAATATACAAAAAAAATATAATTTAGTAATAAACCCTCCTTTAGTATTTATTTCATTTTCTTAACGATACAAATAAATTAATAAATCCATCATTGAGAACTAAAATATGATCAATACAAAGAAAATAATAATAAGTTAAGAATTCAAAGCCACCTACCACAACTCTTTGTTCACAATTCATATTAACAAGATCACGATCTAGTGACCAATATTTCCACATACATACAATCAAATTCATAAAAAGTATCTTATCATATTTATAATCAAAATCTATAATCAATCTATAATCTCTGATATTGTTCCTTCAAGAAAAATATTTATTAGATAGGGGGTGAATGGGATCAAGGGGGAAAATATCCTAATATTTTACTTTCAATTCTGGTATGATAATGTAATTCAACTTCTAATATCAATTAATCATTTGAATATATCACAAAAATAGCACAAGGAAGTGAAACCTTTCAATGGTGGAATTTAGCATCGTTTACGGGTATTAAATGGGGGGTTTATATGGTTAAAAATTTAAATCATGGTACATAATATCCTATGCTTGATCAGTCATCATTGTCTCCCTAACTATAAAATTAACAATTCAACCACCTCTACATCAAAATATAGAATGAAAAAATTGGTTACATGGTCACCCTAGCTGTGTAGTTAACCATGTATTCCTCTAAAAACACAAAACTACAATACATGAAAAGGATTCATGGTTTTCCTAACTATGTGTCTTACCATGTTCTATGGTAAAACATCTTTTAACTTCCATTGATAAATATTTTTTATCTACAATTAAAACCCTGAGTTAATCACCCCATTTTTATTCTAATGGTACTACGAACCTATAATTTTGATATTATATAAATAGATATTTCAAATATTAAATTCCCTTTGTTGAGGATATGCTCATAAAATTCTGAAACACTATTAATGGAACTTCAATATTTCTACATTACATTCCTATTAAAATATTTTCAAATAAAAATAAATATAAATATAAATATAAATCCAAATAAAACCATCACTAAAACTCAACCCATCATAATAAATACCTTTCAAATGTTTTCCCATAAAAAATGCAACAAATATTATCTCAATTAAAAATTCAATATTTATTAAACCCATTTCAATATATTTACCACAAAACATCATGGATCATTATGTTCAAAATAACTAATGATATTAAACATTAATTTATGACTACCATTCCCATGTAAACTATTACAAACCATCATAATTCTATATAAAATGTATTTATATTATAAATTATCTATACAACACCCTCTCATGATAATCATATATCTCTATATGATTTTTAAAAACCTTCATATTCTCATCAATATCAATATCACCAAAATAAATCACATAATATTCATCGTGAAGAAACTTATGAATAATAAATGCTTGGAAAACATCAAAAATTTCTTCCAACCTAGGTGCGCTTCACCAATACACTCAAACACCTTCAATGGTTTGGAAAACCATATGTAATTCTTACTAACTCATCCAAACCTATGTTATCTAAAAAAGTTTGTAACCTTCAAGAACACATGATGACCTATATAAAGATATAATGGTCCCATCTTATAGCTAAAAAGATAATTTTTTCAACTTTGTGTCATCTTCATCCACTCACAAACCATCTCTGATGTATCTTGTACCAAATATGACCTAATGATAATAAATTCACAAAAATATAGACAAAATACATATAATTAACATAATTTATCATAAAATACCATGAATAGTTCTATATTAAGAGATGAGTGACTTCTTTCATTATGAGAGAACTCAAATTTTTCATCATCCTCTTAGTTTGACAAACATTTTTGTTAGAGATGTATTAATAAGGAATAATTAGATACTAAAATCACATAGAAATATTTTCCTTATTGATGATGTATATAGAGGTTCATTGTCTAAAATGGTGATACTCAAAACCCCATGATGATTCACTAACTAAAACATGAAAATTCTTGCAAAAAATTCCAATAAGATTGATTCATTAATTTGTAAGAAGTGATTTATCGTTGTAAACTAATCAAAAATGACACATATATAATAATTTCCTCTCCATTAATTTGTTAATTATAACAATAAAACTATAGTAACCTAAATCACATGGTTATACTACTATATTGGCCTAAGATACATGAGATAACATCCAAAAGGATCAAATACTTTAACAGTCTTGGGAGATTACATACATACATGGTCCTCATATTACATTTGAAAAAAAATAAAACTAACAATTATCGTGATAAATTTATTATTTATTTTATTATATTCATTAAATCATTCATATATTCATTATTGTTATTCTGAGTAAAGGAAAATATAGTAAAGGTTGAGCTCAGATGCGTTTTAAGGGAAAGTGTACAACATAATCTATCATAGAATAAATAAACCATAAATAATTTGTAATAGGTAGAAACTAATCAAATATGTCATATAACTAATTTCATAAAAGGGTAATATATCCATGTATTATGTAACAACGTAAATAATCACATGGATAATAATAACATGTTTCATATGATAGAATTCATAATTTCAGAAATTATAATCTTACCATCATGTCCTTATTCCAAGACATCATCAATAAATAGGTAAGAAATATGCTAAAAACCAAAAGCAGATTGTCTCGTGAGACCTATAAATGCATAAATGGGATATAAAAAGTCTTACTCAACACTTACTATGTCCAATTCATTAATCTGATGAATGAAATAAATAATAATACAATACACAATCAATCTATTTATTCAAATTTGAAACTATTATAAGAAATTTTAGTCTTTTCCCCAGTAAATAAATTGAACAACATGATCATTGATCATCCCCAATATCTCATTTCCCCTACATAACATCTCTTACTTACAAGATATTTGAGACTCCAACGGATCCTTCCTATGCGTAGATGAGTGGACACTCCACTAGGAGGAATCTCTTATTTCTCATATTTGTGTCGACATGGACACATCTCTCCCTCTTTTAGATCGGAACTGCCTCTACATTCAGAAATAGTTTGTCTAGAATTAGGATCTCATCTTCTTGGTGCCTTCTAGGTATTTCTCTCAATTCCTTCTCTAAGGTCATTCCTTACATATCTGTAGATGGCTCTTTTAAGCTATTCCTTTTTTTCGCAAGGAATATGCTCCCTCACCATCCTTATCTCAAGTTACTCATACCAAAATTCATGAGAAAAGGGTATCCTTGTTATCTATTTGCATCCTGGTGAACCTTTCCTCTCCTCCAACCCAAATAAATGTGCCCTTCTTAGACTTAGTGTCCTTTTCTTCACAGCACCCTTCTTCTAGCACCAGTGAATGCCCCTAATTTGACAAGTATGTTCCTAGTAGGAAAGTTCAAGAGAAGGAAATTGCAACAAATCACAACACCATCCCTCATTTGTTTAACCTTCATTGTACCTTTGATATGTTTCCTCCTCTTTCACTATTCCTTTTCATCTTACCTCTACCTTTCCAAGAATATCCCCCCTTATATTTTCCCCCTCCTCAAGTCTCTTCAGTGCCCCCCCCCCCCCTCAAGTGGATCTTTCTCTAGATCCTCCATGCTCTAGATCAGATTCTTGTCCTTCCCACAACCTAGATCATCATTCTTCCCCATTTAATGCCTCGATTAGGAACCTAAGAAGTTATAAACCTCACCTTAGGATTGCCCCAACCACACCCACAGTGGCATCACCTCTCCTACCTAATGGGTTTTTCACAAGATCAAAACTTATATTCCATGGAGAATTCTCCCCTTCCTCTTCTCATAAAAAAGGGTCATATCATCTAGGTATTAATCCAGACACCTCATCTCTCAGAGATTAAATTCCTAGAATGGAACACTCAGGGCCTGGAATCATTAGCGAAGACTGATTTTATATCCAAAGAAGAACAAAAAAACAAAATCTCCCTTATAGCGGTACTTGAGTCCAATAAAAATACTTCAAAAATCTTATAGTTCTCTAATCAAATCAAAATGAGTCAGTCTCTTCATTCTAACCCCCAAAAATTACACATCATGATATTATAGAATTCTCATATCTCTTTAGACCTCATCAACGCTTCGGACTAGTTCATTACCACTACGGTCTCCTAAGATCTTCATAGCTTTTATATTGAATTTTTATGTGGAATATATAAAGGATATGCTAGAGAATCCTAGTGGAATGATCTTAGATTCTTTAATCCTCATGATTCTACATAGCTCATCACTGTGGATTTCAAAATTATTGCAAATACTAAGAAAAAGAAAGGAAGAGGCCCCTTCTTTCAGAGGGAGAGTAAATATTTTACCCATTTTGTGGATCATAGTTTTCATATATACTTGGGATTATTTAGAGACCATTATACCAGGTGTAATAATTGGATGGGAAACCTCCACGCCTAGTTTTTTCATGATAGGTTCATATCCAAGGATCATGTATTCTTATCTTTCTCAAGTACCAAGGTAACTCACCTTTCTAGAAGTCTCTCAGATCACTCCCCTCTTCTTATTTCACTCACATGTAGGCAAGAAAGAGATGGTAGGTTCTCATTTTCTAATCTCTGAATCAACACTCTAGGATATCATTAAGAAGTGGCATGATTGTGCAGCCAACCAACCCATGGGATTTCATGGGTGTGATTTCATAAAAAACCATGGAACCTTAAAGATGACCTCAAGTTATGGATCTTCAAGAAAACCCAGTGACATCAAGAAATGGATGCAGTCACAGAAGATATTGATCATCTTGAAACCCTCCTAGAAGAAAACTGGGATGACTCTATGTTTAGTGAACTCTTTAACAAGAAGAAAATCATGTCCAACATGATTTTTGGACATTAGATTCTAGATTAGGATTGGGAACATGTAAAATGGGTCTATGTGGGTTATCAAACAACATATTGTTTACATTCTTACATCAAGGAGATAAGGCACATCATCATACCCAACTTCATTATGGAGGATGGTTCCCACACTAATGATTGTGATGTAGTAGGAGAAATGGTCATTTATAACTTCAAAAATGCTCTGGCTGGCCCTAATACTCTTAATATTAATGGGTGTCTAGGTGGTTTCAAGGATTTTCAGGAATTTATTCCCCAATATATTTCAAATTACAACAAAATGGCCTTTTAGGTTGAGCCAAGCGAGCAAGAAGCTTATAATGGGATGAAAGTTCTCAACCTAGAGAGCACACCTAGTCCTGATATCTTTCCAAGTGTGTTTTATAGAGGTTACTTGAACCAAGTTGGGCCTGAGCTAGTAAGATCAGTGTAATAACTCTTTCAAGGTGGTATTATCCCATAGGTATCTTGCGCTATGACCCTATTAATTATTCTTAAAATCAAGAATCCTTCTTTCCTATGCCATTACAGATCAGTGAGTTTATTCACATTTCCATAAGACATCCTAGAAATTTGTATTAACAAACATCTTTCTATATATCTCCCTTATGGGATCTCCACTGAGCAACATGGTTTTATCAAGAGAAGGTCAATCTGAAGGGTGATTACTATATCCTAGGAGCTGATTAGTCACATCAACTATAATATGAGGGGATTAAACATAGCCCCTAATATTGAAATGGTTAAAGCATTTGACAAAGTATAATGGAGTTTTATTATCAATGTTCTTTCAAGGATGGGTTTCTCCCCCTGAGCTACTGGATTTATTTTCATGTGTTTCAATTCATCCAAAAAATCTATGTCTTTATTGGGTAAATACCATGTCCTCTTCAAGGCCCTTAGCAAACTCAGTCAGGGAGACCAGCTTTATTCTAATATCATCATCCTTATATGGGATTTACTTTGTTATATCATCAACAAAAGTATCTATAATAGAAATATCCTCACCTACTAATGTAAAAAACACTAATATTACATATCCCATCTTATATAGGCAAGTGACTCTATCATTTTTCTAAAAACTATCAAAAAAAATTATTTGTGGCATCTCAATGGTACTTGAAGACTATTTTTAGTGGAGTGGGAAACTAATTAACTTTACAAATAGAAACTTCTCTATCTCTATTAAATTCATGAATATACATGATAGTTCCCTCATGACCATTATAAACATGTATTTTGGTAGCTTCCCCATACATTACATCAGTGCCCCTATTTCTTCACAAAGACTTCACATCCATCACTTTGATCATATCACTGGAAATATCACTGATCTGATTTTGAACTGGAAGAACCAATATCACTCCTTCAGAGGTATAATTTCACTCATTAATAGTGTACTTACTAATATACTGATTAATGTTGTATAAACTATCAATTTTCCCAAATGGGTCCATGAAAATATTGAAAAACTCATAGAATCTTCTATCTTGGATGCCCACTCTAATGAAAGGAAACACTAGTTGTCATGGGAGTGACTGGCTAGACCCACGAAAGAGGAGGGAATAAATGTGAGGGATATCAAGAATATGCTACACTACATGCATGCAATGTTGGTCTGGGAAATGATGGAGGAGAAGACCCTCGAGAGGATTTTTTTGGGGAATAAATTCAAGATGGAGAAAAGATTCACAGGTGATAATTATTTTACAATATGGTTGTAGGTCATCACCCACATTCATATCCTTCAAACCCATTCTTGTTGGATCATGGGGAGGGGAGATATTTCATTTTGGTTTCCCAACTAGGACACATCCTACCTTGGTTTCCCAAGGTATCCTACTCCAAATATCACTTTCAGGTATACATGTAAATTTCAAAGCTTTATTAACATCATTCTGAACTACAGAAAATACGCCACCTTCTACTTGATTGACATCAATGTAGATCCTGATAGATATATCTTAATTGAGTCTAATTTTGGGATATTTACATCCAAATATTATCACATGATTACCATTTCCAATAATATCACTAATGAGTGGGGTAGGTTCTATGGTGAATTTAATTACCTAAAAATATAATTTTTGGGATGGAGAATTAAAAACTACATAGTGTCCACAGATGAGAATATCCAACACCTTGGTATCAGCCTGATCTCCAGAAGTTCATGTTATAGCATAGGCAGGATAGAGATGATAACCCCCCTCTTTTTTGAGAGTGACTTGGATAATTAAATTTGTATCTCCTTCAGTGACTTCACAGGCTTATCTTCCTGATCTCTTCAAATTCTCTCATTCCTAGATAGATTATTCTAGGGAATAGGTACTGTTTAATTGGAGAGAAAGGAATGAATAATGGTTGTGTTATTAGGTTGCTGGTGCATTTTTCATGCATGGAACTTATCATGATTTGAAATTATTTCTAGTTGGACGACCTCTCTGGTCATTCAAACCAAAAACCTCCTGATCAACATGACCAGTTTAGCAATGAACTTTGAGGATGCTCCTATCCTAAAAATTTTGCTACCTATATACTCTCTTTTCTCTACTATTCCGAAAACCTCTCATGGTCATTGGGTGTGTTGGAAACCTCCCCATTTGGGCCTCAAGCTTCACCAGGATGTATCATGTTTCTCGGGGGTTGTACATGGTGAGTACATGGTATGCGACTCCTGGGGATCTTTCATTTTTTTCCTTCATCTCATTCTTAGGCCACAGACACTCCCTTCAAGATGAAGGCATGACATGTCTCACTGTTCTACAACTTTTCATGCAAAACAACATTGTTCTAGAGGATATGGATATAGACTCTCTTGTTCTCTATGAGTCCCTTCACACTGAGAGAACCCACCCCAACCCCCACCCCCCACCCCTCGGTCAGTCACTTATATATATAGTGGTTGTATGAGAATGATCAATCCCCAGACAGATATCCTTCACACTTGGTGGGAGGGTAATAATGTTTGGGACTACCTCAACTCTTAGACAACCCATAGAATAGGTATCACCTTCTTCTATCCCATTAATTCCATTCCCCTGAGGGAATGAATTTTTTTAGGGGAGACCCCCAGGGGTTTCACCATTACAATCCCCCTTAATAGGGTATGTGTGTTCATGTTTGTATTTTGTATTGCTTTTAATAAATAATAAAGATATTGATTATATTGACAAACTTCTAAATAACAATTTGCAGAATATTGATAAATTTATTTTCTTTGAAAATTAAAATGAAAAATTTTAGTGGAATATTTAATGAAAATAATATTTATAACATTAAGAATATATGTTGATTTGGAAAATGTCAAAATGAAAATTTCTTTTAGAATTTTGGTAAAAAGATAAAAGTACCTCATTCAGAAAATGATAAGAAGATTAATTTTAAAATAATATAAAGATGTGAAATATTGTTTAAAATGACTATGAATAATCATTAGATAATAGTAAAAATATTCATGAATATATTATATTGAACATGGATATGGTGGTTAAATATTCCCAACAAAAAGTAGAAATAAGGTCAATTTTCCTTAAAAACACATTCTAAATCATTTTAAGTACCAAAGAGAGGGAAATAAAGGGAAAATATGTAAAATCCATAGATAAACATATGGGAAGAAAATATATGGAGTTTAAAATAGAAATAATTTTTAATTTTATTCAATGTATGTTTAAACATACACAATTCCGAATAATAATGAGATTATAAGATAAACTGATACCCTGGAATTATACTCAGTTTTCCACATTCCAACCACATGATTAATAAAAATATATTAAATTTTTAAATTTTTAATATGATTTTATAATTTTATACACCTATCATAATTACATTTATTTCATTTATTTCCGGGTCTTATATAGGTACTAAATTGGCTAATTTCATGTCGGGTGTTTAGAAAATGTTCGGTTCATAATACCATAATAATTGGTATTTTAAACCTGAAAAAATGGCCCATTTATCCAAAATATATTGGATATTAGTCATGAAATATTTAACATTATTATAAATTAAATATAATTTTATAATCAACCATGAATGTTAGTGTTGAAAAATGAAACATATCCCTTCATGGAGACAGTAGTCTATACGTACGCATCAACGAAGTTTTCATTTTTCTAAATCATAAAAAATAAATGAAATAGATAATGGTTAACTTTTATTTAATAATAATCATATTAAAAATATAATATTTATTTGTTAAATCCATCCTTATTTCAATCCATTTAAATAAAAAATGAAAAATAAATCGCATCGGTTCATGGGGGTGGTAGTTCACATGTGCACACGAGCGATGATATTTTTTGTAGGATGGAAGGGTAAGAAGTTAGAGTACATATTATCATTTTCGAAGAATAGTTATATAATATATAACATACATAACATTATATTCGTTATAAAAACCAATCTTGAAGGGTGGTGATGAAATAAAATACATCACTCTGTGGAGATGGTAGTGTACATGTATGCACGAGCGATGCCTTTATTTCCTATTTGATATAAACAAAGTAGTTAAATTTTGTTCCATAATCATTATATAATTTTAGTATATAAAATATATATGTTATTATACCATTATGGTTAAGATATAATTCAAGGAGGTATTATAAGGAATAAAATGATAGAACTTGTTTAAGATTTATACCTCTTATTTGGAAATCCCCCCTTAGTTTAAAACATAAGCCTTCTAAAAATAGTCTTAGGGAGGAAATAGAAAATATTGATTTATAAAATCAATTTAGTAAGGTATTTTTTTTATGGTGTTTCTATGATATTTGGATAAAATGTTTTGAATAATAATGGATAGGTTATTCCCTTTAGTAAGTGAGGTGGGGGTAATCTTGTAAATACCAAAACAATTAATATATATTATATGTCTTACTGAGGTTTTTGGATCCATATTGTCACAGTTTAGAATATTAGGGGGGTAAATTTGAGGTATGATAATCCAATATAATTTAGACATTTTTTCAGTTATTTTTCACCATTATCATTTTAGTTTAACCCCCTTTTTAACGCATTTATCTTTTAATATAGTAATGAATTTTTACCTTGCCTATTATTCATTATGAACAAAAAATAAGTTATACTTATTACCTAATAATAATTTTTCTAATTTTAAATATTGAATCCATTTTATTAGATTAAATTTCCTAAATTGGTAAAAATTAATTATAATATTTTTTTGTAAAACACAATAAAAACAATTTTTTGAAAAATTATTCTCTTAAGCATAAAATGATTTTATTAAAAATAAAGGATAATTTTGATTAAAATTTCATGAATATGATTATATTTAATCAAATTAGAATTTTTTTCCTTCCAAACTGAACCAAAAATAAAAGTAACCCTATGAATACTTTATTAAGAGAGAAGAACCAAAAATGGGTTTTATCTGAAAAAAAATATTCCTCAGACATACAACATGTTAAGAATAGATTTCTAAGTTCAGAATTATATTTTTATATAAATTATATTACATAGTAAATTTATATTTGTTTTATAAAATATTATTCATAACATTTATGTTATATATATTTCATTATAATTCCATAAAAGTGACAATATTTATAAATATCTTGTATTTTTTAATATTCATCCAAAAATCAAATATTTCTTAAAATTATAAAAAATTAACCATTATATTATATTGACATGATAATCTAAAAAAATTATTCTTATTTTTTAAAATATAATTTCAAAAAATAATGGAAATTAATTCTAATTATTCTCACATAAAACAATATAAAACCATTTTTATGAATAATGAATTCTTATCGCCTAAATTGAATTTATTCACATTCTTTTCCAATTAAAAAAATAGATAAATTTAAAATTTATGTTTATTATTAAAATAATTTCTATATATATTTTATAAGACTGTTAATTATATCCATATCTAACAAACAAATGACTAGGTTATAATAATCATGTTTAAACAATATTATTTAATTGTTCATTTAAGATTAGCTTGCATGTGGTGAACATTATTGAATGTAGTATTAATTTAAAAGAAACCAAAATATTGGGGTGTAACATTCTCCCCTCATGGAAATTTCATCCCCACAATTGTAATTAATCTTTAGCATCTCATGAAATTTTAATAGATTTTATCCTGAATAAAAATTTCTAGGCTAATACTAGAGAACTTGTTATTTCATAAATAAAAGATATGTGTTTCATTATATTAATTACAATTGTGATTTTTTTAAATAATACCTTAAGGATTAGTTGATACATTCCACACAAAACATGAAATATTTATCTTACATTTCTTGAGTTTGAGTAATTATATGAAAATATAATTACATTATTATTTACAACATTATAATTGAAATTGTTTTTCTTTAGTTGATTATTTTAATTAGTTCCCACTTCTGAATCTAATGATGAATGACTAAGATGAATTTTTCATGCCTAAATATATAAATCAACCTTTAATGAATAATTACATTAATAAAATAAAATAAAAATTATTTCACTTATCTAAAAAATGATTGGAATAATTTTATATAATACTCAATATTGAGAAACCAACTTGTGAATAAAAAAGATATTAATTCCTAAAACATCAGTAATAATATCCCATAACATTATAAAATACTTTTAACTTTAAATTATAATTCCACTAGTTAAATATAGATTATTTTATGCTCCAACAATGAATTCATAAATTCTAAAAACTAATTAAACCTAAAAAATAATGATTATGTCAAAACCAAACATAGTTATGACATATATGTTTATAACTAGGGAATATATATTCTTCTTAATTGAAATTTATTTATATATTCCCATTATAACCAAATTTCCACTAGGTGCCTAGATTGAAAATTCCTTCCTCATAGTGTCAAGGGATGATTCAATATCCATGAAAAATATATAATCATTTATGGATATAGAATAAATAAAGCATGAGTTTATGATCATTGTACCAACTATTAGAACGTAATGAATTATAAATTTAGTTGAAGAAATTGATTAAACATATCCTTTCTCCATTATCCCATTCTGAGGTAATTTCCCTCAATACTTTGGGAATTCTTCTGTGTGGTGCCTAATCTCTTTAATTTAGAAACAGAGTAAATTAGAGAATTCTTTCATTACCTTTTCATTCACACACTTTATGTCCACTAAATACACACTTAAAGTTAACTCCCATTACCTTTAATCAAGTACTAAGGTGTTTCTTTCCATAATTATTAAATGTGGGAAGTTTAATCATTTTCTTCTTTTCAATCACTTAATTTCATTTTTCTTGGTGTTTAGTTGGCCCCTTCTTCCCTTGATTTTTTTTAAATCTATAACTTGGATAATTATTTCTCTATCATAATGGAACTTGATACCATATCATTATATGATAGATACATTTTAGAGATTAGTTCCCTTCAAAGTCTTGGATTAAGCCTATCAAAAATGGTAAATATTAATTTTTTTATTACATATATAGTTCATAGAATTCCATGATAATATTTTCACATTTTCCTCATACTTATTATCATCATCCTCTTCTTTATGTCTTAAATTGATAAATTTTCTTTTCTAGGTAAACTTTTCACACACGAGGAAAGAATGTTTCATAGAATACATCATTAAACTTTTCCATTATATTTTATCTATCTTCTACTACTCCTTTGTATTATGAATTAGTTACCATTGTTGATCAGTATCTTCCTTTAAAAAATAAACTACTAGAATAAACCTATCCCTTTCATTTCTTCCCAAATCCTGAAAGATCTTTTCCAAGGGCTTAATCTACAATTCATCTCTCAATGGATTAGTATTTCTATTAAAGGATGGATTTTTTCACTGTATTATGTGTTCCAACATAAATGAATCATAATGTGATGTAATAGGTCATTCTATATAGTCAAGGTCATTGTACATAACCTAAGTCAACATTTATAATGTAGTCATAATATTCTCAACACTAACATCAGTCTTATTGACTTACTCATGATGGAAATCCCTATGTCGATTATGGGTATTGACGTGATTTTCATTCCATCTATTAGGAACCATTTCTATATAATGGAATACATTTCATTAACTCGTGATATTATGAATGATAGTGTATAGTTTCAAATCCGTTGAAATACCTAACATGAAATGAAAATTTATGCAAAGTAAATATCATAATTATTATATTATTATATTTGGAAGTATCTTCAAATCTTAACTACAATATTAAATATTTTATAAGGGTTTATAAATAGAATGTGAATAAACCAAATTATATCCCCTAGGATTGTCAATCTAGGTGTGCAGTCTTAGGATCACCCATCATGAACTAAGTGAAGATCAATATAATACTCAACTAGCCCTTTCTGAGTGTTTACCCTTTGTGCATATATTCCATGGACACATATATATACCGGTATTTAGACATGGATTCTATTTCTAGTAAACCATACATTATATACCTTACTAAAATATCATGATAATATCCCATACATAGAATTTTTTCTAAAGTCTGTCATAGGGTTATGTTCACTAATCTATACTTTCCTAAATCTAGTTCCAAAGATTTATACTAGACTTTATTTGATTCCAAATATAACACACCAACTTTAGTACTCCAAAGTTAGTGGTTATCTTACTACATAAGAAAAGTATAAAATATATTTTATCCCAAATTATTAAATAGTTTAGTAGTCATGGGATACTAGATACATACGTGGTTCTCACATTATATATGAAAACATGAAACACAAGTTAAAATTCAATTGAATACTTTATTATTTATTTTGTTATTTATCTAAAATCATGTATAGATATCTTATTAGTATGTTGGGTAATCTAATATATAATAAAAATTGATCTCAGATGACCAGTAAGTGATGTTTTTCAACGTGAGCTATTATAGAATAAATAAAGCATTCAAATATGGTGGAGGAAAAAAATAATAAAATATTCTATGTAACTAATATCATAATATAGGAATATATCCATGGATGGTATAATAACATAAATAATCATGTATATAATAATAAATAGTTTCATAATGATATCATTCACAATACCAAATATCATAATATTGTCATCGTGACCTTATACCAAGATATCATATGTAAATAGCTAAGGAATATAGCAACTACCAGAACAAGGTTGTCACATGAGACCTACTGATGCATTGAGGTGTTATAAAAGGTCCCACCTATCACTTACTAAATCCAATGTATTCATCATTTAAAACAAGTGAATAATAATACAATACATAATCAATATAAAAATTCGTATTGGAAACCAACACACAAAATGATAGCATTTTACCTAGTCAATAAATATAACTGCATGATCATAAGAAATATAGAGAAATAATTAGGATTTTATCATTTTATTATAACACTTGTAATGTATAATAATCATCAACTTATTTTCACATAGATTAAAATACCTTTAAAATAAAATTTAAAACATTCTTTGAAAGCCTGGGAAAAATATTATTTTCATTTGATAACTTTTTAAGGGATAAATTACAAAATATTAAAAAAATTATTTTATTTTAAAATAATTATAGAAACCTATAAAGGAATATTCTAATAAAATAATAGTAAGTACGATGAGAAAATTCACTCATTTGGTAAACATTAAAACAAAAATTCCTTTCACACTTTTGGTAAAAAGTTTAAAAGTATCCCATTTAGAAAATGATAAAAAATATTCTTTTTAAACCACTATAATGAAGTAAAATATAGATTAAAATGTCTTTAAATAATCACTGGAACATAATGAAAACATTCTTGGAAACAATATATTGAACATGGATTTGGGGGGAAAATATTTCGGACCATAAGTTGAAATAAGATCAGTTTTCCTTCAAAATATTTTCTCATTTGTTTGAATTACCAAAGAGGGTAAAATAAAAGTAAAACATGTAAAATCAATATATAACGTAAAAAGAATAAAATATATACTTTTAAAAAGTTAAATATCATTTAATTTTATTTAATGAATGCTAGAACATAAATAATCTAAATAAAAATTAGATTATAGACTAAACCCTTACCGTTGATTTCTACATGGTCGAACGTATTACAATTTACTGTATAATAAAATTATATTAATAATTTTATTACCTAAGAACATTTTATAGGTATATTACCTAATTATATTCTATTTTATTTCATTTATTACCTTGTGTTATATAGTTACAAAATTAGTTAGGTTTATGTTAGATGTTTTGAGGATCTTCGGTTCAAAGTCCCAAAACGACTTTAGTTGGTTGACCATTTTCAAAGGGTTCATTAATCCAAAATCTCTAAAATATTATTCATGATATATTTATCATTTTCATACATTAAATACAATTTTATAATTGACCATGAAAGGTTATTATGAAATAATGAAACATTTTACTTGATGGAGATGGTAGTTTGTATGTATGCATGAATGATAGTTTCATTTTTCTAATTAATAAAAACGAAATAAAATAGATAAAATATTTTATATAAAATAATATTATTATTTTTATTCATATCAAATTTATTCATTAAATTTATCATTATTACTCTCTATTTAAATCAAAAATAAAAATTGAATGACTTCACTTGATGGAGGTGGCAGTCCAAACGTACACGCGAGAAACATTGTCATTTTCCAACGGATAGAAGGGTAAAAAGGTAGATTATATCATATCATTATATAAGTATAATTATATAATAAATATCATACATAAACACTATATTAATCAAAAAAATCCATGAAGGGTAGTGGTAAAAATGAAATGTATCTCTTAATGGAGGTGGTAGTCCACACGTATGCACAAGTGATGCTTTCATTTTCCATTTGATAGAAATGAGGTGTCTAAATTAGTTCCATAATAATAATAATGTTTTATTTTATAGAAGATACTAATGTTAATATATCATCATGGTTAACATATAATTGAAGGAGGTACAATAGGAAATAAAATTAAAGAACTCAATTAAGAGTTATACCTCATCTTTCAAAAAAATAATTTTGGTTTACATATTAATCCTTATTAGGATGGAATTAGAGGAATACCAGAAACTCTTGGATGTGTATAGGTAATCTATTATGGTATTTTTTTTATATAGGATGACATAAGTGTATAAAAAGGTTTGAATCAGAGTAAAGAGTGATTCCCTTTAATTAGTGAGGTGCGTAAAAATATTGTAAATACTAGAAATATTATTATATATTATATGTATAACTCAAGTCATGTGGATCCAAGATTTCAATATTTAAATGATTATAGTGATAAGGATGAAATATTTTCAACCAATAGGATTTATACATTTACCAAAGTAATTATTTTTTACCTCAATTACTATTCATTATGACAAATAAAATATGTTGAAATTATTACGTAATATTAATTATTATTATTCCAATTATATAATATATTTTATAAGATATAATTTATTTAATGGGTAAAAATTACTTTTAATATATTTTCATAAAATGAAACAAAAATACTTTTAACAAAAATACTTTTTTATGCTTAAAAATGTTTTTACAGAAAAAATCAAGAATAATATTCATTCCAATGGAATTAATTATATTATTTTAAACCCAAGATATCTAATTTGTATATAAATTTAAACCAAAACAAAAATAAAAATTATAAATACTTTATTAATATATAATAATAATAAATTTTTTTATTTGAATAAAAATATTACATAGATTTCTAAAATGTTAAACATGAATTTCTAAGTTTAATATTACATTTTTATATAAACTATATTATATCATAAATATATATTTTGACAATAAAAAAGGTTTCATATATATTCAAAATATTATTTTATCCTTATAATTTAATAAAATTGAAATTATTTGTAAAATAATTAATTTTTCCTATTCAAAAATATTAAAATATTCCTAAAAAATCTCAAAAAGTCATCGAAAGCTAATTTTGACATGAAAATTTTAAAACTAAAGTTGATTTTATCAAATATAATTTATAAAATTGGATGAAATTAATTCTAATTATCATCACATAAAAAATTAAAAACATTTTTATAAATAATGTATTATTATGGAATAAAATGAATTTATTATTATATATTTCCTAGTAACAACAATTAGATGAATTTGAATGTTTTTTTATGAAATTATTTATTTGTATTAAGTAAATAATTTATATATATATATATATATATATATATTTCTTAATTTAGTTATTCGTATTCATACTCACCAACCCAAAGGATATGTTATAACAATCATATCTAAATAATATCAATTCACTATTAATTTAATCTCAGGGTTGCATGTGGTGCACACTATCGAACATAGTATTCATTTAAAGGAAAATAAAATATTGGTCCATTATGGTAATTTTGTCACAACATTCCTAACAATTTCCTTCATATTGCGTTATGGGAAATTAAGGGGATACAATAAACCAACTAGAATGTTCTTTTTTACTTTCACCCGATAGCATATAAGACACTTAGATAAAAACTTGGCCACTAATTTCTTCATCCTAGGAAACTAAAACTACTTCTTCAAATCATGAACCATCTACAAAATAACCATATGCATCATTAAATTAGTGTTATAAAACTCATAAAAAAAATATCACATGCTCTATGAATTTTATAGCTTCCAACATAACAATAGTTGATATTACTTTACATTTTTCTGGTCAGTAAAAATATATGTTTTCACTATTTGATATCTATATACCACCACTTTATGGTATACCAATTAGGACACCTAATCCTATTGAAACAAATAATGGTGTGTCATTATATGATATAATCATACTCTACCAATAACTCTTTCCATGTCCAAATAAAAATTCATGATTTGGTCCATTATCTCCCATTCATCACTTTCTTCTTAATAAACATTATTGTGGATCTTCGTACTCAAAGCATCATATGTCATATTACCTTTACCCAAAAAATATGTAATCTAAAAATCATAATCTTATAGGAATTCCAGCTAATTCACTAGTATAGTTTCAATTATTTCTTT
Source organism: Viscum album (assembly GCA_963277665.1). Taxonomy (NCBI): domain Eukaryota; kingdom Viridiplantae; phylum Streptophyta; class Magnoliopsida; order Santalales; family Viscaceae; genus Viscum; species Viscum album. The sequence goes on along the minus strand of OY728147.1, from coordinate 1,701,944,200 downwards.
GAGAATATCTAGAATAAACTCATTTGGTTTATAAATACTACAAATCATTCTCCAAGTAGGTAATGTCTCCATAAGTTCAAATAAAAAAATCATCCAAAAGCTCAATGTTTTGAGTAATGTAGTTGTGTTATGTGATCATGACTATTTATACCTAAAATATGTTAATTACCAATATTGAGATATAATATATCCAAACCAATTATAAGATCAATCAAAATATACCTCAACCATAACTCCTTATTTAGTTAAAAAAATAGGGGGACTAATTATAATTTCTTTCGTATACTTAAATATGGTTTTTCACTACTCTAATTATCTAAAATCATGATCTTTAATTATTAGAGTTGATAAAGTTGTTTCAATCTATGAAATTTTAGACATAAAAATTCCATAATTACCTACTGAATCTATAAAATTATGTACCTCTACCACATTCTTACATACTTTCTAAGAAATAACTATCATAATTTTCAATGGATCCATTTATAAGACCTACTTTGAGAGACCATGTCTAAGAAAATAAAAAAAATAACGTCCAAAAATTTCACGACAACACCTTATCGCATAGCTAATGAAGAAAAAACAGTATAGTAACTATATTTAGATTCATTTAATGATTCTATTTTTAATTTTAATAGACCAAACTTTCATTGATAAGAACCATAAAATATCAGTATATTGATAAAAATTCATTGGGAATCATCCCATAATTACCATCGATGCATATTGATGTTTTTGGGGAAAAGAAGAAGCATTGGGTGAGTGTCCAATTTTGGTTTTTCATCAAAATAAATAAATAATTATGAATAAAAATATTAATTCTCCACATAATCTCAAAAATAAATCACACATTTAATTAATAATTTATTTAAATTAAGAATTACCTCATCTTCAGTAATTTCCTTGATCAAAATCATATTTCCACTCATGTTTCATTGTCATTACAGTGGAGAATTTTAAAAATGTTGTAAATTTGATATATCCATTAGTGTTCTATGAACCTATGGATGGCATTATTAAATATCTAAGTGATAGTGTGAAATATTAAAATAATCTACTTCATTTTTCATCGATGATATTCATTAGAAAAATTATATATTATTGAATATATAATAAGGGTGAAGTAATTATATTTTCACAATAACCCTTGTCTAATTATTTATTCTAAATTTATTCTCATAAAAAATATAATGAAATTATTACTTTTAAATCCCTTAACATGTTCTTATAATATAATTTAATACATAAATAAATATTTATTTATTTATTTAAATGATAATAAATGATATATATCACTTATATCATATCATTAAACTCAACCTATATCCATCCATAAAATATTGTATTCACTAAAATCTCTACTAAATATATATTTTAAACATGAATGTAACATAAATAAATTTTTATTTTCATATATTCACAAAACTATTGTATAAATAAATTATATTTATTTCCTTGTGAATAATTAAACAGGAGATAAAATTAAACTCACAAATTCTAAACATGGATATCTTGTGAATGAATTTCAATGATCAACGTTAACTATATTAAATATTAATAAAAATAGTTGTGAGAAAATTTATTATTATATTTAAATTCAATAGAATTTAATTATATTCTAGATATAATTAGTGTGTCAACCCCTAGTCCTATTTTTCAATGGTCATATAGAAACATACCTAATGTCAAAGATCGGTGTCTTGTAATGTGTTAAGACACTCATATAGAAATAAGTTAATATAGAAACTATAGAAACATTCCTTTTAATAATATTATATAATACAATACCTTTGTCAATAAATATCTCATCAATTAATATTAATACTTGTGTCATCACTATATATACTTGATTTCACTTTCTTTCTCTTTTTGAAAATTAATTTGTCTATGAAATACCTAAGCTATGTTATTTTTTCAAGAACATATATCATAATAACTAGGAAAAATATATCTTCCTCTATTAATATGTAAGGGGAAAATACAATCTTTAAATTTCAAATCATACTATATGTGAAGCCCGTAAGATAGTATACCACCACAATGATTGGTGGTAAATCAATGTTTTCTAAAAAACAAACTCTCAAACTATCGGATAATCATTAGTGGTTAGTGAAAATAGATCTTTATGTTGAGGATATTATGATGAGATATTTGGTGAGAGGGAATACAGATAGACACAGGGGTTTTACAAGGTTCACTCACCATTATTATTAGGTCGCCAATTCTTAGTGTGTAGTGGTTGTGACCCCGCTACCCACATTTTGATTTATTATCAAATTCATAAGGATGTAAGTTGATTATCTTGAACTCCAATTACATAATGAACAATAATGGTTAATAAGTTATATTATATTCAATTATTATACCTCATGTTCCATCATTTTTTTGACATGGTGTGCACCCTTGTTCTTCTTTTTAATATCATGAAAAATCCTTTTGGAATGTATTTTTATTCTCTTAGACTATCTTATGTTCATCATGCATACCAATCTCAGGAATATCCACCACATATTTAAATATTTAACCTACATTGTGATGTGATGATTTTTGTAACAGAGTGACACTCAATTCCTAAAGATATAGAATACTACATGAAAAAGATCGTGGAGTATATCATAATATATTTGATTCAATTTATAACCTAACAAGACAATTTTAGTGTGACAGTTATATTTTTCCTGAACCAACAATCCACCAATCAATCCTATATAAACTCACTATAGTGTGGAATATGTATAGTAGTGTGGCATGTCTCAAATCTCCAGATCCAAAAAATACTTAAAACATTCTCACTTGTATTGTAATTCCATGTTTCCTCCTACTATGCCATGATGTTCTTCACTTCACTACACCATATTATGTGAATCATTGATCTATTGTGTAATTCTACCAAGTTATTAAACAAATTGACACCAATATCTTCAAGGATGATCATTATAATATAATCAGATCCTTATAAATAATCAAATGAACCATTGTGTTGAAACTAATACAGTTTCAATGTTTTCCTTCTCACATAAAAATAATTGTATTCTCACTTTATTTTAACTCTATGACATAAGTTTCTCATGTGATATTTTCTTATTAATCTATTATCATCACCTAAACACGACCGAAATATTTATCTTGTGATTTTATCTCATTTCATATTAATCCATGTTTATAGAATATTAACTCCAGAAACTACCATCTCTTGTAAGATGAATTCATGTAATATCTACTTACCAACTTTCTTGTATGTTTATACGTTGTATTTGATCCCTTCTATTTGGATTTTTTCCTTGGTTATTTCTAAATATTTTTTAATTTTTTCATTTTTGGGGATAATATTGGGTTTTTTAGGTTATTTTATAGTTAAGGGGATAGAATGAGGTGTGGATTGGGAATGGTTACACCATAGGTGAGTTGGCCACAGTATGGAACACTATGAAGGTGGTAAGTGCCTCTACCATTTTTTTGAGAGGATATGGTGTGGTGTGTGTTCTATGTCATATTCTTTCACAAGTAAATAGGATTTCGGTGCGATCTGTGACCTCAATTTAGAAGTTCAGTTAGATGGGGGTGGTTCTGGTATGGTCCCTTTTACTGAACCTTGATATGAGTTATTTTCCCCTTTTCTGTGGTGTAGTGATGAGAGTTGTCATTTGGTCTCCTATTTTTGAGAGTTTAAATCTAACCCCCCCCCCCTCCATTTTATATTTTAGGATTCAATTTGGATTCTTATGTCCAGAACACCTTAGTTATTAAATTTTATAATTGAACTATTTTACCTTTAGGTGTTGATGCATGTCCAAATAATGTGAGAGATTCACCCATTATAGCTTCATATTTATTGACTACTTTATTTTATACTGGTACATATCAATCATTCATATCAACTTTTATTGTGAATTTTATAAATCATAGTATAGATATTATGTCTTATGTGCTGGATATTTCTATTCCCCTCAGAACAAGCAAAGTAAAGGGTCTATGATTCCCTTCGTGTGTCTTATCTTTATTAGAGAAAGAACTCACATTGGATTTTATAGTTCTCGACATGAATTCTTTTTATGTTATTCATGGGATTGATTGAATGAATCCCCATAAATCATAAATTTAATTTTATCTTTATGGGGTCTAATTTACTTACCCCAATGGGGTGTGTCATTCTTTCCAAGGATAATGGGGCCTAAGGTTAAGAAGATCCAGACTGCCTCTTCTAGAATTTGGTAGAGTAATGTATGTGTTTTCTTTTAATATAGACTACGAATATTTTTGTGTTTATATTTCTCTAATAGTCGATGAGTTTCCCAATGTTTTTCCATCTGACATCTCTATTTTTCCACAAATATGATAAGTATAGTTTGTTACTGAATTAGTACTTAGTACCCCTCTAATCACTATTTTTTATTAAAGTATGGAACAAGATAAATTGAGAAAGATGAATTCCCAGTTGGATGATTTTATGGATAATAGATTTATATGCTTGAGTGTGTCACCTGAGGCAGAACCTATTATTTTTTAAAAGAATGATTATGGTATACTTTACCTTTATGTCGATTACCATAAACTAAATAGATTTATGGTAAACATCAAGTATCTTTTACCTCAGATTGATTATTTGTTTAATCAATTCAAATGGTCTAACTGGTTCTGGAATATTGATCTTTAGTCTAGTTATCACCATTTGAGAATCAAAGAGTCTATTATCCCAAATAATGCCTTCAAGAGTATGTGTGTCCATTATGAGTATACTTTTATGACTTTTGGAATAACAAATACACCTTTAGTTTTTACAGAGATGATGAATAAGATATTCCAAGAATATCCTTTTTTTGCATGACATCCTGGTTTACTCTAAAACTAAGGAGGATCATGTGGGTCTTCTGAGAGTAGTAATGGAAATTTTTATAGATCACCAACTTTAAGCCAAGATTTCAAAATGTGATTTATAAATTTTAGAATTAAAGTTCTTGGGACATGGGATCCTATAACATGGTATGTTATCTAATACTAATAAGGTGAAGAATGTCATTATATGGGAATAACCACATGATGTTTTTGATATTCATCGATTCTTGGGTTTAGTGGGATATTACCACTAGTTCACTAAAGATTTTTCAAATTTGGATTCTTTGATGACTGCTCTCACTCAAAAAGGGGTAAAGTTCATTTGGTATTCAAAATGTAAAAAATCTTTTTATGAGTTGAATAATATTTTTAATTTTATGATTATTTTTACTATTATTTAGTATGGCTAGGGTTATGTGGTGTTTTTGGAAAAATCAAATTTGTATATGGGTTGTGTTCTCATGTAGGGTGATAATGTGGAAGCCTATGGTTCTTGATTTCTTAAGACGCAAGAGAATAACTATCCTACTCATGATCTTAAACTCAAATAAATAATAAATTCTCTTATGATTTGGTAGAATTACCTCTTTGGAGAAAGGTTTACCATTTATCCCGACCATAAAATCTTGAGTTATATATTCTCACAAATATATTTGAAACTATAATTGGGGAATGGGTTGAAGTACCTATATTATTTTGATTTTGAAATTACCTATCCCCCTAGAAAGGGTAATTTCTTTTATGATAATTTATGTAGGAAACATCTATCCCATACCAAGAGATAATTATTAGATAATTGGAATTTTATGGCTCTATTTTCTTATATGTGTTTGGTAGTTTATAGGGTGAGAACAACATCACTTTGGAAAGAATGTAGTTTAACTATTCCCTTTCTAAGATGATTCAAAATGAATAGAAGATAAATGATGAGTTTCATGTCCTTATATATTCTCTTTATAGTGGGAATACCATTAGTGAGTGTTTGTTTTAACCCTATGGAATCCTGTGTTTCCAGAATAGGTACATCATACCTTTTTCCATATGCACAATAGTGATGGGGGATTTCCATAATTCCTACTGGGTAGTGCACCTTGGCATTGCGAATATGTTCTATGATATATAGTAATGATTTTTGGTTCTATGTATGAGATGATAAATTTCTGAATTTGTTTCTCATTTTTATACTTACCAACAGGTCAAGGCCAAGCACCAAAAACCTTTAGGCTTACTTCAACCCCTTCCTATATCAACTTAGAAGTTGTACAATATTACTATGTACTTTTTGGTTAAGTTTCTATATGCCCCTCAAAAGAATAACTCAATATGGGTTGTGATCAATCTATTGACCAAATTGTCTCACTTTATCCTCATTCATGATACAATCAAATATGAGGACTTAGGAATCCTATATATACAGAAGATCAAAAAAAATAAGGGGGTTTTATCTACTATAGTTTTTGACAGGGAACCTAGGTTTACTTATCATTTTTATAGAGTCCTCTAAGAGGTCATGTGATCCTAGGTTATTTTGATCAAGGAATATCAACCACAGACAGATGTCCAAACCGAAAGATCTATATAAATTCTTGATTACATGATTCATTATTGTGTTCTCAACTTTGTTGGATCTTGGGATAGACACTAGGGACTGGTTGAAATATCTTATTAAACTAGTTTCTAATCATCCATTAGGATGGTACCATTTGATTTTTTTTATAGTCATTCATGTAAATATCTATTATGTTGGTTGAATATTGGTGAAACTTCATTTATTGGGCCTAGTTTGTTCTAAGATATTTATAGTGAAGATTTAGTTGATCTATCATGGAATGATAATGGAACGGAGATGGTATAAACCCTATACTGATTTTCATCGATTCCCTTTTGAGTTTTTAGTTTTTGACATTGGATTTTTGATAACTTCACCTCATTTGGGTCCCCAATGAATTTAAAAAATGGAAAACATGCACCATGATATGTGGGACTATTCGATGTTGTTGAGAATATTGTTAAGTTGACATATATATTTGTATTAACACCTTAGTTGATATTGATTCACAACATGTTTCATGTGTCGTGACTTCAAAAGTATATTTTTAACCCATATCATGTTTGGAGATAAGAGGTCCTTTATGTGGAACCCAGATTATCAAGGATAGAGCACCTAGTTCGGATCATTGATCTTGAGTTTATTATTCTTCACATGAATTATATACCTTTGGTTTGATTGTTTTGGTAGCATGGTTCTAATTCAAATGAGACTTGGGAGCGTGAGGCCCTTAAGATGGAGTAGTAGCCTCATCTCTTTGACATAGAGTCTTCTCAATAAGATTTTTTGAGGTAAGAATAGTATATAGGTGGTAGTTCATAATATCTCATTAATAGATTTCACTTTTTTTATCCCTTATTTTGATGGGTTTTTATTCTAGGGATTCTATATTGATCTTCCTTACCTTCAAGTATCTATTATAATTCTTGTTTTGGTTGTTTCATTGATTGATCAAGTAATTAAAGTTAAGTAGTTCCAAAAGACCTTTCTGTACAGGTGAAACCATGATTTATTTCTTGATTCAAAATTTGTTTCTAATTTATTTCTAAAACATTATTTGATTGTTTATAGAGGCATGATTTTATGAAAGAAACCAATTTTTCGAATTCATTAATAAATTGGGTTCATTTTTTAAAGAATGTGGCTTGAATTGAAAAATTATTTAATGAGATTATTTGACATTGACTCTTGAGAATGGTTTGGGTTTGAAATATATAAAGGAATGTTGAAACATGAAAATTAGGTAATTAAACTATGAATTATGAATTGATTTGAAATTAATGATTTCCCCATGATTGATTTTTTGATTGAAGTACATGTGTTCTTGAGTAGATAGTGGGTGAATGGAAAAGCATGCTTGGACATTGACTCCCTAGAAATGGATTGATGATTATAACCACTCTATAAAAAACGTAATTAGACATGATTTTCCCCAATGGGATGTGTTTTTCTAATAGAATGAGTTGAGGTACATGTGCACACCTGAACTATGATCACTGATTGAGAAGTGTGAGGATCCTTGAGCTAGAAACTAACTGACCTATGGGCCTAAGACATGGTGTTATGACATGTTTTGACTTGATGATCACATTAAAATGATTATAGAAATTTTTTATTCATGTCTCCATATTTTATTGAAATGTTAATTTAATTCAGTTTGGAAATATTTTCCATTTATATGAACCAAAATCATCTTATGAATGAGAATTTAAGAGTTTTTTCCATGACCTAAACTTATTTAAAATTGAATCATATATGGTTTGTTTTTATGTAATTTTTATGGAATACTTGGTGAGATCAAAATAGTCTCTTTTTCTCATTAAAAACATTTCCCTTTAGGCGTTTGATGATTTTATTATTCCAGATCAAGGAGAAGGGAATGAACCACTAGAAGAAGGCGGGTTTGCTCGAGTATAGGGCTTTGGTGATGGAAATGATAGATGGGGCTTTGGTCCATCTATTACATGGGTATTTTAAGTTTTTGTTTTGATGGATGATGTGACATCTTTTAGATTCTGTATCACTTTTATATTTATTCTTCTTCTTGTCATACTATTCTCATTTAGAATTGTTTGGTATACTGACTTGTCCTTATTTATCATCTACTATTATTTTTTTGTCATGTTTTTCTGGTTAGAAATAATTCCCTCGGACCTTTTTATGATTCTTATGTTCTAGTCTCCAATACATGGGGATCGGTAACACCCTTCAGTCTTTATCATGACCATCTCAGGTATCGGTGACCTAAGGTATCTAGGGTAGTTTATGATAATTCAACTCTCATATGATATTTATTCAACAATACTAGAATGTGATCACCACCATTCACTCTAATAATATTTCATCAATATTATAAATTCATTAATATCCTTCCCATGCATCTTAACTCAACTTCAAAGACCTTATAACTCATCAATGAGAATGTTTACAATGAATAAAACATGAACATATCCCAAACTCGTGAATGAATTATCTCAATCAATAATTCATAGCATACCTTCAATACAAAGGTCATCTAAACACCTAACAATTGGATAGAATGAAGATTGTAAGAGAAATACATCTCTTGGTGAGATATAAATTTATTTTTTACCTTAAATAAATTGAGATAAAATTTCCTATATATTTTTTAATTACCTTCATAAGGGTTCTTCAATCTCTAATCTCTCAAAGGGTTCAACATTTTTTATAGTACATAGCCATCATATGATACCTCAGTATGATAATATTTCATTACGGTTTTCATCTATGCATCAAAGTAAGTAATTCAAGATATAGATTGATAATAATCTCATATATAATCACTAATACACATGTTCATTTATAGTAATATCCAATGACACATAAAAAAATGGAATTTATATTAGAGGGTCTACCCTCATAACCTCCCTACATGAAGATTACTAAGTGAAAACTTCATGAGAATAAGTCTCAGTGCCTTATGAGAACCCAACACCTGATAGTATAACATCATCTATTTTACATTAGATAGATATATCAAGACTGTATGAAATATTTATTTAATAATATTATCATATTATCCATGGGTTTCATTATAGTATAAAACTACCTATAAAAATTTTAATAGATATATATTTTAAGTACATTGTCACATTATTGTTATATAGAAGAACAATAATTATGTGATAATATTATATATATATATATATATTCTGGTGATTTAAATTTCAATTTAATTTGGTTATAAGAAACTAAATCCTATATACTCACACATTCACCGGATATAACTGCAAGTAGCACTAACATTATATTTATGCTTATATTGAGTTGTGGATTTAGTTAATAGATATACAAAATTTTACTCTATGGATTCTCTTATAACTGTGACTTTACCCCTTTGAGTAAAATTTATCCAGGGTTTATACTTTTGGATTATATGATTCATTCCATAATTTTATCTAGACTCTTTTTCTGGAACCAATATTATTGTATTATCAAAATATGAAGTAATGAGAATAAACAACTTGGTGTTTCATCATGCACCTTGATGAAGTTTTATATCCATACTTGTTATTTATCTGCATTATAATTAGTAATATACATGAATTCAACTATAGAATCAATAAACATGGGTTTCTTCTAACTCTTCCATTTGAAAGCTCCTCTATTGGGTAAAAACATATATCATGATTGTAATTTTATATCATTACAATATATATATATATATGGTAACTAGAATATGTAAATAACCACAAAAATATTTGTTAACCCTTATAAACACCAGGAACATATCCTTTATACAACTGAGGTACTTTATGATATTCTTTAAAACTAATCAATGTGTCTTTATTGGGTATTCCTGATATCTTTCTACCCTGATCAAGGCATAGACTGTAACATCCATAGATTTAATTATATATACATTCCCTTTAAATTTGATAAATATCTTCAAACACACTAAAATAAAAAAAAATACATTCTTAAATTTTTTTTCACCTTTAAAATATTATTATCTATCAATATATAATATTATATATTGAAATTCTTTCAATTTGAATGTTTTAATAGTATTCAAAACATTTAATGATTAAAAATACTTGTAGTTAATACAAGTGATTTATTCATGTATTATGTATTTTTAATTAAATATTAAATATAATTTTTTTATAAATATAATTAAATAAAATTAACATTATTTTTTAATTTATAATAACAAAATTATCGTAGTATGAATTTTTAGGATTTTTCTAAAATATTTAATTTTTTTATTGAATTGAGATAAATACCTTGCTTGTTTAATTTTATCACTAATTTAAATATTATAAAAGTAATTATTTATTAAAAAATCTCTAGAATTATATATATATAATATATATTTAATATATCATAGTTACGAACCCATGAATAACATTTTTTAACATCAACATTGGTTTATTATAGAGTATTTCTTTCGAAATATTATATGTTTTAATATAAAAGTAAATTTATATTATTTATAAGATTGAATTAAATTAAATATATACCACATTTTTATTCATCTTATAAATTATTTTTAGGAAGGGTCCTCTTATATTTTTAGTAATAAATTAATTACTTTGACTAATATTTAATGAAGGAAAATTAATGTTCAAATGACCAATCTAAAGTAGATCAAATTTTTCCTACATTTTCTAGACATTTAGACCTTCTAGAACCCAGTTGTTAGGTTATAATGTATAACCCACATATCTCACCTACCATACCACACCTAACTCACCTAACTTTCTTGGACTTCCATTTTTACCCCTTAACATTCTTTCCAAGGAAAGTTCCCATTTCTCATTACTTATAAAAGGGGACCACTTACACACCTTCTATACTTGACCTCCCATTCAAATTAATCTTGAAAATATACCCTAATTACCAACCAAATAATTCCCATAAATTACTTCAAGCCCATGGTTACCATAATATATTCTAACTCCTCTATTGTCAACAATACTTCCAAGATAAAGTTTTAAGTATCGATGAAGGTATCACGTCTTTATTAACTTATATTTATGATTATTTATTGATTACATCACATAAAATAGGTCATATAAATTATAGTATGGTAACATAAGTATTAATTATATGTTGTTATATTATTATACTTATGAAATATCCTTTTTCTACCTTCCTCTAAAACCATTCAAAATATAAAAATAACATCATGTGTTTCTGTGGACAACCACCTCCATGTACAACGTGTGCTATTTTTCAACCCTGCATTGAATGGATAGTTCAAAATAGTTTTTCAATGGATCAATATTTTATATATAAAATAATTATTATTCTAAAATGATAAATCATTTTACCTTATACCTCCCTCTATTTTTATGGAAAATAAAATTGGCAACTGTGTGTATGTGTGGATTACCACCTCTACGTAGCGAAAAGTTTTGTTACCTCCAATCATGGATGAAAAAATAATTATTTTTATCCATAAAAATAATATTTTCAAAACTATTGATATTATAACATTTTTAATCTATTTTAAAAATAAAAATAGCCATGGTCCATATTTCAAGATATTCATATAGAAAACAACTGAACCACCTCAAGAAACCAATATAAGTAGAAAAGATTTAATAAATGAAAAACTTATGAAAATAAATTTCATGAACCAACTTAGGTCAAACATGGAACAGTTGGCAGAGCTGATCAGTGGCATGGCCCGAAGGGAATTCCTAATCTCCACAAGATGGCATCTAGTGTCGGGTATCAATAGAGTACAAATAGGGAATTATTTCACCCAATAAATAAATAATGAAAACTAAATAGTAGGAGATGAAAGGAATCTCAACATATATATAAAACTGAACTGAACAAATTTTATACAAAATAAAAAACACAATACAACAACTACAGAAATAAATGAAAACTAACTAGATGACCACACTAGCTCTATGTGACCTCATAGGTCACTCTCCAATACAATGATCAACAGTCGCTCAAGGTGAATGAATTCAAGTTGAAACTTGCACAATGGATAAAAACAAAAAATAATTATAGATGTTAGTATTATAACATAGTATGCTAGCTTGATAATCTATTCCCAATGCACATCCATTAAAATAAAAGAAAACATCAATTTCAAATTTGAACTACAATATAGTAAAGTATGATTTTCCACACATTTTAATTAAAATAAAACTATGGACCATTACTCTTATTCATTTACAAAACCAAATTAATTCCATTAGTATATCCCTAACATTTTATAAAGGGAAGTGATTATTTCATTTTGAATGGAAATGAAAACTATAAAAATGATTTTACTTTTAAAAAAAATTCAAAAACTTTTAGAAACCAACACATCACTTCCTAGTGAAAACTACACAAGAAGTCACCAAAATACTTACATAACAAGGGAAACGTAAATATAAATATGTGTATCACATTCATCACTACAAGAAACTACATATGAGATCCCAAGATATCAAGAATAATCCAGAAGATACTAATACATGTGACCTCACCACCGGTAGCATACCACACTTGATAAAATCAAAAATGCTCAATAAGCTCGGCCACCCTAACTCAGGACAGACTGAGGGAAAATCTCATAGCAATAAACCCAAATATATATTCTCCTACTATGGGCCACTTGTCAGTATATCAACTACTAGTGCAGTAATTATTCTTAGAATATTACCTCAATCTGCCATGATCCCATGTCTCTTGTATATAATGGGGGTGATCTAACCGATGACATACGAGCATCCAATCATATATATATATATATATAATAAATAAAAATAGGCATCACCCCATGCCACTCCAAGGACTGATTCACATTCCATAGAACAATTAGAACACAAGGAATCCATCAAGGACTTCCAATAATGGGTCAGAGGATTCCACAATGAGGACATCCCACCCATGACATATAACAAGGAATGCGAGTTATCCTACGAAGGTTTTAAAAATAAACTTTTCCACCATTTTCACAAGATTCTAAATGATCCTTTACACATTTCACAAAACAAACATTTATCAACATACCAAAATCAACTTTTTATAAAGGGGTGTAAACACACCATTTTTCACCTCAAAACATTTATAAAACCCACTTAAAACATTTGAACTACATCTTCAAGACAAAACACCTTGGGATTAATGCCTCCAACGTAATCACATTCCAATTTCAATACAAAACCATATTAATCAAAATGCCAACTTGGCCACTAATAGACAACAAAAGTCGAACCACATTTTAAAACTAATACATATTCTTTTTAAAAACAAACCTATATTGAAATAATATTCAAGGACTCCAAATCATGATTTTTCATACCTCAAATATAATCGCAAGACCAAACCATGCTTTAGATTTTACAATACACATGTAAAATACGAACTAGCATTTAACCGAATACTTGGTGTGCCCTATTAAAACACCATTTGCACACCAACCAATTAAACCAAGGAAATACATCAATATTTATAAATCAAAGTGGGTGGGAACACATGAAACAAATAGTTCTCACATTAAAAGGAAATTGCATGGGAGAACTAACCTCATATCAATGGCGCGATGACAACGCATACCCAGAATCACTCCACGGGGGTCTAAAACCATAATTCTTCCAAGATAAACCCTTAATTTGAAAACCCCCAAACAAATTCAAAGAGAAATCAATAATAAAATAGAAAAGGAGAAAGTAAGGTGTACCAGAGGGATCGCGCGCATTAGAAGGGCTGTTTCGGAAGGGATGGAATGCACTGGAAGGGTCTCACCAGATGGGTCGGTCGTAGGCAGTGGGTTTTCCAGTACGGAAGGTCTTTGACAAGAGGATAGCCATCGGGGCAAGTCGCTAGCAAGGGGTCAGCTGAATGGAGGAGGGTCAACTAGAGGGAGCAGTGTTGGAGTTCGTGCCTTCTTGTGGTGTATGTACTTGATTCTAAGATGATATGGAGTCGAGGTCACCATTGAGTCACTCCGTCAAGGGAAGAGGCCGCTAAAGAAAGTCACACCGATAGGAGTGGCTGGGAGAGGGGTTGGTCAGAGGGAGGTGGGTGCACAAGAGGGTGGATGACCAGATGTGGCGGCATGAGCTAGTGGAGGAGGTTGTGCCTGAGGGTAGCATGTAGAGAGAGAGGAGAGAAAGAGGGGAGTGTTGTGAATGAGGGGGAAACTCTAACCAAAAAGGAAAAAAATGAAAAACATACTAATAATGATAACAAAAATAATGATAATAATCAAAACAAAAATAAAAATTTTAATCATAATAACAATTTTAATAATAAAAACATATTTGTTTTCATTTTTAATAATAATAATTTTATTATTATTATTATTATTATTATTATTATTATTTTAAGGATATTATTATTATTACCAACAATAATATTATTATTATTATTACGGTCAAAACAATTCTATTGCTTTATCTTAATTTTTCTCATCTCGTTTTATTTTATTTTATTAATTTGAATATGGGGAAACTTTGTAGCCATGTACGGATCAAGCCACCATGCTCGGACTGTGTGGTAGCCCCTATCCATTTTAGAGGTGGCTGCACAGGTGCTTTGGCTGCCCACATAGTTTCCATTAACTGTGCGGTGTCAGCGCACCAACCTAAAACCCACAAAAAATTCTTGATAATAATAATAATAATAATAATACCGTAATTATAAAAATTACTGATAATATTTCTTTAATTTTTAATAAAAATAATAATATAACTATTAATAATGATAATATAATAACATAATATTTATAATATTTATATTATTAATAATAATAATAGTAATAATAATATTTTCATTAATAATATTATCATTACGATTTTTATCAAAACAAAACAACTAATTCTATTTTACTTTTCCTTATTTTATTTTAACTCTTTTTTTATTAATCATTTAATTATTATTTTATTTTTTTAAGATAGGTGAGTCTCATGGTTTTTTGGCTGAATCTTTACGGTTTCCAAATTGTGATCTTCTCATGCACTAGATGCCTCCAACCCCAAAACGCATATTTTTCAATAAAAACTCAAAACATTAAACCAAGACTCAACCTGAACCCCAAAAAAACTATCCCTATACAAGAAAATAATAAAATAAAGCAATTACAAAGGTCGGAGTGTGACAATTCTCCCCAACATAATGCTTTCTGCCCCCGAAAATCCACAACACTTTCCAGCCTATTGATAAACACCAAAGTATTACACATCAACAGAATCCAATCTCTCAAATAGAGGACATTTCACTAACCACCAACAAAATTGAACCCCATTACCTGAAATATATCACCAGTAAATGGGAGGACTGAAATAAATCCCTAACATTAGAATTAAACTATCGTCTGATAACATCTTAAGATAAAACATAATGAGACCCATAGTGGTTCTCCCCTCCATTAATAAACAAGAAATAAATTCCAAATGGAAATTCAACACAAGACGGATATGGGCCTCTCCCACATGGTTCAAAAACCCTCAACACATAGGCTACGATAAAATGGACCCAAATAATTGGCCACTAAACCACAACCATAAACTACGTAACACTAGACCCTCACCTGACTCACATGGGTGGTCTGCATAAAGAAAGTGTTTGGGAACTCACATACTAAAAGGCACATTATAGGCATATTGTGAGGGATAATTCCACTACAATTTTCAACTAGAGGGAATTCTTAGTGACATAGAACCTTTAATATAAACACTAGAACAACCTCATGACAATGGTGGAGGCACAGACTTAACTAGACTCTTTAAACCCCCGAGTTTCTTGACCACACACCAGCTTCACTCCAATACATATGGTTGGATCTCTTATATATGAAGCATATACTACATAGAATTCATGATCTGGAAAACCATAACTGGAATACGCATCACCCAATTTGATAAAAAGAGAAGGACAATATTTCTAGAAATGAAACCAAACTTTCATTGAAAATGGGAATTCATAAGTAGACTCACAACATCCCTTACATTTACACTTTAAAAAAACACCATGAGAAAATATCCCTTACACTCGATAAAAACTTACAAAAAGAAACTTCAAAAAACATTCCAACTTCACATCACTTCTAAGGATTGCCTCTCCAATTCTTTCTAGCAATGCCCTGACAGAATCGCCACAAGTGATTCAAGCATCCACAATCCTGGCAGGGATTCAGAGCATTTTTACATGACAGTTTTGTGGCCCGGCTTGCCACAGTGATAACATACGAGGATCTCTCACTCTTAAGAGGTTTATGAATGATCCCTATCCCTTTTGATTCCATGACCTGTTCCATCAACTTAAAACATCTTCCCCATCTCATTACCAGAATATTTCCCACTCCTCCTGGAGATTGAAAGAGGGAGTAATAACTCATGCACTCTTTCCATCATGGCATTAACATGAAAATCTTACCTTTCCACATCGGAAAATGAATTTAGATTGATCTATGACACCTTTTATTGTAGTTCGGGAAGAAGCACAACCTCAAAACATCGAGACTTAATCAAATCATTCATAGAATACCCTAGATCATAAGGGACTAGATCTACAAAGAAATGGAAACACTCAAACACTAATCAATCACCCTACTGCAGACAAACCATCTCCATCCCCTTTTTCACCTTTTCATTCTCATATAAATACTGAATAATGAAAAAAGCCGTGAAAAAATCCCACGTTAGATATTCATAGGTCATATTCTGAGATGCCGACTTCTACCACATCCACGGTGAACCTTCAAGCATGAATGTTACAAACATAATCTTCAACGACATAGGAAACTCAATGAGGCTAAAGTTCCTTTAGATCATTTTCATCCACTCCTCCACTATGGAAGGGTCTCATTGACCATAATAGAGAGGTGGATCCATCTTCTGGAACTCAAGCATAAAATCCTTAGGTTGATCATCTAGAAATCCCGATAATGGGGAATCACCCACAACTACACTATTATCACCCATCAAAGCTCCATGGAGACAACCACTAGAAAAGAAAAATTCAAGAACCGTAACAAGTCTAACTCTATAATAAAAATCCTTAAGATCAAACACCACATAGGTGGCGATATTTGAGCACAAGAAAACAATTCATTATAACATCAAAAATTTCATTTTGAAATCATCTTTAATTTTAAACAAACATGGTGGGTTGAACACTCATCATTGAAATTCCTTAGAGTCTCACTCACATGAAAGTTTATGTACCACTCTGGGAACCCATACACCATTCCATACCAGACATCTGTTTACATTCTCATATACCACCATGCATATAAGCACCCATAAGGACACCATGGATAAAACAAAACAACTTCATTTTCCAACATAACCATTTTCCATTATCATAAATTCATCAAATTCTATTTTCATAATCCAATGGACATCAAGATCAAAACACATTTTGATATACACAAATACACTTCAGAAAATCACCAACCATTCAAAACCAATTTCCAAAACCAATTTATTTGATTCAAACACTTTTCAACAATCTGTGCTTTTCAAAATCCAACCATTCCATTAAAACCTTTTTTCAAAATAATTTTCAAAATTTAGAGAAGCTTAAAAACAATGAAGAGGGGGAACTTGAGTCGGTGGGTGACTTTACCATATGGTTGGAAGACATATGCTAAACATTCCACTGATAGGGACATCCTTCTAGGACCATGGCCTCAGCTTCACATGGTTTTCCAGGTCATCAGAGCTCACAAAATCCATTGGCCCAACTCCCCTTATCATATCCCAATCACTAAAAAATCCCTAAAGACCAATGAAACTAATCAGACCAGAATTCCCTTAGAAACCCGGGGATCATAAGGAGAAAGAGTTCACATGCTCTTCCATCACTTACCCCTCAAGTCCCAAAAATCCTACTCCATCTACCTTGACATACCCAAGTAACAAAGGGTTCTTTGAAAGGAAAGGTCTTTTAGGACCCAACCTTCTCTAATGCCATTTTTTCCTGAACCAACACGGGTAAAACCTGAACTGGTAACCTGATGTGATCTATGGCATGTACAGAAGGGCATTTCCTATCACCACGAGCTGGAAACTAGTTTCAGGCTTTAACAAAGTACAAAAAAGGAATGATTTCTCTCAAAAAATAAATAATGAAGACTAAATAGCAGAAGATACAAGGCAGTTCAACATATATATAAAATAGAATTGAACATATTTTATACACAAGAAACAACATGATACATCAACTATAAAAATAAACTAAAACTATCTGGATAACCACACTAGCTCCAAGTGACCTCGCAGGTTACTCTCCAACACAACGATCAACTTTCGCTCAAAGAGAATTAATTCAAGTTGAAACCCTCACAAGGGATAAAAATAGAAAATAAGTATAGAAAAAAGTATTAAAACACAGTAGGATAGCTCGATAATCTATTACCAATGCACTTGCTTTAAAATAAAAGAAAATATCAATTTCAAGTTTGAAATATAATATATAAAAGTATTATTTTCTACACATTTTACTTAAAAAATGTATGATATATTTCGCTTATTCATTTTAAAAACTGATTTTATTTCACTAGTGTTTCACTAACAATTTAGAAAGGGAAGTGATGATTTCATTTTGAATGGAATGGAAAACAATTAAAACCCTTTTACTTTAAAAACGTTTTTTTTAATCCTTTAGAAATCAACACATCACTTCCAAGTTAACACTACTAAATAAGGCACCACAATACTTATATAAGATGGTCAATTTAAATATATATACGAATATCATATTCATAACTAGAATAAACTATGAACCAATAGACATAGGTAAAACCTATAAAATCCAAAATAATCAAGAAGATACTAATACATGTGCCCCCAACCTCAGTAGCATGCCACACACGATGAAATCAAAAAATGCTCAATACGCTTGGACACCCTAACTCAAGATTGAAAAAGAGAAAATCCCATATAAATAAACCAAATATATATCAACCTACTCTAGGCCACTGTTCTATATGTCAACTACCAATGTAATAATTATTCTTATAAATTTATTTCAATATTCAAGGTTCCTGTGTCTCAAGTATATATTGGGGGTGAGCCAACCGATTCTAGTGGAGCATAGAATAACACACACACACACACACATATATATATAAAAATATATAATAAAAATAAGAATCACCCCATGCCACTCTAAGGATTGATTCACATTCCATAGAACAATTAGAACACAAGGAGTCCATTCAAGGACCCCCAATAATGAGTTAGAGGATTCTAGAGCGAGTAAATCCCACCCATGAAATATAACATGGCATGTGAGCTATCCAATGGAGTTTTTCAAAATAAAAATTTTCACTATTTTCACAAGCTGCCAAATGAGCCCTTAAAAATTTCACGAAACCAACATTTATCAACATATCAAAATCCAATTTTTATAAATGGGTGTAAAGACACCATTTTCCACATCAAAAACATTTATAAAACCCTCATAAAACATTCTCACAACATTTTAAAGACAAACAACCTAGGGAAGAATTCCTCCAAAGTACTCACATTTCAATTTCAATACAAAATCGTTTTAATCAATAAACCAAATGGGCCATTAATCGATAACACAATATATACCACATTTTAAAACCAATAAACATTTTTTTTAAACAATACAACATTGAAATATTGTTCAAGGAGTATATCTCATCATTTTTCATACTTAAAATATAATTCCAACACCAAAACATTCTTTGTATGTCACAAAAAAACATGAAAAATCCAAACTGACATTTAATCGAACACTTGGTGTGTGATATTTAGAAAAAAATCAAATTATCACAAAAAAAGGCTAAAAACCATTTTCAAACCAAACAATTAACTAAATGGACACACATCAATAATTATAAATCAAAGGGGGTGTGAAAAAAATGAAACTAATGGTTCATAAAATAAAAAAGTCAAGTACATGGGGGAACCTACCTCAGATCCATGGTGCGACAACAATGCATACCTAGAATCACTCCATGAGGGATCTAAAACCTTATATATACCTAGAGAAACCCTTAATGAGATAAATCTTCCAACATATTCAAAGATAAAAACAAGAATATAAAAGATAATGAGGAAGGAGGGTATACTAGAGGGTCCACGCGTGCTGGAAGGGTCGCAATGGAAGGGTTGGCGTGCATCAGAAGGGTCGTTCCGGAAGGGATGTTGCATGCCAGAA
Organism: Viscum album; assembly: GCA_963277665.1. Classification (NCBI taxonomy): domain Eukaryota; kingdom Viridiplantae; phylum Streptophyta; class Magnoliopsida; order Santalales; family Viscaceae; genus Viscum; species Viscum album. The sequence continues at coordinate 1,701,923,703 of OY728147.1, read as the reverse complement.
GAGCCGGTCATCAGAAGGGTGGTCACTGGTATGAGGGTTATCGGCAGGGTAGGTCGTCGACAGGGGTTCAGCTGACTGGAGGAGGGTTGGTCAGAGGGAGCATTGATGGAGGTCGTGTCAGCTAGAGATGGTGACCCTGGAGACCGCGCTGCTAGGGAGTTGAGGTTTCCAGAGAGTTTCACTAGCAAGGGAGGAGGCCGTAGGAAAAGGATGCACCGGTAGGAAAGTTTGGAAGAGGGGCTGGTCGGAGGGAGGAGGGTGCATAGGATGGAGGTCAGTAGGAGGTTGTGGTGTCCGTTTGTAGAGGAGGTTGCATAGGAGGGTAGCGCACAGAGAGAGAGGGGAGAAAGAGGGGAGGGTTGCGCATGAGGGGGGAACCAAAACAATAAGAATTAAAAACCTAATAATAATGTTAATAATAAAAAAACAAAACAATAATTACAATCTAATAATAATAATAATAATTTTAACAATAAAAATAAAAAAATAATCATATTCATTTCATTTTTAATAATAACAATAAAATATTTTAATAATAAAATTAATATTATCCACAACAATATTATTATTATTACGGTCAAAAAAATCGCTTCTATTTATCATAATTTTTCTCATCTCATTTTTTTTATATTATTAATTTGAATAATGGGACAACTGGGTTGTCTATGCATGGCTCAAGTGACCGTGTGTGAACCGTGTGGTAGCACCTATCCATTCCAGAGACGGCTGCATGGGTACCTGAGTTGACCGCATAGTTTCCACTAAATATGTGGTGCCTACGTACCAGCCATAACCCCACCAAAAAATCTCAGTAATAGTAATAATAATAATGATAATAATAATAATAATAATACCATAACGATAAAAAATTATAGATAATATTTATTTCATTTTTAGTAATAATAATATAATTCTTAATAATGATTATATAATAACTTAATTTTAATAATATTAATCTTAATAATAATATTAGTAATAATAATAATATTTCCATTAATAATATTATCATTAAAATTATTATCAAATAAAACTTTTAATTCTATTTTACTTTTTCATATTTTATTTTAACTATATTTTATTACTCATTTAAATCTGATTTTAGTTTTCGAAGATGGGAAGGCCACATGGTTTCTTGGGTGGAGCCGAATAGTTTCCAAATTGTTCTCTACATGTGTGCCAGATGCTTCCTAACCTAAAACACGCATTTTTTGGTAAAAAACTCAAAATTTTAAATAAAGACTCAACCCAAACCCTGAAAAACTGTGGGACTGAAATGGATATGAGATGTCCCAAGTACAAGAGGGGTGAATTGTATGTTAAAAAAATTATATTAAAACATTTAATAAAGGTTCTTAGTTTAGTAAAACATAAAATAAAACAATTAAAAATTCCTCTAAAAAAAGAAAACAAATGATTGTAATGACTCTTGGTCTAATAAAATTATTAAGATACCATAATTTATGAAACAATTTTATTGTGATTTAATACAAATATTATAGTAATACAAAGTGTAAACAATTATACCAAATAGTATATATAATAAATACTAAAAATTATAATATTTAATTAAAAAAATTACAACATTAAATAATACAAATAGAAAGATTAAATAAAAGATTTTTCTTTCTCTTACAATAAGCAATGGAAAATTAAAAGGTAATACAATTCTTTTATCCCAAATAGTAGGGTATCCTTTCACCAAGGATAATAGGTATATCTTACCAACACAGGTAAGCCCTCGATATGATGATCATCATGTCCATATTTTTATCCCTTCAAGCACTTGATTTTACAAGAAATCAGCACCTATATCTTTTAAACACATGAAAGCCCTCGATATGATGATTGGTTGCACCGTCTGCCGATCCCCAGCTTCCCTTAATCATTATCACCTGATTATACTCACAAAGAAAAATGAAGCACTTGTTGAAATACAATAACTAAAAACGATCCATTCACATTTATTAATTTCAAGGGTTTCACACAAAGCAGCTGAGAAGTCACACAGTCTCTCTCTAGAACTTGGTAGTAGATGATGTTTAATCTATTCCTCAAATGACCTCCTATTTATAGGCCTCTAGTTCCAACTGCCATATTTTCTCTAATGGTCATATTTCTCCAGAAAACTCAGAGGGACTTGGACACTTGGAATTGTAACAGTCATATTGAAATTAAAAAAAACATGTCATGATTTCATTTAGTTTATAAAAAAATACACATTGTTTTTTGGTTAAAACAATAGGTATATGAAAATGATAACAATAGTACGACTGATATAGAACATGTATTTTGATAAATGAATAAAAGCATGCATGTGATTAAAGTATAACATGAGTATGATTAATATTACTTAGTGCAAAATAATGATATGATGTAAAGTGAGTATGACTCACAAAGTGAGTATTATGAACATAGTTGATATGATAAGTAAATTAATTTCAATGGCTAGAGTTAGTATGATAAATAGAGTGGGTATGATGGCCATAGTCAGAACGATAGATGGAGTCAGTACGATAGACAGAGTTGGTATGATAGACAGATTCAGTATGATAAACAAAAAACCAAATTCAAAGTACGTTCCTTATTTGAGAAATGAGTATAAAGAGATTTTTAATTTCCAAAACAAAATACATTCAAGTTAAAATAATACTTTTGACTTAACAAAAACTATCCAAACCCAAGAAAATAATAAAATATAAAAATTACAAAGCTCAGGGTGTGACAATAAATAAACACTATGAAACTATTTATAGATGAATAAAGATCTTATTTTGGTTTTCAATTAAGTTAATTTAATTATACTAGAAGTTAAGTACAGTTGAAAAACAATTTCAGGTATAAAGGTAAGGGATCTTCCCTACCCCCCTCATAACTTTATGGTTACCCTTTCTTTTTTCCCTCTTATTTATACCAACTTATCCTCATATACCTATTATATTTTGGTAAATATGTCACTTAAATATATACCTAGTTTAATATCCCATCCAATTCTAGGGTTATTAATGTTTTATTTTTCTTTCATACACCCACTTTTAAGGAAAATAGATTTAAGGGGATTTTTTAAATTTTTATTTAACATCAATCATTACTCCATTAAAATGATTTTGAACCATGAATATATTTTAAAATTCCTATTTAATTTATGTATAATACTTCAGGTTCAATTCTAATTTTGAAGTAAAATTTTGATATCATTTCTCTAAAATATCCATTGATTATTTCAAAAAGAATCATTAAATTGGTTCTTTTTTATTCTTACTTATTCGAACCTTATCATCGATTTTTATAACATGTGTATCTTTGAAAAAAAACTTATTTTAATTTTATATATGAATTTACAAATAAATATAATTCCTTCCTCTCTTGGGAAACCTTATGTTATAGAATTTAGATATTCCTTGAGATGGTGTCATGAAACCCGGTTCTTTCTCATTGGTTTATACCATGTATGTGACTTATTAATGGTTTATTTTATAAATATAGAACTCATATGTATGATCTTAATTATGTGATGAGTGTTATTGGAATTATATTTACCTCTAATGTATTGGGTATTGTTTCCATCTCATGATATATCATGGTGTTTTGGCATTGAACCTAGCCAACTATATGTGTGGTTAGTTAGCCTAGAAAATTATGTTATGTTAATAAGAAGGGGACACTAAAATTATTCTTATGATGTCATGTTTATGTTTTTTTACCTTAATATAATTCCATGTTCTTATTATATAATCATGTTTACTTTGTTCTCTTATTCTATCATTTCTCTATGCCATTATTCCTTGTTTGTTATCATTATCTTTATAATGTCATGTTATGCCTCCCGTGTTATGCTACTTTATCATGTTTATTCTCTTCCTGATCTATATATATCACCATTTTCCTTATTTATTTCCCATAGTATATCCTATTCATATTTAATAGGACTTATGGGAGTTAGTTTCACTCTAAGGAGATTAAATAAAGATAATGAATTCATGTTTTAATATGTTTTATTTAAGTGTCTAGTCCTCCAAAGACACTAGAACCTAGATCTTTGGCCTCTATTTGTTGTAACTATCTTAAAAGTTATGAAATAATATGTTTTTAAGGCTTGTGTTTTTACAGTTGGTACCATAAGAAGTTCTATTTATTTTTTTAGATTGGAATAAGATAGAATTTGTGAAAACCCTATGGATAATACAAAGCATATGATAAGATCATAATTTCAGGTTAAATTAGAGATTATGTGTTTTAAATAGAAATAAATACCTTCCCATAAACTATAATTTGAAATGGTTTTGGAATAGATGAATTTAGGGGTAATTAGCCCAAAAATAATTGGTTGAGCATATCTCGGTCATCATTCTGGTGCACAGTGAATGGTCTTTTACTATGTGCCTAGTATGAGACTCCCAATGGATATGATTCAGCTAATTTACATTAACTTTACAAATCATTATGAAGTAAATAAACATATTTTATATAATTTAATAATTATTTTTGTTTAGAGATCTTAATTAGAATGTTTTCATGAATTAACTATACTGAAACATAGAGATTCATAAGATAATATTTTTTCATCATTTATGAGTTACTTCTCCTAAGTTTATGGTTTACATTGTAAAAATTTACTAATCTATGTATCCTCATCCCTAACTATACTTCATTTTAGAAAATATCTAGATTTATGAAGAATCATGTTAATGATATGTGAAATGGAAAATGTTATGAATGCACAAATAAAATGCCTTACATAATGTGAATGGGAGATGAGAACTTCATGGTTGTACTAGAATAATTGTCTCATGTTATGAAAAATTACATGAATCAAATGGAAAATCATCTTATTAAGAAAGAAATATTTTAGTCATTTATTTTACAAAGGCCTCTAACATTTAGCATATATACTAATCCCATAATCACTAAATAGTGTATTAATTATGTTGAAAAGATATTCACCATTCTTCAATGCTTTGAACAAGGGAAGGTTATAATTTATTTTTATCACCTTGAGTGAGAATATGATCAGTGGTTGAAACTGATAAAAAATATGAATAAAATGGAAAACAAATGATTCATAGATTGGGATGAATTTAAGTGGATGTTTATCAAAAATTATTTCTTATGCACACGCCATCATAAAATGTAGATGGAGTTTCTTGCACTCAAGAAAAAGGAAGACGAATCTATTTTGTCCTAAGAGACAAATTCACGATACATGGATGATATGATTTATCCCTTATCTTGATCCCTAAAAGAAATATTGGTCATTTCTAGAGTGGGTTGTAGATTATACATAGACAATAATTGGTGGTTTGGGACTTTGATAGTTATAATGAAATTGTCTGATGTTCTCACAAGGTGGAGATGGAAGTGAGTGATTCTTAGGGAACTAGAGATATGAAAAGGATAATGGAGGTCAACCATAGAGAATAATTTTGTAAAACCCTTGATGATAAGAATTTCCAACATCATACCTATCAAATTTTTGGGAAGAAACAACATTGACACTTTATCAAGGGGACTAAGAAGTGTTTCAAGTGTGGAAAGGAGGGGAATTCACCTAACTCATGTCGAAGTGAGAGGAAAATCCCACTAATGTTATTCATGAAAAAAAATCGGGATAAATCCTCTGCCTAATATCTAGTTTAACAACTATAAGGAACATGAAAATTATGAAAATCAATGCACTAAAGCAAGGGTTGTCAAAGATAACCAATGATAACAACCTCTAAGGAAAATTGGGAAAGCTATGTATTATACTATCACTATTGTGAAGGATTATTAAGAAAATTATGTGGTGAAAGGTGCTTCAGTTATTCGTTAATGAATAGTAACTATAATATTTGATTTTCGCTATATGATTTCTTTCATATCATGAATGTTTAGTAAAACTATTTATACATCACCACAAAACATGGAAGTTAAATTATCCCTCAAAACTATAAATTGAGTGATTATTATATATCAGACACATAATTATTCCCAAATTTTTATCTATGGGATGAATATTTCTATAGAACTTGTCATAATTTTTTTAGTATAATTTTATGTTATACTAGGCAAGGATTGGAAGTCATTGAATTGAAATCACATCAACTACTAAGAAAAGGAAATCACATTCCATATCCCATATTATCCTATAGTTCTATATAAGTGATGTATAGGGATTAATATTACTTGGAAACTTATATATATGAATGGATATTAATACCATATTAGAAATATTATCTATAATAAATTATTTAATCAAATAAATATACTAATCCTGAAGATATTCCCATCATAATGGGGTATTCTGGTGTATTTTCTGAAGAGTTTCCCAGTCTTTCTCAAGACCGAGAGGTTAAGTTCTCAATTAAACATATATCTGTGCTATTTTTGAAATCCAACACTTCATATAGAATACCCCCATTGTGATAGAATAATTAAATAAGAAATAAAATTAACATGTATACATGGGTTTAAAACACCCTACTGATTCACCATGGGATGCTCTGGTTCTCTTTCTTAAAAATAAGTATGGGTCAATGCATCTCTGTATTGATTATCATGAACTATATAAGATCATAATAAATAATAAGTAACTATTTCCATGGATTGATGTCTTGTTTGATCAGTTTCACAGAGCTCAATACTTATCTAAAGTAGACCTTCACTAACTATATCACCAGTTAGTGGTGAATAATGATGGTATTCCTAATACCACCTTATGGTATGAGCATTATAAGTTCATATTCATGAAATTCCGACGCATGAATGCTCCATCAATTTTCATATAATTAATGAATAATTCCTTTAATAATTACATTTAAAAAATGGTAATATTTATATATGATATTCTTATATACTCCAAAAGTTATGAGGAACACAAGGAGAATTTGAATACTGTTATTAAGACATTATGAAATGAGAAGTAATATGTAATGTATAGTAAATGTGGGTTTTGGATCGAGTAAGTGGAATTCCTGGTTCTTATTATATCTAGTAAAGGGATATCTATAGACTCTTATAAGAAAAAGGTCATTGTGGAGTGGTCCATACCAATATCTATAATAGAGTTACACAGTTTCCTTGGATTAGCTAAGTATTATCGATGATTTTTGGTAAACTTCTCACAATTTTCAATCTCACTAACCAAGATTACCCAAAAGAGGGTAATGTTTTTCTAGACCCATGAATGGGAAGATAGATTCAAGGAATTTAATATGAGTCTTATCACTACACCAATACTTACACTACCCTAAACTAAATAGCTTTCATAGTATAAAATGATGCTTCATTAATGGGATTTGGTTGTATACCGATGGAAATGATAAAGTCAGAGCATACACTTCATGGTAGATGAAACTTCATGTGTAAAAATATCCAATGCCTGGTCTTGATTTGGTTTTAGTAATCTTATACATGAATATTTGGTGTAATTATCTATATATGGATAAGTGTAAAAAATATTTGGATCATAATAGCCTCAATTATACATTCATATAGAAAGAGAATAATATGTTCCAATGAAGTTGGTTAGAGATGATCAGGGAATAGTACTACCTGATCCACTACTATCTTGGGAAATAAAATAAAGTGGTATATTCTTTATGTATAATGGATCCCAAAAAAATATCCATAATGGGGATTGAAGAGATAAAATCTTCTTAGAAATATAAAGGATGTACATGGGAGTCATAATAGAAGGAAAATCACCTTACTTTTAACAAACTATTTCTCATCCATTGCTACTTGATAAGATTAAGAGGAATCAACAGGATGATGTAATGATACAGAATAGGGTGTGTACCATGAGGATGGGTAGACCCTCCAAGTTCAATTTTAATAATAAGGGAGTTGGGATATTTTGGAAATAACTATGTGTACCCTCTAAACTGGAGTTGAAGATTGAGTTTCTAAATGATGATCATAGCTTGGACTTCTCCATCCAATGAGGAATCATGAATATGTATAGAGACCAATTATATCACTAATAGTGGGACAATATGAAGAAAGTGATTTTAGAATATATAAAAAATTACCTTGTGTGTCATAAAGTGAATGGTGAGAGGGAGAGTCTAGGGGGATGATGCAACCATTTCCTATAACTAGTTGGAAATGAGAAAATATCACTACATATTTTTTTCATGGATATTAAAAATACATCAAAAAGGGAATAATATCATATTTGGGTTGTGGTGGATCATTAAACAAATACTTCTCACTTCGTTTCCATCCATGATGACTCCTCATTCACCCACATTGAAAATATATACATTAGAGAAGTGGTGACGCTACATGGAACACCACTATCAATTGTATCTAATCAAGATTTGAGGTTCACCTCAATGTTCTAGAAGAGTCCTCAGCATTACCTATAAACTTATTTGAACTTCAGTATGGGAAATAATCCCCAAACTGATGGATAATCTAAACAAACTATATAGGAACTGAAAGATATGTTTAGATTTTTCTCTATGGACTTCAATGGAGACTTAGACCAAAAAATTCATATATTCAAGTTCCCATACAAAAATAGTGTCCACTCAAGTATCCAAATTTATCAAATTGAATCCCTCTATCGGAAGTGATGTAGAAAACTTGTGTGTTGGGGTAAAGTAGATGAACTAAATTTTTTTGGGACCCCATATGGTCAATGAAATGGTAAAAAAGGTTAGGACCATTCAATAACACATCAAAGCAATGAAAATTAGATGGAAGAGTTATGTTAATGATCATCAATGAGACATATAGATTAAGGTTGGTGATAAACTGTTTCCCCAAATAACTTCATTGAAGATATTTATGAGGTTTTGGAAGAAAGTAAAGTTAAGTGCAAGATACATTGTCCCCTATGAGACCCTTGATCACATCAATATTTTGTCATATTAACTAGAAATCCCTCAAAACTCGACCAAGGTACATGATGTATCCATATAACCATATTAAGAAGGTTCATACCAGACCTCTTACATTTATTGAATCATGATGTGGTTCAAGTGGAGGATTATTTCTCTTATGAGAAGTTGTTGGTGAGGATATTAGGCCCAGGAGAAAATGTTTTACATATTAAGAAAACTCATCATGTTAGGGTACTTTAGAGACACCATAAGTTTGAATAGAAAACATGGTATCCTGAATAGACCATGATGTACAATTACCCACATCTGTTTTTTCCTTAGTATTTGTAAGAAAATTTTGATATTGAAGTTTCACAAGGGGAGAATGTAACAGCACAGTATTTTGGAATATATATTCTCTTTAAGTTAGATAAAATTATTTACACATAATAAAATGAAAATTACGATATTATAAAAAAAAATATTGATCTAATATATTGAAATTATTTCAACTGGAATGCTTTTATAAAATAGTATTAAAAATACTTAATGATTAAAAACACCTTTGGTTAATAAAAGTGTTTTATCTATATATTAGGCATTTTCAATAAAAATCTAAATATATATATATATATATCTTTTTATAAATATAATTACATAAAATTAACTTTAAATGAGAATTTATAATTCCAAAATCAACTTAGTATGAATTTTTTATATTTTTATGAAATATTTATTTTTTAGGTGAATAGTGAAAAATACATGTCTTAGATAATATTATCACAAATTTAGATATTATTAACATACATATTTAAGAATAGATTTTTCTCTAAAATTATATATATTTATTTAATATATTTAATATATCATTCTTATAAATCCATGATTAAAATATTTTGATATAAGATTAATTTTATTATAAAAGTTGTTATTCAAAATTTTTTATTTTTTAATTTAAAATTAAATTTTATATTTTTTAGAAATAAAATTAAATTATATAAAAGATAAACATGGATAAATAATTTCAAAAAAAATTATTAATTTTTCTCTTATATTTTTATTAAAAATAAATTACCCACATTAATATTTAATTAAGACTAATTAGATATCAAATGACAAATCAAAAGTGACTAAAATTTTCTGTAGCTTATTTGACCTTTATACCATTTAGAAAAAAAAAAATTTATTCTTAACCATGTTTATCTTCAACCATAACATACCTAACTTACCTAACTTTCATAAGCCTCTATTCTTACTACTTATTTAATATTTTTCTTCATAGAAAGTTTCTTTTTCTTCTCTTATAAAAGGAGACCAATTCAACTTCTTCAATACTTGACATTATATTCGAATTAATCTTGAAAATATGCACTAATTACCACTAATATAATTATCAGAAACTACCTAAAATCTCAAACCGCCATTATATATCTCAACTCCTCTATTTTCAAAAGGAGTTCCAAGAGAAAATTCAAAGTCACTACTAAGGTATCACATCTTTCCTAGACTATCTTTATTAATCTTTATTTATTCTACCACCAATAAAATCTTCTATAAATGTGAGTATGATTACATAATTATTATTTATATTCTTGTATGTTTTTATAATAAAAAATATATCCATTATTTCCTTCTTCTAAAACCATTCAAAAAATACAAACATCACCATGCGTATGTGCGAACTACAGCCTCCATACACGACATGTCCAATTCCTAATCACTACATTGAATGGAAGGTTAAAAGGGGTTTTTAATGAATAAGTATTATATTTATAAAATTTTTATTATTATTAAATTATAAATCATTTTAATTTCTAACTCCCTCCCTTTTATGGAAAATAAAATTGTCGAATGTATATACATGTGGAATACCGCCTCCACATAGTGATGTGTTTTGTCACCACTAATCATGGATGACTTTACAAATTATTTTGATATCTAAAAATTATACTAACAAAAAAAATATTACAATATTTTTTAATCTATTTCAAAAATAAACTTAACCATGGTCAGCATGCCATGAAATTCACGAAAAAGACAACTCAACCACCTTAAATAATCGATATAAGTGAAAAAGTTTTAAAAAATGAAGAAATTATGAAAATAAATAAAACCTAGGAAACTAATTATATATTAAAAAGGATATTATTATATTTTTTAAATAACTTAATCTAATTACACTTGAATTTAAGTACAAGTGTAGAATTATTTCAAACATAAAGGTAAGTGATCTTTTGTACTCCCGTCAAAATTTTATGGTTAGGATTTCTCTTATTTTTTCTCCCATTTTTGAAAAATTATTTTCAAGTAATTATTATTTTTTTATTTCCCCTAAATATATACCTATTTTAATATACCTTCCATTTATTGGGTTATAAATGTTTTAATTTTTTATCAAATACTCAATTTTAAGGAAATGATATTTAAAGCTATTTTCTAAATTTCTATTTCATGTCAAGAATCACACTATTAACTTTTTTAAACAATTAATATCTTTTAAAATTACCATTAGGTTTATTTACAATTATTCAGGTTCATTTTTGATTTTAAAGTAAAATTATGAACTTGTTTCACTAAAATATCCATTGTATATTTTAGAAAACATCACCACAATTGTTCATTTTTTTATTCTTTCATATTCAAACATTATCCTGGATTTTTATATCAATGTACTCTAGGAACAATAATTTGGTTCCTTTAAGATATTAATGTTCATAAAAATTAATTCCTTATTCTCTTTGTAATCCTTATCTTATATCATTCAGATATTCCTTGAGACATGATCATGAAACTTGGTTCTTTCTTGTGGGTTTTTATCATGTATGAGACTTTTGTATGGTTTACTTTCCTCACATGGAATGCATATGTATGGTATTAATTATGTGATTAGTGGGCCTAGAATTATATATCCCTATAATTCATTGGGAAATGTTTTCATCTCATGAGATATCACGGTGTGTGGGAAGTGCTCCTAGCCAACTATAGGAGTGGGAATTTAGCCTAGAATTATGATGTCTTGTTTATATTGTTTTTATATTACTATGATGAAATTTTGTTATGATATGATCATGTTTACTATTTTATATTAGGTCTTCATTTCTTTATTTCCTGATTACATACTTAGGATCATTCTCTTTATGATATCATGTTATGCCACCCATGTTATGCCTCCCTATCATGTTTATTATCTTACTAGTCTTCCTATCACACCCAATTCCTTATTTATTTACTATAAGTTATCCTATATAGATTTTATAGGACCTATGGGATTTAGGAACACTTTAAATATAATAATTACAGAAAAATATTTCATCTATTAATTTGTTGTATTTTTTCTATCTAATCCTCCAAATAGATTACACCCTAGATCCCTAACTTGTGTTTATTATAAATATGTTAAGATTTATAAAATAATATGTGTTGAAGTATCAGTCTATTATATAGAAAAAACAAATCTTGTTATATAGAATTTCATAAATGAATGATCCAATAACTAACACATAAGGAATTATATTTGTTCTTTCTCTCACTTCATGAGTTTGAGGATACATTTTCTTATTAATATGTATTCCATGTGACACTGGTTATAATCCAATTTTGGTTTTTTTGTATATTTTATCTATTTATATAATTGAAAATATATGTACCTTGACTTAGTCCAAGCATGCTCTTATATCTATCTTGATATATTTTGATCCCTAGAATATAAGCTACTACACCCAAGTCTTTTATAGAGAAACATTTATTCAACCATTCCTTCACTAACAATAAGAACTGTATCCCATTTTCCATCAGTAATATATCATCAACATATGTTAATATCAAAAAAAAAATCACTCCTACTAATCCAATTAAAGACATTAGGTTTACATTCATTCTTAATGAAACCAAAATTTCTTATGTATTTATCAAAAAAAATTGTCCATGACCTTGATCCTCGCTTAAACCTAAAAATCATTCTCTAAAACTTTCATACCTTAATGGAATCCTTTCATATCACAAAACATTATGATTATTTCATATATATATATTCCATAATATTTACATGAAGTATTATAGTATTGACATCCATTTTTGAAATTTCATAAATTTAATATTTTGTTATGGAAAGTAGAATTATGATGAATTTTATCATATTGACTGGTTAAAAGGTTTAATGATATTCTATTCTATAAAGTTGATTGAAACCTATAGTAACCAATCATTACATATATGTACTAAATTTTCCATCCATTTCTAGTTACTTTTTGAATACCCATTTTAACCTTAATATATTTACCTCAACTAGAGGATCTACTAAAACCCAAAATAGATTTTGGTTAATGGAATCCATTTCAAAATTCATGGATTCATTGAATTTTATAACATGGTAGTTGTTCACTACTTTTTTATAGGACATAGGTTTATTATTATAAGCAAATAATGTGTAACCTTCCTTGGTGAAAAGAAAACTATATCTATATGGTTCTTTAACATATTTATCATTCCTATGAAACACTTTTTACCCTAAAACAAAATATTACACTAGGCCTTATAGAATTTATTCTTATTCCAACTCTAACATATCTTGATCCTAAACTTAATAAAATATTATCTTGATCTCACTCGTTTTTTGCATATATTCCCCCTTTCTATAAACATGGATTTTCTAGCCATGGTGACTTTTCTATTTGAGGGAACATATATATAATATCCCCTTTTTTGTTTATGATATCCTATAAATATAAACTTTATGACTTGAGATGCCTGTTTTTTCAATAATTGTATTTACTAAATTATCCACATCCATATGCGTGAATATGTGAAAAAAAAAATTCATACCATAACTCATATGGGATTTAGTCCAATAATTTGTTTGGCACTTGGTTTGGTGTGTGTGTGTGTTTTATTATAATGAATATCCTCAAAAGAATAATGTATGGTTTTCAAAAAAATATCATCATTCTCACAATGGCTAACAAGGTCTTGTTTCTCTTTTCACTAACTCTATTCCACTATGGTGTATCCATAGTATTGAGTTGGGATAATATCTCAAAATATTCTAGATCATAGATGAATTCATGGTTAAGATAATATCGGCCTCTATATGGGTATATTTTATTTATCTTATTAACAATATTATTCTATAATTAACTATTATATTAATTATATTTATCAAAGTAATCAGTATTAAACCGTTTCTGTAAATATATCCTTAAATACTAAAATAATCACTAAAACTAATAAAGTATGAGTATGCATCTCTATATTTTATTAGAAATGGTCCACACACATCAGTTTTTACTAATTAAAAAATCTCTATGGATCTCTCACCCTTTCCATTGAGATGTGATTTTTTTCATTTTTTCTTATAAAAAAAAGATGAAATATATATATTGCTTTTATATCAAAAGAATATAAATACCATTCTTGATTTAATTTTACCAAACAAATCTAGTTTATATAAACAATTGAATGATTACACAACTGGGTGCAACAAGATTCATGTGAACTTGTTTCATTATCAATTTAAAATTACTGATTCACATTTTATATAATATAAAAAACCATTTTTAAATGTTCCTTTCAATAATAATAATTAAATTTTTAAAAGTATAAATCATTATTTTTTAACTTGAAAATAAAATTATCCATGTATAATGTGAAAATTAAAATGATGTACTTGGTTATGTGTGGTAAATATTAATAGTTCTTCAAAAATAAATTCATTCAAGTCGAAAATATGGTATGGTAGTATCCTATAGACAATGAATCTAGTCTCTCTTCATTAATAGTTCAAATATCCACATCACCATTAGTAATGTATTAAAATATATTTTGTTATTTAGTTTTGATAAAAATTAGAGAACCAATAACTCTATCCAATACCCAATTTTAAGAAATGAAAATAATACATTAAATAATGAATATACCAAATCATAACCTTTGTTCTTTGTTGAGGAATAGTTATTATTCCAATGTCCTATCTTTACAAAAGAAATACATACAACATCTTACTCTTTAGCATCTATTTAGATATTTTTTTCATTAAAGGTTTTTTAAAGCTGAAAATGTTTATGGACATTCCTTATAAATTTTTCCTTTCCATATATTTTGTTCACCATAAAAATAGAATTATTTTCCCACTTCATGTCCATGTTTTCATAGAGAAATAACTAAATCATATATGTGACTTAATTATTTATATTTTTCATGTTGAATTTTATAATAAAATTGGAGAGTCACTAAGGAAGTGATAATATGATATGGTATTTTCATAGCATTGTATGTATATTAAATGTTGATGTCTGTAGATTCTTAATGTACTAAATAATATTGACTATATGTGGTACAATAGGGAATCATTTTCATAACATTATTGTAAAGAGTAGAATAGATATTTCATACCAATGTTTTCTTGATTTCTCTTTATAGAGATCAGAGAGATGAGATAACAAGGTGTAAGAATCCATTTTTTAAGAAGACCATAAAGCTCACAAGTCATAGATAATAAAATAAGGAATTGAACATCCAATTTATAATCTACATGTTTATAGAAGAAATTTTTCTCATAATTTCATTCCTATTTAGAGGTATCAGTGGGAACAAGGGACTCCGATATATATAGGATCCTATTTAAATGTTTTACAATGCACAAGCACATATACCACTCTAGGAAATTTACATCGGTCATGAGATTATTTTTATCCAATATAGAATATGGGAAAATTGATGGGGTTAAATTAATTTATATTATCTATAAAAAATAAAATAAAAATTTAAAACTTTATCTTGATTTGTTGCTATGATTTGATTAATGCTTTAATTAATTTGTCCAATATTTTATCAAATCCCAACATCCATCAATATTGGATTCAGAAAATCTATTATCTTGGATATTCTAGTGTAAATTATTTATATTTCAATTAAAATAACCTATATAGATGCCTTATCAAATTATTTTAAGGTATTTGGTAATATTTATTTCTAACTAAACTATCTTGTAGTTCCTCGATCTGTTGAGTGAACTTTCCAATCATGAAATCATAAACTCAACATTCATCAGTGATTGCCTCAAAGTCACACCAATTCATTATAAGGTAATAAGCCCTTGATGATAACTTGGTTAAGTCAACATGATACATTCATTAGAACTCCCCAATAATTTTAAGTATCTTGATGAGGTCCATACAAGTACTTTGAACTATGGATGTATTATAACTCAGGTGATGAAGGTAATTTTGAAGAATTCATATTTAATAGATGGATTTTTTAACTTATGTATAAAAATACTTTATTTTATTCTCTACAATATTTTTAATTTTATTTGAGATTAAGGTAATATTTTTTGAGCCCATGTGCTTCATTTGTTTTCAATAAGTCAATATATGAGTAAATATGAAGTGGCAATACTTAGAAAATATTTATGGATTTACATGATGACATTAGATATCATGCTCAATAAATTTTCCAAGTTCATTTTGATGATTTTGGAAGATGATATTTAAATGTCAAATATATGTTCCAAGGAGAGAACATTGCATACAACAAGTGGAAGACCATTCAAATGATTATTTGCATGAAATGAAGAAGACGAATTAAGGTTTTAATGAAAAAAATATACTACATGAGGAAATAATTGAAGTCTATAAAATGTTTTATTATTTCATGAAGAATTAATATATGGTCATGAAAAATGTATTTATATTTTACATGAAGAATAATTGATGAAGAATACGAGATGTCAAATAAGTGGTTTATAATTATGGCTTGAGATTATATTCTAAACATAGAATATAATGGAAGTATTTCTATGAGAGTTTAATAAAAAATATAGGTCCAATGATATAATTCAACAAGGTTAGACCTAAACCAACATTAGGGGACCCAAGGGTCAACCCTATCAGAGAGGCTACCAAAGGAGGCCACATAGATTCTAATTATTGTGTGGTTCATTTATAGTCCCACATAAGCATGCTTGTGTATATGGCGTGCATTTGGCAGAATAGGCCTGAAAGGTATCGGTGGTCCACACAGTTGAGGCACAGTCCATGAGGTGGGGTTGAAAGTGTTTACAGGTGATTATCCCCCATCACCATCTCAAACTGATAGCAATGGTGTCTAAGTTATAAGGTAGTGAAAAACCAAGACACATATATATTTGGGACAACGGATAGTGGAACACTATTCCTCCACATAAAATCGTATATACATTTTTCATGCCATTTGATCACTACAATATAGAATGTCTAATAAATATATGAATGTTATATTCCTACTCCCATATTAGAGGGTGTTTTCAGTGTGGTACTTCCACCATGTTTGATCCATAGTGATCATGGCATCAATAAAATTCAAGATTTTACCCCATGATCAAAGCTGCATTAAATTCTTGGTATCTAGTTGTGTTTTAAGAACATGTTATGCCTGAAAATCATGCATATATATGCATAAATAGAAGTAATTAGAGTTTCGATTCCTCCATTGATGAATAAAATTAATTCAAACTAAAAAACCTGATAAATAATTAGGTTCGTCTGAAATGAATTGATATGCATGCAATTATACTTACAGGCATGTATAAAAAATTGAAAAAGAAAGGTTGTGCATGATGAAATTATAATTGAATAAATAGAGACCTAGAATCCCTTGGGTGTTTTAAACATAATTTATGGGAAGGGTATTCAAAATAGAGTTTGGGAATTTTAATATTCCATGTGAATAATGAAAACATGATCCTTTGAGTATTTATTTGAGTTGTGGTGTTTTTTATACTTCATGAAGGAACTGAAGAATGAAAAATTGAACCCGCATGTATTTTAAATGAGTCATATTCATGTATGTATGCATGTAGGGTGATCCATGGGTGAACACCTTGCCACGTGAGAATAGTAAATTAATACCCGAACCCACAGGTATTTGGGGTGTTTTTTTTTCTTACCACATGAATAGAGAGTAAATACCCAAATCCATAAAGTATTTTATATGCATCATCTTAGAAAGGATTGAGTGCATAGCATAAATAAATAAATACCCACAATTCAAGGGTATTTAAATGGGTGATATAATTCCCACCTAATTACTTTAATTGACCAAACTTTTTGAATGATAACTGTTTTATGAAAATTTATTTTATATTATTTTGTACTCAACAAAATTATATCTCTTTAATAATGAAGTGAGTATAATTTTAAATGTGACCATCGAGTTTAGACCATTATATAACCATTGTTAAATTATGAATGTTGGTAAATTAGAACCATTGGTCAATATGATAGTTGGAAATAGTACACTTAATAATACTTTTAACATTATAATTATTGTTTATAAGTAGAAATGAAAACGGGAAATTAATGTAGAAATAATAGTCGATGACCTCATCCAGTAAATTCGTGTCATACGAAGCCCATTTTTCAGATCTTGGGAGGGAGGTAGAGTCACTGGGCATCACTATTCACTGAGTATCAACATGTTAATCTTGAATGAAAACACCTATAGAAGAATCTCAAGTTAGTTCACTATAAAAAATCATTTCGTAACATGTTTTTGCATTAGAAACGTTTATAAACGCTTCTAATTCATTTACCAAAGTTTCTGAAAAACGTCACTAAATTAGGATTCATTAATTTAGCGATGATTATAAACGTTGCTAATTTAGAGACATTTACAAATGTCAGTATTTAGTGACATTTATAAACATTGCTAATTTAGAGACATTTATAAACAACGCTATTTAGCAATACCTCATTTGCTGAAATTTTTTAGAAACGTTGGTAAATAAACATCACTAAATTAGAAATGCTTATTAATATATCTATTTTGTAACACCTCATTTACAAATGTTTTTTAAAAAAAATTAGTAAATGACACACAATTTTCCAATGTTTTCTAAAACTTCAGTAAAACGGTTTTTTGAATTTTATATATTTATATTTTTTTAAATCAATTTTATAGTTTTTACCATAGTAAATAAAATCCCTCCTAATCCCACCCCACCACCCACCCTCATATTCCCACTCCCCTCCCATCGCACCCTCCCCCATCATGTTCCTTGCTCACTCCTACCAATCCATGCCAACCCCCCTCCGATACACCGCCCCCTCCCCTCTTGTTCCCAATACCCAGCATTCACCTCTCTCACCGACACCATTCGCATTCCCCTCTTATTCATGCCCAGTGCCTCTCTCATGTTCCCTGTACCCATCACACACCTTCCCCTCTTTTTTCCACCCACACCCCACTCCCTCACCCACCATGTTTTAAACGAAGAAACACGGCACCTCATAGGATTAGAACCCTAGACCACCACCCTACAAACAATCAACACTACCAACCATGCTATTTTAGATTACATTAGTAATTGTACTATTTTTTTATATTTATATAGATAGATTTCAATATTTAAGAAATTAATATTATATATATTAATATATATATTAATATATTTATGTTCATATTTTATATTTTATGTTTTATGTTTATATATACATATATATGTTTATAATATTATATATATATATACCTATTTATATTTTGTGTTTATATATGTGTATGTGTCTGTGTATAAATATATATGAGTACATATACATATTTATAATTATAATTATATATATATAATTAGCAATGTTTTAAAATAGTTGTAAAAATATCACTAAAATAGTCTCGTTTTCTTAAAAACATGACTAAATAAAAAATATTTAATTGTATTATGTTATATTTATATATATATAAATATTTCAATATTTAAAAATTAATATTATAAATATATATTAATATATTAATATATATATATATATATTTGTTTATGTTTTATATTTTATATAAATGTGTGTGTGTGTTATATTTTATGTTTATTTATAAATATATATATATATTTATTTATTTATTTATTTATTTATTTATTTATTTATCTAAATTTATATTATATATTTGTTTATATTATATATGTGTGTGTGTGTGTGTAAATATATACGTGTATGTATATATATATATATAATTATAATTTTTTAAATATATATATATATATATATATAATTTTCCATGTTTTAAAATACTCGTAAAAATGTCGCTAAAATAGATACATTTTCTTAAAAACATGACTATATTTAAAATATATTTGTGTTTATATATTAACATATATATATATGTAAATATATATATTTATTTATATGTGTGTGTTTTTATATATATGATTATATATATTTATATATATATGTTTATATGGGTGTGTCTATGTTTATATATATTAATATATATATATATATATATATCTAAATATATATATACCTCGATGCAGGGAAATGAGATATATAAATATATATATATTCTTAGTGACGGTGCGTGAAAACATCGCTAATTTAGTGATGTTTTTCAAGATCTGTCGATGGTTTAGTGATATTTTTTTGGAAGCGTCGCTAATTTAGTGACATTTTTTGGAAGAGCCATTAATTTAACATTTTTTTGTAGGAAGTGTTGCTAATTTAGAGACGTTTTACATGAATCATTTCTAGTTTAGTGATTTATTGCACAAACCATGACTAATTTAGCGACTTTTTTCTGGAAGTGCCACCAACTTAGAGATGTTTTTCATGAAGTGTCACTAAATTAGCGACGTTTTTCAGTAAATGTTTCTAAATAGATAACATTTTTCCTAAAGCATTGCTAAATTAGTTCCAATTTTCAGGAAGCATCACTAAATTAGCGATGTTTTTCAAGAAGCATCACTAAATTAGTTACGTTTTCAGGAAGCGTTGCTAATTTAGCGACATTTTCATAAAGCATCACTAAATTAGAAACATTTCGTGAAATATGTCACTAAATTTAAAAATTAAAAATGATTTTCAAAAAATTCACTAAATAACGTCGCTAAATTACAGTTTTTTGTAGTGGTGGAGAGTACCACTCTGGCAATGTTAGTTGAGTTGCCCCATGAATCTATCACTGTTGCACACCTTACCCTTAGGTCATATGTGGGTTCTATAAGGGGTTATGTTTCAAGGCATTAGTTACTTAATGTGTAATCCTTTTGTATAAAAAAAATGTTATTCCACCATTTTTGTTTTGAGAATAGTTTTTCTTATGAATATGAAAAATTTGACAAATTGATATTTTGGACATAAATTTTACTTTTCAGAAAAGATATAATTTTTATAATAAACAATGATTTTACTATTAATTTTTATTTAAATGATGTAAAACAATTAAATCACTCTTATTTAAATTTAAATTATAATATAATTTTATTTTTTTCAGGTGTTAGAAATTTTACTATGCATTTAACTATGCATCTGCAATCTGTTATTATTTTTATTAAATACAGATTTTTATGCCTAAAAGTTAAATTTATCATACTTATAAAATTATTATGATAAAATCTACATTGTTTTTTAAATAATCATGATGGAATTATGTTTGGATAAATTTATGAGAATTTTCTAAAATATTTTGTTTTTTGGTGAATAATAAAAATACAGCTTTGAGTTTTCAATATGTTTAATGACATCATAATGATGCAATGAGTCGTATAAAATTCTGGTAGAATCTTGGGTATTAAAATAACATATTATTTATTCCAATTTCTGAATACCATGGGCATGCCCATGTTTTCATAAATACCACTACCTAGGTGTCCAAGGAAATCAATAAAAAATACCTCATTTTTTCTATAAATACACACACATTTATCAATTATCTTTTATTCCCAAGTAATAATCCATGAATATATGATATTTTTACCTCTAAATGAGTATTTAAGGGGTTTTCCCAAGAACCCAAAGTCATAATCTTCTATTTTTAGGAGTTACTCTTCTTGGTAAGGGAAATCTCAACTTCTCTTTTCCTTTCAAGTTCACTTTTTATGTGATATGTCTTTAAAATTTAAATAAAATGTTATTTTTTCCATTTTATTCCATCCCTTTATTGTATTAATTGTATTTTTATAAGTTTATTCATTTTCCCCTCTCTTTTTAATGTTTTCTAAAACCATGTTACATATCTATTATGCTGTCAGATTCTCTTTCCAAAATTTCTCTTTTTTACTCAATAAATTATCTTATTTTCTTTTATGAATACCCAAAAATATTTATTTTCTAGTATTATTCACCTATATTTCAAAATTATCTATTATATTCTGTGGTTAACATACATTAATCCCACCTTCCTTTTTTGGGGGTTAATAATGACATAAAGATCTTGCCTTTATGCATTTTTTTAAAACACCATGAGTTTGATATGAAACCTATTTCTTTTATTATCCATGGGTTATTTATGAAACGTTTTATTATGATATATGTGACTCATATTAATTAATACATATTAATTATGATCCCTGATATCACTCCAATTTATTGGGTAAATAATTTAATCTCTATAAATGACATGATTTACAATACTTGGGTGAATTACCTTGGTAATTTTTACGACACCTTGGTGAAAAACATTGGTGATATAATTATGAATATATCATTTAAATGGTGAAGCCATATATAAAAGTTATGATTCATGTTCTTATTTTTATTATGTTCCTCATTCTCATTCCTTTGTAATATTCCTCATGTTTTTTTATTGATAATTTCCATGATCATAAGTAAATTGTTTCACTTGTTTTCCCTTATTATGCCTAATGATCACCATTTACTTTTATGTATGTCTGAAGGTAATGAGATACAATAATTTTTCATAGGATTAACTTATGATTAATCCATTAAAGTGTATTAGAAGAATGTTTTAATTTTTCAGGTATTATGTTTCTTATTTTCATGATACTAAATTTTAAAAGATCCTCTGTTTGATCAATGTAATGTAAAGTTATGTTGTGAAAAAGGAAGAATGCTATAGTTTGAATCAAAGGATTGTTTAGTTATTTGTATATATTAGGCTTTTAAAATATTTTTAAGAACACTATAGAAATGTTTGAATATAGGAAAAACATCCTAGTATTTTAGTGAAATATTAAGTTAGTGTCTTCTGAGAAAAGAAATCCCTATTTGGATATGAACAAGTGGATTTGTATTTGGCACAGATATACCTAAGAATAAAAACTCTAACAAGGTGTGTCGGTCCTGACTTGGCTTTACCTGGTACATTTCAGTGGGTCTTAGTTCACTCTTGGTTTGATACTTCTGGGGGATATGTTTGGTTTATCAAAAGCATTTTATTAACCATTATGAAGGATTTATAGAAAATGAAATTGTTCTTAATGAATATCATCTTAAAGTATGATGTTTTAAGACATGATGTACCTTTAGAATTATAATATTTTAAATTGAAACACATTTCTTACTAATGTTTTCTTATTTTAGAAAATGGTGGAAAATAAGAGAAATTGCATAAATGGTGAGTGAAACAGACAATGTACTGATGGACTTCTGATGGAATCCAGAATAGAATACATCATGAGAATGATCAATCAACTTACTTGAGTTATGAATAATAACTTTAATCAAGTTGAGAGACTAGATTCACCATGAAGGTTACAACTTTATGTTGATCCCTTTATGCGTCAACAACCACATTCTTTCTGTGGATCTATTGACCCAGTGATTTCTGAATAGTGGATAAGATCTATCAAAAAGATCTTTTATATACTATGTTGTTCAGATCAAGATGCTTTCACCTTAGATATGTACCTCTTAGAGGGAGAAGCTGGTCTGTTGTGGAAACTTGTTAAAAAATGAATCCAAGCGGGGAGATTAATGAAATGGAGTGGGAAGAGTTCATGTTAACTTTTTCAAAAAATATTTCCCCCGTTTGATATGAATGAAAATAGAGAAGTAATTTCTAGAGATGAAGAAAAAGGAAAATGAATTTTTTGGAATCTATGAGATGAAAATCACAAGACATTCTTGTTACACCTCTAGCTTTGTCATGGATCCTAATGGGAAGGTTGGTAGATTATTATGAAGACTAATACCCCATCTATGGAAGAATATATCCAACTGCATGTATGAAAACTATGTGGAGATTGTGAGGAATGATTTGAAAGTTGAATTATAGTTAAGAGAGACATAGTGGTCCCATAGTTCAAATTAAAGGAAGAGATCTTTATATCCAAAATTGGGGAGGAGCTTTAATTAAGAAAGAGGAGTAAATCTAGCGAAACTTTCCACATGAAACAAATGTAGGAAGAAGAATTTAGGGAACTATTTCCTGGGGATCGAGAAATGATACAAGTCAAGAATAAAAGTCCATACTGTTCAGAACTGTCGTAGTGAGGTGAAGCCTCAAATTCTCAACACTAATTAAAAAGGGGATATAGTTCAGGGCCTACCTAAATTCCAATGCTTGAAGTGTGGAAATATTGATCACCTTACCAATCACTATCCAAATCCAAAGTTAATGGAGGAGAATTGCCATCAACCTCAGCATAGGCCAAGGGAGAAAGTTGGTGCTTTTCCTATCATGACAGCAGATGTTGAAGCACCAAATTATGTGGTGGTAGGTACTCTTGTAGTTCTCTCATAGCTAGAAATTACTTTGTTTGATTCTAGTTCTATGAATTATTTTATTTATTCCATGTTTTCAAATAATATAGAGTCAATCCCTGAAGTTCTAGAAGTAAAACTATTAGTCAACACTCCTAGAGGTATTATCCAAGAATCAACAATGTATAGAAACTCTAGTATTCACTTTAGAGAGAAAAATCTCATCGCAAATATAGTGGTCCTTCCCAAGTTGGAATTTTACATTATACTTGGGATGGACTTGATCTCAAAGTATAATGCTAATATTAACTCTATAAGTAAGGAAATATTATTAGTATTGATTGGAAAACCTATAGTTTTTTTTAAAGGAGAGATATCTTGACATGATATTTGTCTAGAAGAACACCTTGTAGCCTTATTTATGAAAATGATTGGTGATGATGAAGAAGGAAATGAATGTATACAAATAGATAATGTCCCCATCATTTAGAAATACATGATGTATTTCTTGATGAGTTACATAGACCTCCCTCGGAAGGAGAGGTAGATTATTCCATTGAACATATGCTTCGATCCAGGATGATATCAAAGTCCTCGTATAGAATGGAAAATGTGAAGCTGGAAGAATTAAAGAAGAAACTCCAAGATCGTTTGGAGAAGGGGTTTATTCGGACAAGTGTGTCTCCTAAGGGAGCAATTGTCTCTTTGTAAAGAAGAAGGATGGATCAATGTTGTCATGCATTGATTTTATAGAACTTAACAGTATCATAGTGAATAATAGGTACCCTCTTCCAAGAATTGATGACTTATTTGACCAGCTTAATGGGGCTCAATTCTTATCCAAGATTAAACTTCGATCTAGTTATCATCAACTGAGGGTGAAGAAAGAATATATTCCAAATAACTCCTTATAATAAAGATATAAGCATTATGATTTTTTTATTCTTCCCTTTGTCATGATTAATGGTCATTATATTTTAATGTAATTTATTAATATAGTCTTTAAGGAATACCTTGATAACTTTTTGGTATTGTTTATTGATGATATTCTGATATATTCCAAAATTCACAAGGATCATGGGGATCATATAAGGGTTATATTTCCAACTCTGATGAAGGATATGCTACTTCGAAAGTTTAGAAAATGTAAATTTTGGTTACAACAAGTTTATTTCTTGGGGAACAATGTAAAAAATGAAGGAATCTCATTTGACCCATATAGGGTCTTACAAACTTCTCCAAGGGAAGAAAATACTCCCACAATCACTTTTCAAAAGAAATCGAGAATTCCTAGAAGTCTAGTAAAGAGAATAGACTCAAATGGAGTTTAAATCATAGAAGAAAACTAAATTATTTAAATTTCTCAAAGAGTTTTAAGTGACATGTGAACCATCACTGGGAAGGGTTTGCGGACCGCATGAACCACAAACCACCAGTACGCAGAATGCCCCATGAGGCACTGGATTACAGAGCAATGGTTGGCGAACTCAGGCGCCCACAAACTACATCGCTGGCTAAATCAAGTGCGTGAAGTACATCTTCATACCGTCTAATGAACTCAGTAGTTGATGTATAAAACAAATTTGAAAGGTTCTGTGAACCATGACTCACGAACCACAACCTCTTCAAACCCCGGTTGACTGGGTCTTCCATGGATCAAGATATCTATTCATGGGCTTCTGAAAAAGGTGTTGCATGCCATATATATTATTGACCCAATGCTCTATAAAATGAGAATAGAAGGAATTGAGAAAGGATGTACAAAGAAAGAAAGAAGGAGACCCTAGAAGTTGGAAGTAAGAATTCAGGTAGGATTCCGGCTTCAGTCTCGAATCTTCGGCAAAACCCAAATTTTAAACCACATTTCCGCAGGTATAACCATCCACAAACCATAAAACGAAAGAACTTCATAATAATGAGATAACGGAAAATCTAATTTGTGAAATCAAGAACCAAATATTCCCCATGAATGAAATTCTCATGAATGATAGTCCTCAGGATCCTTCTTCTATATGGTGTTCTGCATAGTGCGTCGCTATGAAGATTTGACCCAGCACCGTGAACTACATCTATACATGGAAGGAACCTGAAGTGGCATGGCAGGTCGCATTCAGGGTTTCGTACCACTACGATGCACATTGATCCATGCCTAATCCCGCATACTACTTCGATACACGGATGACCCCTCTACCCACATACCACTATGGTATGTGGAGCTCCCCCTCCCCATCCTGTATAAGAAAATAGTACGTAGAATGAAGAATATTTAGGTATTCTTACCTCCAAATCCAATCTCACCCATATGTTACCGTCTAGTTCTCCATAGCCCCTATGCAAACCAGTCCCCCAACATCAGGCCAAAGCCTCCTCCAAAGCCACTTGACCTACATGATCAAATCATCAGGAACATCAGAAAACCCCTTTGAGTCTATATACCCATGGTAAGTGAACTCATTTACCATTCAATTTGGAATAGTGATTAGTCTAATGAATCATGTTTTCATCTCCTTTTAAAAGGAGGAGATATTCAACCCTTTTCCCAGAACACGTTATTTGGGAACTCACACTGATTTGAGTCCCTAATCTCCCGAGGGCCAAGCCACATGACCTCAAATTTCATCCCACATTTAAGGGTTCATTGCTATGTACCCTCTTCCATGGTCTCCCTAGCCTCTTCTGCCATAGGCCCACCCTCTCCCATCACCGAGAGAGGAGGTGTGTTTTTTGTCAGATCTCTCACATCCTCTTGTTTCTCACACCGAGTATGACTCATGTGGGATAAATACTTGTGACGATCTCAACGTCCACACAACCCCCCAATCTTGAACTACAATAACTCTAATTCCTAGTCAAACTAAGATATGTAGGATTCCTTCTTGAATCCCCAAGGTCAAAAGGGGTGCCCTTCCAAAAGGGTTCACCAAATCACGACCTCTCAAATGGGTATCTCTCACACATAAGCCCCAAACCAAGATTGACCAATAAGAACATTGATTCCTAGTCAAACTAGGATATGTAGGATGTCTGCTTGAGGGTCTGAGCTCAAAATGGGTTCCCATAAAAAAGATTCCACCCAACCATATCCCCTAAAATAGGCATCTCCCATGCATAATCCACAAGTTTTCCAAACTATGTGGGCTCTGATTCCTCTTCCAATGATATGTTGGAATCTCATATTATGGGTCTTATCCCAACATCAATTCACCTTCTGTCTACCATGGATGACGATAAACTCCAGAGTGCCTTATTGCGTGGTTTAAGTCAGCATTACCTTCGTAGCATCAAATCCAAGTATTGTAATGATGATCCTGCAAACCAGGGGTATCCCATGGACACACACTTCATGAATGAACCAAGGATTCACAAACATATAAACATGACTTAAATATATAAGAGAGTCCCAAAATAGGCAATAATACCCTCCCTCCCAAGGGTACGGTGAGCCCGACTTCCCATCCTCTCGGCCAATGGAGTCCTTAAGTGTCGTTAGCCAAATAATCATCCAACGAGCGCCTAACTTTGAAATGTAGGTCCATGAATCATGGATACTAGGGTAGTTGGTTGTTTCTATATCCAAGAATAAACCTGTTGGAGACCATCCGAGGAAGTTATATCCTTTGAGGACTAATTGCACAAGTACATGACCCCATGAAATTTCCCACTAAGACCCTTTATTGTGGCGCCTCATTCACAATTCAAAAGGGGTAAACTACCCTAACCTTGTAGTGTCAATTCAATCCTCCATTAAAGGATAATGATGGGAATTGGGCTAAAACCAAGATGGCGATGTAAAAGTTTCTATAATAATGGACAAATGTTTTTCACCCGTTGGACCATTCTTTTCAAGTTTTCCCACATGTGCACCCACATCTCCCTTGTAGGTGAAACAAAAATGATGAACTTGACATGAATCCTTAACTAAGGTGGCAGTCTTTCCCCACTAAATCCCCTTCACCCCACAACAAAAAAAGGGAGAGGAGGCCAAGATGAATCATCATATGTGCATATGTTCAATGGAATGCTACTTTGATGGGGTTTTGTTGTCATTATATGTCATATAAGTATTTTTCATGTTCCCAAAGAGTATCCTTCAATCCAAATGACATCCCGACGATCAATGCAGATATGTGCCTCAACAATCCCATAAGTAGTTGAGGCCCTGATGAAGAGTAGGACCCCCTCACCTACCCAGCGTCTTCAACACTCGGTATCCAACACACTGATCAAAGAGTACCACCTAAATGGTACTCTACCCATGATAGAGGTTTCAAGATAATCCCTTAAGTCTACGAAGGATTTATAGCTTCCTCCTTAGCGCTGACCGTCACCCCATCACAAGACAGCCCCGGTGGTCATCTCAAACCATTTCGAGAGCCTGTCCCAAGAACATGACAATGAGTACCTCCCTTATCTTAGACAGGCATATGAATTCAATGATGAAAACATCATCTAAACTGCACAAGGTTCCTACTCATAGGCCCGTACAAGAGAGCGTCGCCACTGACACCAGGTGACAAAGTCTCCTCTTGCTGAAGAGGACCTCATGCCAAGGGCACCTGCTGAAGTCAAGAAGACCTGGCCCCCTCGGGATGCCCGCCAAGGGTGGAAAATATATAATCAGAAACATGATATTACCCTAGTTCCTGGGGATAAACTCTTCCATACAATCATGATTTCATTTAACGGGAAGATATAAAACTCTACCCTTTCCGCTCAACACTACCACAGAAATAGAGTGGCACAATATGAGCATGTTCACGTTCTTTCTAGTGCTCATTGGTCTCACCATGCAGACAGAGTAGAAAACTATAGGTAGATGCAAATATATTCTGATGCACAAGAATCCCATAGTCCAAATAAGGTTGCATCCAGCTATACGCAGGCACAAATATCTGTTGATGTGTATCAAGCTCGTCATCCAAATAGGGCTTTAAGAAAATATGAGTAGAGTCAAATTCTTACGGATGTATACAAAGATTGTGAGACAAATATAGTGGAAAGAGAGTGGATGAAAATCCTTGCTCATGAATATAAACACCACCAGTTAAATAAGATGGAAATCGAAGAAGAAAATTGGTGGCAGACTCGTTCATCTATCCCAGCACAGGAGAACTTCCAGTATCTTCTAGAAACCCATGGGGGACTGATGTAGGCACAAACTTCTGATCTGACATCAAAATGGGTCTTCATACCCATTCTAACCAACAATATATCTCATCACATCCTGATAATTATGGAAGATCATATGTCGATTCTAGACCATATCCTCCACACATTCCAATATAGCATTGCATCAGCGAAAAAGGTTAGAAACCAGGCCCATGACCCAGTTTCCTCAAAAAAATGACTTAATTGCAAAATGGTTCAGTAACTCTGAAGCAGTTATGCATCCCTTCTATAGTCCAAGTGGTTCGATGGAAATATCTCGTGATACAGGGACAACCATATTGGTAACAAATACTCGTTCCAACTGGGGGATATTGTTTCAATGTGGTGACTACTCCAGGGTAGGCATATATCCTTACCAAAACTGAAGATGTCAGTCAGCGTATCCCAGAGGCATCATGGGACTCAACAAGATAGGGACCCGTATATGAAGGTTCTTACTAATAGCAGTCAGCCCCGGTTACCTGCAAGAGAGTTCCACAAAAAGAAATGTGCCAAAGGTAAAAGGAAAATGAAGATCGCATAAATAATCCTGCTCTACTAAAAGTTGTAGTTATTGATGACCTCGAACATATATCAATAAAGGATCAAGACACTTTCAGTCCATTACCAAATTATGGAAGTGATAGTAGTAGTTGCAATGGCCCTCCCCGCAATATTGCTACCAGCAGCTCTGAAGGTCATCCCTAGAGCACCCATGGGGGCTTACTCTGTGGGCCAGGAATGTTCAATCATGAGAGCCTATCTTATGATTCATGTCAGGGTATCCCTCCCCTTGACTTTAAAATCAGATAGCAATAAGGTCCTCCCCTTTCTATAGTCTTCTCTGATGGTCCTCTACAGGGTATACGCTACAGATATACTTCTCCATGTAGTCAGATATTGAGTCATGATGGTAGTCCTCTCCATGATGACAGTCATTGAGAAGGCCCTCTCTATAATGGTATTTTCTATAAAGGACCTCCTCATAGTAACATAAAGAAAAGAGAAGGTCCACCTCTCATTACAGTACAACTTAAAGGCCCTCCCTGGTATGTATACTGCAAAAATTCTCCCTGCATCCAGGTATCAAGTTGTGATGGTAGTCCTCACCATCATAGTAGTCATTGAGAAGGTCCTCCCCTCAGTTACATCAAGCAGCAAGAAGGTCTTCTCCGCATGGTAGTCCACCTTGAAGGTCCTCTATAGGGTATACATTGCAGCGACACTCCTTGTAGTCAGTCATGAAGTTTCAATGGTAGCCCTCTCCATTGCAGAACCAATTGGGAATTTCCTCCACGCAATCAAAATTTGTACTGATAAGAAGGCATCCCCTTGACAGAAAAAATGTGATAAATCCCTCTTATGACAAGGTACTCGGAAATATGGAGTCGGACATATCAGTCACACCATCTATGATGAGTAATATCCTTACTCAACTAGAGAATGGTATGGGGCTACACTCATCTTCAAAACCACCCTCGGGCTATTCACATATCAATGAGGCTCCCACCAACCCAGCTGGTTGGAAAACAATTATTATGAAGCAGTCAATCTTGGCATATCAAGTAGAGGAGTCCCCAGAAGAACAACAATAGGATATCTTGCTCGTGAGAAGACAACTATATAAGGATAAAATATTAGTGATGTATTGTCCTACGAACACTTCTCACTTTTACATACCAAGGGAGTTATCTGGGGAATGTATACATGACATTCTATTCAATATATGGATGAATCTTTGATAGCTAAAAGAAAAGTTCTTGCCCTACAAAGGGTATGTGGACTATGTGAAAATGTTAGGGGATCTTTTCCAATCTAATCAACCTAGAATCCCTCCCGCCCGCACAGTAGACACGATAAAAAAGGATAAAGATAAACCTTGAGATGGATTTCCTCCATGCACTACAAAATTAGTGTTTCCTTACTAGAAAGGCCCCAACTAGAGTTCATATTCAGGGATGGGGAGAACATGGGGCTCTACACTTCACCCTACATCCCGTCCAACAAAACACATTGGAAATAACACCTTGCAACATCATTATGCAAAGAAATCAATAAAATGAAATTCCTTTTCAAGAAAGATAGAATACTCAACCAAAACAAGCATGGATTAAGTCTCAAAAGCAGCAGGACTGATGAGATCAGTCCATCAAAAATCTTATGAGCCAGGCAACTGAGAACTTCCAGTAGGCTTCCTTCCTGAGGTAATCCAACTAGAAAGAAGTTCTCAGATCTTCGAAAGACCATAAATATCGTACAGGTCCACTACCACACTCGGCTCACAACCAAATGGGAGTGCATTAAATCAAAAGGCTGGAAAAAATAGCAACTACCACTGCAATACGGGAACAGCCTCATCTTGTAGGGATAGGGAAATTTTCAACTCAAAATTCCCCCATAAGACCAACAAATCCAAGCCATACGCCTCTACATAAGAACTAGAGAAACCCCAGCCTATAGGGCTAGAGGTATGTTTACCTCATGTTCCCACATAGCTGATGTATGTCTTCTCCTGTCTGAGAAAAAAGTTGAGCATAGAAGTCACCCATTCCACCCCGTATCGTGGTTCATACCCTCTAAGATGATGGTACATTATGAGTTTAGATCATGGCTCCCTTTGGGTCAATATTCACCAAAAAAAATCAGAAGAACATCCCATAATGGAAGGATAATGTTCATCAAAGGATGAAGAAATCATTCCTACCATTCTGAACTAGGTACACCACACCAAATGTGGTATGCATCAGTGGACGTGGTAAATATCATCCTCGTGGATCTCATATGAAATGATACAAAGGGACAGAATGCAAGAGAAGATGGTTTCCTCCCAGAGGAATCCCACACTGATCCTGATGGTGTGCATACCTATAACAAGGGATAAATCCTAAATTTAGGTTCCCCTCATTTAATCCATCATTACCTCCCTTGTGAAACCCCGACAAGGAGAATAATAAATCCCAGGTCTTCCAGGATCCACCTCCTCCTCTCCCTGAGAATGTATCCCTCACACTCAAGGAAGTATTTTCCAAGCATGAGAAAGAAATAAATGAGCTCAAGCAAATTAATGTCGAGTTGTGTCGAGGAAGCTATCTTTCTAGATGTGTTCCCCCTGTGGAATGTCAACATGTGTTCCTAGAAGAGGTTCCCTGGCCACAGGAACTCATCCCAGCGAATGATTTCAAGATCATAAGCCCATCCAACCTAGAACTAGGACTATCAAACTAAATAAATTTGGCCTCTAAAGGACATAAAGGATTCCCCCGATGGGAAGGAAGCTAGAGTACATTTAGGTAAACCCACAAAGGATGCCCTCGACTGGGTATCCACCCCAAATTCTAGTAGCAACAGTACATCCAACTTTGGTCGCTGCTGCACCAACCCAAGCTCAAGCCCAATAGGATATTCATCAAGGGATATTGAATACTGTCTATTAACTAATATATCGACTAGAATCCATGGAGGGTAGGTGATCTCTGATACAACCAGAGTGCAAACCCTACCTTGATTTGGTGGGAAACGTTTTTTCATTGTTGAACTTAAAAAACCCCATATTTCCAGTGTTAAATGGCTTGAGAGGCCTGGAACATCATCTAATTCAGTGTGCCTCTTACTGTGACCCCATGATGGGCACTTCGAAGCAACAAGAAGTAGTAAATATCTGATGCTTCATACAAACCCTACAGGGCTCAGCCTTTGTATGGAATACTAGCTTTCCAACTAACTCAATCACAGGCTGGGAGGTCCTCCGGTAGTAGTTTCTCTTCCAGTTAAGTCCTAAATTACTGAATAAAATGGTCAGTGACCTCATGATATACAAGATGTGATAGAATGAAAGAATTTCAGAATTCATTTCTAGATGGAATGTCTGGACTTATTCCATAAATTGGCTGCTCCCCCGGAATGAAAAGCTTGTTATGTGCATCGATAACCTTTGTAATGAATTGCAAACAATTCTCATCCTGATGAAGTAAACAAGTGGGTTATGATATTTATTTTTCATTACCCAAAGTATAGATACTCCTTGTAATAGACCAATCTCTAATCCCGAGTGGATCCATCAGTCCCAAGAAAAAGCACGGGAAAAGACGAAGTGGCTTCAGTCACACTTAAGCCACCCCCAGCACTAGCTTCCATTGTGAGGCCTCCACTGAACCATGCAGGACCCCCTATATTCCAATAGCCACACCCACCTCAGCAATATGATAGAAGGGGTGATAAAGGAAATCAATTTTAGGAGCTAAGAAAAAAATTCTACTTGTTCCAAGATGACCAGGTCTGGAGCTACTTCATAGCCACCATGAACTGCAACTTTCTCCGGGTACCAGAGCCAAAGAGATCTGATGAAATGGGTCTCAACGACCATCCAAATATATTCCCTATCACCAAATATTGTGATACACCATCCAATAATTCTTCATCTTCAAGAATCTCTTGAAAAAGATTGTGGATTCTGGGCAAGTCAATTTGGATCCATCGCCAGCACAAGTGGCATATGTTTCCACAGAAGACCCAGGAGGGGAAGAGGAATGGATACAATCTCTAGTAAAAAGTAGAAAATATTTGAAAATTGGATGACCCATCAAATAGTCAAACGATTTCATGGATTCCTCTATGTGTAGTTGAAACAACCGACTGTGTCCCTAAAAATCTCCTGATATAACACATCTATCATCCTCATCCCTGAAATCCTCTA
The DNA here is from genome assembly GCA_963277665.1 of Viscum album. NCBI lineage: Eukaryota > Viridiplantae > Streptophyta > Magnoliopsida > Santalales > Viscaceae > Viscum > Viscum album. The sequence goes on along the minus strand of OY728147.1, from coordinate 1,701,889,654 downwards.
TGGGTCAGAAGGGAATAAAACATGAACAAGAATATGGAAAGTCTCAAAATCTAAAACTAGTCATGACAAATTTTCACTTCATGCCAGTAGACTTGGTACAATGGGAACTACCCCACCAAATGGTACAACGGGCACCGCCCAGGCAAACGAAACCATCAAAAGAAGGCAGTCAGACAGAAATATTGTCAGATCAAGAAATGATCTTCAACTATGTTAATGTCATTCACTTGATGGACCCCTTCTCTAATAGAGACTATGACCATGAACCCAAATTCCTCACGCCCAACCGAAGATCTAGAGGAAGAGGCCGCAGAAGCTGAGGTTTTTTTAGAAGGCATGATCATGTAAGGAGTCAAATTCCTAGAAATGCCTTAACTCAAACCATTAAAATTGTAGAAATTTGTGGAAGAACCCTCTGGAAAATACAATAGCAACCGAAATTTTCCTCCTCCCCTGCTAGAAGAAATTGGATCCCAGTTATCTTGGAGTATCCATCAGAGGAAGAACAAATATCAAATCTCCCAAGGAATATGGGCGGACCAATTTGGAAAAACCTGGAAAGGACCGCAATGACACCAACTCTTATCATAAAGGCTGGACCATATATGTCCAAAGCTCAAGCCCTTAAATTATCTATAAAAGTAAATCCCCGAGCTGGGTAGTGCTGAACTTTAGAGCAAAAATAGGATATTATAATGAACCTAGCTTCAGTACCAACAAAGCTATCTATCCTGGATTCTTTGAGTATATCCACAGATCTTAGGGAGGTTCTCATCAAAGCCTTACTAAGCCCCTAATAATTTGAGTCTTAATTAGAAGTGGTTGAATTATATCAGAGGGATACCAATCCCAAACAATACCACACGGTCATCTCTTTCATAGAAAGGGATGAAGATGACATCATTAAAGGGCACATCAAACCCCTATATGTGTCCGACAAGATAAATGGAATTAGTGTCTGGAAAATTTTCATCGACAACGGCTCTGGAGTCAACCTCCACCCACTGCAAAAGCTTCTTCGACTAGGCAATGATGAGGATAATTTAAGACCCTTCACCAAAACTCTTTTGGGATATGATAAAAGCGAGCAGAATCCATTAGGATTAATCAAGCTGAAAACTTATCTTGGAGACCTCATGTCTAATTCTATGTTCGTAGTAGTGCAGAAAAGCATGACCTTCAACATCCTATTAGGGAGGCCCTGGTTGCATCAACGTGCTGCAACTCCATCATCATACCATCAGTGCATCAAATATTTCACTAATGTAAAAAATGGGACATTGAGCACCAATAATTCCTGATTTGAATCCTATGAATCACATTACATCAATGCAGGGTTCTATGAACCGAAACAGAAGTAGTCTTCGATCGACAACATTGACTGGATCACTACCCCGAATGGATTTGAAATGGATCCCACTAACCCCCTCCAACAGCTTGGAGAAGAGTATGTATTACCCATCAACAATTTGAATGCATAACTTCAAGACCAGATACAGACTCAATTTTCTGCATGATTTCTGTTATGGACGACGTGTCTAAAGACACGGAAGAGCGCAATGACTCTTATGATGGCAGGAAAATCCCTAACAAAGATGCTCTCGACCCATCCTCAGGACCTCAAACTATCCCTACCTTACTCACTAAGGTAAAAAACGATTTCTCTCCCAACATTGGAGAGTTAACATTGAGAATACTCTCTCCATCAGAAGAGGAAGAAGATGATGAAGAAGATGATGATGAATAAGATGATGATGTAGAAGAAGAACAAGAAGAACAAGACCTCAAAGATGTCTCTCACATGTTCAAAGAAGGTGTTTCCACCACAATCGATGAACTTAGGGATATAAATCTAGTCACCAAAGATGACCTGTGACCCACTCTGATTAGTGTCGACATGCCTATTTAGGAGCAAGAGACATATAACTCCTTCCTAAAAAAGAATCAAGATGTGTTTTTCTGTAGTACACAGAAATTCTAATCCTCTATCATAATATCACCACTCATTATTTGGGTCTACCAAAAGATCACCAGGGCTATAAGCAGCCAGCTAGAATGTACCACCAGACGCATGGTTCCAAAATAGAGGCTGAAGATGACAATATAATCAAAGAAAACTTCATACAGGAATTCCAATACCTAATCTGGCTAGAAAACATAGTCCGTATCAAAAAGAATAACAGACAGATTAGAATTTTCATTAACTTCAAGGACCTTAATCGACACTGCCCAAAATATTATTTTTTGGTCCCGATCATAGAATTCTTAATTGATGAAATTTCTAGATATGAGTCCCTCTCTTTCATGGATGACTATTCTGAATACAACCAAATATGAATGGCCTGAGGAGATGAAGAATACACTGCTTCTAGGTCCCCTCAGGGAGTGTTCTATTATAGGGTGATGCCCTTTAGTCTAAAAAATGATAGTGCTACATATTAGCACACCCTGCACAACATCTTTAATCCCTTCCTGGGAAAATTAGTCAAGTTCTATATCGATGATCCGGTGGTTAAATCACAACAGTTCTCAAACCACCTGGCCGATCTTGAAACTGTCTTTAATAAGCTGTGACAACACAGTTTAAAGATGAATCTCGTAAAGTGTGCCTTTGGTGTTACCTCTGGTAAATTCCTCGGCTTCATCGTACTCCATCGTGGAGTCAAAGTTGACCATAAGAAGAAAAAATCCATCCTTAGAATGTCCCCACCTTGAAACCTCAATGATTTTAGAGGTCTCTAAGGGAACCTATCCTACATTCGTCCCTTCATAGAAAACCTTGTGGGTAAATGTTCACCTTTTACCAAGTTAAAGAAGAAAGGGGTTACATATGAGTTTAATAATTATTTTCAGGAAGCATTTGACTATCTCAAAAGATATCTCCTAAGCCCACCAGTGTTGATGCCTCCAGTTGAGGGGAGACCACTCATTTTGTATGTAACTTCCTTGAAACGATCATTAAGCGACTTCCTCATGCAGAAAAATGATGTTGGAAGGCATAAAATCCTCTATTATCTTAGTCGAACAATGATTGATACTAAGACTCGATATTCTAAAATTGAAAAGAATTTTCTTGCCCTAATATTTTCGATTCATAAATTCAGGAATTACCTGCAACACCATAAGGTCCACCTGGTCTCTCGCTATAACCCACTCAAATATATTCTCAACTATCTCATGCTAAATGTATTTCTATCACGATGGGATGTCATCCTAAAAAAAATTTACATATGATACGTTCCATAGAAGGTCATCAAAGGCTAGGCATTAGTAGACTTCCTGGCAGAGAACCCCTTTGAAGAAACAACCCCGATGGATGCCAAACTTCTGGATGAAGAAGTGTTCTCCATCCAAGAGAACCCCCAGGCATGGGAAATTCACTTTGATGGTTCTTCTAAAAGTCTAATAGAGAAAAGGATGGAGGACCCCAATCACAACAAAGTGGGGTTGGGAGTTATACTCATATCCCCTGAAAAGGCCATCTTGCCTTACTCTTTGATACTTTCGGAGGGATGTAAAAATAATGAAACAGAATACCAAGCCCTCATTGTGGGCCTAGAGCTACCACATCAGACATGAGACAAACACATGAAGATAAAAGGTGATTCAGAGATAGTCATAAAGTAGGTCAATGGTGAATATTCCATTAAGAAAGAATTACTGGCCCCCTCGATGAACCATGTTTCAGAACTGATGGAAGAATTCCCATCATAACCAACACTAACCTGTGTCTTCTGGTCACAAAATGATCAAGTTGGTGCATTAGTTAATGAAACCACAACCTCAGCTAATGTAAACTGGGATGAAATGGTTATTTTCACTGCCCACCGCTGGATGGTCTTTCCATTTATTTAGAACAATATAGAGTATATCGATGAGGTTAGCCCCATTTCTGAGCCTTATAGTCACACCACCGTCTAGATGACTCCCCTAGAAAATTATCTCCAGAGGGGGAACTCCCACCAGATAGGGCTAGAAGAGAACATATATAGAGACAGGTAGTCAACTTTGTCTTGTACAATGAGTTGAACCAATAAAAGTTTCTCTGCAAACAAGGCCTTGATGGTGTCCTTCCTAGGTGCATTGATGGAGAAGTGAATGATGCCATTATAAAAATGGTGCACGTTGAAGCTTGAGGAGCTCACCCATCAGAAACCAAGATCTCTCATCAAATTCTAAGGCTTGATACTATTGACCCACTATGATACAAGATTTTCCCATATTCTCCAAGAAGTCTCATTCCTTCCAAGTTCATGAAAATTTTATTCACCGGCCCTTAGATTTACTTCGCACAGCTATGTAATCATGGATATTTTCTGCCTAGTGTATGGATGTTGTGATACCATATCCTCCTGCCATATCCAGAAAATTCATGTTTATACTCACTACAACTGAATTCTTCTCTAAATGGGAAAATTCCATAACTATTAAAGAAGTCAGGGAGAAAAGAATTGTTATCTTTGTAAAGGCCAACATCATTACCATATTTGGTGTCCCTCTTACAATATTTATGGACAATAGCACCAACTTCTTCTCTACTAAGTTGGTCAAGTTATACCAGGATTATAGAATCAGAGTCAACCACTCATCCTGCTACCATGTAGTGGCCAACAAAAAGATAGAGGATTTTAACAATAATTTGTCTAACATACTCCAAAAGATGGTAGATAAGGATAAGAAATCAGGTCTAGACAATATTATTCATGCTTTATGGGCTTACTAGACCACAACCCACACTACCACCCAGGAAACCCCGTACTCACTAGTATATGAGGAAGAGGAGGTTTTCCCTATCCAAATTCAATTACTATCACATCGTATGGCCATTTGCAATCAATTTTCCATGGATGAGAAATCCCATATATGGTTTGTTGAGTTGGATCCTTTGGATTATAAAATGTTTCACTCTTTTCACAATGTGTAAGTCTACCAAAATCAGATCACACGAGCCATAAACAAAAAGGTTCTCCTTTGATCTTTCCTTGAAGGAGAGACAGTGTTGGTCCTCAGAACCCCGATGATACTCAGGAAGAATCCCCCAAAGATTGAACCAAAGTGGTAGAGACTAGATGTCATACATAGGTTCTATTCCAATGGATCATATTCCTTGATATCAATGGACAAATAGCTCATCATGGCTCCCACAAATTCAAGGTTTTTAAAGAACTACTTCTCGTAACAGCGATGACAATTCCACATTCCAGACACTATGAACCTAAAATATGAGTTATAGTCCTATACACATAATTTTAAACTATATAGAATTCAACAATACAACATGACATTAAACTGTGATGCTAATTTCCTTGCTGCATGACTAAAAACTGCACATCATTTCATCTCAGCTGCAAGATGTTAAACCGTATAACATAAATCATCCTAATCGCATAATGATAAACTGCATGATTCCTTAGAGAACTACGAATGTATTTAATCCCATTCAAAAATGAAGATACATAGAGATGCCTCGACCCTCAATCTTCCCCCCATCCTCTACAGAAAAAAAATTCCTCTATCGTATCCTCTATCTCCCCACATTTATGATGGGAACCCTTATCACTCTTTGTTTCTCACATCGAGTATAACTCACGTGATCTTAGTATATATGTTAAGGATTCCATTACATAAGAAAAATATAGATAAATATTTTATACCCGACATCCATAGCGGATGAAACCAAAATGCACATACTCTTATGTTCGAGCCAAGTCAGTACAGGGAACATCCAAAACTATGTACAGCTTGATTCCTACCCCAGCATGATATGTAGTGATGCCCAGATTTAGCATCCTAGCCCAACCACCGACAAAAACAATGTCGTCGCATGTCCCTCTGCATAGACCAACCCTCTGGTGGGAACATTCAGAACTACGTACGACTTGATTCCTACCCTTGAAGGATACGTAGTGACACCTGAATCTGGAATCCCGACCAAGCCACCATTTAAAAAAATGTTGCTTCCTCCGTGAAAAGTTTAGACTTGTATGGGGATTCCATGAAAGGTTCTAACCACATGAAAATAAAATGTGATATTATTTAAGAGTCATGTGTGGCCCAATTATAAATATTAAGAGATCAAACACATTCCCCCCACTCATAAGAAGTTAAAGGATCATACTTCGCCCTAAATATGTGTTAGATCTATGTAGAAGGCCAAGAAGTTAATGACTAATCAGGGTATGGGTATTTCATACATTCCCAGACACAAATTTACCATTTGTCAAACTCAAGACTCCAAGAAATCTTAGATCCCTATAAACATTCATGTCCATTAGGGATGGAAGTCCAGTGTCCTGTGGACACCTTTATTTAACTATGCACATCATGCCCTAGTGGCTCTACATATGATGCCTACAAGACAGCAGTAAATCAAAAGCAAGTTCATCCCCAGTAGAGTCTTATCCTATCCCAATATGCCCAATGGCTTTCAAGCCCTATTTCATTCCCCCTGATCCAAATTTTCCGTGAGGACTATGCTCTAGACCTTCTATAATCACTCATGTATAAGGAATTCCAGAATATAATGAACACGTTTAACTCAAAGATAATAATGGTCTTTGTGACATCATAATGTCCTCACTGAATGACTCTAAATATCACAACATAATTTCCTCGCTGCATGACTCTAAAATGCATAGTGTAATGTCCATGTTGCATGAATCTAAACAACACAATGTAATGTCCTCAGCACACAATGTTAAACTATAAGGCTAGAATCTTCCATGTTGTATGACAGTAAATTGCATAGGATTATTTTATGCCTAAGGTGCTCCCTATTGTTGATTTTTTTAATTATTAAGTGGTGATCTGGAATCCTCGTAATCCCTTGTTTCTCACACCAATCATATCTTATGTGAGCTTAGGGATCTCAGCAAGATATCTACCATGACATCATAGAAAATACATCTAGTAATTTAGTCCTAGCTGTACAAACTTAAAAGGTATGTCACAGTTCTCTTCCCCATAAGGAACCCCATGTCCTGGTCGTACGATGTTAAAATACAGGGTACCCCAAAGATGGTACAAAAGCCTCAAAATGAATATGGGTTAGATCTACATAAGGAATACCTGATTCTATGAGTTAATGAGAGCCTGAATGTCTCTAATGTATCTAGATACACTCATGTCATACCTCAAACTTCATGCTCTGAGTTATCTTAAATCCCCATAATCTTCCATGGACATTAGATATGGAAGGCCAGTGTCATAAGGACACCTTTGTTTGACTATGAAAATCATGACCTAGTAGCTCTACTTTTGATGCCTACAAAACAGCAATTAATCAAAGGTTAGTTCATCCCCAAGAGAGTCATATCCAATCTCAGTATTCCCAATGGCTTCTAGGCCTCGCCACATCCCTCCAAATTCAAGGGCCCTCAAAGTCATGGTTTACATTCTCTTTCTTACCCACACCCTAGATATATCAAGACATACTGTCCAGATTCACCTCTGGTATCTCTTGAGGATTTTGTAAAATAAAGATACCCAATCTATATTCTTGAGGTCGATCTACATATAAAAAAATTTCCCCACTTATTTTCAGCTTTCCCTGAGTAGTTCAAAGAAATTTCACTTTTCATGCTCTGGCGCACCCCTTGTTAAAGGTCGTATAGTGTGATCAGAAAGGTCTCAATCTTCATAATCCTTCATATCCATCGGAGATGGAAGGATAGTGTGTTACTGACACCTTTTTTGTCTATACACATCATGCCCCAGTGGCTCTGCGTATGATTCCTACTAGACGATCATCAATCAAAGTCAAATTCCTCCTTTGGAGAAACCTTTCCAGTTTATGTACGCTCATATGAAATTCATGTCCCATATCAATCCCTTGATTTGAAAACCCCCACTGAAAAAATGTTTAAATATCCTCCCCTTTTCAAATTCCCAGACATTAAAATGATCTCTAATTGAACTGACAATTCACAGGCTCTCCCTTACGCAAGAAAGAATCATGTGGGAGTTTTTTCCTGCTCAAAGACGATAAAAATTTCCTTCATAATTTCGAACATAATCAATCAAACAGGCCACCCACTATGGCTCCCAACATCAAAACAAATTCAAAGTGTTGTAAATCATTCCATGGCATCAGAGATGGAAGTCCAGTGTCCCACGGACACCTTTTTTTGACTATGCACATCATGCCCTGGTGGTTCTCCATATGTCTCCTACATAACAGTCATAGATCAAAGGAAAATTCATCCTCATTAGAGTCCTATCTTACCTTTGTATGCCTAAGACGGATCATGATCCTCAGACATGTCCAAAACTCAAAAATTCAGGGTCAAGAAAAATCCTTCATTCATGTATGAAATATATTAGGACATCCCCGGATGATGAATCCCAAATTGGGGCGCATTTCTTGTTATGTTTGGTCAAAGTCGTTCGACCTAAAACATCAATAATAAGTTTGATTGGAAGGACTGTGATTTGACAACAAAAAAGAAGCCAAACTCACCAGAGTGAAAATATGCAAAGGGCACCTCTGGATATAAATTTGAGTATCTATTCGTTAAACATATACCATGTATGTTTTAAAAAAAATATCGAGGTATAAAAATATATATAAAGCCTCTTAGTTCAAAAACCCGCAATGTGTGGACTAAGAAAAAGTCAAGATACACCCGCTAAGCCCGTGTCAAGCTATCTTACACAAAAATTAAGGTGATAATGAAAATGACAAAAAATTTGGTGTGGTTTTTCCAGAAAACCCCAGCAATAGTCAAACTACGCTTGCTAAGTCCCGTGACTTGGGAAAAAATTAGAGCCGAATTCTTTTATTTCACTTTACTGGTGTTGAATCATAGTTTAAAATTAATACCTGATCGAAGTGATGTTAATATGATTGATTTTGATCAATTTAAATGACAGTAAAAGGAAATGAAGAATCATTTGAAGGTAAATTTGTTTCATTATGGTCAAAAAAATAGAGGAACATCCCCAATTTAGATTCTCTCCATAGTATCAACAGGAATATGAGTACACATCATGATCTGGGGAAAGTTGAAATAAGGTATGGATCACCCTTTCCAAAAAAATTCCATGTGACATTCATCATCCATCAAGATTTTGATCCAAAAAAGATCTCTCATCCTCTTAATCCTTGACTATTGGGTGCACGCATTCCATGATGACTTTAGGGTTCTTCCCTTTCTTCTAGATAGCTTTGTAATTTTCACACGAAAAATCCTGTTAATCCTTTAACATTTCTATGTGGGCCTCTCACTCCCACATATATTCCTTTTGGGAGATCACCCAATCATGAGCCTTCTCCTCTTCAGTCGTTAGGTGATCGAGTTCCTCCAAAACATCTCGTAAGACCGTCACCTGATGATGGGAAGACTAAAACTTGGCATGTTTATACTCACAAGAAGGGAGGTCTTCCTAGGATATGACGATCTGGTATATAAGGATATATAAGTGCCAATAATCAATTCCACCAGAACCCAACTCTATGAAAAACCACCAGAAGTTGTCAGTCTCTTCAGTAAATCTAGTCATCTGTGTTTCCAAGACAAGGGCACATAACTGACACCATGCCTATTTTTTCACTACCTGATGCCTCCCTATGGCACAAGTACCTTGATTCTCCCCTACCGCAATGATTCTATAGGCAGTAAGTGTCATTACGGGGGTGAGAAGGCACAAAATATAGATTACCCAAGATGGGGGCTCTCCTTACCCTAAAATGGTTTGACCGCTAGAGCCGGACATGGAGGACTAGCTATGACTTCCGGGAGTCCAGTAATACTCTGTTGGGGCCAGCCTCATTATGGTCATGGGTAGTATCCAAAGAAGAGGATCAGTCTAAATCACTCCCTACTGAGATAGGACACACCAATTAAGCCCCTTCTTGATGCCTTTGATAGCGAATCGAGCGTCTTCTTACCATAAGGGTACGAATAGACGGTGTAGCCATCGTGGCCGCTTCAGGGATGGAAATAGGATACATAGTCATCACAGTTATCATAAAAGAAGGAATTTATGTCATGATATTCAGGGGTAGGACGGGATGAATAATGGTTAGAGGCTTATGGACCCACCGAACTGGTCTTCTCAGCACCCTATCAGGGTAACAACCCACCCATAGTTTGGCATATTACAGCAATAAAAAATTGGATCCCATCATATTGAGAATGATAATATCCATAGAGGCACCTTCATGCATAATCATAAGCCATAACATTCAAAGAATTATGGGATTATACTCTCCCTTTAACTAAACAGAAGGAAGAAGCACAGTTTTTTTAAGGCACCCAAATTGCCTGGAAAATTGGTAAGGTAGGTATGGCTCAAAAATGTCCACTCAGTCTATGTGAAAAGTGATAATATCATCATTATGTGTGCTAATGTAAGAGTTTTCATCTAAAGAACTTCTCATGTCACCTCTTAATGACCCATGAGGGGTAGGGTGCAGTAAAAATGATAAGAAAGAAGCATCCTTTAATAGCCTGACTATATCACTAATGCTTAAAGTCCTTGGAAGAACAATGAAAATTTTGAGAAGAATAGGATAAAAGTCTATGTGGGGAACCCTCGCATTGTGTTAATATTCATAGCAAGGAAAGTGTTCTACCATCCACCCATACAAGAATTGAAATGCTCTATTGAGACGATATGAAGGTCTACCTTATTGTATCTGTCCCAATATCTCATAAAGTTGGGCATAAGTAAGAGTGTCCAGATTAATTGGTTGAACCTCCACCAGCATAACTACCATCATCAAAGTGAAGGCTCATGCCCTGGTATATACATAGAGGGATGGGAAGATCCATCCACTAAAAAACATGGAAAATAAACCTTCTAATCTAAGCACTGGTGGCACGTTCAGTTAAAGCTCATATCCCCAACTGGTATATCATCCCACTTTGAGGGTAGCACAATATGACCCTGGAATCTTTTGAGACTGGTGGGATGGATGAGTTTGATTGTGGAGAGCTCTCAACTTAGGCATGTTTTCCTACATAAATGACCCTATCCATGCCTTGAATGGGATAGGAGATTGATCTTGGATGACATGATCAGGTAATCCCTATACCATAACCAGTAGGCTCCTTGTCAATGGGGATACATGGTCGGTATTATCCTAAGTAGTGGCTTCTTGGAAAAACTTGTCATACATCTCTTCAAGGATGGGGAGTCCTCAAAGTTGGTTGATGTATTATAAGCTGATTCCCACCTCCCCAAATGAAAAATGGAAGGTGTTGGTGGTTGAATGCCAATGACTTAGAAAATCATGAAGGATTTCACTTGGGGAGAAGGCTATGAACTGAGAGACCCAGGCTGCCTGATATAAGTTCACCACCTCCAATTGGTCAGGGGACTATTAATAGGTTTTATGTACCCAGAATACCCAGGCCCATTCATCAGAGAAGCATCCTCTGGATCACAAGTCCCATTTGGTGATCCACCCACAAATAGGGTTTTCTCGAGAAGTTTTGATAATAGATGGGTACTCTCAAGTGACTGTTCTTGAGGTAGTGTTGTGACACCTACAATTGCCCTGATTCCATGCCGAAACTTATAATATGAACACATTTTTCTAAATTGGTGTACTCGTGACTTCTCCTATTGGGGAAATATTGGCCTGATTGTGTCCTTGCGATGCTTCTCAGAGAATGAAATGAGTATTGGGGTCATCCAATAGCAGAGGAACGTCATCAAGAAGACCAAAGATGTAAAGTGGAAACTATACGGACAACGAATAAGCTAGGATCTCTGGCATTAGGATATATTTTAAGAAGCTATCATGAGGAATAATGTAGGATCAATGATGGTCCATGTTGTCCCCCATGTGGTTTCCATCATCTTGGTCTATTTCATCATAGTCTATGAAAGAGTCATTGCAACCTGCATAGAAAGATCCAAAATCACACAAAAAGTTAGTCTAATAAAAATTATTGCATAAAGGCCAAAAAATTTGGCTAAAAGACTTAAAAAATGTGTCTGCATGGGGATCTGCATACTGTTCCCAAAAATGGCACACAGTATCCATTTCCCACATGCTGCAAGATACACGGAAGCAATCCCCACATACTACAATGGAATGTGGAAACATTATACTGCAGATAGTCGCGGTGCACGAATGTCCCATGAGGCACTGGCCCGCGGAGCATTGGCCAGTGAACATAAGGGTTTGCAGAAATCAGATACTGCGAACCAAGGCCTCACCAATTCCATATTCAATGTTTCTATTTAAAATGTTAAAGTCAGATTATTAAGGCTTAAAGAATAGTTATATGGTTCAAGTTCAGTGTGCAAAACACGCAAACCACATAGTGTTATCCTATGAAGAGGTCCTAATTTTAGTTTTAAATTGCACAATGCAGTTCAAGAAACCCAAAATCTAGTTCATAGATAGAAGAAATGGAGAAAAGTTTGGCTCGTGGAATGTACAATGCTATTCATGAATGCAGATTTTACAAAAGAGATGGTACGCGAATGTAGAAAATGTTGAGGGAAAGTAGACAGTACATTTCTCTTCGAGAAATGGTAAATAAAAAATGACATGGGCCTCAATATATAGGTGTGTCCCCCTTCTAGTAGGCCTATCTATTCTACCTCAAAACACTTCAATTCTGGACTTCTTCTACATCTGAATAGTCTCATCTTCGTTCCAAACGGACCCCAATCTGATAGAGGGGATTTGTAGGGTTCTGAAAACATCTCCAAGGGAAGAAAATACTCCCATAATCACTTCTTATAATAAATCCAGAATTCCTACAAGTCCAGTAAAGTGAATGGACTCAAATTGAGTTGAAAAAATCAGAAAAAAAAATTAAAGGAATTAAATTTATCAATGATTTTTAAGTGACCCGCGTACCATCACCAGGAAGGGTTCGTGGACCACGTGAACCATGAACCAGCAGTACACAGAGCAACCCATGAGGCACAGGACCATGAAGCGATGGCCAACGATCCCAGGCACCCGCAAACCATATCACTGGATAAATCAAGAGGGCGAAGGAAATCTGCATACCATCTCACAAACTCATTAGTTTGCAAATGAAGAAAATTGGAATGGTTCTGTGAACCATGACTCGCAAACCAAAGCCTCCGCAAACCCCATTTGACCAAGTCTTCTTTAGATCAGGATATATCTTCATGGGCTTCTAAAAATGGTGTTGCATGCCCATAGATACTATTTCCCCAATGCTCTATAAAATTAGAAAACCAGAAATTGAGAAAGGACGGATGAAGAAAGCATGGATGCGACCCTAGAGGTTGGAAGTAAAATTTCAAAGAGGATTCCAACTTTAGTCTCGAATCATCAGAAAATCCCAAATTGAAAACCAAATTTCCATAGGTATAACTGGACATAAACCCTAAAATGGAGGAACATAACAATAATGATAGAACTGCAAACCTAATTGGTGAAATCATAAACCACATGTTCCTCATGGATGAACTCCCCACGAACGATGGTCCTCATGACCCTCCTTCGGTATGGTGTTCTACATAGTGTATCTCTATGTGGATTTAATCTGACTCTGTTTAGTACATCAGTATGCGGATGGAACCCAAAGTGGCATGGAAGACCACATTCATGGCCACGTACCACTATAGTGTGGAGTGGTCCAGCCCAAGCCCACATACTTCTTCAGTATGTAGATAACCTCTCTACCCACATAACACTATGGTATGCAGTTCTCCCCCTATCCCGTATAAGAAAACAGTATGTGGAATGGGGCATATTTAATTATTCTTCCCTCTATCTCCAATCTCACCCCTCCTTTACCGTTCATTCCTCCATATCCCTCTGTGAACCAGTCCTTAGGCATTAGGCCAAAGCCTCCACTGAAGCCACTAAACCCGCATTATCAGATCATCGGGCACATCAGTACACCGATTTGAGTCTATATACCCATTGTAAGTGGAGCACAAAGTCTCCCCCCACAATGGTTCGGACTCTAGGGATGTCTGTAATTCTACATTTCCATGGTAACCTAGAGTCTAACCTTGGGACACTGACATGAACCTCCCCTTTCTGAGGATTAAGGTTGATCACTTTATTTTTCATTCAATGAGGAATAATGACTAGTCGAAGGAATCATGTCGTATCATCCTTTTAAAAATAGGTGACATTTCCCCACTTTCCCAAAATGTGTTATTGGGGCACTCCCACTGAGGTGAGTCACTAATCTCCTGAGGGATAAGCCGCATGACCTCTAATGTCATCCCACGTTGAAGATTTCATTTCTCTTCACCCTCTTCCACGGTCTCCTCAACATCTTCCATTATAGGGCCGCCCTCTCCCATTAGTGGAAGAGGAGTTCTATGGTTAGTCGGATCTCTCACACCCTCTTGTTTCTTACATCGAGTATGACTCACATGGTCTTAAAGACTTGTGATGTTCCCAATGTCCACACAACCGACCAAGCTTGAACTAAGAGAACACTGATTCCTAGACAAACCAAGATATGTAGGATTCCTTCTTGAAGGCCTGAGCTCAAAAGGGGTGACCTTTATAAAGGGTTCACCTAATCATGACCTCTCAAATGGGAAGCTCTCACAGGTAATCTCCAAACTAATCTTGAACTATGATAAATCCGATTCATGGCCAAACTAGGATATGTAGGACCCCTGCTTGGGGGGCGCGAGCTAAAAAAGGGTTACCTTCCAAAAGGGTCCACCCAACCATGTCCCCTCAAATTGGAATCTCCCATGTGTAAGCCCCATTTTTCACTAACTACTTGGGATCTGATTCCTCTCCTGATGATATGTAGGAAGCCCATCTTATGGGTCTGATCCCAACATCAAGTCACCTTTCTCCCCCTAGATGATGATCAACTCTAGATCTCTTTATTATATGGATTAAGTTAGCATTACCTCTGTAGCATCAAATCCATGTATTCCTATGACAATCTTGCAAACCTGGGGTAGCCCAAGGACACACTCTTTGGGAATGAAGTGATGATTCATGAACATATTAACATGACATAAATCTATAATAGAATTTGGAATAAGCAATAATCCCCCCCACCAAAAGGGTGTGGTGAGCCCAACATCTCATCCTATGGACCAATGGAGTCCTTAAGTGTCATTGGCTAAATCATCATCCAATGAGCTCTTTCCTTTGGAAATAATTTCAATGAATCATGGATAATAGGGTCATTGGGTGTTTATGGATCCACAAATAAACTTGTTGGAGACCATCCGAGGAAGTTGAATCCTAAGAGAACTCATTGCACAAGTACTTGACCCCATGAAATCGCCCACTAGGACCCTTTGACTATGGTACCTTCTTTGCAATACAGAAGGTTTAAACTACCCAGTCCCCGCAGGGTCAATCTAATACTCCTTTAAAGGATGGTGACAAAAATCGGGTTTAAACAATGATGGTGATGTGAAAGTTTCTATAATAACAGAAAAATGTTTGTCACCCGTCAAACCATTCTTTGCATTTTTTACCACACGTGTACCCACATCTCCATCGGTGGAGAAACAACCCTTCAAAGACAAAGGTTCTAGAATATTGGCCTCATACTATAACAGTAACTGATATTATTATTTTCTTTGGTTTACCAAGATATTATAGGAGTATTGTGAAAAACATTTCATGAATTTATAATCTACTATCCATGTTAACTCGAAAATGGGGTAAGTTTATCTGGACAAAGGAGTGTGAACATGGTTTCCAAAATCTATAGAAGATATTGGTTATTACATAGAGGAGGATTTTTTATTTCTATTGATGAATCTCTAAAATGGATTAGGAGAGTCGTCATGAAAAATGATAAGGTGATTACTTATGAATCGTGACAGTTGAAGCCTTATTAGAAGAACTATCCTATGCATAGCCTGGAGATGGTTTCATTTGTTTTTTCTGTGAAGATATGGAGGAACTATCTTTATGGGGATAAATGTTATATATACACAAACCATTAATGTTTGAAATATATTTTCTCACAAAAGGAATCGAATATTAGATAGAGGAGATGGTCTTATTCTCTTAACGGTTATGATTTTTTAATTCATTATCACCCAAGAAGAGAAAACACAGTTGTTAATGAATTAAGTAAGAAAACATTATTATTCTAGAGATGATGATGATTCAATAATATCCTTTAATCAAAGACCTAGTAAAACTAGAAATCATAATCATAAGGGAAGGGACATCATCAACCCTATCCTAAATTATATATCAACCATCACTACTAGTTAAGATCAATAAATATCAAAGATATGATACTTTATTGCAAAAGAAGATAGAGGATATGAAGAATGGGATGTTTCCTGAGGTAAATATTGATCAACAAGGTGTACTGAAATTTCATAAAAGTCTATATCTTCCTTATATTCTAGAAATAAGGAAGGAGATGATGGATGATGCTCATAGCTCTACTTAATCTATACATCATGGAATCATGAAAATTTATAGGGACCTTAATGATAATTTTTGGTGGTATAACATGAGAAGGGATATTTCTAACTACATTACAAGGTTCCTGGTGTGTCAACAAGTGAATTCAGGCTGGCGAATTCCTAAAGGGGTATTACAACCACTACCCACACCAGCATGAAAGTGGCCCAATATCACTATGGAATTTATCATTGGTCTCCTAAAAACATCCATGGGAAATAATGTGATATGGTTTATAGTGGAATTTCTCACCAATAATTTCCATTTTATCACTATTTGGGAAGATTTATTTGTTATCTAACTCACCAAGATATACATAAAAGAATTGGTAAGGATGAATGGAGTTCCACTTTCAATTATTTTTTATCAGTATCCAAGTTTCACATCTAAATTCTGGAGAATTCTTCAACATACAATGAATAATGAATAGAATTTTAGTATTCTCTATCACTATCAAAATGATGGCCACTATGAAAGGACTATTCATACACTCAAGGAAATGATGAGAACAAGCTCAATGGAATTTAAAGGTGGATGGGATCAACATCTCCCATTAGTTGAGTTCTTGTACAACAACATATTCAATTAGAGTATTCAAATGGAACCCTATGAAGTTCTATATGTTTAGTGATGTAGAAATCCTACTTTTTGGGAAAAATCTGGTGATAGAAAGCTTCTTGGACATGATCTTGTGCAAGAGATGACAGATAAGGTTCATTCCATCTAACAACACATAATGGATACTCATAGTTGGCAGAATAGCTATGATGAAAACCATCAAAGGGACTTGGAGTTTGATGTTGGTGACAAATTCTTCCTTCCAATTTCACTGTAGAAGAGAGTTATGTGGTTAGGTAATAAAGGTAAGCTTATCCTCAGGTACATTGGCCCCTGTGAAATCCTTGATTGCATTCGATCAGTGGCCTATCGGCTTTAACTTCCTCCAAATATAGCTTAATTTATGATGTTTTCCACATATCTCTCTTGAGGAAGTACATATCTGTCCCTTCACATGTAACAAATCCTATAGTGGTACAATTGGAACATGAACTCTCTTATAAGGAGCAGCTGGTGGAGATCTTGGACCATAAAGATAAGGTTCTATGCAACATGACTACCCACCTCGTTAAATTGTTGTGGAGGAACCACAAATATAAATAATCTATGTGGGAACTAGAGGAAAAAATGAGGCAGAAGTACCCTCACATTTTCTCAACTAAGAAAATGAGATGAAATTTTAGGGATGAAATTTATTAAGTGGGAAGAATGTAACGACCCAAACTTTTTGAATGATAATTGTTTCCTAAAAATTTGTGTTATATTATTTTACACTCAACATAAATATATATATTTAATAATGAAGTGAGAATAATTTGAAATTTGATCATCAGGTTTTGACCATTATATTAAAATTATTCAATTATGATTGTTGGTCAATACGACCATTAGAAACTATACTCTTAATAATAATTTTAACATTATAATTATTTTTTATAAGTATAAATGAAAAATTAAAATTAATACAGTAATAAGAGTTGATTTCCTCATCTAGTAGGGTCATGTCATATGAAGCCCATTTATCAGATCTTAGGAGGGAGGTAGCACCACTGGGCTCCACTCTTGACTAATTCCAAGCTGAGAATCAACATTTTAATCTTGAATGATATCACCTAAAGGATATCTTCAAGTTAGTGGAGATTACCACTCAAGAATTGTTAGTCGAGCCACCCCATGAATCTATCATCATCGCACACATTACCCTTAAGTTGTACGCAAGTGTTATAAGAAGTTATGTGTTGAGGCCTTAGTTAAATAATGTGTAATCCCTTTATAAAAATTAAATCATTATTCTATCATTTCAGTTTTGAGAATAGTTTTTCTTAATGATATGATAAATTTGATAAATTAATTTTTCAGACAGAAATTATACATTTCAGAAAGGATATAATTATTATAATAAACTAAGGTATTATTAATAATGTTTATTTTAATGAAATGGTATGACAAAAACACTCTTATTTTTATTTAAATGATTAAATAATTTTATTTTATTTCGAGTGTCAAAAATTTTACTATGTATTTTACTATACATTTTTATCTGCTGTTATTTTTAAGAAATAAAGAGTTTTATATTTAAAAGTTAAATTTCTCATACATGGAAAATTATTATGAAAAAATAAAAATAATTATTTGAATTTATCACATATAAATTTGGTTATGGTAAATTTATGTGAATTTTCTAAAATATTTTGTTTTTCTAGTGAATAGTAAAAATATAGTTTTGAGTTTCCGATTTGTTTAATGACATAATAAGGATATAATAATTCATATAAAATTCTGGTCGAATAGTGTGGATTAAAATAAAATATTAGGTGTCTCAAGTGTCTAATACCATGGGGAAAAACCATGGAAAATCCCATGGTTTTGAAAATACCACTACCATGGTGTCCAAGGAAATCAATAAAAAACCCATAACTTTTGCAATAAATACCCACCCATTCCCGGATTATCTTTCATTCCTAATTCATCTTCCTTGAATCTCAGATATTTTCACCTACCAAGGATCCCTCCCAAGGTTTCCTCAATCCCCTTAGGTCTCAATCTTCAACTTTTAGGAGTTACACTTCAAGGTAAGGGAAATCTCAACTTCTCTTTTCCTTTCAAGTTCCCTTTTTATGGGGTATGTCTTTAAAATATCCATACTATTTTCTTATGTCAATTTTATTCTATAACATTATTGTATTAAGAGTATTTTTTAATGGGATTCCATTTTCCCTTCTCTTTTTAATATTTTCTAAAACCATGCTACATACCATTATGCTGCTGGATTTTCTTAAAATTTCTCTCTTTTCTGAAGAAATTATCTTATTTTCTTTTGGGAATACCCAAATATATTTATTTTCCATGGGTATTCACCTATATTTTAAAATGATCTATTATATTCTAGTATTAACATACATGAAACCATCCTTCATTTTTGTGGGTTAATAATGACCTAAAGATCTTATCTTTAAGAATTTATTTAAAACGTCGTGATTTTGATATGAAACTCATTTATTTTATTCTCAATAGGTTATTTATAAAATGTTTTATTATGATATATGTGGATCACAGTAATTAATACATATGAATGGTGTTACCTAATAGCTCTCCAATTCATTGGGTAAATAATTTAATCTTTAGAGATTACAAGTTTAATGATACCTTGGGAAATAACCTAGGTAATTTTTATGACACCATAGTGAAAACCCATGATGATGTGTTTATTAATGTCTCATATAAATGGTGTATCCACATATCCATGTTATTATTAATGTTATTATTATTATTATTTTCCTCTTTCTCATGACTTTATGATAATCTTCAAGATTTTTAATTGATAATTCTCATGATCACATTTAAATTGTTTCCATTTCTTTCCCTTAATGGGTCTTATGATCACCTTTTCCTTTGATGTAGGACCCCAAGTTATGAGATTAAATAATTGTACTTAGGATAAACTAATGACGAATCCTATCAAGTGGATTACAATATTGTCTTAATTTTTTATGTATTATGTACCTTATTTCCAAGAAACTAAAATTTAAAATCTCCTCTGTTTGATCAATGTAATTTAAAGTTATGTAAGGAAAAAAGGAAGGATTATATAATTCGGGGATTCATATTTTAAGGATAAAAATAAATGTGTTTATTTATAAATAAAGTAAATTGGTACTTAAATAAGTTAATTTATATCATGTAATTATTGATATCCCATGCGTATTGTTTTTATATAAATATGTTCTTCTTATTGATGAAGAATATACATAGTATTTCAATATCCTTTGAATAATTTCTAGAGTGAGCTAGATCCAGGTAATTCTTGAAGAAGTTGATTTTATGTCCCTAAAAATTTGAAGAAGAGGATTCAGATCATTGAAGATCTGAATGCAGTTTTGAGTCCAGTAATATTTTTCAAGACATCTATTTAATACCATTAATAATTGTACACAATAAAAGAAGTATCCATATTTATTATATAGGAACTTTATTTATGAAGAAGATCTTTCTATATTTGGATCAACATTGAAGAGGAAGGTTGTAGATGGAGTTTCTAACTAGCTATTAGAGGCATGTGATTTGGTTGTTTAACCAATTAAAGAATAAGAGAAATTTGGGTGTCTAAAAAATGTTTGGACATTGTAATAGGGGTGTCTAACTAGTTGTATTCACTTGTAGAGATAGTAAAGATAATCCATGTTTAGGTGTCTAACCAACAAGGAAATAAGTAGGCCTTTCATTTTCAAACCTTGTAAATATCACATGATTTTATCTCATATTTTATTACTACACATGAGGTAAGGTTTATATATTATATCGATTGGACCAAGAACAATAACAAGTTCAATATTTTGAACTACAAATAAGGAATTTCGAAAAATAAAACCAATGATTCACCACCCCCCCCCCCTCTTAGTTGTTAATCTCTCCTGGGGCTCTACAATATTTAACTATGTGTCTAGAAAATATTGAGAGATTATAACTTGGGTGTCTAACTATTTTTATTCACTTTTGTAGATAGTGAAGACAATCCATGTTGTGTTGTCTAACCGACATAGAAATGAGAATGCTATTTATTCTCCTTTGTATCTTCATGTTTGGATCTATCACATCTTAGGTCCTAAACTATCTCCTCTATTTTTGAATTATATATTTCACAAATGTACACTCACACATAAGTGAGGAGTACTAGTGTTTTTCAGTTACATAAAATAATCTGTGGACACACAAGTTATCACATAATAAAAGAGGGACGGATACTTCATAGATCATCATATTTAATTTAGTAATAAATATCACATATATAATCATGAAAAAAAATAGTTAAATTAAATTAAATTAATCCAACACATACACAAGCTATTTAAAGTTTATGATCATTCACAATAAGAAATTACAACAGTATTTAGTATTGATAGATTCCATTTCCAATCATTATAATTAAAATAAATTATCTTTAATTAATAAAATAATAATAAAATTTATAATTGAATTATTTATCTTAAACTCTTTCTAATTTATTCTCCGCAATACATTTAAATAATATCATCAATTGTTTTTAAATAAATAAAATAAACATACTCTTAAATTTAAAATATTTAAGTACACGACATGTACTTGGAGGCCACAGGGCATGTACTTCTAATTTAACATTAAATAACTTACTAAAATTTAATGTACTATGCTATTTATATGTCATTTACCATGTAATAAATGGAAAAAAAATCCATATGACATTTGATGACATATATGGCATGTTGTTCCATCTGTTCAAGTTGTATAATCTATGTGGCATGTGTAACGACATTAGAAACCATTAATGTATAAAGTGTATATTGTGATAATGTAAATGAGGTTCATGGTATGTAACAAATGACTACAGATTTTTTTTGGTAGTAATTATATGGAATTAAGTGATGCATTTTTTTAACCTACAAGATATGCAGAAAATCACTCATCATTCACCTATTGTTGAGTGGCATGTATCACATAATATGTACAACTATATAGAAATCATCTAGTTTATATATCACAATATGTTTGAGATGGAAGTGAATACACAACATGTAATGAAACTTCATATTAACCCACGTGACACGTCATGAATTACGCTACATGTAATATGTGTGGGGATACATGGCATGTACATATCATCTACCCATAATGTATTCCCTATCAACCTACATGTCATGATGTATGTCAATACACAATACAAAATGATGTTGTGTAAAGACCCACATGACATGATTTACACAACATGTTCCATGTGTGGTGAAAATACCCTTATATAGTGTGTAATTTACCATTACATGTTGTGTAACTATGTCTTGTATCCATCAAAACTCAGCACCTCTGTATAGAATCTTTGAACATTCTTCACATGATTTGTTCTCATTATTGGATATATAAACTCATATTCATGGGATGACTTAGCCATTGGAGTCAAAAAAAAATATGAACATGAAAAATAACAAACCAATCCATGAAATTGATTAAATAAATTATAAATATTAATAAAATAGAATATGACCACTCTGATACAACTTGAAGGTTCAAGGGAATAATAGAATAATTGAATGGGTGCCCAATTTTTGTTTTTCATCCCTTAATCAATAAATCATATAAAGAAAAAGAATAATATTACATAGGATCTTAAAGATAAATCATATAAATTTAATTTATAATTAATTTAAATTATGAACTACCCCATCCACAATAATCTCCTTGATCAAAAATTCATTTTTTTTCTCTTATAGCATTATCATTGTAGTATAGAATTAAAGAAAATAATTTTTTTCATGAATGAACATGTTCTCCATGAATCTAACAATAGCATTATTTAAACATTGGGTTATAGTGTGAATGATTCATGTTCTATACAACATTCATCTTTGATCATAATAATGTCTCTTGTTCTCTCAATTGATTATTGAGAGGGAATAAAGGAGGATTTCTCTCTATAGATTGAGAGAGTTATAGAGGATGTGTCTCTATTATGTCAATAAATATAATTAGAGATATTATATATTTTGGAGTATTTACATAGGGTGAAATAATTATATATTCAAAATTACCCTTATCTAATTATTTATTTTAATGTATTCTTCGTGACAAAAATATAATAATAATATAATTATTATTATATCTCATAACATTTTACTATAATATAATTTCTTAAATAAATAAATATTTATTTATTTAGATGATATTAAATAAAATCTATCATTATCATAGGGTAATAAAACTCAACCTATATTCTCCCATAATATATTTTTTTGTCTATACTTTCAAATAAATATTTTTTTTAAATAGTCATATAGCTAAAATAAATATTTACTTTAATTTATTCACTATATTGGTGAATAAGAATTTATTCATTTATTACCTTTTATAAACTAAATAATAGCTAAAATTTAACATATCTATTCTAAACTTGAATATATTTTGAATGAATTTATAAGATCAATATTAAATATAATTGTCACAAACTAGGTCAGGATTCCATCCAACCCAACATCCGATGTGGCCTAAGACATGGCCCGAAGGGCGTTCCTGATCCCCACATGCTAGAAACATGTTTTGGGCATCCAATATAATACAAGTGCGGAAAATTTCAACCCAATAGACCAGGAACAAATAAATAAAATAAATAAGCTGAGCACGCAGCAGTAACCAACAACTGATCGTAAATAAATATACAAACTAATCTAGATTCAAATACAACTGAATAAGACTGAAACTCAGACAAAACAAAACTAAATCACTACCAACGCGATCTTCGTGTGACCACAATGTCACCACCGTCCATAAGACCGAACTGCTCTAAGAGAAAACTCAAACTATAAAATCCTAAACAATAAGTTAATCCCCCAAAATTGCTCAGGTCTACTAGAACATAATGGTACAAGTAGGGTGTGAGATTCACAACTCAATAGGAAACCAGAAAATAATCCATATGTTTCATTTCTTGAAATCAGTGCATTAAAACTAGTTTGAAATATAGATAAGAAAATAGGTTTTTCTCATTTAGTAAACCACACTGATTTTACCTTTTAAAATTCTATACACCACATCACTAGTTTTCAAAGAATATTATCATTTTAAAAACATAATCCGAGAATAAAATCTATAAAAAATAGTACCTGACTATGCTGAAAAATAAACATGTAAAATAAATAAGAAAAAAAAGGTAGTATAAATTGAACAAGAAAAGACATATAATAACCCATGGAAATTTCCTAAATATTTCTATAGTGATCTATGGACGTACTCGGTTTGGAACCACCTGTCGTCATATAGTGAAACTCCATAGTCAATAATCAGCTAGATGATCTAAACTAGACTCACCAAGGGCACTACCCACATAGCCTCTAAATCTATCCAAGGGGTTCCAACCCGTCTAATCCAGTTTGATAAGAAACTATCACTCAACCCTAAAAGTTGCTCTGGAAACCCATGGAAATAACATACTATGTAAGAAGGAGGCCCTCACATGCATGGCTCACCTTACCTATAGTCATCACAATCACCTACCCCAAACACTGGCACCACCAATACGATAACCCACATGAGGAAATCCCTCTATAGGGGTGCCCGTCATATATCAAACCATTCACAGGTGCTAACTGTGCAATCACATCACATGATCTTTCAAAACATTTTCCCAAACAAATCAAGGTCCCAACCTTTCATCTTTATTTCCAAAACCACATTCTTGTCTCAAACATTATAATGTTCCAACCAGGTTTTACATCATGTCCACCTCAAATACACTTTCAAAACCATTCTATACCATTTTTAAAATCAATATATGAAACCCCATTAAGAGTGAAATGCCAAACGATCCTTTATACCAAATCCAACTTCATTTCCAACCTTATTTCAAGACCAAGATGAAAATGAAAAACAAACTTAAAGATGCCAAATGGGTTTCAATATCATTTAAAATCCATCCATCCATTATAAAATACCAAATCCACAATAAAATTAAACATATAATTTTAAAACACACATGATTCATTTAGAAACAAAGGGAGTTTAGTTAAAAACATGAGATTAAAAGAGACACACAAGAGTGTTGGAATCCATGTTTTATGTTAAACATGGCCACTATCATTTATGTACCCATCCATGTTTGCACTTTGGGCACAAATGGTTGTGCCCACATCTAATGATATACCACAATTAGTTTTTTCCAAACCATTTACAAAGAAACATCACATGGTTTACAATTAACACAACAAACACACAATAAAAATCACCAAGTTCTATATATGAAACCCAAATCATAATCCAATAAATTTAATAAAACATATCTAAGGTAATATGAAACTCAAATCAATAAATTTTACTCTCAAATATAAATATAAATTTTATCAAACACATTACATGCATATATACTAAGGAATATATGAAGAATAGCTTCAAAACCCATTTTTAACAATTTCTACCAACAAGAAAATACAATAATAAACTAAAAATAGGTACCATAAGTATACGAATTATGTTTATAAATTTATTAAAAGAAACCATGATTCAACGAAATGCATTGGAAAAAAAATAATGTTGATACCTATTTCAATGGTGTGTGAATGTGACGAAACTCTTGGAGAAGGAAGAATACCCCCCCCCCCGAAGATCAAATTGTACACCCTAAACATCAAGAAAATAGAACTAAATATCAACACTACTATCTAGGGTTCATCCAAGAGAGAACCCACCAAAGGGAAACCAAGAAATAGAGAAAGGATAATATGAAGAGGGGAAAATAGGCTAGAAACTCTAAAAACTCACCTTAGTTATTTTGATGAGCACCCATGAAGGATGAGGATCGAAGGGAATAGAGGTTTGGGAACAGTCTTGTGCACCAAAAATGACCATAGGGGAGGAACCCTAATTTGGGGATAAAAATAATATAAAGAGAAATAGTGTTTTTAATTTTTAAAATTTCTAGGCAGCTCGCAATGTTTGGTCGCACAGTTTATCAAACCCTACGCTAATCGTGCACCCCTCATTGTCTATAAGGGACACCCCGCACGGATTTGTTTCATGGTTTTTAACCATGACCAAACTGTTCCAAACACCTCTATCTAAAAATGACACTAAGTTTCATGGTTTCTGAGGCAAGGTGCATGGTTTTCCATTACCATATGTAAATTGTGTGGAGGAC
Organism: Viscum album; assembly: GCA_963277665.1. Taxonomy (NCBI): domain Eukaryota; kingdom Viridiplantae; phylum Streptophyta; class Magnoliopsida; order Santalales; family Viscaceae; genus Viscum; species Viscum album. Next base: position 1,701,863,582 of record OY728147.1, on the reverse strand, counting down.
CAAAATTCACCTGAAACTCCACAACATGAAAATCTAAGTTGGGAACTCAACCCAAACATTCACCAAAACATTCAAATCCAAGAAAATAATAAAATAAATGGATTATCAAGGTTAGGTTGTGATGATTCTCTCCACCAAAAACACTTTATTCCCCCAGAAATTCACCCAGTTGAAAGTTAACCAAAAACTTATTCCATGCCCGATCGAAGCCTAAGGAAACATGAGCCTTGGGGTGACCTTTCACTCCACAATTCACACCCGACCATTCTAGATATAACCATAGCACAAGAACAATGGTAGAACACAAACGTGTTCTCCCCACTATAAGAACTCAATTAGCTCGATAATTTTAAAATCCAAATAACACCATCAAGACGTTAAATGGGATACCCACTATGAGGAAAAATATAAATGGGACCTACCAACCCAACTAAATTAAACCCCTTTTTCATAAGTGAAGAAACACGACCCCCAAAACTAAAAAATACACATACACTATAGAACCACAAAACATGGGGTAACCACTGAAAGAAACTCTAGACAAATAGAAAAATGAAACCCCAACCCATCAATTCCATAAAGAATAAGCACCTCCAAATGAGAAAAACTAAATCTGAAGCCATCCCACATGAGGGACAACCACACTCAAATAATAACATATTATTTTAAAGAGATTCATTCAAATAAACACAAATACTCAGGTTATGATAGAATAGGTCCATCACACTTTTACAATGAAATTATGAACTTGAAATAGTAGAAATAAATACCACAAGGAAACTTTAAACGTCTCTAAAGCAACACGGAAGACAAAAACCGATCCCAAGCTTCCATCATCTTGGTGATTTCTGAATATGAATAAGATTCAATCTGTGGCCTATCTCATGAGACCTGATGGTTGAAGTATCTACTGCCTCCTAGCCAGAAGCTGGAATCCTACATTAAAAACTTCTTCTTCAAGTGATGCTTCTTAAAAACTTCTCCATATGACCTAGACAACATCAACGATGTCATTTCATTGTAGGATTGTGAAAATACATCATCGAATACCCAAACAAGCAACACTGGTGGCACATAAGTGAATGTCAAGATGAACTAAAAGCTAGAACTAATAAAAGAGATTCTTCAAAGATAGGTTCCTTCGGTATACACTAATTTTCAGATAGGTAACCTTCACAAGAAACAAGGGACATCGGATTTCTAACTACCTACACTTTGAAAACCAACTCAGCCAAAAATGATGAATCCACCAACTTCTAAAAAATATCTTTATAGGAGAGGATTTGCTCCATGATCTCACTATGAATACCCCTGATAAAAATAGAATACTTCATTAGATCCTGCAACACCACCTTTGGATAAAAGGAGACAGTCTCATTAAAGTGGTAAATTTAGGCCTTCATAACCCATTGGTCTTGCTGAACATTCATGATCTCTTAATTATTCTTCTTCTTCACCTCCTCGGGTATAAACCATTGGATGAACACAAACTTAAACATTTCCCATGTCATCCCAAATTGCATCTAAGGTGAGGGAAATAACTCCCATTCATCCAATTTCAGGACTTCAAATTATCCAAGAACAACAAAAAAATATAACATCTTTGAGAGTTACCAAATATATGAAGACTCTCTTAACTTACTCAAGACACTTCACTACCCCTAATGGACTAAAATCACCATGAAAAATAGGCAACACTTGAGAAGGACCAGAAATTGGGAATAACTCATTAGAAACTTTGGGGACCATTCTGGGTAGCATATTTTGAACATAAAGAGAAAATCAAAGCCAAAACCAACATCAAACCGTAACACAATAAAAAATGAAACCTCGAGTCAAAACAACAGGTTCACAAGCCAAACACACACAACCACAACCAAAAATAATATTTTCAAAAACCACCACTTCCATTCTAGTTTCAAAACCACCTTCTTCCAAAACCACATTCCAAAAACCAAATCCATTTTTTCACAAATAATGATCCACTTTTCAAAGAATAACAAAGACCAGTTAATTTTCCAATCAAAAACCATCTTATAAAAACCAATCCAAATCATTAATTTCAAACTCTCACCCATGGAACCCTATGAACCATCACATGTGTCCATCCACTTCCACTTACATCATCCACTCTCACATTCCATAGTGCACTTTCCACACATACCCACACACATTTAGACTTTTATAAGGAGTATCAAGGGTCACATTTACCATTTCATTATCAAAACCCAAGTGTTTACCAAATTTTCAATCCCAAACATTTTTCTTTAAAACCCATTTTACCCATCATAAAGCATTGGAAAGAATTCATCTCTATATTCAAAAACAACTTTTATTTCAGAATACATTCACCACAACCAAAGACAAATCAAAAAATAACTCCCACTAACAAAGACCAACCACTAAAAACAACTCATATCAAACCACCAAAATTAGGAATTAGTGTTTATGCCTAACATAGAGACATGGTAGTGGTTCATGCCCTAAGTAAGAACCAACACTAAGAGGAACTTGAACTGTGTAATCAGACTCCACATGGGACACTAATCCATGTGAGATCACATCATAACATAGGCTCGCCTCTATTTTCATTCCTCAATCCAAATCAAGACAAAAGAATCAAATCCTGGACTTCCCCTAACAACTCAAGGATCAAAACATGAAAGAGTTCACAACACTCTTCTGGCACCTACATATTGAGTTTAGACATTTCTAATCTCTATCTACCTGACACCCCAAATTATAAAGAACCTCCTTTGATACTATTTTTTCATGAACTAGGATGGGATTCCATTTGACCCGACATCCCACCCGACCGAAGACATTGCATGAAGGGCTTTCTCAGTCCCCATGGGCAAGAATGTAGTGTTGAGCATCAAATATAATCCAAGTGGGAACGATTTCATACCAATAAACCAATATCAAATAAACAAATTAATTAAACTAAGCACACAATAGTAACCAACAACTGATCATAAATAAAACTACAAAATGTTGCAGATACAAGTACAGTTGAAAAAATATGAAACAAAAAAAAACCAAATTAATACCAATGTGATCTCTGTGTGACCTCAATGTCACCACCGTCCATAAAAATGAACATCTCTAAGAGTCAACTCGAACAAGAAAAACATGAACAAGAATATGATCCTAAAAATAGCTTGGTTATACTGACACCAAATGGTATAAGTGGGGTGTGAGATTCATAGCTTAGTAGGCAACCACCAAATAATCCATATGTTTTTTTCTCGAAAACAGTCCATTAATACTAGTTTGAAATACAGATATAAAAATAAGTTCTTATCATTTTACTAAATAACACTTCATTTCCATTTTAAAAATCCACACACCACAACACTTGTTTTCAATAAAGATTATTATTTTAAAAACTCAATCCCAAGCTAAAATTCAGACAAAACAATACCAAACTATGCTGAAAAATAAAAAAAATAGTCAAGGAAAAAATGTAGTATAAAGTAAATAAGAAAATACATATAATAAAACATTGGAATTTCTTAAACATCCCTAGAGTGATCCCTGGATGTACTCAGTTCAGAACCACCTATTGATGTATTGTGAAACTCTATAGTCAATACCTAACTAGCTACTTTAAAATAGGCTCACCAGTGGAACTACCCACCTTACCTATAAATCTATCCAAGGGGTGTTAGAACATCTAATTGGGTTTGATAAGAAACTGTCACTCAACCCTCTAAAGACACCTAGGAAACCCATGACAATAAAATACTGTGTAAGTAGAATGTCATTGCATGCATGTATAACCTTACTGGATGCCACCGCACTTGCCTACCCCAAACACTAACACCAAATATAGAATAACCCATAAGGGGAAATCCCTATATAGGGGTTCTCATCATATATCAAACCATTCACAGGTGTCAATCAAGCCATCACATCACATGATATTTCAAAACATTTTCTCAAAAATATCAAGGTGCCAACCAAGAAACTTTATTTCCCAAAAAACATTCATTCCTAAAAAATTATAAAGCGACAACATAGAATTACATCATGTCTATTTGAAATAAACTTTAAAAACATTTCTAAACTATTTTCAAAATCAATATAAGTAACCCCTTTTAAGAGATCAATGCTAAACATGCATTTATACCGAATACAAATTCATTTCCAACCTTATTTCCAGACAAAGAGGAAATCAGACAACACACTTAAAGATGAAAATTGGGCTTCTATGTCATTTAGAGACCAACCATACCTTATAAAATACCAAACATGTCATAAAATTAAACATAGCATTTGGAAACACACTTTAGTCGTTTAAAAACAAAGGGAGTGTAGTTAAACACATGCAATTAAAAGAGTCACACAAGAGTGTTGGAATCCAGGTTTTATCTTAAAAAACCATCATCATTTATGTGTATATCCATGTGTTCACTCCGAGTGCACATGGTTATTCCCACATCCAATGGCATACCACAAGTAGTTTTTTCCCAATACATTTACAAAAAACATCATGCGTTTTCCAATTAACACAACAACCACACTATAAAAATCACGACGTACCAAATATAAACCCCAAATCATAATCCGATCAATTTAATAAAATATATATAAGGGAAAATATCACCCATATTAGTAAAATATAATCTAAAATATCAATTAAAATTTTATCAAACACATTATGTGCATATATACTTAGTCATATATGAAAAATCGCTTCAAACCCCATTTTTAACAATTTCTACCCACAAAAAGCCATAATAAACTAAAAAAGTTCCATAAGTATAGAAATTGTGTTTAAAAATTTAATAAAATAACACAAGCATCAACAGAATTCATTGTGAAGGAAAATAATTGAGACACCTACCTTAATGGTGTGCAAATGCAAGGAAACTCTTGGATAAGGAAGAATACACCCAAAAGATAAAACTCCACACCCTAAACATTAAGAAAATAGAACTACACATTAACCCTACAATATAGGGTTTTTACAATAGATATCCCACTAAAGGGAAACAATTAAAGAGATAGAGAAGAAGAGGAAGAGGGTAAAAGGATGCCAAAAACCCTAAAAACGCACATTAGATCTTTGGAGGAGAACCCATGGAGGATGAGGAGAAAAGGGAAGAAGGGTTTGGGAAACCTCTTGTGCGCCAAAAATGACCCAAGGACAAGAATCCCAAATTAGGGATAAAAGGAGGGGAGAGAGAAATAGGGTTTTTAATTTTTAAAATTTTTGGGCAGCTCCCACCATTTGGTCACACGGTTTCCCAAACTATGTACCAATTATGCGCCCCTCATTATCCACAAGGGAAACCCTACATGGCTTGGCTTCATGGTTTCTAAACCATGCGGAAACCATTCCAAAAACCTTTATCCAAAAATGACACTAATCCACATGCTTTCTTGGTCATTGCACACGGTTTTCCCTAACTGTGTGCAGGCCAAAAATTCACTCAAAAGTCAAATACTATAAAATTTAATTGAGGAACTCAACCCAAACCTCCTCCAAAATATCCAAATCCGTGAAAGGAATAAAATAAGATGATTTTCAAGGTTAGTATGTGACAAGAATAAATATTATTCTATAAACTAGGGAATAAATTTATTCTTATATTTAAATTCAATCTAAATATACTTAGTGTGTAACCCTAGGGTCCCCCTTTCTTAATGGAAATAGGTGAACATAACTAAAATCCAAGACTGGAATCTAAGAATAGGTTAATACAACCATATAGAAAGAAGTTAATATAGTAGCTATAATAACCATTAAATGAATGATACTACATAATATAATCCCTTTTTTCAATTGATATCTCATCAAGTAGGATTCATACTTGTTTGATCACCTTATATGCTTGATTTCTCTTTCATTAACTTTATGAAATAAACATGTTTGTGAACTACCATGACCATGGATTTTTTTAGACAGTTCCATATCAATCAATAGACCAAATATATCTTCTTCCATTAATATGTAATGGGAAATTTTTTTCTTGACTTGTTCTATTAGTGCTATATCACTTTTTATACACTCAAAGTATTCCACCTCACTAAGAACATATGACTTCATGGTTTTCATCCATACATCAAAATACAAAATTCATGATACACATTAGTAATAATATCAAGTATAAGTACCATCACACACTTTAATAGATTTAAATATCCAATGAAACATAAATATATAGAATTTATATTGGTGGGTATGTCCTCATGACCACCTTACTTGGATATTACCATGTGTGAACTTCATGAGAAAATGTCTAAAAGTATTATGACCCCCAACACCTAATAGTCAAACATCATCAATGTATTATCATATAGTTGTATCTAGAATATTTATTTAAGAATAATATCATAAATTCTTTGGTTTCCTATAATATTAGTAAACTTACTATAATCCTTTGATGCAACAAATATTATAAGGATATTTTCACAGTAATGTTATACAGGAGAAAATAATTATATTATAAGATAATATATATATATGTCCTCATAACTGAAAGTATGAAGTCAGTTGATTTTAGGGAACCAAACACAACACTTAAATAACTCTAAATGGAATCAGTATAAGCATTAAATGACTATAACAGAACCAAAATATCTTCTTTGGAATATTATCCTCTTTCACTCTCATTTACTAATACCACAACTGCCAATCTGTATTCAAAAACCATATAGCACAGTTTATCTGATCATGTAAGTCAATAATGCTTGGTAAAGGATATTAGTTATTCAACATCACCTGGTTAATACTTCAATAATTTAAAAATACCAACTCTAGATATTTATAGTCAATGGTAATTTATTACATTAGAAACATAATACATTAATCACAATACATGTGATTTGAATTCTTAGTGGTCTTCAGTAGCTAGAGACATACTTGATCATTATATTTATTTTAAAATTAAAATACATTATAAAAATATGTAAGGCTTTATTATTCTTTCATTTCTTATCCATATATCACATATGTAATTATTCATGGTTTTCTAGAGAAATAATGAAATAAAATTAAGGTGTGATCTTAGACACTTAGTAAGAGGTGGAATATAGTGGAATCTAATGTGATATAAATATGATATATATCATAAAATAATGACATATGTGATCAAGAGTGATGTAGAATTATTAGTATAATAATATCATGAAACCCTGGGAAGTGAAATCTATAAAATCGTTATATAAAAATAATAATATGATCATAACATGATTCATGGATGGGGTGATAATAGAAATAATATATTCACATAAAAAACTATAAGATATCTCATAATGATGAAATAAATAATTTCAAACATCATAACCATATTATCATGGTATCATGCAAAGAAATTATATTCAAAAGTGTAGGAATATTCCTAATACCCAAGATAGTTTATCTCATGAGACCTATCGATATATCAAGGGGATATATAATTTTGAGCTCCCCCTGTAACTTAATCTATCCAATTCATTCATCATATGAAAAGGGATAAAGAATAAAATAGATAATATTTCTTAAAAAAAACTCTCACATAAACAAGGATAGACATTAAAAATTATTTTTATTAAAATAATGGTATATATATATTGAAAATAATTTATTATCCAAACAAGTGGAATAAATTTCTATCTAAACACCATTCCTTTAAGATTATAAGATTTAGGGTATTGACACCGTATATTGTAAAGATTATATGGTCCAATTAATATTATAAAAACTATATAAATAGTGTAAAATGTGTATAATACATCAATGATATAAATAATATATATATGGAATAAAAATATAAAGTCAAATGATAAAGATAGTGAGTGATAGAGAAAATAATCACAAGAATGGAAAGAATGAATAAAATAGACCCCTTATGAACAATGTCATGAATGAAATATAAATAATTAAGAGAGGTAACAAGACAAGGATACCTAAAATATAAAGGTAAAATTATTAAGGTATAATTCTAGTTTCATTTTTTAAAATTCATAGAAATGAAGATAAAAAATATAGAAAATTTAAGGAAATTAATGATATTTTGAACACAATTCCCTACAAAAAAATCATGATGAGACATTTAAATATATATGATAGGTAATGAGAAAAATAATACCTCATAATAAAAATAAATCTATTAAGTAATACTTTCAATACTTTGGATATAATACATAATAGATATAATGGATCATATATAAGAAATACATAGAAAGAGTTGATTTTTAGATGAAAAACCCCTGCCTCGATTCTCAAATCATTTATAATGATCATATAACATATTGAATAATAAAATTATATTAATTATTTATTTTATTTAGAAAAAAATAATACTTATTTTAATATTATTATACCTTTTAATTCATAATATTATTCATTAATTTGATTTATTTTCTTTGTGTTGTTTATTTTGAGGTTGTTCGGTTCATAGGTCCAAAACCATTTTGATGTAATGGTAATAATAAAATGTTTCTCTCAAATGGTTCAATAAGATATATATATGTTTCAAGTTATAATTTTGATTTCATTCTGGGATTAAAATATTTCAAAAAAGTTATAGCTAGTTAAAATTCATAGAATCGTCCTCTGTAAGCATGGTCCATATAGTTGAAATCACTATGGTTATTTACTATTAATATCATTACTATCAGGATAATATTTTCAATATTTATTCATAAAAATAAAATTAATTGATTATTAATGTTATATTAGATTATGAAATCAAATTTTATGAATATTCAAGAAAATAATACATGAAAAATAAAACATCATTTTTCACTCTAGGTAGCATAAAATCACTATCGGTTAACGTTGTTTTTTAGAGTTTAAAATATGAGAAAATATAATAAATATTTGAGTTTTATAAAAATATTAGAGTATAATTAAAATAATTTTCTAAGGTTATAGTTAATATTATGTTATATTATATAATATTTCATAGGAAATATTTAATGAGAAGATATAGGGTTTCAAACATGTATTTCAACATTGTAATGGCTTATTACAAATGTTTTGATGGGAAGGAATGGGTAATATCATATCGATAAAGGGTTATAGGGAAGTTAATAACATTTAAATATAAATTTTTAATTAAAATTAAAAGTGGTATAAAATATTTTTATGACAAAAGAATATCAAATTATAATGAAAAGATATACATTGGAACCCATACATTTCTCTTTGCATCGCCTCCTTTAGAATGAGTCTAAAAGATTCATAGAAAGGTATTTTGGTTACAAAAAGGCCTTATAAATGTGAATAGAGGAGTATATAGAGTTATTTTAGTAGAGATTTTGTGATAGAAAGAGTTTTTAATGTGGGGAGAAAGGGGTGGAGGAGGAGTGTCTGTATACATAAGGGGGAGGAGGTCTTTGAAAAAAGTATTAGTCATTTAATAATTTAGGCTCAAGTTCATGAATAGTTCTTATTATAAAAATATTTATTATTATTTTATTAAAAATCATGTGTTTATTTTAAATTTTAAAAGACCCAAAACCGAATGTTATCTTGGAAATAATTTATTTAATGTACATAACCAAAAATTGTTTTTTATTAGAATAGATTTATTAACATGATTGTAAATTATGTATATTAGTTTTAAATATGTTAGTGTACTCATAAAATACATTTTAATTCGCAAAAATGTTTTATAATTATTGTATCATATTCATATCATGATGATGTTATAAAACAAATGACATATGTAAAAATTTTACATTTACTATTCACTAAAACATCATTTTTTTTTAGAAAATACCCAAAATTTTCTCTAAGATAATTTTTACATGATGATTCCAAAAATGAATTCCATTTTATCAAATTAATATTCTGAAATTTATTAATTTTACTTTTAAATAAAATCATATAATACAAAGAAAAATTATTTTTATCTGGAATAAATATTATTTCTTTTTCTATAAGTGACTACATATCTATTTGTTATTATTTTTCAATTATTCAATAATTGAAAATTGATAATTTTTATATTATAAAAAAATTACTATTTACACTATATTTTCAAAAAATTTCATATTTATTACTTATAAGAGAATATGTAATATAAATTTTTTTTAATAATTATATTATGATGGTAACCTATGAGGATTTATTCATTTTTTGGATCCCATAACTAAATTTATAAATCATTTTTAAAAAATAATTATATATATGCCATTAATATAAAATAATTATTCTCATATAATATGTATATTTCAGGATTAAATTTATACTAAATATCTAATAGTATCTGTTCATTATAAAAAATATTCAATTTTATTATAAAATTTACTTCCTTTAAATTATTATAGTTAAAATATTTTATAAAATTTTCTGTAATGAAGTTATTATTATTATTTTATGTTTTATTATTTCATTAGTATCTTCATTTCAAAAGAAAATGTAAAATCAATTATTTAATACTTATTTGAAATACTCATATTTATTGTAAGATAATAAAAATAGTCATGAATAGTATATGTGTTTGTGTGTGTCTTAAATATTGGTTTCAAAAGAAAATGTAAGAAAAGTAAATTGTCTTGTATAGTTACTGGTTGTGAAATTCAAAAGGAATTTGAATTTTTTGATTTGGAATGGGGAAATTTTCTAAAATTAGGATTTGAATCGATATACTAGGGGTTTGAACATATCTAGAACATATTATTAGATGTGTTTAGATGCCCTGAATATATTACAGTTCCTTGGGTGAATATTGTAATTGGATCAAGGTGAAACCCTTTGCTGAATTTTATTGATGATGGGTCATTACACCATAAAAAGGGGAGGTCACACTCTGATGTGGGTCATTTGAGGAGTCATATCATATCCATAGAGGCACCACAACATCAAATAAATAAGTCATGTTGGGACTAGTGGATTTGATAGAATAGTGTCTATTGTGTGGGTTGTAGATATAAAGGGTTTTTAAATGTTATGGCTTGGGGTTTCATCGCATGGAGGATCTTGTGGGGTATTATGTTATAGAAATGACCCTTCTATATAATCATACCATGTTTGGGGTGTTAAGTTATGATAATTATTCATGCATCGAAGGATTGGGAAAACTTGATTATTTCCTTTATAATTTCTCTTGGAAAAGGTTGTCCACACCATGACCAATGGGTCATGCTATGATAAGGGTTGAGATGTGATGAAAGTGAGAGGCCACATTGTGAGTCATGTTGTGGAGAAGTGTAATGGCATGTGAGGAAAGGACATGCCATAGAGGCTATAAAATTTTTTTTTGGGGGTTTTATAAGGGAATTGTGGCATGCCATAACCTAATGGGATATGACTTGATAGGTGACCTTAGAAAGTATGTCACCTCATTACCCATATAGGTCATGTTATGATAGGTTCCTAGTCCAGTTTTTAAAATAAGGTAAGACCCATCATTTTAAGTTCATATCATTTTGGTTTTAGGATAATAAAGGAGTTTGTGGGAAGCCCTTTTTTCCAACCCCTCTTTCATTAATCCCGCTCTCAATCCCCCTTAAAGAGTGGCTATTTTTTGATGATTTTATGGTAGATTTAAGGTGAGTTCCTCCATCCATTTTTTTATATTACTCTTCCCCTTCTCTAGACTATGTTTTTTGGAATCTTGGGCTAGGGTTTTGAAGATTCTTTCACTATAGCATGGTGAAATCATCACAAAACAATGGTTTCTTAGCTTGGATAGAGGATGTCTCAAAAAGATGATTACATAATGTTTCTATTGATTTTGGTGATGTGGAATTTTCTGATGAGTTTTTAGGTGATTTTTACTCTATGGATTAAATCCGAATAATTAATTATAATACATTATAATTAATTATTTTGATTTTTTGTATTGAGATAAGATATTAAGAGGATTAACGAGTCATGGAAAGGATTGATTTGGGATTTATGGTTATTATAAAGGATGTTAACTATATGTTGGAGGTAGTTGGTCCCTATAATGCAAAACCATATATCTAATTATGCATGATTTAACATGTCTTAAAGAATTTATGGGATTGGGTAAAAATTATAGGGATCAATATCTCCCTAGGTAAAGAGATAGGGTGTTATTTATCCTTATAGGTGTCAATAAGGTGCCCCATTGATGTCTGTTGAAAATGGAAATATCTAAGGACAATAGAAGAGATACCGATAGAGGTTACGAGAAAGTTGAGATGGTGCCTTTGATCTTAAGATGTGATATGGATAACCTGTGTTGGTTTCCTAGGTATAATTGGGAGTTTAAAAATCCTACTTTTTATGAAGGTACGGTTCATTTATTTTAGTTTAATTTCTTATTTTTGACCAAATATGAATGCTTAGTAAGGCAATGGAGGAAATGAGAGTGTATGGGGCTTGTTCAGAGCCTAGAGATCTTCTTTTTATAGAAAACAGTCAGGTCACATGTTTAATAGATACCATGCTATCTAGGCCACATGGATTGATTAAACCATGTGGGGTGGTTAAATATAATACATAGGGATGAACGATTTTCCCTAAACATGTGACCGAGGCCACATGCATGTGCATGTGTTGTAGAGAATTTAACAAATGTAAATACATGGTTAGTGCTTGGTTTTTCTAACTGTGGGGAATGACCATACGAGGGGGGTCTTGAGGTAGGGTTGGGTGCACGGATGGTGGATGGCTTGGTCAACCATGTGGCCAAACCATGTGACCCATTAATGATGGGTAAATGGATGATTTCCCTTAAACATTTTAAATAGTATAACCCTATTTCCTCCTTTCATTTCTTCTATAACGGAAATCCCCTCTATATAATATTGAAGGATTCCTCGAGACTAAATCTTAGATTTAGTATATATTCTATGACCTAACTCCAAATCGCTCGTTATTAGTTTCATTGGATAGCCACCAGTGAGTTCTCTATTCCTATTTATTCTTTATTCATTTGTCTTTAACTTGAAAGAGTTATTTCAGTTCAATATTACAATCTCTATTTTCAAGGAATTAATTTTTTCTTCTATTTTTTTTTATCCAATCCAAGATAAGAGATGATTTTATATGTGGAATCTACTATTGTGATAATATAGGTGGTATATAACTTTTCCCTCAATGTCTATTTGTTTATACCTTGTTGATATTGTGTTTCACAATAGACCATCAGGGCATTTATTCTTAAATTAATAGACACTTGAATGAATGATAAATTATTTTTTAAGATATTCCAGGACTCTCTTATTCTAGGATAGAGGCTTTTAACCTCATCTTGAACCACCCATAGGGTGGGTTCTTCCCTTTTTCAATAGAAATTTCACCCTTGGGGTATGTTGAGCTCACTATTATTTATGGGAATTGAATGTGGTAATAAAGTGGTTTCTCAAAGGTTTTAAGTACCTTAAAATACCTTGTATTATGTTTATGAAAGGTATGGAATGGATAATCCCTTGTATTGTATATTATTGTGAAATGATTAATGAAATGGGTTATAGAGTGATGAATTAATTATTTATGATGATAATAGAGGTTTTGTGGTATAGAATCTATGACCTACTAGGATACCTGGGAAATCTATACTTCTTGGACTCGAAAACCTATTAGGATGCCTTGGAAGTTTATACTTGTTTGATCTAAAGACTAATTTTGATTCCTTGTACATTTCTACATCTTATATCTGAAGACTTATTAGGATGATGTGGACGTTTATAATCCTTATATCTAATAACGTATTAGGATTTCTTAGAAATTTATATTCCTTGGATGCAACAAACTATTAATATTCCTTTTAAATTTCTACTCCTTAAATTTGGTGACCTATTAGTATACCTTGGACATTTCTACTTTTATGATCTGATGACCTGTTAGTATGCCTTATACATTTCTACTCCTTGGATCCAATGGCCAATTAGGATGCCTCGGACATTTCTACTCCTTGGATCCCAGCCTATGTAGGGTTGATACTTGATTACATGGTGTAGGTTTTTTATGATGCTTACCATGCATTATAGTGATCCCTTATGATTTAGTTTCTTGATTATAGTGAGCATTGATAGATTAGACAGTTTCACTTATACTTTTTTTATTGTTACTCATATTATATATGCACAATACCTCGGCTTATATGCATAGATTGGGCTTGTTATAGAAATCATTGGTGGTGTCCTACTGAGTGTTATCTCAAACCCTGTTCGGGACAACATTTAGACAGACTTTATGGATGTACGTTGGGATATTGGAAAGCACCCTCTAAGTGATGCTTGATTGATTATTTCATAGGATTAGGGGATCACATGACTGGTATATGTATTTTTATGCTTTCTAGATATAGTTTCTTTGGTACTTTTTTTACTTATGATACATGTAATGTACTAGAATAATGTTTCTTGTATTTCCTATGTTTTGTGTAGCTCCTTGAAATACACATCATTCCATATATGATGTTTCCTTTGGATTTGATTATTATTATTTTTTTATGGATTATTTATCTTTTTTTGGGTTGATATTATGCTTCTTCTTTGTATTATTTTATGATACCATTGTGTTACTATAATTATGATAGTATAGTCTCCCCACCATACCATCAAATACCCTCACTACTATTTAGAAACTTTTGTCTTATGGGGAGGTTTCCATGAGGCCTTATGACCCACCGTCTCAGGGTACCATTTAGTTGATTCTGGTTCAGGACGTTACAAATTGGAATCAAATATCATTCTTTTATTTTGTATTGTAATTTCAGAATATTAGACAGGATGTTAGGAATGTGTTGGAATTTTTCTAATGAGTTTTTCATGGGAGTATTTAACCTATATATAAGGAAAATCCAAATTTCCTAGTATTAGATATGATGTTCTGGTTTATGCTTATTATAGGTGATTTGATTCCACCATTAAGTGACACACATGTTATGTGATATTATCATTATTCTCATGTAGGATTACATTATCTAATTTTCCTATTATGAAAAGGAATCATAGATCATCCATCATTTTAGGAATACAAACAATTAATATTTCATTCATTATGACATGCCATGTAGGATGTATTTTCTGACTACATCATATAAATTGGATGTGCCTTGATTGATATATATGTTATTCTACTAATATGTATTGAAGGTAAAAAAGAAAAAAATTGTTAATTAAAGTGCATGGATCAACCTAAAAGTGTTTTCTTGAATGGATTGATATACACACCTTCAGTATTCAATTATGGAATGTTAATTTATGGACCATTGGTTGTATGGACTGAAACATGTTATGGTTGTGATTAAATGGATGGAATAATAAAATTTGTAAAGTGAATGCGCCTTTATAAATTGGAAATAGTGATCTATATAATTTGACCATTTTAAGAATATTTGTAATGTAAATAAATTTGAAATTAAATTACTTTAAATTCAGAAATGAGAAGGTTTCCATTAAATAGATGTTTTAATTGTAACTTAACAGGTTTTTCCTCTATAACTTGAAATATACACTATGTATACCAAAACCCCTGGTATATATTAGAGAACATGACCCTAACCTAACCTTCATAGTGGGAAGTAGGAAGTATCTCTTATGTTATTATGATTTTTATGTCACCTAGACCTGGATCTTGATGTATGAAGAGGGGTGTGACTCATTATAAGAAGGCTTGTGCCTATCATGTTTGTGAATCTGTGATTCTATCATCGCCAAATATTTTTTGAGGCATTTTCTTGGAATTTGTAGACACATTCCACCACAAAGGCCTCTATTTGTGTTCTAGGAGGGTAGTGAAAACCATTCTCCAGAGGTGGTGGGACATGGGCCACCCATAGAACCTTTAGTTCTTCCATTCGTGGAACCTCCTGTAATACCTGACATGGACGATGATGCCCAATTTTGGGAGGGTTTCCTATGCTTTTTGAAGATTTTTCAGGGAGCCCTATGACCTAACCTGACTATAGAGGTTTTGACACATTAGTTTCAGCAGTAGAATCTACCCACATTTTTTGAGGATGGTGGACCACAAGCAACAAGGTCATGGATAGTGGACACGCTATCAATTTTTGAAAATCATAAGACACCTCACAAGAATAGAGTAAAGATCACTAGGTATATGATACGGGATTCTAACAAGAGGAGGTGTTATGTCATTACTCATATGGATTGTCATCAGGATATGACTTGAAAATATTTTTAGATGGACTTCTATGATTATGTTTATCCCAAGACATTCAGGGCCGATAAATCCAGAGAGTTTATACACTTGAAGCAGGGCATGTTATCAATCAATGAAAAAAAATTCCATTTTATGGAGCTCCATTATTTTGCACTTGTTTTTTTTTTGTGATGAGTTGTCTATAGATAGAAAATTTGAGTATGGTCTTAGGTATAAAATTTGATCACAGGTGAATATCATTCATCTTGCAACCAAAACTGAAATAGAAAATTGGATACTGATTACTAAGTGTAACATGAGGAAAGTTGGGGATATAGAGAAGGGTTGTTTAGCTTCTCAACCCAGTGGTGTAGAATCATGCGATAGGAAGAATCCTTTTGACAGCTCTCGTGAGGGTAATACCAGCCAGAGCATGAGTGATGGTAGTTGTGTTTTCCATCACTAGTGTGGGAGGTAGGGAAAAATGAGGATACATTGTGATAGAAACTCAATTGACTGCCATGTTTTCGACAAGATGGTCAATATATAGTGGTTCTCAAGGAACTTACCTCCAACATCTTGTGAGAGAGGGTCTTCACTAACTCCATGTTCAGGATTGGGGTTAACAACTTCTCATCGGCCAGGGAGCTCAAGTACAGCCAACCGATCATATCGGTGTGGTGATCATAGCTGAGGTATTCTGAAACCAGATATATAGGGACAATAGAGTGGTTCTACTCAGGGTAGTCTGGTTGTTACTCATGGTCACAGATCTATCCAGATATATGTAATGCAACTAATACCTAATGAGAATATTTTCAGACCTTCTATAATGAGAGGTACTATTCTGGTACCATGTACATTATTATCGGCTCTTTTCAACTCATATGTTTCTCACCCCATCATATTTGTGGTAGTTTTAGAGAATTTTGGGCTTGATTTTTATCTTTCCTATGGTTTTATTTCACTTGATACTCTATTATGGATTTGATCATAGAGTGTACACCAGTATAGGGAGTTCCCCCATGAGATAGATTGGTGTATTATTGTGTTGGACTTCTTTTCCCTTGAGATGATAGGGTTTCACATAATCCTTGAGATGAACTAATTGGTTCTATAAAATTATTATATTGATTATTATAGCCAAAGGGTGACATTAACATAATTAGAGGGTGTGTTTTTTATTTAAAATGGTGAATGGGGTGTCCAGGTGAGTTAAGATGGACCAAAGCATCATGGGCTGGGTGGGGTGACAGCCCAGATTACTGGCTTATGTCTGGATGATTAGGGATAATTTAAGGATTATTTCTCTATAAAGGTAGATCATTTCGAGGATGTTATCTTGAATTAATTATCAGTATTACCTCTTGATAGATAGGTAGAGCTTTCTATAGAGCCATTTCCTGGTGACTCACTAGTTTTCTCCTTACAATATTGCTACTACTGAGTTATAGGAGCTCAAAAGATAGCTATAGGACTTGGAAGAAAAGGATTTTATATGAATCAGTACTTATTTATGGGATTTGTTGGTATATTTTGTTAATACGGTGGGTGGAACTCTTTGTTTATGCATGTATTATCGAAAATTGAATCAGTTTATTGTTAAGAACCGGTATCCCTTTCACTGTATTGATGACCTCTTCTTCGAGCTCTGAGGAGCTCAGGTTTTCTCAAAAAAGTATTTGAGATCAAGTTATCGTCATGTTTATGTTCGACCATTATATATACCACATATTTAATTACATAGTATATATAGATTTTATGAGTATTTGTTCATGGTGTTCATTCTTATGAATAAACCAGCAGTTTTCATGGAACTAATGAACCAAGTTTTCCATCCACATATTGATTCATTTGTGGTGGTATTCATGACTGATATCTTGGTGTATTATCACACTCAATAAGACCATGCCAAAAATCTTAAGATCGTACTAGATAAATTGAAATATCATTAGTTATATGGTATTCCCACAAAGATAAACTTTTGGATGGATAATATTCACTTGTTTTGTTATATTATATTATAAAAAGGAGTATCAGTTGACCTAGAGATGGTGAGAGTTGTAGTTTCCTAGGAGAATCCTATGAAATTATTTGATATATGGATATTAGGGATGTATGCTTACTACATGAACTTCATACAGGACTTCTCATGCCTATAGTCACCTCTTAGGTGCTCAACTAAGATGGGTGTGAAGTTTATATGGACAAAATCCTATAATATAGACTTTCATGGTTTTAAAGGGAGACTGACTTATGTTCCAATTCTGATTCTTATAGATTAAGGAAAAGGTTATATAGTATATTGGGATGGATAAGGTATCGTTATATGACCAGTTATTCTGTAAGAGGAGTGAGTTGTGGTGTAAATGTCTCATTAGTTAAGGTCACACAAGAGGAAATACACAACACATAATCTTGAGTTAGCTATTATTGTACACACCTTCCACTATTAGTGGCATTACTTATTGGGAGTGCATTTTTTGGTGTACACGAACCAAAAAGGCCTCAAGTACATATTTACAAAGTTTTACATGAAACTTATTCAATGAAGGTAGATTGAATACCTTCAGTCCTTAGAATTATATATTTCTTATATGTCCATGAATGGAAATGCAGTTGCTGATTCTCTGAGTATGAGGACTCAAACACAGAGGGTTCAGGAGGCCAGTACCGAGTGGAAGCTTATGGACTTGTTTTCAAATATGCATGTATAGGTTCAAGAGAATCATGAAAAATACAACCCTCGTATCTTTTATAGTGAACTCTACCCATTTGGAATGGATAAGGATGAGGTAACTATAATATTCTAAGGGATTGGTCATATAGGAGAGTGTTTTAGGTGATGACCTACCTCCTGCTTGGAAAGTTTTTAAGGATGAGATCTTGTATATTCACAGACGTGTTTGGGTTCCTAAAGACATATGAGAAGAGTTGATGTGGTAATTTCATGCCACATCTTGGGAAATACATCCCCAAATCACTAAGATGTATCAAGACTTATGTCACCAGTATTACTGACTTGGTATGAAACAGGAGATATCCAAACTCTTTACTCAATGTTCAACCTTTCATTAGGTTAAGGAGAAAAATTAGAGACTGGTAAGACTATTAAATCCATTACACATTCCTTAGTTTAAATGTGATAATGTGTCCATGGATTTTATGATAGGTTTTCCTAGATCACCTAGAGGAAATGATACAGTTTGGGTAGTTATTGAACAATTGATGTAGTTCTCCCACTTCATACCTATTTTAGAGACCTTCTCAGTGGATGAGCTAGGTAGGATATAAATCTGGGAGATTTTACACATTCATATAGCTCCATGTTCTACCATATTTGACAAGGACTCTCATTTCTCATCACAGTTTTGGTAGGGGTTGATGAAGGGCATGGGTACACATGTTCTTTTGAGTATGGAATATCACCCTTAGACTAATGGTCATAGAGAGTATACGATTCGGGTGTAAGAGGACATGCTCTATACATGTGTCCTTGACTTTGGGGTTCTTAGGAGAAACATATACCCCTGGTTTAGTTCACTTATAATAACATATTTTAGGTGACCATGCAGATGTTTTTTTTTATGAGTCCTTATATGGTTGTTCATGCCAATCACCTCTGTGTTGGTTGGAGTTAGGGGAGAACGCACTGCTCAGACTATGTATCATTTAGGAGACTGCCGAGTTGATGCATCTAATCATAAATGGAATTATTACTAGTCAATATAGAAAATAGTCATATTACAATATTTATCAATGACCTCTTGAGTTTGAGGTGGGTGATTAGGTTTTCTTGCATATCTCTCCCAGGTTGGGACTTCGACATATTAAAAAACATAGTAATATTTTTCATAGATTATTCAAACCATTTGATATTTTTGAAGCACCTACTTGGAGATACGAGTCTATATATTATATTTTTCATGTGTCTCATCTCCTCCATTATTATCCAACCCCAACGCATGTTTTACCACCCGAACGGGTTGAGATATCTGTGGATGCTTCTTTTGAGGAGTACCCAATGTTTATTGTTGATCGGAGCATGAAGGATCTTTAAGGTAGGTTAGTTCATTTACTAAAGGTGTTGTGGAATCATGAGAAATTACAGGATGGTACCTAGGAGATTTAATCCAATGTACATTCCAAGTGGTCACATCATTTATCAGATGTTTCCTTACTACCCCCAGAAGGACAGCTCAGGGACAAGTTTCTTTATGGAGGGGAGGTTGTAACGACCCAAAATTTTATGAAGGTAAAGATCGATTTTTCAGTTTGATTCCTTTATTTTGACCTAATATGAATTCCTAGTAAGGATATAGAAAACATGAAGGTTTTCATGTCTTTTTCATAACTCTAAGCCCTAATTTTGGAGAAAAAAGATAATACGCATGGTTTTTAGAAACCATGTGGCCCAGGCCATACAGTTTTATTAAACCATGAAGGATGTTTTAGTAAAATATTAAGGTCCTCACGGATTTCCTTAACCATAAAACATAGGCCTCAAACCTATTATTATGATTCATACCTTTCAATAGAGGGAAAATTCATGGTCACCACAAGGTTTGTCTAATCTTTATCTATGAATGTGTGAGGGGGCCTTAAGGTAGATCTGGGCACATGGTTGGCACGCTTTTTTTTTCAACCATGCATCCAAACCATGTTTCCTTTTAATGATGAGTAAATGGCCATTTTTTCCATAAATTATTTAAAGAGTCAAACCATTCTTCCTCCTATCATTTATTATCTATCGGATAGCCACTCCCTCTAACATTGAAGCCTTATTCGTTACTAAATTTAGGATTCAATGTATATTCTCTATCTGGAATCTGAATCACTCTCCGTTGGTCTCATTGGATCGCCCCTGGTGATGTTTTTATTCCTATTACACCTTTTTACATTTTCTTCCTCTCAAAAAAGTTATTTTGGTGTAAGATAATATAACCTATTTTTAGGGTGTTATTTTTTATTCTATTTTCATCTAATCTAGTCCAATATAAGGGCCAATACTTTATGTGGAATCTACTATGGGAATAAAGTATGTGATATTTACCTTTTATCTCAAATTCTAGTTGTTTATACCTTGTTGTCATTGTGTCGCATGTCGGACCTTCCAGGTTTTTTCATCCTAAATTAATACACCCTTGAACGAATGATGAATTCTATTTTAATATATGTCATGATGACATTATTATAAGTTTTAGGTTATTCACATCACCCGAATCCACCCATGTAGTGGGTTCCTCCCTTTGTCCAAGTAAATGTCACCCTTGGGGTGAGTTGAGCTCCCTATTCTTTATGGGAATTTCATGTGGTAATAAAGCTCTTTTTAAAAGGATGTAGGTACCTTAAAACCAATTTTAATTTATTTATGATAGGTATGGAATGGATAATACCTTGGATTTTATATTATTGTTAAGGGATTAATGAAAATATTATTGAAATGGGTTATAAAGCAATGAATGAATTGGTTATGATGATAATTTGGGATTCACAGTATGGCACTGACGACCTACCAGGATGCCCTAGAAATTTTTACTCCTTGGATCCAACAACTTATTTGGATGACTTGGAAATTTATACTCCTTGGATCTGAAAACCTATTAGGATTCCTTTGAAATTTCTAATCCTTGTATTTTATGACCTATTAAGATTCTTTTGAAATTTCTACTCTATGGATCTGATGACCTATTTGGATGCTTGGGACATTTCTACTCCATTGATCTGATGACCTATTAGGATTCCTTGGAAATTTATTCTCCATAGACTCAATGAACAATTAGTATGCCTTGGAAATTTATACTCTTTAGATTCTATGATCTATTTGGATGCCTTGGATATTTTTACTCCTTTGACCCTAGCCTTTGTAGGGTTGATACTTGATTACATGGTATAGTCCATTGATGATTTTTACCATGATTTACAGTGATCCCTTATGATTTAGTTTCTTGATCAAGTTGATCCTTGATAGAATGGTAAGTGTCACTTATACTTTTATCACTATTGATCCTATTAAATCTATACACTACCTCAAATTATATATGCAGACGATACTTTTTATAAACACCATTGGTGGTGGCCTACTGAGTTCTATCTCACTACCTATTTAAGAAGCCATTTAGTTCCAAGACAGACTTCATGGATGTTGGTAGGGATAGGGGAAAGCACCTTCCTAGTGATTATTGATTGATTATTGCATAGGAACAAGGGGGTCTGAACTAGGCTATGGATCATGATGTTATCTGGATATAGTTTCTCTTGTTCTTTTTTGTAATTTTCAAACATATAATGTACTAGAATCATGTTTCATGTATTGTATATGTTTTTATATATTCATGGAATACACATAATTTTATATATGATGTTGCCCTTGTATTTTATTATTATTATTTTTGTCTAGGTGATCTGTCTTCTTTTGGTGGTTGATATTCTGCTTTCGATTTGTATTCTTTTTTGAAATAGTTCTATTACTCTAATTTTGAGGTTATATTCTCCCCACCATTCCATCAAAAACCCTCAATTCTAGTGGAAAATTCTAGTGTATGGTGAGGTGTTATTTAGGAATTGTGACCCATTGGCTTAGCTAATCGTATAGTGGCTTCCAGGTTGAGATGTAACAAAGTGGTATCAAAGGGATTTCTTTTATTTTATCATATAATTTGGGAATATTAGGTAGGAGATATATCAGTGTTTGTTAATGATCTATGACTGGGATTAGCTAACCCACATATATGGAAAATTCAAATTTCATTGGATGGGATATGATGTTCTAGTTTATCCTTGTTACAGGTGATTTAATTCCACCATTGGGTGACACACATGTTATGTGACATTATCATTATTATAATGTTGTATTACATTTTTACCTTGGACAAGTATGGAAAATATTCCTAGATCATGAATCATTCTAAGAACATGTGGAATAATTGTGTCATGAATTATTTCATTCCATGTAGGATGCATTGGTTGACATCATGATATCTATTGGATGTGCCTTGAGTGATATATCAGTTATTCGACTACGATTTCTTAGAGGGGACTGAGGGAAAAAATTGGTTATTTAAAGTTCCAGCATAAACCTAATAATCATTTCCTACATAGATAGAAATATACACCTTCAGTAGTCAATTATGGATAATTGATTCATTGACCATTGGTCACATGGATTGAAACATGTTGTGGTTTTGATTAAATTAATGACATAGTTCAATTTTTAAAGTGTATGGGACTTTATAAATTGAAAATGTTTATCTATATAATTTGGCCATTTATAAATATTTTAAGTGTAAATAAATATAAAATTAAATGATTTTAAATTAAAAAATGAAATGTTTTCCATTAAATAGAGGTTCCAATTACAACTTAAATATTGTCTCCTCTATAAATTGAAATTGACACTCTATATACTGGAACCCTTGGTTTATATTAAAAAACAAGACCTAGAAATAACATTCATAGTTAGAAGTAAGAAGTATATCTTATGTTCTTATAATCTATATGTCACCCATACTTGGATTTAGAAGCAGGCGGAGGGGTGTGGCTCATTTATATGAATGCATGTTCCTATCCTATTTATCAATATGTCATCCTATCATTAATAAATCTTTTCTGAGGCATGTTCTTGGAATTTGTGGAGACATGCCAGCATGAAGGCCTCTAGTTGTGCACAATAAGGGTGTTGATGACCATGCTATAGAGGTAGTGGGATCGGGGCCACCTATAGAACCTCTAGTATTTCCACTTGTGGCGCCTTTTATTATACATAAAATGGGAGATAATTCCTATTTATAAGAGGGTTTTCTAACCTTTATGAAGACTATTTATGTATCCCTATGACATATCCCAACTATAAAAGAGTTGACACATGAGGTTCAATAGCATCATACTTGTCACGACCCGTCCTCGGGGCCCGTGCCGTGACTACCCCAAGCCCGCCTTCCATAGGCCAGGGGCTGGCGACTAGCACCAAAGGCGTACAATCCCGATAACTAGGAAGGCATTGCCTTTATAAAGAAAACAAGCACCACAGAGTACAAGCGGAAGTAAAACACTAAGTACAAAAAGAAGAGCTGAAAAGTAAAAAGGGGCCGGAAATACAAGCCCAACTGTAAAGTACAACTCGAAAGGGAAAACAGCGACTGAAAAGTAAAGCTGCTACGCTGAGATGTCCACTGGAAATCCCACCTGAAGGGTGGGTACAGATAGCTCCTCTGCTCCTCGGGTCCCGCCATCCGCTCCGAGTATGTCCCGCCCAGTGGTCCACCTCCGGGTACCGCCTCGTCGTCTAGTCCACCTCCAGGTACCGTCCAGTCCTCGAACCTTCGGCTTCTGTCAGCACTGTCCGTCGTCTGCAACCAACACAACGAGGTGCGGGCATAGCCCGTGCAGGGGTGAGTATAACGATACTCAGTAGGGACCCCGAGACCCTCAAGGTCTCACTAAAACCAACAAGGATAAACACAAGAAGATCTCAACAGATAAACCCTACTTAGGTATATGCCCATACATATACCTAAGTTATCAAGTAACCCATCTCAATCATGAGGAAACACAAGGATTGTGAAAACGACGGATAACCACTACCCGGGTATATGCCCATACATATACCAAAGTTAGCAAGTGACCCATCTCAATCATGAAGTAAACACAAGGTCAAAAGTCTCAGCTCAAACCAGGATTTTCATTATCGAAACCGTAACTGCTGAAGAGCTCCGTCTCTAGAGTGTACAGTGGTCCTGTCACGACTCCGAGGTACTGCTCACTAACCTAAGACTGCTGAAGTACTCCTCCTGTCGAGTACTGCGGGCCAGCAACCCAAACACAGTAGTGCTTCCCGCCGAGGTATGTCACCCAAACACCGTAGTGCACACCCCCTAGTAGCCTGCTGAGGTACTCTCCGGACGAGCACCGCGGGTCTGCACTGTCACACAGGTAGTGCTCCGTCCGCCATGGGTCTGCACCTCAGAAAGTAGTGCTCCGTCCACTGGGCTAGTCGACTCACTCCACGTCGAGTCGGTCAAGCAGTCGTCAGGTCTCAGCCAGCTACACGGTCTCCGTACTTCGCACGCTCGTCACTGGGAGGGTCCGCTCCACGAGCTACAGGTCGATACTCCAAGTATCTCAAAGTCCCACGAAGAAGTGTCTCAAAGGTCCGTCTCGTCACAGGGGTCTCAACGCAACAGACGGCGCGTCGATCGGACGCCCGGTCTGTGAGTTATTAGCCTATTCGTCCCAGGGGCCCGGTTGGTTTCGTGAGCGAAACCAATCCCGGCCGTATCTCAACGGTACCCCGAACTCCCATAGGGTATACTCAAAGGGACCGTTACTCAACGTAACCACCAACGCTGCTGACGGCTCGTCATGCGGACGTCCTGTCTGAAAGATATTAGCTTTCCCGTTCCAGGGGCCCGGTTGGATTTCGGGAGCGATCCAACCCGGCCATACTCCGACTGCATCCAAAACTCGGGCGGAGTATGTCAAAAGTTCCGTCTCATCAAGAGGAAGTCAACGAAACAGACGGCGCGTCAATCGGACGCCCGGTCTGTGAGTTATTGTCTTTTTCGTCTCCGGGGCCCGGTTGGTTTTTAAGGCAAAACCAACCCGACCGTACTCCACCTGCGTCCAAACCTCGGGCGGAGTATGCCAAAAGATCTGTCTCACTAAGAGGAACACAACGCGGCTGACGGCACGTCAATCGGACGTCCGTAGCTCAAGATATGAGCGTTTCTGCTCCGAAGGCCGGGTTGGTTCCGTGAACGAACCAACCCGGCCGAACTCAAAGTAAACCGAAACCTTGAGTACGATATACCGAAACGACCGTCTCGATCCAAGGATCGCGTTTCCGCTGACGGTTCGTCGATCGGAGGTCCGAGGCTCAAGTTATGGGGCAAAAACCAATTCTGGTTCGAAATGGGGGGGTCCGGGTCCGGGCCGACCCGGCCCGACCCCCCCCTGGGCGGCGCGGTGGCCGGCGGCGGCGGCCGGCGGCGGCGGACGGCGGCGGCGCGGCGGCCGGCGGCGGCGCGGCGGCCTGGCGGCGCGGCGGCGCGGCGGGCCGCGGCGGCCTGGCGCCGCGAGGAGGTTGCGCACACGGGGGGCTAAGCCCCGCGGTTCTTGGAAAAACGGCGCGGCATTTGCCGCGCCCTTGATTGAAACCGCCCCCACGTGGGGGCCGGTTTATTTAAGCGAACCAGGGGGGCCGGCTGCCCCCCCTCCTTCAAGAACCGCCCCCCTCTTTAAGAGGGGGGTTTTTAGCCAGCTGGCCGGGGAATTAATTCCCCGGTTTAACGGCATCCGGCCGGCCAGCTGGCCGGCCGGTTTTCTCCAACGGGACCGGAATTTCCGGTCCCCTCTTCGGATTCCGACGCCGGTGGCCCGGCCGCCGGTCTCCTCTTCCGCCGCGGCCCGGAACCGGCCGCGGTCTTCTCGTCCCGCCGCGGACCGGAACCGGCCGCGGTCTTCTCGTCCTGCCGCGGCCCGGAACCGGCCGCGGCGTTCGTCATCCGGCGCGGTGCGACGGCACCGCGCCCCTCCGCCGCACTTTAATTTCTTTCAACACGGCGCGACAGCGTCGCGTTCTTGATGTTTCTTCCATGGTGTGCGCGCGACGGCGTTGCGTAAAATAAAAGCACGATCAACCGCGTGGTGCGACGACACCACGCCACTTGCTTCCACCCGCAAGAACAAACAAGATCGTTGGAGGGGGTTCGGCCGTGTTCGTGCGGTCCGGCCCCCTCACGTTAAAATAATAACGTAACTTTAAATAATCAACATCCTCACGTTAGTCATACGAACCACGAGCAAGAATGAGATAATTAAATATTAAACAACATCCCCTACCTTGGTATAAGGTTCGAAGATCGTTCTACGTTCCGCGGAAGACGACGTCGCGGAGATCAGGCGTCGCGGTAGTCGTTCGTCAATTCCGTTGACGAAGAGATACGTCCGATGTGATACGTCGATGGAGAAACCTCTTATGTCGACGAAGGGTATCCGAGGAGGAAGCGGCGTTCCCTCACGTTGACACCGAGGACGAAGAAGAGAGGCGTCGTTCTTCGTCGGAGCTTGAGCGTTCTACGTCAAGTCTTGAGGAAAGTCAAATAAAAAGGAAACAACGAACTAAAGAACCCCTACCTCGATAGTCGCACGTTGACGGAGTCGTGGAATATCGGTGTCGATTCCTTTGACGTCGGAGGAAGAGTCGTTGTCGATGGCGTTCGTCGCGGAAAAGATGATGCGGAAGAAGTACGTCACGTCGCGGATATGGCGTCGCGGGAAGACCGTGTTCTTCGGCGAAGAAGTTCTTCGTTGAAGAACGGCGTTCTTCGTGTTCTTCGTCAAGTTGAAGAAGAAGAAGAAAAGCTTCCAAAGCTCTCAAGAAATCCTCCCAAGGTGGTAAAAGAAACTCCTAGAATAATATAAGCTTTAACTTATATTATTTCATAACTTAACCACAAGAATTTTAAAGGTTTGAAATTCAAAAAGGGTTTAACTCCCTTAATTAATTAAGTAACTCAAGTTAAAAACATTTAATGAAAAGAGTTAAAGGGGAGGTTTTGAGAGAATTTGAGGAGTTGGGGTTCGTGTGGACCCCACCTCACTTAATCCTCCCAAGGGAGGTTAAGTGGATGTGGGTCCCACTCCCAACTCCCTTTGGTAGGACTTAACTAGTTAAAAATAAAATTTGTTCCTCACAAATTTTATTTAACTTAAACTAAAAACCCAAAAACTAACTTTCAACCCGCAACAAACGCAACTCCCAAAAAGGTCTCTTTAAGCGAATATCGGCGCTGCGAGTTCATCGGTGCCCTCGGATTTCAATTCCGAGCACCGTATCAAAAGATAGAAATACCCGCTCGTTCGTTCACTGAACGTACCCGAGCCTAAACTTCAGAAATTAATTCCGGGAACTCCGGGCCTCGGAATCAGGTGCCGTCTGAAACCGCGCTCTTGTAAAATTCTAAAGAAAATTAAGAAAAAAATTTCCCTTGAATTTTACGGGTCTTTACATTACTCCCACCTCAGGGATTTACGTCCCCGTAAAGATACATCAAAAACTAGGGAAACAAAAGAGGATATTGAGCACGCATCTGAGCCTCCCACTCCCATGTGCTCTCCTGGAGATTCCCGTGCCGCCATCTGTTACACACAAGAGGAATCGATCGCCCATGTAGGACCCGCTCCTGTCGATCCTCTATCTCCACCGGGACCTCCGTAAAAGTCTCCCCATTGTCAACGTCAAGCTCCCCATGGTCAATGATGTGCGTCGGGTCGTGCACGTATCTCCTCAGCTGGGATACGTGGAAGACGTCGTGCACCCGGTGCAACTGAGGTAGTAGAGCCAGGCGATAAGCCACCTCGCCAACCCTGCTGAGGACCTGGAAGGGTCCGATGAAGCGCGGAGATAACTTGTCGCCTCGGCCAAATCTCCGAATACCACGTCGAGGTGAGACCCGCAAGAAGACGTGGTCACCATCCTCGAACTCTAGTGGCCTCCGCCTCCTGTCAGCGTATGACTTCTGCCGGCTCTGTGTTTTCCTCATCCGCTCCTGGATGACATGGACCTCTTCTGACGTGGCCCGGACCATTTCTGGTCCCACAAGAGCTGCAAGATTTCTTCTTTGCCGATAAGAGAAACCTGGTCTCATCCCCTGGATGAACCACATTCTTTGCCTAAAACAGTCAATCCTAACATGGATGATACTAATCCATACCAAGGATGACGTCGTAAGGCCTCGACGCTACTACTAAGAGATCCAACCGTTACTCTCGCCTCCAAGGGTTGAGTCACACTGTCGGCATCAGTGTGTGGTAACTGGGTCTCCTCCAGTAGATGTCTCACAAGTGAGGGTCAAGTCAACAGTCAACTGGAACCTCTTAGTAACATCACAAAAGAGGACAGGAAAGAAAACATCACAAAGGTATGCGTCTTTTATTATTGCAGCTCATAATACAAGACGCTACACAAAAGCAACATCAAAATGGAACTAGAAGTACAAAAGACGTATCCACTAGTTCCTCCCCTGTCCACCTGCTCCCAGAGCTCCAGCATTTGTCGCTGCCTCAACCTCGGTGGCTCCCTCCAAGCCTGCGGATCGAGGAGTCGGACAGTCATGTGCCAGGTGACCCTTTCCGCCACAGGAGTAACATTGTCCGTTTCTGGCACGCCTGGCTCTGACCCCACCTCGGGTGCCCCGCACCACCGGTCCTAAAACCCGAGATCTCCCAACTGCTGGTCTGGTCCTCCTGGACCTCTGCATCATCTGTCTACTGCCCACAGATGACTCGGCTTCTGATCAAAAAACACGCGGCAAAGGCAGAATCTCCTGTACACGCTCGGGGTGTAGAGATACTGGCACAAACTCCACCCTGAAGAAGGTCTCAATGTCTTCCCATGCGAAGTTCATCTCATCGCAAAACTGAAACAAGTGGCTCCACCACCTACCTGCTGCTGCCTGAAGGAGGCTGGTAGCAAAGATCACCATGAAGTCTGCTGGTGTCCTCACTAGCCTAAACACTCGTACCACTGCCTCCAGCCAGTCCTCTGCAGCCTGGGGATCCGTCTCCCCGCGAAACCTGGGCGGTCGCTGGCACTGAAACTCATGCAGTGCGCTGAGGCGACGTGCATCGTCAGCGGCTGCTGCTGGAAGCATCGGGGGCTCGGCGGGTAGAGCTACCGCCGGTGCCACTGCTGACAAAGGGCCCTGCACCGAGGCCTCGTCTCTCGGTGGGCTGTCGTCACGTTCGATTCTCGGAACCCTAACTGGCTGCCGTCGTGGGGCCATCCTGAAAGAAACAACGTAACACGATCAAACGATTATACCTGGTGAGCTGACCTGGTTTGAGCTGTTTTTAAGGGGGAAAACCTTTGAAAACACACACGCAATCAGTGTTTTCGTGCACAAAGTCGGAAATCAGTTGTCAGGGTCCTGGTGTATGGATACGTCGGCCGCCCGCACCAACACTGGACTCCCTGAACTGAAAACTACACTCGGTACCCTTAACACTATTGCTTCACAGAAAGAAAGATCAGAGTCTGCGGTAGAACCGAACTCCTCTGATACCAATTTGTCACGACCCGTCCTCGGGGCCCGTGCCGTGACTACCCCAAGCCCGCCTTCCATAGGCCAGGGGCTGGCGACTAGCACCAAAGGCGTACAATCCCGATAACTGGGAAGGCATTGCCTTTATAAAGAAAACAAGCACCACAGAGTACAAGCGGAAGTAAAACACTAAGTACAAAAAGAAGAGCTGAAAAGTAAAACGGGGCCGGAAATACAAGCCCAACTGTAAAGTACAACTCGAAAGGGAAAACAGCGACTGAAAAGTAAAGCTGCTACGCTGAGATGTCCACTGGAAATCCCACCTGAAGGGTGGGTACAGATAGCTCCTCTGCTCCTCGGGTCCCGCCATCCGCTCCGAGTATGTCCCGCCCAGTGGTCCACCTCCGGGTACCGCCTCGTCGTATAGTCCACCTCCAGGTACCGTCCAGTCCTCGAACCTTCGGCTTCTGTCAGCACTGTCCGTCGTCTGCAACCAACACAACGAGGTGCGGGCATAGCCCGTGCAGGGGTGAGTATAACGATACTCAGTAGGGACCCCGAGACCCTCAAGGTCTCACTAAAACCAATAAGGATAAACACAAGAAGATCTCAACAGATAAACCCTACTTAGGTATATGCCCATACATATACCTAAGTTATCAAGTAACCCATCTCAATCATGAGGAAACACAAGGATTCTGAAAACGACGGATAACCACTACCCGGGTATATGCCCATACATATACCAAAGTTAGCAAGTGACCCATCTCAATCATGAAGTAAACACAAGGTCAAAAGTCTCAGCTCAAACCAGGATTTTCATTATCGAAACCGTAACTGCTGAAGAGCTCCGTCTCTAGAGTGTACAGTGGTCCTGTCACGACTCCGAGGTACTGCTCACTAACCTAAGACTGCTGAAGTACTCCTCCTGTCGAGTACTGTGGGCCAGCAACCCAAACACAGTAGTGCTTCCCGCCGAGGTATGTCACCCAAACACCGTAGTGCACACCCCCTAGTAGCCTGCTGAGGTACTCTCCGGACGAGCACCGCGGGTCTGCACTGTCACACAGGTAGTGCTCCGTCCGCCATGGGTCTGCACCTCAGAAAGTAGTGCTCCGTCCACTGGGCTAGTCGACTCACTCCAAGTCGAGTCGGTCAAGCAGTCGTCAGGTCTCAGCCAGCTACATGGTCTCCGTACTTCGCACGCTCGTCACTGGGAGGGTCCGCTCCACGAGCTACAGGTCGATACTCCAAGTATCTCAAAGTCCCACGAAGAAGTGTCTCAAAGGTCCGTCTCGTCACAGGGGTCTCAACGCAACAGACGGCGCGTCGATCGGACGCCCGGTCTGTGAGTTATTAGCCTATTCGTCCCAGGGGCCCGGTTGGTTTCGTGAGCGAAACCAATCTCGGCCGTATCTCAACTGTACCCCGAACTCCCATAGGGTATACTCAAAGGGACCGTTACTCAACGTAACCACCAACGCTGCTGACGGCTCGTCATGCGGACGTCCTGTCTGAAAGATATTAGCTTTCCCGTTCCAGGGGCCCGGTTGGATTTCGGGAGCGATCCAACCCGGCCATACTCCGACTGCATCCAAAACTCAGGCGGAGTATGTCAAAAGTTCCGTCTCATCAAGAGGAAGTCAACGAAACAGACGGCGCGTCAATCGGACGCCCGGTCTGTGAGTTATTGGCTTTTTCGTCTCCGGGGCCCGGTTGGTTTTTAAGGCAAAACCAACCCGACCGTACTCCACCTGCGTCCAAACCTCGGGCGGAGTATGCCAAAAGATCCATCTCACTAAGAGGAACACAACGCGGCTGACGGCACGTCAATCGGACGTCCGTAGCTCAAGATATGAGCGTTTCTGCTCCGAAGGCCCGGTTGGTTCCGTGAACGAACCAACCCGGCCGAACTCAAAGTAAACCGAAACCTTGAGTACGATATACCAAAACGACCGTCTCGATCCAAGGATCGCGTTGCCGCTGACGGTTCGTCGATCGGAGGTCCGAGGCTCAAGTTATGGGGCAAAAACCAATTCTGGTTCGAAATGGGGGGGTCCGGGTCCGGGCCGACCCGGCCCGACCCCCCCCTGGGCGGCGCGGCGGCGCGGCGGCGCGGCGGGCCGCGGCGGCCTGGCGCCGCGAGGAGGTTGCGCACGCGGGGGCTAAGCCCCGCGGTTCCTGGAAAAACGGCGCGGCATTTGCCGCGCCCTTGATTGAAACCGCCCCCACGTGGGGGCCGGTTTATTTAAGCGAACCAGGGGGGCCGGCTGCCCCCCCTCCTTCAAGAACCGCCCCCCTCTTTAAGAGGGGGGTTTTTAGCCAGCTGGCCGGGGAATTAATTCCCCGGTTTAACGGCATCCGGCCGGCCAGCTGGCCGGCCGGTTTTCTCCAACGGGACCGGAATTTCCGGTCCCCTCTTCGGCTTCCGACGCCGGCGGCCCGGCCGCCGGTCTCCTCTTCCGCCGCGGCCCGGAACCGGCCGCGGTCTTCTCGTCCCGCCGCGGCCCGGAACCGGCCGCGATCTTCTCGTCTCGCCGCGGCCCGGAACCGGCCGCGGCGTTCGTCATCCGGCGCGGTGCGACGGCACCGCGCCCCTCCGCCGCACTTTAATTTCTTTCAACGCGGCGCGACGGCGTCGCGTTCTTGATGTTTCTTCCATGGTGTGCGCGCGACGGCGTTGCGTAAAATAAAAGCACGATCAACCGCGTGGTGCGACGGCACCACGCCACTTGCTTCCACCCGCAAGAACAAACAAGATCGTTGGAGGGGGTTCGGCCGTGTTCGTGCGGTCCGGCCCCCTCACGTTAAAATAATAACGTAACTTTAAATAATCAACATCCTCACGTTAGTCATACGAACCACGAGCAAGAATGAGATAATTAAATATTAAACAACATCCCCTACCTTGGTATATGGTTCGAAGATCGTTCTACGTTCCGCGGAAGACGACGTCGCGGAGATCGGGCGTCGCGGTAGTCGTTCGTCAATTCCGTTGACGAAGAGATACGTCCGATGTGATACGTCGATGGAGAAACCTCTTATGTCGACGAAGGGTATCCGAGGAGGAAGCGGCGTTCCCTCACGTTGACACCGAGGACGAAGAAGAGAGGCGTCGTTATTCGTTGGAGCTTGAGCGTTCTACGTCAAGTCTTGAGGAAAGTCAAATAAAAAGGAAACAACGAACTAAAGAACCCCTACCTCGATAGTCGCACGTTGACGGAGTCGTGGAATATCGGTGTCGATTCCTTTGACGTCGGAGGAAGAGTCGTTGTCGATGGCGTTCGTCGCGGAAAAGATGATGCGGAAGAAGTACGTCACGTCGCGGATATGGCATCGCGGGAAGACCGTGTTCTTCGGCGAAGAAGTTCTTCGTTGAAGAACGGCGTTCTTCGTGTTCTTCATCAAGTTGAAGAAGAAGAAGAAAAGCTTCCAAAGCTCTCAAGAAATCCTCCCAAGGTGGTCAAAGAAACTCCTAGAATAATATAAGCTTTAACTTATATTATTTCATAACTTAACCACAAGAATTTCAAAGGTTTGAAATTCAAAAAGGGTTTAACTCCCTTAATTAATTAAGTAACTCAAGTTGACAACATTTAATGAAAAGAGTTAAAGGGGAGGTTTTGAGAGAATTTGAGGAGTTGGGGTTCGTGTGGACCCCACCTCACTTAATCCTCCCAAGGGAGGTTAAGTGGATGTGGGTCCCACTCCCAACTCCCTTTGGTAGGACTTAACTAGTTAAAAATAAAATTTGTTCCTCACAAATTTTATTTAACTTAAACTAAAAACCCAAAAACTAACTTTCAACCCGCAACAAACGCAACTCCCGAAAAGGTCTCTTTAAGAGAATATCGGCGCTGCGAGTTCATCGGTGCCCTCGGATTTCAATTCCGAGCACCGTATCAAAAGTTAGAAATACCCGCTCGTTCGTTCACTGAACGTACCCGAGCCTAAACTTCAGAAATTAATTCCGGGCACTCCGGGCCTCGGAATCAGGTGCCGTCTGAAACCACGCTCTTGTAAAATTCTAAAGAAAATTAAGAAAAAAATTTCCCTTGAATTTTACAGGTCTTTACAATACTATCATGTTTTTCGAGGATGGTGGGCCAAAATCTACAGATTCATGGCCAGAGGCTATACTATCAATTTTCTAGCATCTTGAGAAACCTCCCAATAGGAGACTGGAACTCACTATGTATATGTTTTGGGATTCCTCTAATAAGTTTTTGGATTTTATTACTCAAATGGATCATTATAGGGATATGGCCTAGATGGATTTAGAGATGGTCTTATATGATTATTTTTTTCTTGAGACATTATAGATTGATAGATCTAGAGTTTTGTGCACATTGAGTAAGGAAAATTATTAGTCATGAACTATTCTACACATTTTATAGAGATCTATAATTTCATAACTATTATCTTAGGCGATGAGTTATCTAAATCTAGGTAATTTTAAGATGGTCTTAGTTATAACATTTGATCTTAGGTGAATGTATTTTGGCTTACAAGAATAACTAAAATAGTAAATCAGGTACAGATTTATGAGATTGTTTTGTTTAAAGATGGGGACACAGAGTAGGGTAGTTCAGTTTCCTGACCTAGTGGCACAATGTCTGGTGGTAGGAAGTGGCGTTTTGACACCTCTCATGAGGGTAATACCATCCAAAGAATGGGTAGTATAGTTTCTATTTTCTGTCACTAGTGTGGGAGGAAGGGACACATGAGGAGCTAGTGTGATAGAAACCTAGTCGGTGTCGAGACTATAGTATAATGGTTTATTTACAGTGGTTCTAAAGGACCTTCCCTCAAGTATCCTATGAGATATGGTCTACACTGACTCTGCATTCACATGTGGGGTCAGTATCTTCTCATCAGTTAGGGAGATAGATTACATTAATATGATTAGGATGAGGTGGCGGTTATGTTCAGTGTAGTCAGACACAATATTTACAAAGATAGTAGAGTGGGCCTACTCAGGGTATTCAGGTTGTTACTCATAGGTGTAGATCTGGTAATATGTATGAAGGGAAATGGATTCCTAAATATCAGTTTCATAACTTCTATAGTGATAATTACTATTTTGTTATCCTATACATTAGTATATTCTCTTTTCAATACAGGTGACTCTCATTCCTTCATATATTTTCCTATTTTGGAGAGCCTTGGGATCTATTTTTATTTTTTCTATGGCATGATGACACTTAATAATTTATTAGGGATTTTATTTGAGAGTATACACTAGTGAAGTGAGTTCCCCCTTGAGATAAGTGGGTATCGATTTATATGGGATCTCATTTTCATCAATATGAAAGGGTTTTACATCATTCTCATGATGGACTGGTTGGCTCCCTATCATGATTATGTTGAATAATATCTTTGAAGGGTGACTATCACATAACCAAATGTTAGGGTTTTTATTCATAATGGTGATTGGGATGTCTAGAAAACATGAGATGGACTTGAGTATCGTGGGTTGGGCAGGGTGATAGCCCAGATTACTACCTTATATTTGGATGATCAGGTAACACTCTAGGTGTATTTCCCACTAGTGGTAGATCATTTCAAGGTTGTTCTCCCAAAAAAGATTCTAGACAACCTATTGAGAGTGAGTTAGAGTTTTCCATAGAGATAGTTCCAAGGGCTACACTATTTTTCTCCTTATAGGATGGCTACTACTAACATTCATGATCTCAAGAGGCATCTAGAGGATTTGGATGAAATGGATATTATATATCCTAGTACTTATCCATCGGTTTCATTGGTCATTTTTTCCAATAATTTGAATGGAACCAGTCATTTATGTGTGGATTACTATAAATTCAATTAGTTGACGGTTAAGAACTGATATTCATTTATCTATATTGATGATCTCTTCCAAAATCTCTAGAGAACTTGGGTTTTCTCCAAAATAGATTTGAGATCGGGTTATCATCACGTTCAGGTCTATAAATTAGATATACTATGTAAAACATTTTTTAATAGATATGGATTGTATGAGTATTTTTTCATAATGTTTTTTTACAAACCTGCCAGTAGTTCTCATGGCACTAATGAACTGGATTTTCTAATCATATTTTGATTCATTTGTGGTTATATTCATGGATTATATCTTGATGTATTCTCAAACATAACACAACCATTCCAAACATCTTGTGATCTTATTAGACACACTGAGAGAGAATAAGTTATATGATAATCTCACAAAGTTTCACTTTGGATAGATAATATTCATTTCTTGGGTTGATTTATCTCATAGAACATATTATTGGTTGATCTCGAGAAGGTAGGGTATTTAGTTTATTGGGAGAGGCCTAATAATTTCTTTGATATATAGAGTTTATTAGGGATGTATGGTCAATACAGGCACTACATACAAAACTTCTCAAACCTAGCATCACCTCTTACAATCTTGACTAAGATGGGTGTGAAGTTTATATGGATATAATCATATAAGAAATCCTTTTATGGTATGAAATGGAGGATAAATTTAGTTTCAATTATGATTCTTCTAGAGTCGGGTAGAGGTTAAACAGTATATTGTGATGCATTAGGTTTTGGGCTTGGATAATTTCTGATGCAGGAGGGACGGGTCATGGTTTACAGGTCTTGTCGGTTGAGGTCACATGAGGGTAACTACCTGATGGATAATCTCGAGTAATATACTATTATATATGCCTTTCACTTTTGGAGGCATTACATACTAGAAGATTGTTTTTTGGTGCACACAAACCAAAAAATCCTCAAGTACATATTTACACAACATGAAACCTTAGGTAATGAAGGAGGATTGAATACCTTCATAACTTCAAATTAAATATTTATTATATTCCCAGGAAGGGAAATGAAGTTTCCATTGATCTGATTAGGAGGGATCAGACAAAAGTAATTCAGGAGGCCAATAGTGAATATAAACTTATGGTTTTGTTTCCAGATATACATGTTGAGGTTTAGGAGAATCATAGTCAGACAATCCTCATGGATTTAGAAGTTACCTCTACCCTTCTGTGATGGGTTAGGATAATACATCTATCAGATTTTGAGGGCTTGGTCCTATGGGAGAGTGTTTCAAGTGATGACCTGCCTCATGTTTAGGAAGTTGATGAGGATGAGATCCTGCATATTCATGGATGTATTTGGGTTAATATAGGAATATATGAATATTTAATGTAGGAATTTCATTGCTCAACTTGGTTAGTACATCCCATCTTCACCAAGATGTATCGAGACTTAAGTCACCACTATTGTTGACCTGGTATGAAATGGAAGATATCCAGCTTTATTACTCAGTGTTCCACCTGTTAGTAGGTGAAGATAGAACATTAGTGATCAGAATGACCCTTACATTTGTTATCCATTCCCAAGTGTAAATGGGATGATATCTCCATGTATTTCATTATAGGTTTACATAGATCTCCAGAATTAAATGATATATTATGGGAAGTTATTGACCTATTTGTAGAGTTTTCACACTTATTACATATTTGAGAGACCTTATTAGTGGAATATGTATAGAATACATATTTCATGGATATCATACAGCTTCATGGAGCTATATGTTCTATAATATATGACAGGGATGCGCATTTCACATCATAGTTCTGGCAGGGGTTGAAGAAAGACTTGGGTACACTGGTTCTTTTGATTATGTCTTGTCACCCTCAGAATAATGTTCATAAAGAGAATACAATTTTAGAGTTAGAAGAAAATATCCATGCATCTGTCCATGACTTTGGGGGTTCTTATGATCAACATATATCCCTAGTTGAGTTTTTTTCTTACAATAATAGCTTTCAGAAGACCATCCAATTAGTTGTTTAGAATCCTTATATGGTATTCCATTTCTTCACCCCTACCAAACACTTACCTTTTATTTTATTAATTTTTGGTCTTATTTTATATTTTTCTTAAGATATATTGAGTTTTGGTAGTTTTTGGTTGGATTTTCTTTTTGGAGGATTTTAGTTTTTGTATGGTTAGCTTGAACAGTTAGGAGTAACCGTGTGGTACCCATGCAGTTAGGCTCTATCATTTGATAGATCTGTTTTTCATGGAATACACATGATTTTTCAGACCATGAGGTGTGCCTCAGGAAGTCATGTGGGTATTGGGTGTCTATGGAGTAAGGCACATGGTTTTATTGAACTGTGTAACCTCATAGGGGAAATTATGCAAGTGGGTTCCTGGACAAGACAGTGGCCATTTCACAGTTGGTTCATGGTTTAGAAAACTATGGAGCTAAACCATGTAGGCTCCCCAGGTTTAAAAAAATTAAATAATAAAATATAAATAAAATATAAATAAAATAAAACAAATTACTATGAAGTTAACAATAATAATTTTAAAATAAATGTGATATTATTATTATAGTAATTTTTATTATTAAGTCTTTTTAATTCCCTAAAATGGGTATCCCCCTTCCTTGATCGACCATGTGACCCATCCTGAAGGGGACTCTCCCCAGTCATGCACCACCTCCCCTCTTATCTCCCTCTTTTTTTAGTGATTTCACCAGATTTATTATAGTTTATTGGTCGATCCTACGAGGTATGCTCTCCTATACCTTCCTCCTCCCATTTATTAGAATTTTCTTTCTCCATGTAGCCCATATCAATACATATAATCCCTAGGTGAAGGGTTAACCCAGTTATTTTCGGTTTTTGCATTGTTAGGCAATATAATGGGTCCCTTGGGTTAGCTTCGGGCATGTTTTATCATTTTTAGCTGATGGAGAAGCATATTGAACTGTTCTGATTCTACCACCACCATTTTAGGGTGTTTCCTTCTTCCATATTGGTATTTTCTAATTTCGGTGAGAGTCTTTTGGTGATTTTTGATTTCCTAGTGTTTTTGTAGTATGTATTGGTCTTTTTGAAGTATTTTCGAGTCATCGGAGTCAAAGGAGTCTTATATACATATGACTATGTAGGAATATATATATATATATATATATATAAGTTTAACCATTATATATAATCACTCATGGAACTGTGAATATATACATTGGGGATAGGTGTGCTTATGTATGTATATGGAAAATTAATATGTGTGTAAGTCTAAAGGGGTATTTCATGTATAGGAATATATGTAAGGATCAAATTGTATATATTAATTTGAATATGTACATAAGGGCTAGTTGTCCTCATATATATGTGAATGTGAATATTCATGCAGGTGTAAAAGGTAAGATTCGAGTGGTCACTGATGAAGGCGTCATGTGATGAGGTGTTTTGTCTTGGTTCTCTACCTTTTAAAGTAGGCTCCCAATGTATAATCATTTAAAATTAGAATCTATGATTTATTAATTTTTTTAAAAAAAAATTCATTATTATAATGAGTGTAAATTATATGAATTTTTTTTATTGGAAATGGTCTTCAGATTGTTTTCCATGATTTTACTTAACTTCCAACATGAGATCCTTTTGTCTAAGACTATTTACAAGCATACCTTTAAATGTAAAGTATTCTAAATGTTTAAAATAGTTTTATATATGATTCACAACAGTGGAGTGTTTTTCATGGAACTCAAAGGCTTTGATGAAATGTATTATCTAAAACTTGGCATATTTGGAACCTTAAAGTGTAGTTTAGAAATTAAATGACTTGAAAGGCCCGTTTGGAATCTTCCAAACATGAATGATATTTTCACCCTGTTATTGGATAATGGTTTTGAAATGGTAAATGTATAGGTCGTTTTGGAACTTTGGGAGTTAATATGTGTGATGTGAACTCCTATGATAATCCTCCCGATGAGAGGGTCTTCACATAGGTGGTGTCATAGTTTGGCCTAGACAAGCATGGTGGCATCTGTGGGTTATGGTTAATTCCATGCATGTGAGAAACTTCTCATTATCCATTATAATATTATCATGGGATTCCTATGAATCATCTAGAGGGTCAAGTGATAGTTTCTTACTAGTCCTTATTAGATAGATTAGTACCCCTTGGATTTGTGGATATGCCATAGGGTCTTTTCCACTTTTCAGGAATGTTTAGAGAAACCAGTTGGTTATAAGCAACAGAGCTAAACCATATGCTGGTAGGTGAGTCCAAACCAATTACATATAGGGATTTATTCTATGGATGTTTATGAAATACCCATGATTATATATTTTATTCCTATTTCACTTTGTATCACTTTTGTTACTTGATCCCATGACACTGGTTTCACATATACACAACATTCCTCTACTTTTAGTATTTTTACAAAGTGGAACTGTTGCATTGAATTTCATATTAAAATAAATGTTACACCACTATTTGTATTTTGAATGAATTTATTGAAATGAATTTTCATTCTTTGGAAAAAATTGAAATGTATTGGAATGGGGTTTTTCTTAAAAATGGAAGTGTCTTACTTGTTTTTTTTAAATAATGGAAAACCTTGTTTTTATATGTATTATTTTAAAATTGGAATGAATTGGTTTTCTTTTTAAAGGTAAGGAATAGAGAATAGTTTATTTTAGGTACTCCTACAGAGTTTTAATACTCACGCATCTAGTTTCATCTTTGTTTGTAACTTTTGATTCTACTTCTAACTTTGAATTGTTCATCATGGAGAAATGTGGGTTTAGTGGTTTATGGTGACTCGTAGGGTCACATGGAGGTATATGCAGCTTTGTTTATTTTTACTACTAGTGTTTATTTTTATTTTTTTAGTTTATATTTATTTATTTTTTATATCCTTTTTGGCCAAATCAATGCTAATTGATTTATATTTTATTCTTATCACTATTTTCCAGCCTGAGAGGATCGGGAATGCCTCTTGGGCCTTATTTCAGGCTGGATCGGGTGATCCGTTAGGGGATGGCCCAGGTTAGTTCATTAAATAATGGTATTAGAGAAATCCCTTGTTATTTAGGGTTTTAGTTAGATTAGATATAGTATTGTCAAGGCTCAGGTGGTAGTTCATGGGTCAGTGACTGATCACCACCACTCGTGATGAGACTTGAGTCACCAGGGTTTTTTGGGTTTTGAGTCTATATTTTTTATTTTGGTATTATGCTGTTGGAATTTTTTGAGTTTGATGATCTTTTTTATGTTGTGGGATAATAGTGGAGGTGATATGGTGCTACTCAATGATCTTACATGGTGTAGAAAACAATGTGGATCCCATGTCCATGGATTAAAACAATTCCCATAGTTGGTGCATACACACTGAATGGTATTCTAAACCAGGTGGTCATGGTACGCATGACCGCTAGTTTATTTATTTTGGTATGGGTGATGATTTGGTCAAAATTTGGTTGGTTTGAGTGGATTTTGAAAGGAAAATGATTTCTTAAAAGGGTTTTTTGGGTGGGAATGGTTTTTAAAAGGTGAAAGGCTTGTTTTCTAATGGGATTTTAGGTTTTAATGGAGAAGTGGGGAGACCTTTTAATTTTGAAGGATTTTGTAAAATTCGAAATGAGAATTACTTTGGAAATACATTGTTTTGATTGAAAAGTGATATGTGTGACCCTTGGTATTTCATAAAAATTTTCAAGTGTGTTTGTGTGTGTGTATGGAAAGTGAATGTTGGTACATATGCATGGATGATATAAGTAGGAGTGGGATTAACACATATGTGACCATTTATAGGATTTTGTTGGTGATTATTTAAAATAAATAGTTTTACTTTGTTATTTAAAAGTGGTTTTTGAAAATGAAAATGGTTTATATTAAATGGGGGATTCTTTTCGAATG
Source organism: Viscum album (assembly GCA_963277665.1). Lineage (NCBI taxonomy): Eukaryota > Viridiplantae > Streptophyta > Magnoliopsida > Santalales > Viscaceae > Viscum > Viscum album. The sequence continues at coordinate 1,701,821,834 of OY728147.1, read as the reverse complement.
GGATTTGTGTTTTTAGAGGGAAAAATGAGGTGGTGTTTTGAATTTTAAAGTTGATTTGTTGAAATGATTTAAATTTTAAAATGGGGAATTGGTTTTAGAAATGGATAAATTTTGAAAATGATTTTTTTTTAAAGAGGGTTTTTGGTATGTTTCTAGTATTTTGGATTATGATATTGGTGTTCTTGGTTGAGGTGTTTCTTTGGTTGAGATTTTTTTAACTTTGATCTATTTTTATGTTTCTTGTTATTAAAAGTTTCCCACCAAGAAAGACCCATAAGGTTTCTAAGAATCCTCTTCCAATTTTTGGCCCTATCCAGACTCTTAGAGGAGCAGTGGAGTTGAACTCATCTCAATCATTCCCTATTGTCTATATTCATTGAATTATATTAGATATTGTGAAGATTATTGGGTAATTTGAGTGTGTATTTATGTTTTTGGGAACTCTAGATGTCGTGAGAGGGTAAAATTTATTGGGTATGTTTGAAGGACTGGGAATGGACCAGTGGAAGGTGAATGTTCCATTCTAATTGCGAGTTAGGTTGTCTTGGGTGATCTTCAAGACCACTTTCACCCAGTGCTCTATTATTGAAGAAGTGAAGGCGAAGTAAGTTCAAGAGCTCATGGATGCTCGACATAGTCAACTAAAAGTGAGGTGAATATTGACAATTTTGATGACATGGTTCCCTTTTCTATAGATATAGTTTCAAATGATCAGTTGAAAGATCCAATTTCCATGTGGGGTCTCCATCTAGGGTTCAAGGATCATGTTATTTCATTTTAGTAAGTCTCATAGGGTAGTGCATGGTAGTTTATAGTTTGGTTTCTTTCTAAGCTCATGAAGGTTCCCCATTTGGCGATGAGTGTGAGCCAGAGGAACTTATTCCAAACAAGTTTCCTTTGTTAGTTCATGCCTTTCATTTTTTATACCACTCACTTGTTTGCCTCTAGTGTGGCCAGTTTATGAACTCTACATCATTTTTCTGTAATCCTATAAAGTATTACTGATGGTATGGCTACGAAAAAATTCTATAATATATGTTGTAATAATGGAAAGCCTTGGTTTGATGTTTCTAGTTTCCTATTGTGGGGAATAACATGCCTCAAGACATCAGGGCTCTATACATAGGTCTTAGAGTGAAGATTTTCATGTAATATGGGAATTTCTATGTGAGGAGGATACACATCCAACCTATTGTCTTCAACATTGGAAAATAAGACATTTTAGTTTTTCCCTTCCTGTAGTTATCTGGTTTTGAACCCAATTTTGTTTTTGTGGTTTTAGTAGGTTTCTTTTGGAATGGATTTGGTTTTTGGGATGTTTCTATTTCGAGATTCTTGTGTCTTAAGAAAATTATGAATCTTGATTTGGTGTAGTGTTTAACTTTTAGTCTCTTAATTTGGGACCACTTTTATTGGGGATTCGTTTATGCTAGTTGATTTTTAAGTGGTGGGGAGACCCATTGTGGGTCACATTGATATCCTCTTTTTAGCTAGCCGAGTATTGACTTGGGAAATTAAGAGGTCGCTCCAGTGTTAAAGGTTTTTTTATAGATTTTTGGGTTGTTTGGTCTAGGATATTATGCTTAAATGTGGTCCCAAAATAGTTGTAAGACCACTATAAAAAGGGACTCATAGTAAATTTGATCATCAACCCTCTTGATGGGATGGACTTTTATCATCATCCCACCTGAACTCGATGATTTTCTTGGGTGATTATTATGTTACAACTTAGAATGTTCCTTGTATGAGGTTTATTTTGGAGATATGAGTCCCTCAATATTCATCACTTTGTTTTTCAACTCCTATTTAGGATCTCAAAGTTTTCAGGTTTGGGTGAGAGTGAGTTCTTAGTTTTTGGTCCTTAGGTGATAGTGGTTTTATTTTAAGGTATTTTGAATCCTTTCCTTTTTCTTTGATCAATCAAGTATATTGGGAATTTTTTGGGGCAGAAAGTGTCATGATCGAAATAATTTTTACACCCTAACCCCAACACCACTCATTTATTTTATTTATTTTTGGTCTTACTCTATCTTGGGCTTGAGAAGGCATGATTTATGATAGTTAGAGGGCTAGAGTTTCTTTTTTTTTTAGGCTTTAGCTACTGAAACGTTAGCTCACTTAGTTTGAAGTAATAGTGTGGGGGCCATGCGATTAGGCATTTTCATTTGAAAGATCCATTTTTTACATCTTCTATATAGTTTTTGAAACCATGAGGTGCTCCTTATGAATCCATGCAGGGATTGGGTGTGTCTAGAGTAAGTCACACGATTCGATTGAGTTGTGTATCCTCATAGGGGAAACCGTGAAATGGGGTACCTAGCCTAGCCAGTAGTCAACACACAATTGGAGCACAGTTTATAAAATCAAATAGCCAAACCGTGCAGGCTACCCAGGTTGAAAAAAATAATAAAATATAATAAAATATAAATAAAATATAAATAAAATAAAATTAATTATAACAAAATTAATAATAATAACAATAATAAAACAAATTTATTGTTATGTTATTTTTAATACCCTGAAATGGGTATCCCCCTCCCTTTCTCTACTACATGACCCATATTGAAGGGGGATCTCCCCAGCTGCGTGCCACTTCCCCTATCAGCACCCTCTTTTTCTGGATATTTCATAGAATTTATTCTAGTTTCTTAGTCAGTCCTCTAAGGTATTATCTCCTCTACCTTCATCCTTTGATTCCTTAGTGGTTTCCCTATTCTTATATCCCTACACCAATCATTAAAACCCTAGTTTAGGGATTAAACAGATTCTTTTGGTTTTCTTCCATTGTTAGGGAATGAAATAGGTCACTCAGGTTGGATTCGGGCATGTTTTAGAATTCTCCATAGAAGGAAAAGCATATCAGACCATTTTTGTTTTCCCATTTCCATTTGTGGTTGGTTTTTTATTCCCTCTTGGTTTAATCCAATTTGGTTTGGGGTGTTTTGGTGATTTTTGGGTTCCTTGTATTTTTATAGTGTGTCTTTGTTTTATTTGAAGTAGATTCAAGACTCTGAAGTTGAAGGATAATTATATATGTATGCATAGGTGGGAATATATATATATGTAAACTTGAATATGAGTGCAATCAGAAAAGGGAAGATTCAAGTGGTTGTTGATGAAGGCATTAAGTGTCGAGGTGTTTTGGCGTGGTTCTATATTTTTTTCGTTATGTTCCCTATGTCTAATCCTTTAAAAATTAAATAAATGATTTCAATAAGTTTTTAAAATGTGTTATCATTATTATACTATGTTTAAATATAATTAAAATGGGTTGTATTTATTGGAAATGGAGTTTCACTTTTTTCCCATGCTTTTCCTTAACTTCCAACATGAGCTCCTTTTGTCTAAGCCTGTTTAAAATAATACCATTAAATGTGAAGTAAAAAATGATTAAAATAGTTTTCTAAATGATTAAAAACATGTGAAGTGTGTTTCTTGGATCTCAGAGAATTTGGTTAAATATTTTATCTAAAACTTGGCATATTTGGAACCTTGAAGTGTATTTTTTCAATTAAATGAATTCAAAGGCCCATTGGGAATCTTCTGAACATGAATGATATATTCACCCTGGTTTTGGGGAATGTTTTTGAAATGGTAAATGTGTATTCTTGTATGTAACATTGAGATGTTTTATGTATGATAGGATCCCCTGTGGGCATACATCTAATAAGAGGGTATTCACATAGGTGGTATCAGATTTTATGATTGGAAAGTATGGTGACATATGGGGGTTTATGGTTATTCTCATATGTGTGAGGACCTCCTAATTCAATTTTATACCATTATAATGGGATTTCTAGGAATCATCTAGACATTCTAGTGATGTTTTATTACAAGTCCTGATTAGATGGATTAGTAACCCTAGATGTTTTGATAGGCTAGAGGGGATTAACCACTAGTGAGGCTATTTTTGTGTAGTCAGTTGGTTATAGACTATGGAGCAACACCATATTCTAGTAGGTGAGTCCAAACTGGGTACATCCAGGGATTTATTATAGATATTTTTAAGAAATTCCCATGATTATATATCTGTATATTCTTATTTTTCTTTGTAGAACTTTTTTTACTTGATCCCATGACACCTGTTTCACATATATGTTATTTTCCTCTATTTTTTAGTATTTTTATAAAGTGAACCTCTTGCTTTACATTTAATATTAAAAAAAATTCCAATAATTTTTTTCTTTAAAAATATATTTATTGAATTGAATTTTCATGCTTTGGAAACTATTTTGTAAATGTAGTGGAAATGGGTTTTTCTTAAAAACAGAATCTTGTTACTTGTTTTTTTGGAAAAAAATATAAATACTTATTTTTATATGTCTTGTTTTCAAACTAGCATGACATGGTTTTATTTTTAAAGTTAAGTCATATGGAATAGTTTTTTTCAATGACTAAAAAATTTAATACTTGTTCCTATAGATTTATCTTTGTTTTTAGATTCAAGTGTTTCTTCTATCTCAGAATTGGTCACCATGGAGAAACATTGGTTTAGCAGTTGGTAGTGACCTAAAGGTTCGTATGGAAGTACATGTGATTTTATTTATTTCCACCACTATTGTTTATTTTTATTTTTTTGTTTATATTTGTTTATTTATCATTTTTTATGGTTTAAATCCTTCCCAATTGCTTTATATTGGTTTCCCATCATTAATTTTCAATCTAGCAGGAACGATAATTCCTTTTGGGCCTCATTGTGAACTAAATATGGTGACCGGTTTGGGGTTGACCCAGACTGGTTCGTGATAGCCATGTCAATCACCTATGTACTGGTTGGAGTTAGGAGAGGTAGCACTACTTGGACCATGTCTCATTCAAGATACTATAGAGAAGGTGCAGGTAATCATAAAGTACATTATTACCACTCGATCTAGGCAATAGTCATATGACAAATGTAGTATAAATCCTCTTGAGTTTGAGGTTAGCAATTGGGTTTTCTTCTATGTCTCTCCCAAGTTAGTCCATCTACAAATTTAGAGATAGAGTAAGCTTTCACATCAATTCATACAACCTTTTTATGTTTTTGATAGAATTAGACAAGTGGATTATAGGATAGAACCTCCTTGGAGATATTGGTCTATGCATTCCATTTTTCACATGTCTCATCTCCGCAGGTATTATACAGACTCAACACATGTTTTATAGACTGAAGAGGTTGAGTTAGATGTGGATGATTGCTTTTAGGATTATCTGGTGCATATTGTTGATCAGGGCATGAAATATCTCTGAGGTAGGTTATTTCCTTTAGTGTTGGTGTTACAAAAGCATGTTCAAGTACAGAAAGAGATATGGGAGAGAGAAACTGATGTACACGTCCAATTTCCAGATATCTTCTCAGATGTTTCCTTACTACCCTCATACGTCCAACTTGGGGAAGAGTTTCTTTAAGGAGGGGAGGTTACAACAACCTATATTTTTATAAAGTATCTTGTAGTTTTTTTATTAAATCCTTGGTTTTGACCTAATATAAATGACTAGTGAGGATATAGAGGAAAAGAGGGTGTCTATAGATTATTTAAAGCCCAGTTCCCCTTTTTGGAGAAAATTGATGGGCCATAGGGTTAGTAGAATCAGTGTGGCATAGGATTCATGGTTTTATTAAACCATGAATAGGGGTTTAGTGCACTATAAAGGTCTCCATAGTTTTCCATAATAATGTGACCTAGGTTATATGCTCATACATGTGATGAGGAACTTTTAAAAGAGCAAAGAAACATGGTTGGATCATGATTTTTATAACCATGTGTCATGATTATGTGAGGGGTGTCCTAAGGAAGGGTTGGGAACACGGTTGGAACATGGTTTTTATAACCATTCAGCCAAACTATGAAACCCTTTAATGATGGTTAAATGATCTTTTTTCACATAATTATTTAAATATGCTAAGCCTCCTTCCTCTTATCATTTATTCTCCAGCAAATATCCCCTCCCACTCAAATTAAATCCTTTTTCCTTCCTAAATCTAGGATTTCTTGTATATTTACCATACAAACTTTGAATCTCTCATTGTTTGTCTCGTTGGATAGCCACTGGTGATTTATCTATTCCTCTTGTGCACTTTTTTTTGTTTGTATTCCTCTCGATGGAGTTATTTTGGTTCAAACTGATATTCCCTATATTTTTTTGTTCATCTATTATTATCTTTTCTTATCATATAGGCCAACATAGGGTTTGATACTAGAAATGGAATCTACAATGGGGATAAGTTTGGTGGTCTATAGCTTTTCCCTTAAATTATTGTTTTTTATACCTTGTGGTCGGTGTGTCACACAATAGACCTTCTGGACGTTTCTTCCTAAATTAATAAACCTTTGAACAAATGATGAATTATTACTTATGATATTTAATGATTCCCTTATGCTAGGTTAGAGGTTTTTGAACTCAACCCAAACAACCCATGGGGTGGGTTCTTCCCTTTTTCCATTGAAATTTCACCCTTCGGGTGAATTGAGCTAGGTATTTTTCATGGGAATTTAACATGGTAATATAGTGGATTTTCAAATGTTATAAGTACCTTAAGAAACATGGCCATTTGTTTATGAATGTTATGGAATGGATAATAACTTGTATTGTATATGATTTTGAAGGAGTTAATATAATGATTAATGAAATGGGTTATCAAGTAATTAATGAATTATTTATGATGATAATGGAGGGTTTTCATTATGGTGCCAATAACCTTCTAGGATAACTTATACATTTATACTCCTTAGATCCAATAAAAAATTAGGATTCATTGTACATTTCAACTCCTGGGATCCAATGAACTATTAGGATTTCTTGGACATTTCAAATCCATGGATTGGATGACCTATTAGAATGCCTCGTACATTTCTACTCATTAGATATGATGACCTATTAGGATGCCTTGGAAATTTCTACTCCTTGGATCTGATGGCCTATTAGGATTCCTTGGACATTTCTACTCCTCGGATCCAAAAACCTATTAGTATGCCTTGTACATTTGTACTCCTTGTATCTGATGACCTATTAGGATGTTTAAGATATTTCTACTCCTTAGATCTAATGACCCATTTGGATGTCTTGGAAATTCCTACTCTTTGTATCATGGACTGTGTAGGGTTGATAATTGATTACACCATATAGGCCATTGATGATTTTTACCATACTTTATATTGAACCCTTATGATTTATTTTATTGATCATAGTGATCCTTTATAAACTAGACAATATAACTTGTACTATTATTGTTGTTGATTATATTATATCTTCACACTACCTCAGTTTATATGTATAGACTTGACTTATTATAAACACCATTAGTGGTGGCCTACTATGTGTTATCTCACAACCCATTCAAATCATCATTTGGTACAAGGATATACTTTATGGTTGCGAGTAGGGATTGGGGAAAGCAATGGTTTGGTGATACTTGATTGATTGTTTCATAGGATAAAGTGAGCATAAGACTGGGCTATGTCTTTTGATTCTATCTAAAGATAGTTTCTTTTGGTATTTTTTTAATTTTGATATGTATAATGTACTGGAAACTAATTGCATTTATTTACTGTCTTTTGTATAAACCCATGACAAACACATCATTTTTTATTTGAAAATTTCCTTGGCTTTGATTATTATTGTTGTTGTATTCATAATTTATATTATGTTTCTAGTTGATGTTATACTTCCATTTTGTATTATTTTATGATACTGATGGGTTAATATGATTATTAGGGTATAGTCTCCCTTTTATACCAACATGGACCCTCGCTATTAATCTTCAGCCTCTGGTGTACAAGGAGGTTTTATTGAGGACTTTTGACGCACCGACTCAAGGAACTGTTTAGTGGCTTTTAGGTCAGGATGTTAGGGCATGAGAGGATTAGTCATATAGGTGGGTGTGATACATTAATACATGTCATTCCTGATGAGAAGCATCCTATTATGGTTTGATTAGAGACTAGTTTTGTTCCATGAGTGGGATAAGTCCTTCCGGATAAGAAATAGTTTGAACTAGAGGGGCTTCCTATTAATAATGGGTTTGAGAGCTCTCATTTGGATCATGCCCTTGATTATAGGGTCAAATAGATACTAATAGTTGTGAGAACATTTTTTTGTGTTGGATACGGCTTGGTGTCAATGATTAGATATTGAGATGGGTTTTAGGACCTTGTATGACTCCCATATATGAAAAAGGATTGGACTATATGGTTCATTGTTATTTCATTTCTTTAGTTAAATGGAATATAAGACTAAATAGATGTTGAGTCATTCTTGAGGAATGGTAATAGGTCTATAGTGACTAGTGACTTAGTGATGAGTTGGTGAGATTATGGTATAATATACATGATCATGTTTTTTTTTCATGTGTGTGGATGGTTTTATAGATACCTGATATTGAAATATGTATTACCGTGTTGAAGAGGGGATGGATCGAGCCTTATTGTGTTCCCTTATCTAAGGGAAGTTCAGTTAGGTACTGTTTAGTGTGCCCCTCTATAAGGGGGATTGGTTGGAATACTATTAAATGTGGCCTTTAATATGAATGATTGGCCAATATACTCTTCAGTACACCTTTACAAGAGATAGAATAGATATAGTGTTATTCATTATGTTCTTCCCTTAGATCGAATGGGTAGAGTACTATTTAGTGTGAACTTCCCAAATAGGGGAGGGTATTTTCTATCTAGTTCACCCTTACTCAATAGGGATTGGGGAGGGTACTATCAAGTTAACCATTCTCTAAGACCCAGTGGGTAGGGTATAATTCAATTTCCCCTTCACCGATAGGGAGTGGATAGTGTACTATTTAGTGCCTTCCCATTTAAAGGATTGAATTGGGTGCTTGCACATGAAACCTCCCCTGAGAGGGGATGGTTTTGGATTTGATCGAACCCAAACAAGAGTCTTTAAGTTTGGGTTCGGACTGTAGCTCTAAAAAAACTAGTTTCTGGCATAGGTTAAAGGAGTTATGGTTAGGTATCATGGTGTCATGATTAGCACATGATGACCCAAAATAAATATTTATTTTCATTCATTTATTTCCCTCATTCATACATGTATATGATGGATTATATTAGGTCCTCTAAGTGAGACCGTATTGAGATGTGTTTATCACACCCTATGTAGTAACTTTGGTGCATGTGCAGACCTCATGATTGAATTATAAGTCAAAACATATATTTTTTTAGTGGATCAGGCTGGAATTGTTTAACAGGTATTAGATACTAGGAATATGGAAAGGTTTGGGGATGAAAATAGATAATCTTATTTTTTTTATTTTTTTTATTTTGTATACGTGATCTACCTAGTGGGTGATCAATTTAGGTGTTTACTTATATAATTCTACATTAATTTAATATAGAAAGTTCTTTTGTTTATTGATTAAGTGTACTCTAATTATTTTTTTTGTATGATTCTTTGTTATTAATTTATTAATGATGATTCAAATATAAAGGGAATATTATCCCCAATGTATGATTTAGTCCCATGCCACTAGTCTAAAGTCTCTAGCATATAGAAAGGTGTCTCTATGTTCACATGGCCCTTTGGTTGGGATTCTGATGAATTATCTTGGATTAGGGTGTCAAAAATTTGTATCAAAGTATCTTTTCTTCTGTCTTGCAATTTAGGATAAGATAAACAAGTAATAGGGATGTGTTGGAGATTCTGATGGACCTCAGACTGAGGATCCATGAACACCTTTATGTTGGGAAGTTCATATTACCTAAGTTATTGTAATACATTAAGCTATTAGTTTATATTTTATTTTAAAAAGAATATTATGTTTGATAGTGTACACCATGTGCAACCTCGAGCTTAAATGTACCATAAAATAATATTATTTAAATATTACATTTATAACCAAGTTGTTGGTTTGGAAGGTATAAATATTAATAAAGAAATTATGAAATATATTTTTAAAGTGTTTATTTATTAAAAATAATGAATTCAATCAGTAATGTTAAAAAAATAATTTTTTTACTAAGAAAAGAATAATAATAAATTCATTTTATGCATCAAAAATGTATTTTATTACATTTTTTGGATATTATAATTAATTTATACCAATTTTATAAATTTTATTTTTAAAAATATGGATCTTATTTTTAAAAATATGGATCTTATTTTTTTAAATAATAATTTCATAATATTCTTAGGATTAATTTTTGAGATTTTTTTAAAAAAATGATTTTTGATTGAATAGCGAAAATGATGCTTTTTAGAAAACTATCATTTATTTTATTTAAATAAAGTAATTTAAAATTATCTTGGTGTTTTTTATTTGGTATTAATGTAATATAAGATTAATTTGATTAAAAATAATCTTATTAATTACATATAAATCTATATTTTATTTTATTTTTGTATAATTTCATTTTTTTGCTTAAAAAGTGTTTTCCTAGAAACAGTTTTTAATGCATTTTTCATAATTATATTAAAATAAATTTATAAAAATTATATTAATTGGATCTTGAAAAAAATATTTCACATTTATAATCATGAGTTTCAAATTTTTAAAATTGTCTAATTTTAGTTTTAGTCTGTAAAGACCCGCAAATTTCAAGGAAAATTTTTTCTTAATTTTCTTTGGAATTTTACAAGAGCGCAGCTTCAGACGGAACCTAATTCCGAGGCCCGGTGTGCCCGGAATCAATTTTCGAAGTTTGGCTCGGGTACGTTCAGTGAACGGACGAGCGGGTTTTTCTATCTTTTGAACCGGTGCCCGGAATCAAATTCTGAGGGCACCGATGAAATCGCAGCGCCGGTATTTTCTTAGAAACGCCTCTTCCAGAGTTGCGTTTGCTCAGACGTGGTTTTTAAATTTTGCGGCTTTAAGTCAAAAATAAAATAAAGTTTGTGCGACAACTTTATTTTATTTAACTTAAGCTGCTTGGAAGCCACTTGAAGTCACTTAAAGGCGGCTTGAGCTGAGTTGAACTGGATAGGATGCTATCCAGAAATATCCTACCCCTTGGTAGGATATTTGTGAGGTGGGGCCCGCACGAGCCCCGCCGTTTCTTTCGCTAAGTAACGCACCCGCGAAAACCCGTCAAAGTAACTGAAAAGTCAACCGACGCGTTTTCTTTAATTCTTAACAGACCATTTAATTGGGCGGTTTATTTCGTGAATTAAATGGGCTGTTTCTTTCGTGAATTAAATGGGTCGTTTCTTTCGAATTGATGGATCGTTTCTTAACCGGTTTCGTGTGTTGGCATGTTTATAAAATAAGACCAACCTAAAAATCCTTGGAAAGGATTTGAGAGAATCTTCGTTTCTTCATCTCCCCGCGAAGAACGCGAAGAACGCGAAGAACGCCGGCGACCGGAATTCGACGACGCACACCGAGATCTGCGACGTCGACGAGCTTTACCCGCGACGTTCTTCGGCGGCGCCTCTTCTTCCGCAGCCGATCCTCGTTCGGCAACTAAGGTAAGAATCGGATCGTTAATTCTCCCTTTTTAATTTCAATAACAACGGATTTAAATTAATTAAATCCGTTTGTTCTTGATCCGGAGATTGGCGACGCGACGCCGGATACCGCGACGACGCGACGATCCCCCTTCTTCCGCAACGAGCAATCCCGCGACGATCCCTCGTTCGGCAACGACAGCTGCGAGGTAAGGGTTGATTGGAATATTTTATTTTCCTTTCCCGTGATTTTATTTCTTTTAAAATAAGGAACCGATCACGGAACAATTTTAAATTTATTTAAAAATGTTGATTGGTCGTTTCTTGTTTCTCCCGTTGTTTATGACTAACGCGGAGGGTGCGGGTCTAATGAACAAGACCCGGCAACCCTCCGTTGATCTTCCTTTTTGTGCGGATTTGGCGGACAACGACGAACCGCGCGGCAGGGGCGATCTGTTGATCCCGCAGTGGAGATCGGCCCCCGGGAGGAGCATCGGCGCAGACGGGAGGCAAAACGGGCCACCGGAGCAACTCCGGCGGCCCGCGGAAGGTGGCGGCGGCGCGGGTCGCCGGCGCGGCGGTGCCGGCGACCGGAGGCGGCGGCGCGCCGGGCGCCGCCGGAGGAGTCCGCCGCGGCCGAGCCGCGGCGGCGGCGAACCGCCGGACCGCGTCCGCGGTCCGGCCACCCAGCACGCGGCCCGCGCGGGCCGCGTTTCTCCAAAGCCGCGGGTTTGACCCGCGGCGGCCCAAGCGGCCGCTCGGCCGAAGCCGAGCCGGCCGGTCCGGTCGGCCGGGCCGCGCCCAGTCTGGACCGGACCCGGCCTAGCCGGGTCGGGCCGGGTCGCCCCGGGCCCAGAACCCCCGTTTCGGGCCTCTTCGGTCTTTTGCCCATATCTTGGGCATGGGACCTCCGATTGACGAACCGTCAGCGGCTACGCGATCCTTGGATCGAGACGGTCGTTTCGGTATATTATACTCAAGGTTTCGGAAGACTTTGGGTTCGGCCGGGTTGGTTCGTACACGAAACCAACCGGGCCCTCGGAGCGGAAACGCTCATAACTTGAGCTACGGACGTCCGAACGACGTACCGTCAGCTGTGGTAGTTTCCTCTAAGTGGGACGGAACTTTTGGCATACTCCGCCCGAGGATCGGATACAGGTGGAGTACGGTCGAGTTGGTTTTGCTCTAAAAACCAACCGGGCCCCTGGGACGAAAATGCCAATAACTCTCAGACCGGGCGTCCGATTGACGCGCCATCTGTTGCGTTGAGATCCTGTTGTCGATACGGAACTTTTGGATACATCAATTTCGGACTACGTGTCAGTTGATGTATCAGCCTCTCGGCTCGTGGAGCGGACCCTCCTAAACGAGCTCGCTATGTGCGGGAACCCTAGCGCTGGCTGTGACTTCGACGACAGAGCAGAGATCCTCCGTGGACTGCGACGACGGCAGAGCAGAGATCCTCCGTGGACTGCGACGACGGCAGAGCAGAGATCCTTCGTGGACTGCGGCGACGACAGAGCAGAGATCCTCAGTGGACTGCGTCGACTACTGCACTCAGCGATCCTACGTGGATCAGTGCTACAGGTTCTGTGTGAGCCCGATCCTATGTGGGTCCTTACTACCGGTTCTGTGTGAGCCACTGCCTACAGGTTCTGTGTGAGCCCGATCCTACGTGGGTCTTTTGCGGGGGTTAGTACCTATCGATCCTTCGTGGGTCCGACGACTTAGATGGATCAGTGATCATCTTTGACGTCATCTGAAAAAGTATACCTGGTTGAGCTGAATCTTACGTTACTTTCCTTTGTGGATTGTGTTGAACTATCCTATGTGGATTTACTGTTACTCTCCTTTGTGGATCGTGTTGAACTATCCTATGTGGATTTACTGTTTACTCTCCTTTGTGGATTTGAGTCTTGCTTTCCTTTGTGGATTGAGTTGTTCTTGAGCTCGTGAGCAGAGCTAGAATTGGGGACTTAGGTATATGTATGGGCATATACCTAAGTCAAGTCAGATGTTACTTCGTGATTGCATCTTTCTTTTGTGCTATATCCTTTGTGGATTTCGGGAGACCTTCAGGGGTCTCGGGGTCCTTACTGAGTAGCTTGTACTCACCCCTGCACGGGCTATGCCCGCACCTTGTTGTGTTGGTTGCAGACGACGGACAGCGCTGATCACGGTTGGGGCGTGGAGCAGGACGGTACCTGGAGGTGGACCACTGGGCGGGACGTGCTCGGAGCGGACGTGGGACCCGAGGAGCCTGGAGGCTATCTGTACCCATCCTTCAGGTGGGATTGCCAGTGGACGACACGAGGCCGCCGTCTTTTCTTCAGTTGCTGTACTTTACTTTTCAGTTGTACTTTACAGTTGGGCTTGTATTTCCGGCCCCCTTTACTTTTCTGCACTTTACTTTCCGCTTGCTGACTCTGTGTGGTTGTTACTTATAAAGGCAATGCCTTCCCTGTTTACTGGGATTTTACGCCTTGGTGCTAGTCGCCAGCCCCTGGCCTATGGAAGGCGGACTTGGGGTAGTCACGGCACGGGCCCCGAGGACGGGTCGTGACAAATTGGTATCAGAGGTGGTCGGTTCTACCGCAGACTCTGATCGTCTTTTCTTTCTATATGAAGCAATAGTGTTTAGTTTATTGAGTGTGGTTATCAGTTCAGGGAGCCCAGTGTTGGTGCGGCGGCCGACGTATCCATACACCAGGACCCTGACTCCTGATTTCGGACTTAATGCACGAAAACATTGATTGTGTGTGTGTTTCAAGTTTTCTTTGTGATTACTTATGTCAGCTCACCGGGTATACTGATCTGCTTTATTAAAGTCTCAAGTTTTCCTTGTGATTACTTGTGCCAGCTCACCAGGTATACTGTTCTGACTATGGTGCTCTTGTTCTCCTTTTCAGGATGGCCCCGCGACGACAGCCAGCTAGGGTTCCGAGTGTAGGGCGCGACGGCAGCCCACCGAGCGACGAGGCCTCGGTGCAGGGCCCTTTGCCAGCAGTGGCGCCGGCGGTAGCTTTACCCGCCGAGCCACCGATGCTGCCAGTACCAGACGCTGACGATGCACGTCGCCTCAGGGCACTGCATGAGTTTCAGAGCCAGCGACCGCCCAGGTTTCGTGGTGAGGCGGACCCCCAGGCCGCCGAGGACTGGCTTGAGGCGGTGGTACGGATCTTCAGGCTAGTGAGGACACCAGCGGATCTCATGGTGATTCTCGCAACGAGCCTCCTGCAGGCAGCGGCAGGACGATGGTGGAGCCTGATGCTCCAGGTTCACGATGAGGCATCCTTGCTCTGGGCGGACTTCGAGAGCCTCTTCCGCTCTGAGTTCGTCCCGGCCACCCTCCGAGCGGTGCGCATCCAGGAGCTTCTCCAGCTGCGCCAGGGCAGCATGACGGTCGCTCAGTACGCGGCGAGGTTCACTGACCTATCCCGCTACTCGACCGACATGGTACGGGACCCCTTCTTCCGGGCCCGGACCTTCGAGCAGGGCTTGCGACAGGAGATTCGGGCGTCGCTGATCTCCCTCAGCATTCCGACCCAGGCGGGAGTGCTGGAGCGAGCCCTCCTGATCGAGAGCTTCCTGGCAGAGCCTTCTTCAGCCGCGAGACCTAGCGCAGGGCGGCAGGTAGCTGAGTCTTCGGCAGCAGGTAGCCGACGGATGACTCTCGGGTCCAGGCAGACCAGACCCCCACGCAGACGGCCTCAGGACACCGGCTCAGCAGTACGGGGCACACAGCGGAGTGCCAGCCTTCCGAGAGGCAGGCTGTGCTACTCCTGCGGCGGGCAGGGTCACATGGCTCGTGACTGCCCGACCCGCCGATCAGAGGAGCAGCAGACGGTAGAGGGGCCACCCAGGCAGAGGCAGAGGGTCGACCGTGGCAGTCCGCAGGGAGGAGGCGGACGAGGCAGAGGAGCTGGCCGAGCAGCGGGTGGTGGGCGATGCTTCCAGGCTCTACCCCCACCACCACCAGGAGGGCCACCTCGACCACATGGAGCTGGCGGGAAGGGACAGGCCCAGCTCCAGGCAGTGGAGGCCTACGACCCCGACTTGCCAGAGATGATTCGAGGTACGATCTGTGTCTATTCCACCCTTGCTGCAGTACTTATAGACACAGGAGCGAGTCACTCTTTCATAGCCTCTGCCCTTGTTCGGAGCTCGGAGATTCCGACTGAGCCGTTGGCTCGATCCTTACGGCTAGAGACTCCTACGGGAGCAGACTCGACGATTACGCACTGGTGCCGGCAGTGTGAGCTTACTCTAGGAGGCGAGAGCTTCGGCTGGGATCTCCTTGTAGCGGCGTCGAGGCCTTACGACGTCATCTTGGGCATGGATTGGCTATCCACGGTTCATGCCCAGATCGACTGTTTTAGGTGCAAGGTGCGATGTGTTCGCACCGACGGGAGCAGGTTTACCTTCACCGGCGAGAAGGGAACCTTTGCAGCACAGAATGGACTTCCGCGGAGGAGAGTGCAGCCTATCTCTCATCAGTTGGCTAGCCTCATCCTAGGAGCAGTGGACGTGCGGAGTCCGGCATTTCCTGCAGTGGTGGATCAGTACGTGGACGTCTTTCCCGACGACGTTCCAGGGCTACCTCCTCGTAGAGAGGTAGACTTTTACATCGACTTGTACCCCGGGACAGCCCCGATATCTACTCCAGCATATCGGATGGCCCCCGCCGAGCTTCGGGAGCTGCGGGTACAGTTGGAGGACTTGCAGAGCAAGGGGTTTATCCGACCCAGTGTTTCACCCTGGGCTTCCCCGATTTTGTTCGCCAAGAAGGCGGACGAGAGCTTGCGACTATGTGTCGACTATCGTCGCCTGAACCAGGTGACAGTGAGGAACAAGTATCCGCTGCCACGGATTGATGACCTCTTCGATCAGCTCAAGGGAGCCCGGTGGTTCTCGAAGATAGACCTCCGGTCAGGCTATCATCAGCTCAGAGTTCGAGACGAGGACGGGCAGAAGACGGCCTTCAGGTGTCGGTATGGCCATTATGAGTTCTTGGTTATGCCGTTCGGCGTAACCAATGCTCCAGCAGTGTTCATGAGCCTCATGAACAGGATCTTCCAGCCATACCTCGACCGATTTGTCGTGGTCTTCATTGACGACATTTTGGTATACTCGACTACTGAGGAGGAGCATGCCTACCACCTGCGAGTTGTGCTAGACACACTCCGAGAGCACCAGCTTTATGGCAAGCTCTCAAAATGCCAGTTCTGGTTATGTGAGGTCCATTTCTTGGGGCACGTCATCTCTGAGGCGGGAGTTGCAGTGGATCCCGCAAAGATCGAGGCAGTACTAGCTTGGGAGCCACCCAGGAGCGTGACAGAGGTGCGGAGCTTCTTGGGCCTAGCCGGATACTATCGGAGATTCGTGCCATACTTCTCCAGAGTTGCGGCACCACTCTCAGCGTTGACGAAGAAGGGGAAACCCTTCGTGTGGTTAGACAGATGTCAGCAGAGCTTCCAGGAGCTGAGACAGAGATTGACCAGCGCACCTATCTTGAGGTTGCCTGAGGAGGGAGTTGGATACATAGTTTACTGCGATGCATCAGGGACTGGACTCGGGTGCGTCCTGATGCAGGAGCGGGCTGTGATCGCCTACGGATCACGTCAGTTGAGGCCGCATGAGCAGAACTACGCCACTCATGACCTGGAGTTGGCAGCAGTGGTCTTCGCTCTGAAGACTTGGCGGCACTATCTGATGGGCGAGCGCTTCACAGTCTTTTCTGACCACCAGAGTCTCAGGTATATCTTCTCTCAGAAGGACCTGAACCTGAGACAGCGGAGATGGCTTGAGTTCCTCCAGGACTATGACTTTGAGATAGTCTATACTCCTGGGAAGGGGAACGTTGTAGCCGATGCCCTCAGCAGGAGGACGGGCATTCAGCTACTTGAGGAGGCGACGGAGCAGCTAGCCTCCTTGCAGATATCCTTCGTGGATAGAGACGGAGCAGCCTTTCTTCAGTCTCTCACAGTCTCTCCTCCACTTCTACAGCGGGTCAGAGAGGCTCAGCGTGAGGACGCTGACTGTGAGACCCGGAGTGCACTGATATCCTCAGGTCAGGCGCCTGATGGCTTCTCCCTTGGAGCAGAGCACGACATCCTTTTCAGAGGGCGTACCTTCGTACCAGTCGCTTTACGAGAGGAGGTGCTGAGAGAGTTTCACACTTCTCCCTTGGCGGTACATCCTGGAGTGGCGAAGATGTACCAGGATCTCAGGCGACAGCACTGGTGGCCGGGCATGAAGAAAGTTGTGGCAGAGTTCGTTTCACGATGCCTCACCTGCCAGCAGGTGAAGGCAGAGAATCAGGTACCAGCAGGCTTGGCACAGCCCTTGGAGGTCCCGAAGTGGAAGTGGGATGGCATATCTATGGATTTCGTGACTGGACTTCCACGCACTTCCAGAGGTCACGACTCCATTTGGGTGATTGTCGACCGACTCACCAAGTCGGCACACTTCTTACCCATCAGAGAGCAGGGCTCAGTGGAGAGCTTGGGACGTCTTTACATCCAGGAGATCGTACGGCTTCACGGTGTGCCATCGTCTATCGTCTCCGATCGAGATGCTCGTTTCACTTCCCGGCTTTGGAAGGGGTTGCAGGAGGCGTTCGGGACGCGGCTCCATCTGAGCACAGCCTTCCACCCTCAGACGGATGGTCAGACGGAGAGGACCATTCAGACACTCGAGGACATGCTCCGTGCATGTGTTCTCGACTTTGGTCGCAGCTGGGAGGACCACCTACCCTTGGTGGAGTTCGCGTACAACAACAGCTACCACTCCACCATCGGGATGGCACCATACGAGGCGTTGTACGACAGACCCTGCAGATCACCGTTGTGCTGGACAGACCCTGGGGAGTCAGCACTCGTGGGACCAGAGATGGTCCGAGCCACGACAGAGAAGGTCCAGATCGTCCAGGAGAGGATGAGGACAGCTCAGAGCCGGCAGAAGTCATATGCTGACAGGAGGCGGAGGCCACTCGAGTTCGAGGATGGCGACCACGTCTTTTTGCGTGTCTCACCTCGACGTGGTTTACGGAGATTTGGCCGAGGCGGCAAGTTGTCTCCACGCTTCATCGGGCCTTTCCAGGTCCTCAGCAGGATAGGAGAGGTGGCTTATCGCCTGGCTCTACCACCTCAGTTGCACCGGGTGCACGACGTCTTTCACGTGTCTCAGCTGAGGAGATACGTGCACGACCCGACGCACATCATCGACTTTGGGGAGCTGGACGTGGACGATGGGGCGACTTTTGCGGAGGTCCCAGTGGAGATCGAGGATCGACAGGAGCGGGTCCTACGTGGGCGGTCGATTCCTCTTGTGCGCATCAGATGGCAGCACAGGAACCTCCAGGAGAGCACTTGGGAGCGGGAGGCTCAGATGCGTGCTCAGTACCCCCATTTGTTCCCCAAGTTTTTGATGTATCTTTACGGGGACGTAAAGCCCTGAGGTGGGAGTAATGTAAAGACCCGCAAATTTCAAGGAAATTTTTTTCTTAATTTTCTTTGGAATTTTACAAGAGCGCAGCTTCAGACGGCACCTGATTCCGAGGCCCGGTGTGCCCGGAATCAATTTCCGAAGTTTGGCTCGGGTACGTTCAGTGAACGGACGAGCGGGTTTTTCTATCTTTTGAACCGGTGCCCGGAATCAAATTCTGAGGGCACCGATGAAATCGCAGCGCCGGTATTTGCTTAGAAACGCCTCTTCCGGAGTTGCGTTTGCTCAGACGTGGTTTTTAAATTTTGCGGCTTTAAGTCAGAAATAAAATAAAGTTTGTGCGACAACTTTATTTTATTTCACTTAAGCTGCTTGGAAGCCACTTGAAGTCACTTAAAGGCGGCTTGAGCTGAGTTGAACTGGATAGGATGCTATCCAGAAATATCCTACCCCTTGGTAGGATATTTGTGCGGTGGGGCCCGCACGAGCCCCGCCGTTTCTTTCGCTAAGTAACGTACCCGCGAAAACCCGTCAAAGTAACTGAAAAGTCAACCGACGCGTTTTCTTTAATTCTTAACAGACCATTTAATTGGGCGGTTTATTTCGTGAATTAAATGGGCTGTTTCTTTCGTGAATTAAATGGGTCGTTTCTTTCGAATTGATGGATCGTTTCTTAACCGGTTTCGTGTGTTGGCATGTTTATAAAATAAGACCAACCTAAAAATCCTTGGAAAGGATTTGACAGAATCTTCGTTTCTTCATCTCCCCGCGAAGAACGCGAAGAACGCGAAGAACGCCGGCGACCGGAATTCGACGACGTACACCGAGATCTGCGACGTCGACGAGCTTTACCTGCGACGTTCTTCGGCGACGCCTCTTCTTCCGCAGCCGATCCTCGTTCGGCAACTAAGGTAAGAATCGGATCGTTAATTCTCCCTTTTTAATTTCAATAACAACGGATTTAAATTAATTAAATCCGTTTGTTCTTGATCCGGAGATTGGCGACGCGACGCCGGATACTGCGACGACGCGACGATCCCCCTTCTTCCGCGACGAGCAATCCCGCGACGATCCCTCGTTCGGCAACGACAGCTGCGAGGTAAGGGTTGATTGGAATATTTTATTTTCCTTTCCCGTGATTTTATTTCTTTTAAAATAAGGAACCGATCACGGAACAATTTTAAATTTATTTAAAATTGTTGATTGGTCGTTTCTTGTTTCTCCCGTTGTTTATGACTAACGCGGAGGGTGCGGGTCTAACGAACAAGACCCGGCAACCCTCCGCCGATCTTCCATTTTGTGCGGATTTGGCGGACAACGACGAACCGCGCGGCAGGGGCGATCTGTTGATCCCGCAGTGGAGATCGGCCCCCGGGAGGAGCATCGGCGTAGACGGGAGGCAAAACGGGCCACCGGAGAAACTCCGGCGGCGCCGGCGACCGGAGGCGGCGGCGCCCGGCGCGCCGCCGGAGGAGTCCGCCGCGGCCGAGCCGCGGCGGCGGCGAACCGCCGGACCGCGTCCGCGGTCCGGCCACCCAGCACGCGGCCCGCGCGGGCCGCGTTTCTCCAAAGCCGCGGGTTTTACCCGCGGCGGCTCAAGCGGCCGCTCGGCCGAAGCCGAGCCGGCCGGTCCGGTCGTCCGGGCCGCGCCCAGTCCGGACCGGACCTGGCCTAGCCGGGTCGGGCCGGGTCGCCCCGGGCCCAGAACCCCCTTTTCGGGCCTCTTCGGTCTTTTGCCCATATCTTGGGCCTGGGACCTCCGATTGACGAACCGTCAGCGGCTACGCGATCCTTGGATCGAGACGGTCGTTTCGGTATATTATACTCAAGGTTTAGGAAGACTTTGGGTTCGGCCGGGTTGGTTCGTACACGAAACCAACCGGGCCCTCGGAGCGGAAACGCTCATAACTTGAGCTACGGACGTCCGAACGATGTACCGTCAGCTGTGGTAGTTTCCTCTAAGTGGGAAGGAACTTTTGGCATACTCCGCCCGAGGATCGGATACAGGCGGAGTACGGTCGAGTTGGTTTTGCTCTAAAAACCAAACGGGCCCTGGGACGAAAATGCCAATAACTCTCAGACCGGGCGTCCGATTGACGCGCCGTCTGTTGCGTTGAGATCCTGTTGTCGATACGGAACTTTTGGATACATCAATTTCGGACTACGTGTCAGTTGATGTATCAGCCTCTCGGCTCGTGGAGCAGACCCTCCTAAACGAGCTCGCTATGTGCGGGAACCCTAGCGCTGGCTGTGACTTCGACGACAGAGCAGAGATCCTCCATGGACTGCGACGACGGCAGAGAAGAGATCCTCCGTGGACTGCGACGACGGCAGAGCAGAGATCCTTCGTGGACTGCGGCGACGACAGAGCAGAGATCCTCAGTGGACTGCGTCGACTACTGCACTCAGCGATCCTACGTGGATCAGTGCTACAGGTTCTGTGTGAGCCCGATCCTATGTGGGTCCTTACTACCGGTTCTGTGTGAGCCACTGCCTACAGGTTCTGTGTGAGCCCGATCCTACGTGGGTCTTTTGCGGGGGTTAGTACCTATCGATCCTTCGTGGGTCCGACGACTTAGATGGATCAGTGATCATCTTTGACGTCATCTGAAAAAGTATACCTGGTTGAGCTGAATCTTATGTTACTTTCCTTTGTGGATTGTGTTGAACTATCCTATGTGGATTTACTGTTACTCTCCTTTGTGGATCGTGTTGAACTATCCTATGTGGATTTACTGTTTACTCTCCTTTGTGGATTTGAGTCTTGCTTTCCTTTGTGGATTGAGTTGTTCTTGAGCTCGTGAGCAGAGCTAGAATTGGGGACTTAGGTATATGTATGGGCATATACCTAAGTCGAGTCAGATGTTACTTCGTGATTGCATCTTTCTTTTGTGCTATATCCTTTGTGGATTTCGGGAGACCTTCGGGGGTCTCGGGGTCCTTACTGAGTAGCTTGTACTCACCCCTGCACGGGCTATACCCGCACCTTGTTGTGTTGGTTGCAGAAGACGGACAGCGCTGATCACGGTTGGGGCGTGGAGCAGGATGGTACCTGGAGGTGGACCACTGGGCGGGACGTGCTCGGAGCGGACGTGGGACCCGAGGAGCCTGGAGGCTATCTGTACCCATCCTTCAGGTGGGATTGCCAGTGGACGACACGAGGCCGCCGTCTTTTCTTCAGTTGCTGTACTTTACTTTTCAGTTGTACTTTACAGTTGGGCTTGTATTTCCGGCGCCCTTTACTTTTCTGCACTTTACTTTCCGCTTGCTGACTCTGTGTGGTTGTTACTTATAAAGGCAATGCCTTCCCTGTTTACTGGGATTTTACGCCTTGGTGCTAGTCGCCAGCCCCTGGCCTATGGAAGGCGGGCTTGGGGTAGTCACGGCACGGGCCCCGAGGACGGGTCGTGACATAGTCATAATGAATAGTAGCCATGGTAAAAATTTAACACTATGATAATGGGTAAAACAATTTAATTAAATTTAAAACTATGAGATAAAGTCTATAAATCAACCCAAATATTTCATATATTTCATTTTATGAAATTAATTTTACCATTACCATTATAACATTTAAAATAATTCATTTTAGTTCCACATTCATTTGATCTTGGCCTTTATATTATTTTAAGTTATGGGTAATTAAAAAATATATATTTCTCTCACTTATTATGTTGTCATAATATTTATATAGAAAAAAATGAAATATTATTGAATATATATTAAAAAAATTATATTTATTAAATTATATTTATAATATTAATTTATTTTTAATTTTTAGTGATGGTATAATTATCTTGAATGCTTATGCAACACTAATGCTCTGCTTGTACAAGTAGTCAAAATATCAAGTATATAATTTAAAAAAATTAAGTGTATTATGTTTTTTATGGATTATGTTATTGAAAAAAATTCATGGATAATTATAAGTTATTGGTGATGGTGAAAGTATTTATATTGAAATTTCATTATTATATTTATGGTTTTAAATTCAAGATATATGAACAGTCATGAAAATGACTTTAAATGATATATAATATTAAAAATTATTTTTAAATCATTATAAATTAATAAAAATATTATAATAAAAAATTTATTTTAAAATTTGTTTCCAATCATTAATTGTCCACTTATTTTTTACTTGAAAATTTTAAAACTGTTTTAATATCCCTTAAGTTTTGAAAAGTTTGTTATCACAATTAAGGTTAAAGGGTGTTAATGAAGTGGTTAAACCAAAAGATAAGGTTTAAAATCCAATAGTACTTTTCTAAATGATGTTTTTTTATCATATTTAAATGTTGTACTTCTTATATTCGATGATATGTCACTTAGGATTAATTTTCCTTGAGTTAGATGGATATTATATATTAATATTTCATATATATATATATATAAGATTGTCACCCACCTCACTTATAAAGGGCACGCCCTATCCACTATTATTAAAAATAATTTATCCACTTAGATAAAGAATCACTAAAACAATAACTTCGTAGTTTTCTTCTACACTTTCTATATATTCTTATATTTCCTTAAAATCGTCCTAAGGAGGATTAAGGTCTAATACAAAGGAGGATTTCCAATAAATAGGTATAACTCTTAACTTACTTATTTCATTTTATTACTTATTCTACATCCTTAAATTTTTTCCAACTAATGATGATATAATAACATAATTATCTTATATATACTGATATTTTATTATTTCTATGTAATAATCCTTATGAATCTCCTTCCCCATTCAATGGAAAATTAATGTTTCGCTCTTGAGTATGTATAGACAACTGTCTCCACATAACGATGTGAATCATTTTCCATCACCAACTCACATGGATGGATATAATGATGGATAAGATGAATAATTAAAATATTAATGAGATTATTTTTATTTTAAAAATATGATATATTAATTACCTATGTGCCCTTCCATCCATTGTAATATGATAGTGTCGTATGTGCATATGTGTGGACTACCACCTCCATGAAGCGATGTGATTCATTTTTCATTTCTGATTCACATTGATGGTAATAAGGATAGATTTAGTGAATAAATGTGATATATATGATATAATAATTATTCTTTAAAATATAATTATTATTTACCTGCCTTTAATTCTATCCATCAAAAAGTAGAAACACCATTCGTGCATACATACGAACTACCACCTCAAAGAAGTAATGGAATTCATTTTTCATCACCACTTTATAGAGATGGTTATAAAAGTTTATATAATGAATAAATATTATAATTATTAAATTATTAAGATTCATTACATTATTAAACCATTACCAAGTTACAAGGACCAAAACCATCTAATCGAAACATGCATGGGAAACATACCATTTTTCACCCAAAAGATAATTTTAATGAAGAATTATTAATTAAAGGGTAATGATAAATTATAATTGAATCATATATGGTATTATATATATGAATATGGTACCATTATATATTTATAATCAATAAGAATTTATTATAAAGTATTATAAGAGTGCATACGGAGCAATTTGGACTTAGAGTAAGGGATTTTTATTACAATCTCATATTATTTCAAGATAATTTATATTCATATTTCTTTTAGGAAAATTATATCATTTTAATAACTTAAAAAAATATTTTATTACGTTTTGTTTTTACATTTATATATTCCATTTCATCTCTTTTTTGATCAATAATTAATAAGTATATTATATGTAAGGGACTTTGTTTTAAAAATATTATTTTAAAGACTTCTTTCCAAATCTTTCTCTTCCATGTTGAGGATATTTGAAGTGTTTCAAGAATTTTCTTAGTTATGATTAATAGGATACTAATGGTAGATTTTTACTATTCTTGAATTTTATTATAATAGTTTTAAAATGAATCATTTTTTACTTTTTCTATATGAGTATTTTTTACTTTTTTTACCAAAGTCTAAAAAGAATCTTTGTTTTAATAATTATAAAATGAAAATATTTTCCCATCATCATAACTGTTATTTTCTTTGATGATTCCTTTATAGTATTCTATGGTTATGTTCAAAGAAAATATTTTTCTCTATATTTTTAGAATTCTTAGTTTTTAAAGATCCCTAAATAAAAGGGTATTATTTTTTTAAAGGTGTGAAATTAATTTTGAAAGTAATTTATAACTTCATTATTACAAATGTTTAAAAGGTAGTTATTTTAAATTTTTTTCTTTTATTTTATTTTATATTTTTAAAATCCTTAATTTTACTATAAAACCATCATTTTTTGATGAATTTATGGTCTTATTTAATCCATTATTGATTCATGGTTTTTGGTTATTAACTTTCTCATGATCACGTTCCATATCAGTCATCATCATTTCATTGGACATTATTTTCTTCTCCATGTCCATATTAGAACTATCATGGATTTATATGGTATTTTAATGAATCTTTTTTTCTATGTAACTCTATGGAAAATTTTAAAGAATATTTTTGAGGTTATGTGCTGAGTCAGAATGGGATTATAGGGCACATGGATCCTCCGTGGGGATATATTAAAAATATTAAATATAATATATCATGCACACACAACTTCTCATAAATAATGGTTTATCTCCAAAAGGGTGTCTTATATGGAAAAAATTAGACATCTATTAAATTTATAATGTGGGTTTTTCACTAGGAATGATGTAATCTCGGTATGTATTGGGTGTTTCATTTAAGTTCATTCATAGGAGAAATAATGGATGAATAAATTAAATAAATAATTTATTGTCAATTAAATTCTTGAAAATGAATACTCCTCTATTTAAGCATGGATATTTTAAAATTTTAATGTTAGATACATAACCCTAGATATAAGAGGATAGGATTTTGGAGGATATAATTTGGAGATTATGGTGGGATTGTGGGTTGCTGATCGGTATATCATGGGGATTTTCATCTTCAAAAGAGATCTTAAATCTTACAAAAAACAACAACAGATAATTTTTCATCATCATGGATTGATCCAATGTCAAGGTAAGAATTTTTATTTTGTTTTTTTAATCATGATTATTGATTTCTCTATGGACAATTTGAATTAATTCTTTTAGAAAATTAATTCACTTGTGATTTTCTTTATTAATGGTTGATTAATTTTAATTAATAGATTTAAGAATTGTTGATACTTCATTTTTCTTCCGTATACATTGAATTATATATCAATTAATGAATTAATAACCAAGAAACTCCTAATGCTCATTTCCAACTTTTTTTGTTTCATTATTTTCTCCCACTATTCCTCAAACATTCATAAATGATATTTAGATTTTTTAATGATTCAAAAAACTGCATAAATAGATCATTTTGCAATCAATATTGGTGAAACATAATGTTACCATGGATTTGGTGATGGTATTGAATGTGGTATTGAGGCATGATGTTGAATAAAATGACTTATAGGTGGTTCAAGTGATATTTTTTTCATGATCTAGACCATTTTAGTGCTTTAGGATTGTGATGGTTTGAGTTTTCTGATCAAGGGGTGCCCAAAATCTATCCACTGGTGATGATGCCGGCTTATTCAACCCAGATATGGTCTTTGTATTTTTTATTTTTAGTTAGAGAGAAAGAGTTTATGAAGATGGTAGATACACATGAA
The DNA here is from genome assembly GCA_963277665.1 of Viscum album. Lineage (NCBI taxonomy): Eukaryota > Viridiplantae > Streptophyta > Magnoliopsida > Santalales > Viscaceae > Viscum > Viscum album. Next base: position 1,701,795,422 of record OY728147.1, on the reverse strand, counting down.
GACTAAGAATTTTAGATAACTCTTGATCTATATGGAATATAGTTTGGAAGAACACATGCTATGTGGACCCCTTCCATAGTAGATAGGGTTTACACATTATCATAAATATATCATGGGCATGTGACCAATAAACACATCATGTGATCCTTAATCCTTAAACCTTTAATGTACCATAGGGTACATGATCATGGGAACAACTAGTGTACATTGGTATGGCTAGAATACATAAAAAGAGGTGGGGATACACAGACATAGACAAAAGAAAGAATGAAGTTTGTGAGACATGTCATGTGTCCCCTATATATTCTTTGTAGTATTTCTAGGGTATGTTATATCACTTGATCCCATCAGTCCAGTTTTAGTATCAGTAAGGTTATGTTCACTTGGTCCAACCCTAAGAGGGTATAGTGTGGCATCCCATACTATGTATAGAATAGGATATCCCATTTACAAGTTAGTTCTATTTAATGTTTGGTATCCCTCCATGTTTTTTGAGGTGTGATCCTCTATCATATTTTCCCAAGATGGGTTGGGTAATATGTTTCTGAAATCCAAGGAATGTGATCTCCTTCCTATTAGGTTATTTTATATATAAGGTTAGGTATACACTATATTACCTAGGTATGATCCCCTACTAGTGTATCATTATCTTATGAGTTCATGTTCATTATTTAATATGGGAAGGCTCAATGAGTATGATGTATTGAATGAGCTCCATTAGTTTCAGTGAGACTTAATAATTGAGTTCCCTCATAAGAATATGACCTTTGAGGCTTGAGAATAATCCTATGTTGGTAGTGAGGAAATAACATTACTTTGAGACTTGGTGTATATCTATGATCATATATAGGTTTTTAACTTTCCTTATTGGTAAATCACCCTTTTTTGATTTTGAGTTGACTATTTTTGATTTTTAGTTTTTTGATTTTAGGGTGTCTTACAAGGTATTTTATACTCACGCCTACATGGGATCAGCTCATACATTTCATATCTTATGCAGATGATGGTCCATTCGATGGATACCATGGAGGACTAGAAGCAGGTAGAGCTTTATTATGCTAGATGGACCATGGATGGCTCTAGGAATTTCATATTTATTGTACACCCCTTTTGTTAGTAGGTTGGAATCTTTTTATCATTTTTGTGTGCTTGTATTAGGCCCTTTTAATTTCCATACTATTTGTCATAGTTTTATGTGATATTATTTGTTATACATAAATTTATAGTATCAGTTAATTGTCTTTTCACCATTATACTAGTGTGTGGAGATATGTTCATGTGTACATATACTTTCGACTAATTCCTCCCATGTGTATGATATACCTACTTGGAACTAGTTTCCAGTTCCTAGCCTATTGGAGTCAGTATTGGGATGTAACACTAGTCTTACTTTCATCTATGAAGGGCCCAATTGGTTTGTATCATGATAAAGTGGTATCATAGGGGGATATCTTAGTACCAAATTTTGGAGGTAGTTTAGCTATGAGTATGGTTTAGAAACCAAGATTATAGTGTTAAAGTGTTTCAAGTTTGTCTCTCAGGCCAGGGAACTTAGTGATGGTGCAGAGACCAACATGCCCATTCATTAGGACTCCGATAACCTTCATGATAAATTGGAATATATATGAACTGTTTACAGGGAAACCATCGGTACACGAATAATATTGGAATGGATTAGGGTTTCCATGTTCTTCTTGATTAATATACCCAAATATTCTCTTTTCTCATGGTGAATATTGACAATTATAATATGTCTCCACAATGATATCCAATTGGATTCTGCGGTTCATGATGATGATTCTCTTAGTAATGAAGCTTCAGTCCAGGGACCTGTGAAGGAGTTGGTTCTTCAAGGTGGTTTGTTGATATTACCTCTACCCATTAAGCATTTAGTTGTTTTGGTAGTATCTAAAGATGATGTTCTCAAGTTTATCACAATTTATGAGTTCCATAGGTCGATACTCCTTAGGTTTTGGGGTGATCTAAACCCCCAAGAAGTAGAGGACTAGCTCAAGGTAGTAGGGAATGTTTTCTGCCTTGTTAAGAACCCTCCCTATTATATGGTGGTACTAGAGGTGATACTTATCTATGGACCAATAGGGAGATAGTGGATCCTATTTATGTGGATGCACAATGAGGAGACTCCCAATTTGGAATAGTTTGAACTCCTCATCAAATAGAAGTTTTATCTAGTGACCTTCTGGGTAGTACATATCCAGGAGGTTCTGGAGCTCTAGAAGGGCAGGATGATATTTTTAGAGTATGATTCTACACTATTACATAGATGTGGTTCTTGATAGTTATTTTCGAGTATGGATTTTTAATTGTGACCTTAATTGAGATATTCGTGATGGAGTGGTATCTCTTTCCATTCCTTCCTTCACTAGGGTACTAGATCATTCCTTGATTATGGAAAGATTATTATCTTAGTAGTTTTTGATCATTGGTTTGGGAATTAGACACCTTGGAGTTAAGACCTTAGCAGCTGGTAGTTGACATTAGCTGAGGAGTCTAGGCACATGAAGGAGCTTTAGAGGAATTATTAGGATATAAGGTCGACCGGTCAATTCTCTTAGGTGGTCACTTGTCATACATGGGAGATTTGGTGATTCTCCTATGATGGGAGAGGCCATATCACTTAGGATTGACTAACCCACTATGAATTAGATAGGGAGATGGTTGATGGACCACCAAGGAAGAGGTAGTGTATTGAGTAGGGAGGTCTGTAGGGGGCGGACATGGTGGTGGAGCTGGGAGGGGAGCAAGAGGTGGCTGATGTTATGACATATTAAAACCTCCAAAACCTCTAGGTGGTCCACACTGTATATAAGGAGTTGGTGGTTAGGACCATGGTATGTTGTATGTAATGGAGGCTTCTAACCTAGAGTCTCTGAGTATGATATGAGATATGATTTTTGTATTCCCTACTTTATATATAGTTTTGATAGACATAGGCATGAGCCACTCTTTCGTTATCGTTTCCCTTATTCAAGAATTGGAGACTCAAGTGGAGTCGTTAGCTTGAACTTTGTGCTTAAATAATCCTATTGAGGTAGAATCAGGTATCATAGGTTTCTATTGATAGTGTGATCAGTCCCTTGGAGAAGGGAGCTTTGTATAGGATAATTTTTGTAGGATAAAAATAATGATGTAGATGATCAATTACAAGAGGGGGTGAATTGTAATTTTAAAAACATTCATTTTTAACCTTAATTAAAAACTATGTTTAACAAAGTTAAACAAGGTAAATTTACAAGACATCTTTTTTTTCTACAAACTTTTTAGGTTCTGAAAATATGGTTCCAGAAATGAAACTTAAGAAAAGTTTACAAGGAAAAGATTCTACCTTAAATCATATAGAATCTTACTTTTCATAGTATAAAAAATTACAAGAAAGTTTAAGAAGGTTATACTTTCTACCTTTATCAAAATACATCATAAATAAACTTGAAACAAAAAAGTAACAAGTATGAAATCTTTTAACCCAAAGAGTAGGCTATCCAACAACCTTGGATAATGGTCCCTTGATTTATACTTTCAAGAAAGTCTGTCTTACCCACACCATGGTAGTACCTTGATAAAAATATCAAAATATGGCTTGTTATCCCTACAATCCCTCGATCTTTAAGGTAGTCGGTACCTTTGTATTTCTATCCTTAGAAGTCCTCAAACCTTAAGGTAGTCGGAACCTCTGTCTTCTTAACCCCGGAAGTCCATGATTGTATATAGAAACAATCGGAGTCACACAAAGCAATCTGAACAAGGTGTTCAGTATGCACAAAGCATGACAGTCTCTCTCTCTATAAAACACCTCAACAGCATGTAATCTCTAGAGTAATCAATAGATCTTGGGATCATTCAAATGTGATCCTATTTATAGGAACTTCTCCAATGGCCATCTCCCTCCTCCAATGGTCATATTTTTTTCTTGAATCTCATAGGGACATGTACATGTGTCACTCAAACAATGGTTAGTTAGAAATAGATTGTACGACATATTTTCAAAATATGTGTAAGGAAAATGAAGTTGTTTAATCAAATTTATTTTTCAAAGTCTAGGAAAAAAAATAAAGTTCAGAATCTAACCAAGTAAAAATTCAGAGTCTATAAGACATGGTTATTTGTATTCTGTTTTAAAAAGAATTCAAAATATGAATTCTGTAGATTTCAGAGTCTGAATTCCCATGAATTTGGAATTGGAATTCTGAGGAATTCAGAGTCTCAATTCCGAGGAATTTAGAGTCTTAAGTCTAAGGTATTTAGGGTCTAAATTCTGAGAAATTTAGAGTCTGGATTTTAAATAATTTGGATCTTAAATTTTAGATAATTCTGAGTCTAAATTTCAAACAATTCAGAACCTGAATTTCCGAGAATTCAGAGGCTGAATTTCAGAGAATTCAGAGTCTAAATTTTAGATAATTAGGAGTCTGAATTTCAAAGAATTTGGAGTCTGAATTTTAGAGAATTTGGAGCCTGAATTTTAGTGAATTCAAAGACTAAATTTTAGAGAATTCAGAGCCTAAATTTTAGAAAATTCAGAGTCTGAATTTCAGAGAATTTGGATCCTGAAAATATAATATTCTATAACCAATAATTTATAGGATTCCAAGGTATTAGATGTGAAACCAAATTTTTCCTTAGTAATAAAATGAGTTATATTTAGAGAGACTATAAAATGAACAATAAAAACATAGGTAAGGATAAAATTTCCTTAGAGAAGGTAAATTTTCCTTATAAAAATAATCCTCAAGGGAAAAAATTTTCCTTAAGATAAAGTGTTTGTGATTTTTGAAACATATAGGAATAGAAAAGTCATAAGGAAACCTTATTAACTCAATAATCTCCTCCTTTTTGGAAAGCAAAAACATCCTTATGAAAAAGAATACAAGGAATTAAAATTTTTCTTTATGAACATAAAAGGAAAACTTATCTCCCTTTACTTATGAATCATGATGAATACAACTAACTCCCGCTTAGTTTTTGAAATCCCTAAGGATCGTATTCTTAACTTCCTTAAAGAGATGTTTCATTATGAAAATAAAGAAATAATATTTGATAAAACTCCTTCTTAGATATACTCTCCCTTAATGAATTTTCTTCTTTACTTAGTATTATTTTTATCATTCCTTTATCCCTCTTTGTGATTTTCAAAAAGTAATAAAGGGAATATAAAAAATATGGTACCTGAAATATTAGTACTATATAAAAAAACTCATGAAGAACAACCAAAATTTTATTATGGTAGAAAAAATTTGTAAAAAAAAGGATTTACAACAAAACACCAGATTGGGAAAAATTATCCTTCTTTTTTCTTTGGCATTAACATCTTTACGATGGTTATCAGCTTCTTAAGCTCCTTGTTCTATCTTTCAAAGCACTTGAGAAGCTAATCCTGGTCTTCATTTTTCTTCTCCATGGATTTGATCTTTTCTTCCTGAGCCTTAAGAATATCTGCTTGAGCCTTCAAAATATCTTATTGCTTACTAATCTTTTCTTCAAACTCAATTCTAAGATTTCTTTCCATTTTCCAATTCAATGCAACAGAATTAAGCTTACCATTCAGATCTTTGACTTCCTGCTTCTGGGTTGTTTGTTTGAGACTTAGATTTTCCTCAAAACTTTTAGTAAGATCATTGAACATTATATATTTGGTGTCAAAATAATCTTTCACACTTTCTTGAAAATCATCATGGATTCTCATCTCATCAATTTTTTTCCTTGAACACTTTGTGATTTCCTTACATGATCTTTTGTGAGATTCATAGCCAATGAAGAAGGATTTGAAATAGGCCTCAAGCCTGAAAAACTTATCTATAAGCATGGTAACTGAATCCGATTTTTGATTAAATGAGTGTTGAAGCATCTAGAACCTCAAGTTTATACTTGGAAACAATGGAATGGTATCAACTAGCTTCTTCAAAGATTGTACTACAAAGTCATGTCCAAAAGAGAATGATTCCAAATCATATTTTTTGGTCAGTGAGTATTATTTTTATATCTCTTCGGCTTTTCTCTTCAATGAACCACCTACATCATTCTTTTTCACTACATATTTCCTAGTTGTATCAACCAACACCAATTTTCCATTGTCAGAATTTAGAATGCTCTCTACTGCTTTTGGTGATTCATGTTCACTATCTAATAACTGAATTATCTTATCTTCCACAACTTTTTCTATTTCAGCATCTGCCACTATATCCTCTTGCTGAATGAAGTCATTGTTGATTATTTCATCATCAGATGGTTTATTCACTTCTTCCTACTCCTTATCCTCTTTTCCTTCTGAATAATTTTTGGGTGATTCATCTTGACAAGTCTGGAAAGTCTACTTCTTAGAAGAACTAACCTTCTCACACTACGGGAAAAATGGGTATTTGCGACGGGTTATTTGTGACGGGAATAAATCCCGTCGCAAATAGTCCCGTTAAAAACTTATTTGCGACGGGGGTATTTACCCGTCGCAAATAATTAGGCTTTTGCGACGGGATTGCTTTCCCCGTCGCAAATAGTTTTCCCGCGGTGCGCGCCAAATCGCGGGAAAACTATTTGCGACGGGAATATCCCCCCGTCGCAAATAACCGGCGGCGGTAAAAGGTATTTGCGATGGGAATATTCCCCCGTCGCAAAAAGTATGTCGGCAGGTGGTTATTTGCGACGGGACCCGTCGCAAATAACTATTTACCGGTTGACCGTAATAAATGTTGGCTAAGGTATTTACGACGGGAACCGTCGCAAATAACACTATTTGCGACGGCAGTCCCGTCGCAAATGGACCCGTCGCAAATAATCTAACCTATAAATACCCCCATCCGTTTTTTTCAAATCATTATCAAACTCCATCTTCTTCTTCTCTCGAAATTATATTTCTAAAGTTTATTTTTTCTCCAGTTTAATTTTTTTTTCCGGAGGTGATATTAAAGATTTGAAGAACGATCAGAGCAGATCAATTTTCAAGGTATTTATGTTTATTTTAATTTTTTATTTATTTTTAATTTTGTATTAGTTTCAAATATTATTAATTAGTTGTAATTTAATTATGTTTACATTATTTTATTACTTAATAAATTTAAATTATTAGTATTGTTTATAGTTAATAGTAATTAGGAATATTTAGTAATAATTTTTAATAATTAAGAATAAATATTAATAATTATTAAAAAATACCACTAATTATGAATAATTACATTATTACATTATTAGTTTATTTTATTATTAATATTAAAATAATATAATTTTTTATATATATACAATTCTTTTTTCATCTGTGTGTTTGTTGTCTTCACATGTATTATTTGTATGTGGAGATAGAAAACGCACAGATGAAAGAAGAATTGTATATAAATTAGAAAATTATATTATTTTAATATTAATAATAAAATATATTAATAATGTTATTATTTGTAATTATTGGTAATTATTTCTAATTATTGATAATTATTCATTTAATTACTAATAATTAGGAACAATTATCAATAATTATCAATAATTAAGAATAATTAGTAATAATTAGTAATAATTATCAATAATAAGTAATAATTACCAATAATTAGTAATAATTAACAATAAGTAGTAATAATTACCAATAAGTAGTAATAATTACCAATAATTAGTAATAATTACCAATAAGTAGTAATAATTATCAATAATTAGTAATAATTACCAATAATTAACAATAATTAGTAATAATTACCAATAATTAACAATAATTAGTAATAATTACCAATAATTACCAATAATTACCAATAATTACCAATAATTATTAATAATTAGGAATAATTGGTAATAATTAGTAATAATTAGGAATAATTGGTAATAATTAGTACTAATTGGTAATAATTAGTACTAATTAGGAATAATTAGGAATAATTAGGAATAATTAGGAATAATTAGGAATAATTATCAATAATTATCAATAATTAGGAATAATTAGGAATAATTAGGAATAATTAGGAATAATTGTCAATAATTATCAATAATTATCAATAATTAAGAATAATTAGGAATAATTAGGAATAATTATCAATAATTATCAATAATTAGGAATAATTAGGAATAATTAGGAATAATTAGGAACAATTATCAATAATTATCAATAATTAAGATTAATTTGTAATAATTAGTAATAATTGTCAATAATTACCAATAATTAGGAATAATTAGGAATAATTAGGAATAATTAGGAATAATTAGGAATAATTAGGAATAATTAGGAATAATTAGTAATAATTAGGAATAATTAGGAATAATTAGGAATAATTAGGAATAATTAGGAATAATTAGTAATAATTAGTAATAATTATTAGTAATTATTTATAATTACCAATAATTACCAATAATTACCAATAATTACCAATAATTACCAATAATTACCAATAATTACCAATAATTACCAATAATTACCAATAATTACCAATAATTACCAATAATTACCAATAATGACCAATAATGACCAATAATGACCAATAATTACCAATAATTACCAATAATTACCAATAATTACCAATAATTACCAATAATTACCAATAATTACAAATAATTACCAATAATTACCAATAATTACCAATAATTACCAATAATTACCAATAATTACCAATAATTAGCAATAATTAGCAATAATTAGCAATAATTACCAATAATTAGCAATAATTAGCAATAATTAGCAATAATTAGCAATAATTACCAATAATTACCAATAATTACCAATAATTACCAATAATTACCAATAATTACCAATAATTACCAATAATTTGCAATAATTAGCAATAATTAGCAATAATTAGCAATAATTAGCAATAATTAGCAATAATTAGAGTTTGTATTTCTGTTATAAAATTTGTGAAATCAAAATATTTTTTTTTTCTATTCGTAGTTTCTGTCTCATTATAAAATATTAATAATATTATATTTTTAAATAACAATATTAATATGAATAATAATATTATTTATATTTTATAATATTAAATTTTATATATATATTAAAATTTTATATATATATTAAAATTTTATAATATTAAAATTTTATAATATTAAAATTTAATTATTTTTTTTTTGTAATACTTGAATTATTTTAATATTTGAATGTAAAATAATTCTATTATTTTTATATTAATTAAAATAACTTATTAATATTTTTTTTATTTATAAATTATAATTGTAATATTATTATATTAATTAAATCATTTATTAATATTCTATTATTTTTTATTTTTGAATTATAATTCTACTATTATTATAGTAATTAAAATAATTTATTATTTTCATTTCTAAATTATAATTCTATTATTATATTAATTAAAATAATTTATTAATAATTTATGTTTTTTATGTTTTTTATATTATTTGCGACGGGATACTATGCTCGTCGCAAATACTAGTATTATTAAATTTTTTTATTTTTTAAAAATATAGTGTTTGCGACGGGCTCATCGCAATCGCTTTTGCGACGGGCCCGTCGCAAAAGGTATTTGCGACGGGTCCCGTCGCAAAAACTATTTTAAAAGTTTTTTACAAAAATACGGAATACTATTTGCGACGGGGAGAATGTCCGTCGCAAAAAAGGGCTTTAGCGACGGGCCCGTCGCAAATAAGTGTAGTTGCGACGGCGTTTTCAGCAACGGGCTATTTGCGACGGGACCCCGTCGCAAATGGCTATTTGCGATGGGATCCCGTCGCAAATACCTGTTTTTCTAGTAGTGTCATGATATTTATCCACTTTTCTTATCATGTCATCTGTATCACCACTTACTTCTTCTTCTTCTTCATCAACTTCCTCTTCCAAGACAATATATTCTTCTTTTTTTGGTTCCAGAATTACTATCTTTTTTCCTAGAGTCGCATGGATTGATTCTTGCAAAAATTATTCTGGTATATGAACATGTTCAGAAGCTTTTTCAGCAGCCTTGAGAAGAGATTGAACAATCTCAATTTCAGACATTTTCTTATTTTAATTATTTTCTTTTTCTTTCTTCTCATAATCCCAAACATCCTTCAAATTTAATGCTTTTATCTCAATAGGGTCCAATCCAAAACTCCCAGCTATTCAGTTTGATTTTCTTTGAAATAAGAGAATCATATTTGCCAAAGAACTTCAGATCTACTAACCTTTCCCTGTAGATATTCCATTCAGATATTTCTTTGACTGAAGACATTTGTTTCTGAGGAGAAGCTTCCAAAGACATTTGTAATTGAGAAAACCTAGAAAATTGGAATGGGTTTAAGTAGAGTAGTAGGGTGTCAGCAGCCCAATGCTTTGAAAATCGATGTCGGACAACCATTAGGGGGCCTTTATATAGGCATTTTAGGCAACGGTTCATCTTCCCAAAAAGATCCATTGGTGGAAATACTCTTCACTAGATCTGATGGTTGACATGTTATCCAATGAAGTAATTTAGTATATTCTGATCTTTTGAGGCCTTAAGATAAAAAATCAGATTTAAGGAAAAGTGAATCCAAAAAAAATTATTAAACAAGATGAAAATACCAACATGAAAAAAAATGATTATGAAAATTTAAGAAAGGAAACATACCTTCCGGAATGATTGGAAAAATTATCAGTAATAAGGAAAATTCTTCTTGAGTAACTTTAGATTCTGAAAAAATTTCTTAGGTAAGGAAAATTTTAAAAATTCATATTTTTTTACTACGAACATTTTAATTAAGAAAATTTTGTCTATGAAAATTTTGATTAAGAAATTTTTTGATATGAAAATTTTGATTAAGAAAGAAAATGTAATCCCACTATAAAAAAGAGTTTCTTACTATAAGGAGATAGATTTCGACAAGAAGTTCATATGGAAGATTAGCTTATGTTTATCATACCTAAATTTTGTTTAATGTATTCAAATCTATCATAGGGTAAATATTTTGTAAAAATATCATCAAGATGATCTTTCATTCTGATAATTTAAAGAATGATATCTCATTTTTGTGTGTGATCCTTAAGAAAGTGATGCCAAATATCTATGTGTTTTTCAAGAGAGTGATGTGTAGGGTTTTTACTTAGGGAAATGGTACTGGTGTTATCACACAATATTTTTGTTTTGGTAAAACTCATACCATAGACTATGAGTGTGTGTTGCATCTACAACACTTGGGCATAACAACTTCCAGCTGCTACATATTCAGCTTCAGTAGTGGAAAGTGATACTGAGTGTTGCTTTTTCCATGACAAAGAAACTAATGAATCTCATAAGAAATGACATGTTCTGGATGTACATTTCCTATCCATTCTATATCCTCCAAATTCGGAATCCGAAAAACTTTTTAAAAAAAATCATTTCCAGAATTATAAAAGTGTCTTAAATCAATTGTTCCCTTTAAATAAATAAAACTATTTTCACTACTTTTAAATGATATTCATTAGGATTGGATTGATATCTTGCACATAAGAATAGTGAAAACATTATGTCTAGATGACTAGCTGTCAGGTATAGTAAACTTCTTATCATGCCTCTAAATGATGTTTGATCTACTAGTTTCCCAGCTTCATCAAGATCAAGAGAATTTGAGGTACCAATGGGAGTACTTATACTCTTAGTGTTGAAAAATCCATATTTTTTAAGAATATATTTAATATACTTATGTTTGGATATATAAGTTCCTTTTGGTTTTTGAGAAATTTTAAAACCTAGGAAAAATGTTAACTCACCCATCATACTAATTTAAAACTCATTCTTCATTAGATTTGCAAAGGAATAGGTTAAGTAATTCTAAGTTGAACCAACTATAATGTCATCAGCATAAATTTGAACATTAAAAAAATTTCTTATCCTTCTTTATAAATTGAGTTAGATCATCATTTCCCTCAACATAATTGTTTTGTAACAAAAATCTTGTAATTCTATCATACCAGGATCTAGGGGCTTGTTTAAACCCATATAAAGCTTTGGTAAGTTTGAAAACGTGTTCAAGATGTTTTGTGTCCTCAAAACTAGGAGGTTGTTTAAAAAAAATTCCTATTGAACATATCCATTAAAAAATCACATTTTACATCCATTTGAAAAAGTTTAAAATTAAAGAATGCTACAAAGTCAAGTAAAATATGAATAGATTCAAGTCTAGCTACTGAAGCATAGGTTTCTTCATAGTATATTACTTATTGTTGATTATAGCCTTTAGCAACTAATCTATCCTTATTTCTTACTATGATTCTATTTTCATCACATTTATTTCTGAAGACCCATTTTACTCCAATAATATAAGTTTCTTTAGGTCTTTCCACCAAGGTCCAGACTTTATTCCTTTTTAATTAATTTAGCTCATCTTGCATGGCTTTAATCCAATCATAATCACCTAAAGATTCATCAGTTCATTTTTGTTCTAATTTAGAAAGGAATTATAGATGTTCTACTTCATTTCTTGGTGAACTTCTAGTCCTCATAGGTTGATTTACATCACCAATGATACTATCACTGGGATGATTCTTAAGAAACAACTAATTTGGGTTTTTTAAAACCTGTTCATCAACATATGGTAGAAAATCTTCAGGGATAAATACTTTAGAAACATTTTCTTGAACATTTTCCTTATCGGAAGGATCTTCTATCAAGGATAGATGATCAGTTTTTGAAAATACATCTGAGGATGTAGATTGAGATTGTTTTAAAACAAAAGGATCAGTTTCATCAAATTTAACATGCACAGTTTTTTCAATAGTATAAGTGTTTTTATTGAAAACTCTATAAGCCTTAGAAGTTTTTGAGTATCCTAATAAAATTCCTTCATCATATTTGGGTAAAACTTTATGTAAATTATCTTTAGTATTCAAAATGAATACTTTGAAACCAAATATATTTAATTAGGAAAGTATAGTTTTTCTACCATTTCACAATTCGTAGGGGTTTTTACTAAGAAAAGGTCTAATAAAAACTCAATTTATTGCATAACAAGCAGTACTTATAGCTTCATCCCAAAAGTGTTTATCTATCAAATATTCACTCTACATGGTTCTATTTATATCTTGAAGAATTGGATTTCTTATTTCAACAACATCATTCTTTTGAGGAGTTCTTGGTGCTGAGAAGTTATAAGTAATGCCTTTTTAGTATAAAAAGTATCAAAATTAGAATTTTGAAATTCTCCTCTATGATCATAATGAATAGTTGTCAATAGAAAGTTTTTCTCATTTTTAACTTGGGCTCCAAACATTTTGAAATAAGAAAAATATTCATATTTCTTTTCTAGAAAATAAACCCATGTAAATATAGTGTAATCATCAACTAAGAAAAATACATAATATTTGCCTCCAATGCTTCTAGTTTTTGTTGGTCCAAAAAGGTTCATTTGCACTAACTATAATGCATCAGTAGTTTATATTTCACCAATTGATTTAAAACATGATTTATATTTCTTTCCATATTGACAAGGATCAAAAACTTTTGAAGAATCAAATATAAGCTCCAGTAGATCCTTAACTAGTCTTTTTTTTGAGAGATTACATAAGTTCTTAATGTTATATTTTCCTAAAATTCTATGACATAACCAAGATTTATCATCCATTGAGCTAAGTCAAGATAGATCTTGGCTCTTAAGGTCTTCTAATTTTAGTGTGTATACATTCTCTTGCCTATGGGAAAAAAGAATAAACTTATCGTTGGAATTTTGTACCAATAATTTATCATTCCTAAAATTTACAAGGTAACCTTCATCACATAATTGAATTATTATAATGAGTTTGTGATTAAGACCCTTAGAAAATAATACACTAGAAATCAATGTTTTTTCAAGAAGACCAATGTTACTTATACCAACAATTTTCCCCTAATCATTATCTCTGAAAGTTACTTTTCCTCTTTTCATCTTGATAATATTTTAAAAGAAGTTTTTGTTACCAGTCATATGTTAGGAACATCCAATAAACATTTACTATGTATTACTATTGGAATTATCTTTATTTTCTAGAAGTTAAAAATGTTAGAATTTTGAAACCCAAACATTCATAGATCCATAAATTTCAGAAAGAAATATTTTAGGTATCCATATTTTCTTAGAAAAATAGGCTTTATAAAAACATAAGGACTAAGTTTTGTTTAAAGAAAAATTATTTCCCCAATTTCCACCTCACTGAAATTTAGTGCAGAATGGAGCACTTTGGGGAACAAAATATTTATTACTAAAAATTGTTTTAGAATGAGTATAACCAAATCCATAACTATTTCTTAATGGTTTAATCTGGGAATACATCTTCTCAAAACTTTCTTTACCAAAGGTAAATTTTGACAAACACTTCCTCAAGGAAAATATTTCTAACTTTAGTTTTATAGAAAAAATTTTATCCTCAAAAGAATTAGTTTTAGAACTAGAGTTAGTCTCTAAAATAATTTTCCTAGAAATTACAATTTCAAGATCCTTATAAAGTTTATCTTTCTCAGAATTAATTTCCACGAGGCTTTTGGAAATACTTTTAAAATCATAAATTTTCTTATCAAGATATTTAGAAAGATCTAATACTTCTTTAGTTAAAATAGAAATTCTACGATTTTCCTTATCAAGCTTTTTCTTGAGTTTAGAATTTTCATTCTCAAAATGTTTAGAAAACCTAGATACTTATTCATAAGAAGGTAATGTATTATCTTCATAGAAATAAGATTCTTCATCTCAAGGCTCATAATATTTATCATCAGTATAATTTAAATTTGAAGATACATTAGTGATGGATTTAGTATTATTTACCTTGTCCATTAGGCAATGATTTTCCATGTGTAGCTTGGCTAGTAGATCAATATTCTTTTGACCAGAAGATTCATAATTTTAGGAGTCATCAGAAGAGTCTCCACCACTGGCACTGCAGGTGTCAATGGATTTCAAAACATTATTAGCTTTAGTCTTGTAGTAATTATTTATATTCCTATTAGAATGATTTTCCTTTCTATCCTTTTTCTTAAGTATAGGACAATATGGCATGATATTCCCTACTCTTTTTCATTCATAACAAGTAATTTCTGAATCTTTCTTGTATTTTCTTTCTTTATTCTTATATCTATACTGAAAGTCCTTCTTTCCAACTATCTTTTTCATTATTTAAGAAGTATTAGCTAGTTCATTCTCCCTATCTTCACTTTCACTAGATTTAGATAAAACGGTTACTTTCTTTGACTTGGATCTTGTAACCCTTTTAGGAGTCTGGGATTTAGTAGTAGTAAAGGCTACACTTACATTTCTATTTTTCTTCTTATTCATATAAACATCTCTTTTCATTCTTGTCTCATGTTGAAGTAGAGTTCCAAAAATCTCATCAAGAGTAATTTGAGATACTTTCCTATTCTCATTAATAGTTGTTATCTTAGATTCCCACTCATTAGGCATTATATCTATAATCTTGTCCAAAAGAGAATCATCATCAAGACATTTTTCTCCCATAGATTATAAAATATTAACAATAGTCATAAATCTTTGTTGTACCTTGCATACAGGTTCTTTATAAGGAAATAGAAACCCATGATACTCTCCTCTAAGCATAGCTCTTCTAGTTTCAATAACTTTAGATGTACTGAAATGTTTAACTTCTAATTTCTTACAGATACAGTTAGAAGCTTTACAATAACAAATATGAATATATATATTTCTATTCATGGAACACAAAAAAGTATTATGTACCTTGTAGTTTATATTATATTCTAAATTTTCATGATTGGTGAAGTTTCTGACTTCCTTTTCAGGAATCTTGTAATCTCCAGTAAGCATAAAAAAAATTTCTACTCCAATATTAATAACAAAAATATTCATATGATATATCTAGTACTCATAATCATTCCCATAAAATATAGGTGGTCTAGTATGATTTATACTATCAATAAAACCAACATTAATTCCTTCCATCCTAAAAGAAAATATATTTCCACAAAAACTTCTTAATAGTAAAATTTTGTAAACAAAGATAAAAATTCCTAAGAAAAGAAAACATTTAGAACAATGAAGACTTGAGAAAGAAAACTTATATGGGAATATATGTATTTCAGAGACTTCCTATGATACCAATTTTAGGATTGAAATAATGATATAGTTTCTCAATTACAAGAGGGGGTGAATTGTAATTTTAAAAACATTTATTCTTAACCTTAATGAAAAACTAAGTTTAAAAAAGTTAAATAAGGTAAATTCATAAAACCTATTTTAGTTCTAAAAACTTTCTAGGTTCTGGAAATAACGTTCCGAAAATTAAACTTAAGAAAAATTTACGAGGAAAAGATTCTACCTTAAAGGGTATAGAATCTTACTTATCATATTTTACAGAAGTACAAGAAAGTATAAGAAGGATATACTTTCTTCCTTTATCAAAATATAATAGAAATAAACTTTTAACAAAAAAGTAACAAGTATGAAATCTTTTAACCCAAAGATTAGGGTATCCAATAACCTTGTATAAAGGCCCCTTGATTTATAATTTTAAGAATGTTTGTCTTACCCACACCAGTGTAAGCCCTCAATATGAATATCAGAATCTATATTACTATGACTGCAAGGCCTCGATCTTTAATTTAGTCAGTACCTCTTTATTCTTATCCTCAGAAGTCCTAAAACTATAAGGTATTCAAAAACTCTATCTTCTTATCCCTAGAAGTCCTCGATTGTACACAGCAACAATCAGATTCGCAAGAGGAAATATGAACAAGTTGTTCAGTACACACAAAGCATGAGAGTCTCTCTCTCTAGAAAACACTTAAATATCATGTAATCTCTAGAGTAATCAACAGATCTTGGCCCCATTAAAATGAGCTCCTATTTATAGGCACTTCTCCAATGGTTTGATCCCTCCTCTAATGGTCATATTTTTCCTTGAATCTCGGAGGGACCTGTACACATGTCACTCAAACAACTGTTAGTTAGAAATATATTGTATGAAAACATTTCATAAAAATTGTAAGGAAAATGAAGTTATTTAACAAAATTAATTTTTCAGATTCTAGGGAAAAAATAAATTTCAGAATCTAACCAAGTAAACATTCAGAGTCTATAAGATATGGATATTCAGATTCTATTTTACAAAGAATTAAGAATCTGAATTATATAGATTTAGGAGTCTAAATTACCATGAATTCAAAATATGAATTATGAGGAATTTGGAGTCTGAATTTTGAAGAATTCAGAGTCAAAATTCTAGGGAATTTATAGTCTGAATTCTGAGCAATTCGGAGTCTTAATTTCAGATAATTTAGAACCTAAATTTCAGAGAATTTAGAGTCTAAATTTCAGAGAATTTGGAACCTGGATTTCAGAGAATTCAGAGTCTGAATTTTAGAGAATTTAGTGTCTAAATTTCAGAGAATTTAGAGACAGAATTTCAGAGAATTCGGAGTCTGAATTTCAGAGAATTCGGAGTCTGAATTTCAGATAATTCAAATCTAGAAAATATAATACTCTATAACCAAGGATTTATAGGATTCTGAGGTATTATATTTGAAACTAAATTTTTCCTTAGTAATGAAATGAGTTATATTTAGAAAGACTATAAAATGAACAATGAAAACATAGGTAAGGATAAAATTTTCTTAGAGAAGGTAAATTTTCATTATGAAAATAATCCTTAGGGAAAAACAATTTTCCTTTAGATAAAATGTTTGTGATTTTCAAAACACAGAGGAATGGAAAATTCATATGGAAACCTTATTGACTCAACATTTTCATATCATTGATGAGACCTTATGATTTCATTATAGATATGGGTTGTGCCTCCATACATCATACATATATTAACTATTTTAGGTAGAGGATGACATGCATCTAAATTGATAGGATAATATTTTCCTTCATTAGTGAGAATGAATCCCATGAAGAGTAGGATGGGATCATATGTAGGAGGATACAATAGATTTATTATCATTTTTCTAGTATGAACCTTGGATCAAAAAAATTATATTAGCTTCTAGTTCTCTAAATTGGTGGAGTATGAGGACATATTCCCTAAGGATGAGTTGAGATTACCTCCCCATGAATAGATCTACTTAGGTATATACCTACACCCAAGTAATACCTTATAATCTAACATATAAATCATATGGCCCCCACATAGATTTTAAATATGAAGTTTTAGTTGGAGGATCTATAGAAGAAGGGCTTTGTTAGATCCAGTGTGCCCCCTATAGCAGCCTCAGTATTGCTTTCCAAGAAAGAGTATGGGATTTTGAGGTTGTGTGTAGATTATCATCACTTTAACTAGGTGAAAATTAATAATAATTATCCCCTTTTGACAATAAAAAACCTATTTTATCAGTTTAAAGGTGGAAGGTGGTTCTTGAAGACTAACCTCAGGTTGAGTTATCACTAGCTTCGAGTTCAAGAAGAGGGCATACCAAAGACGGTATTTTAGAATCATCATGTTAACTATGATCACATGGATATGCCTTTTAGAATTAAGAACACACTAGATTATTTCATAAGACGCATTAAATGAATATTTTATATTTTCTTAGACCGTTTTGTGGTGTTCTTCATAGATTAAATCATTGTACACTCTGTGTCAAATGAGGATAATGTGTGAAATTTAAGTATGTTCCTGGTAATACTCTGAGAGAAACATATTTATTGGAATATATTGAAGTGTTGGTTATGGAATTAAGTGTTCAAATTCCTAGGATATGTTAACTTATAGGGTAGAGTGGAAGTAAAAAATGATCAAGGTAGTTCTACATTAGTATCCACTCAATAGAATGATTGAGGTGTATAGCTTACTTGGTTTAGTAGGATATTGTCAGAGATTCATGCTCAATTTATCCAAGATCAAAAAACCTCTGACTTCTTTGAACCATAATGGGAATTATTTTTTGTGTACTGAGAAGTTCCAGCAGAATTTTCCAGAGATGAAACAAAGGTAGACAAGCACCCCCATCTTGAGACTGATAGAGGATGGTGTTGAGTATGTAGTGTTCTACAACACCTCTATATCAGGACATGGAATTATTTTGATATAGAGGTAGGTGGTGATTGTTTATGTTTCCTTTAAGTTAATAATGCATGAGGATAACTATGTAAGCCATGATTTTGAGCTGTTGGAACTGGTTTTCATCTTTAATTATTGGTGAAACTATATTAAGGGATAGCGATTCATCATTTATTCTGACCATAAGAGTATCATATATATATTCTTGTAGAAATATCTTAACATGAGGTAGAGGTGATGTTTAGAGTTCCTATAGGAATATGAATTTTAGATAGTATATCACCATGTTAACAGGAACATAGTTGTAGATTCTTTTAGGAGGAAATATCATTTGTGGTTGTTTCATGATGCATTATAGTAGTTAGCCACATTACAGTTGTCCCTAGGAGATGGGGAAATGTATTATACCTCTAGTTGATGGTTTTTACCCCTCTAATTTTTTAGTGTGTTACAGAGAACATCTTTCAGATATTGATTGTGAGGTCTTACATGCATTTATATCCAAAGTAAATGATTCTGTTGGGTTTTAAAAATGTAGGGAGCATGTCATCCTTTTCTGAGGATGGATGATGATACCAACCACACTACAAGATGAGAAGATGATATAGTTTCACATATCCCCCTTGGCAGAACTTCCTAAAGTGGTGAAGATGAACCGAGAACTACAATATCTCTTTTGGTATATAGGGATTAAGCAGAGTGTACATGAGTTCATCTCTCTATACCTTTCCTTCTAATAAGTGAATGTAGAGAATTAGGTACTTGAGAGTTTCGTTTAACACTTTGATGTACTAGAGTAGAAGTGGGATTGTATCTCCAAGGATATTTTTATAGGAATTATTTGATGACCCAGAGGTCACAATTCTATTTGGGTGATTATTGAACGATTCACCAAATAAAACCAATTCCGGGCCATCTAGAAGCATATTTTGATGGATATTTTGGGATGCATGTATGTAAATAAGATAATAAATCTTCATAGAGTTACCTTGATGATTATTCTGGACTATAATTATTACTTTACATCCTGGTTATAGAGAGGATTACCTGAGGTTTTAGGGACTCACTTTTTGGTGAGCACATTATTACAAGCCCGTATTAAAGGCTAGATAGAGCATGCCATTTAGGTTTGGGAGGATATGATTCAAGCTTGCATGTTGGATTTTGTTCATAGTTAGGAGGATCATCTAACCTCAACAATTTTTTCTATAAAAATATTTACCATTCAATTATTTTTATGGTACCATTTGATGAATTTTATATAATTCCCTATAGTCCTATGTTGTACTAGAAAAATCTAGATGAGACAGCTTTTATATGCCTATATTTAGTGTAAGTGAAAACAGATAAGGTGCATATCATCTTGGAGTGGATGATTATTTCATAGAGCTATCAGATGTACTATAAATAAACATGATGGAGGCCTTTTGATCTTGATGAGGGAGACCATGTGTTCATCAAGTTCTCACCTCGGTGAGGATCAAAAAGGTTTTTCTAAGGTTGAAAGTTCTATCTTAGATTCATTAGCCCTTTCCGAAAATTGTGTAGGGTTGGTGATGTCGCATAACACTTAGCCTTACCACCATAGTTATACCAAGTTCATGATATATTATATGTGTCTGAATAGAGGATATATGTGCATGAACCATCAATCATTAATTAATAGGGTGATATGGACATTGGAAAAAGATATACTTTCTTAGAGTACCCAGTAACCATCAAGGATAAGAAATATAATATCCTTCCTAGGTGAGTGACTCCCTTTGTATGTCTTCATTTGCAGCATGGTAATATTTAGGAGAGCACTTGGGAGAAATAGAACCAGATGCGATCTCAGATTCCTCATCTATTTAGTAGGTTTTTATTAGGATAAAAATATCTGGAGGTGGGAAGAATATAATGAATCTATTTGTTTATTTGTAACACTTTGTAATATTTTTAAAGAATATTTTCATAGTTATAAATTGATTTGGAATAGGATTCAGGGGCCCATGGAGCCTCAATGTTAAAATATTAGAAATATTAAATATAATATATCACACACATGTAGTTTTTTGGAAATAATGGTTTGTATAAAAAATATTTTCTCAAATGTTAAAACTAAGAACTCTATTAAATTTATAATGTAGTTTTTAACCTAGGTGTGATATAATATTTGTACATATCAGGTGTTTCATTTAAGTACATTCATGGTGGAAATAATGGATGAATAAATAAATTAAATAATTTATTATCTATTAATTCATGTAACCCCATCATCCCCTATGTAATTATGGATATGGAAAAATCCTAGGGTTAGAAACATAAACCAATATATTAAAGGAGAGGACCATGGAGGAGAGAATTTCCAGATGATGATAGGGTCATGGGTTAATGATCGATATATAGTGAGTATTTCCTTTATCAATGGAGTTATTGGATCTCAATATTGAAAATTATATAGAATTGTTCTTTATTAGTGATCAGTCTGATACCATGGTAGGGAATTTTATTTTGTTTTTTTAATACCCATTATTTTTTTCCATAGTGAATTTGAATTAATTCATTTAAAAAATTAATTCATAGATCATTTTTTTGGTTTATGGTTGATTACTTTTAATTACAAGATTTAGGAATTTTTTATCATTGATTTGTATTCCCCATCCATCAAATTATTAGTCAATGAGTTAATTCCAAACAAAAAAATGTACAATGTTTGTTTATCACTTTTGTTTTTCATTCTTTTCTCCCTCCATTATTCAAATGTTCACCATTGACATTTTAATTGGTCAATGATTTGAGAAAATCCATAAACTAATAATTTTTTAATCACTCTAGGTGAAATAGATCATTGGAATGGGTTTGGTGTTGGTATAAAAGGAATGATAAAATAATGATGGTGAAAATAGATACCTAAAAGTGGTGGGGTGATGGTTTTTTCATGACCCGGGCTATGATAATGATTTGGAATGGTAACGATAGGCATTTTACGATCAAGGGGTGGGTAGAATCCAATAACTAGGAATGATGCAATCTCGGTCAATCCAGATCCAATATTTACGAGTCAGATTTTCATGTAGAGTGAATGAGGAGGTGATATTGGAAGATACATGTAAAGACTAGGAATTATGAGATATACTGATCTACATGGCGTATAGTTTGGAAGAACACATTTCATGTGGACCCCCATCCATGATAGCAATGATTTACATGTAAAGATAAATATCACATGTACATGTGACCAGTACACATGTTGTGTGATCCTTAAGGTATAAACCTAGATAGTTCCTCAGGGTACATGGGAATAGACATGCCTATTGTAAATTGGCACAACATGAGTACGTAGGAATGGTTTAGAAAACATAGATGCAGACATGGGCTGGACCAGACATAGTAGGACACTTTGTGTTTCCCTTATATACACTATATACTATTTCTAAGGTAGGTTAGATCCCTTGATCCCTTTAGTATAGTTTCAGCGTCAATATGGTAGTAATAGTTTGGTATATCCCTAAGAGGGTATAGTTTTCCATCCCGTCCGTGGAAGAGGATAAGTGATCCCATATATGGGTCAATTTTAGGAAGATTTAGGTATCCCTTCATGAGGATTGGGGTTTGATCCTCTATCATTATTTTCCATGTTGGGTTACGTATCCCATTTTTGACATCCATGGTGTTTGATCCCCTTCATAGTGGGTTATTTTCTCTATAGGGTTAGGTATACCCCATAGGCTCGGAGCGTGATCACTAACTTTTGTATTAGAAACTTATTATTTACAATGAATACTTCAACATGGAAAGGCCTGATCAGTGTGACCTCTTAAATGAGTGCCATCAATTTCAAGGAGTCTTAATAATTGAGTTTCCTTATATGACCTTTGATCCTAGAACAGAATCCTTGGATAGTAGTGAGGACATAACCTTACTTTTAGACTTGATTTATATCTATAATAATATCTTGGTTTTTATCTTTCTTTCTTAGTGACTCACTCTTTTTTTATTTTGATCTAAGTATCTCTGATGTTTTGTTTTTTGATTTTTAGGTATCCTATTATTTATGTTATACTCTCCCCTGCATAGGATCTTCCCACGTGTTTCATGACAAATATAGTTGAATAGTCATTTGATGGATTCCTTGGAGGATAGGGATCAGTTTGATCTTAGTTATGATATATAGACCACATATGGTCCTTGGATTTTCATCTTTATTTCAATCCCATTTTTTTAGTAGGTTGGACTCTTTTTACAGTTTTGGCGACCTTGTATTTAGACCTTTTATTTTATACACTCTATTATAATCTAATGTGGGGTCAGTTTTTTATGAATTCATTTATAGTATTAGATGATTCTATTTTTTGAATTATACTATTGTACGGATATTTGTGTGTGTGTAGGTACTTTAGTCTATGGCATCCCATGTTTGTGATATATCTACTTGGTAGTAGTCTCTAGAATCTAGATTATTATAGGTAGGCATGGGGTGTCATACTCAGTTTAATGTTGTTCAGGTGAGCCTCAGTGGGTTGGGTAATGATATATTTCCACTACAAAGGTATTTTCTTAATTGTATACCATTTAAATATATGATTTTAGTTAATGAAATATAATTAAGAAAATTATTTTATTTTTTGGGCCAATATTCTATATTCTAGATTTAATGTGGATAAATGTTTATTTATAAGGATTTTTTTAGAATTAATTGAATTGATCATTCAATATTTTAGGAATTCATAGGATGTATATGTGACAAGTGGGGAATATTTATAGATAGTCTCTCGATGCATTGACAGATCTCATGAGACAAAACAATTTGACATAATTTATAGGACAAAGATACAATATCAAGTCATAATAGTTGGGTATGCCTTACCTATTTATATTATATGTCTCATTTGAGAGGACTTGAAAGTATACAAGATGTCTTTTTTGAGGACTTTATGGTATGATTCGTGATATCTTGGTTGAGTCCTTGATGATAAGATCATGAATTTTTAAAATTATGTATTTAATTTGTTGAGAATTTAGTTTCCATTATCCATTTTATTGTTATGTTGATTTACAGTATGTATGTACTTTAAACTAAATTTTTTCATTGAATGAAATTTGTTTTGACAATTTACTCTACCATATGAACTATGATTAATTTACTCATTATAGCTTCCATTATATGTAACCCTTACTGATTATATGAGCTCACACTTTATTAATTTTCTCTTTCCCTAGGATATAAAGAATAAATCTTCAAATTAAATTTAAGGATGTAAGAAATTTATTCATGCTCTGTTTTTATTTTTTAAAATTTAATATGGAAATAATGTATGTATTTAGTTTCCAAGACTTATGAACTAATTGATTTTGATGATGTAATCCCTTATATCATGTGTCAATGTAATAACTAATCACCGGTTTTGGGGTACTTGAGTCATGGCTGCTATAGTTTGAATTATAAAAAGTTAATTAATATCCTTTGGAACTAGATTTTAGATAATAAAAATAATATTAGCATTATAATCCTTCAGAATATCTACGAACATTTACCTTCATAGATATTTTTATTATTTGTCTCAATATTTATGATAAATTTAATCTAACTAAGTGAGTTCCATTGTTTACTGATGGGGCCTAGAGGAAGGAAAGAAATAAATACTCATAGTTCAAATAGGGGTTACCCTACTAAAAATGAGAATATAGTGACTGTTGGAGCTTAGAATATCATATACATATTAGGGAAGCTGACTCATATTGTGATTAATATCCTTATATATATAGTGCAATCAAATAAGAGAGAATATTCTCTAAAGTATCTTATAATTATTCATGACTATATATCTAGATATATGATAAAAAATATAAACCTAACTAAACTTCCTAACACATGAAATAAGATAAAACTAAATTTTCAAGTAAGTTCAGGTAATAAAGACCATGGAAGGACAACATTTAACATCCCACAAGTCATGAATGTGGGAATAAGCACTTGGGTAAATTCTTAATGGTAATGGGAGTTTATTAAAAGAGTAAATAAAAAGGAAACCATGCTCGTGATTGAAAAAAAGAAGAAAAAATCAATTAATATCCAATAATTTAACTGTTTGGAGATGGAAAATTATGTAATCTAATTCCCTAGGCATCAAGGATTACCTTGATAATGAGGTTTTGGTATTTATTGATTATATCTTGGGATACTATAAGTGTTATAAATATCATCATAAATAATTCTGAATCATTCATAACACATTTAGTGGAAGATGAGTTATATAGGAACTTTGGTAAGTGTGAATATTTATTTTAAAAATTTTATTTTCATAAAAATATTTTCTCTGTGGATGTAATAACTATTAACCATTCAAGGAAAAATGGAAATCAAATAATTTCCCTCATGGATGAATGTAACCTTTAAGGATTTGAATTCAGGATAATTATGGTAAAATTAGAGAATATATTGTTATGGTGTTGTGATATTCATAAATAGTATTTTGGTATTATAATTAAGAGAAAACACACAGGATTATTCTAATAATATTTATTTTTATGGAAAATTTAGAAAATTTTAATTTTGGAAACATATTTTGAATGGTCTCAATCACCTTGAAAAGTGATTTTTTTGATAATGTTATATTTTCGGAAGAATATGATGACCTTTAAAGTTATTGTGTGATATGACAAGGTGATCCTTGGTGAAGTTTACTATATTTTTTGAATATTATAGTATGTTAATTCATGTTATTTGGGAAAAAATATATTTTAGAATATGTAACTAGGGAATATACATATTTGAGTATGTGACCATATAAGTGATAAAGGTTGTTTGGGGATAAAATGTAGAATAATTTATCAAAATTTTCTGATTTTTGGGTTCAAATTTAATAAAGTATGTTTGAGAAGTTTTAAATTGATCTTTTATTATTATTTTACCTTGTTCAAACCATTTCAATTTTAAACATGAGGAATAAATTTTCATCATTTTATCGAACTTATAGTCAATTAAAAGTTGATTTTATTAATTTAAGCCTGAAACTTTCATCATGGTCATTATGATGAACATAAAAGGATGAAATCAAGCATATAGAATGTGAATAAATCAGGTGATTAAATTTTATCATATTTCATATCCCAATGGTAAAGCAATTTATCAAACTCAAGAAAACTAAAGATAAAACTATCATTTCATACATGTAAAGTAACACTCGTTAACAAGGTAAATTTTTAGAAACTCATTTTAAAGTATTAGTCTTATATAGGAATAATAATAATAATTTTATTGGTCATAATATAGAAATTAAAGTTCATGATAAAATCTATATTTGATTTTATTACTGTATTATGATATATTTTTTTTAGAAAAGAAGAATTAAAATTAAGAGAATGTAATATATTTAATTAGGTGAGAATGTAAAACCATGAGTGTTAATTTATATTTTATTTTAAATTAACATTATTTTTTATATAATATTCTACACCAAACCACAAGCTTAAATGCACTGAAAAATAATATTTTTAAACAAGACTTTTCTTACCTAGTTGTTGGGTTGGAAGGTATGAATAGGAATAAATAAATTAATATATATATATATATGTTATTTACTTAATAAAAAAATGAATTAAATTAATAATTTTAACATTCATATAATTATTTTTACTAATAAAATAATAATAATAAATTCATTTTATGATTGAGAAATACATTTTCTTTAAAAATAAGTTTTATTGAATTTTGTGTGCATATATTATAATTAATTTCTAAAAAAATTATAAATATTATTTAAAAAATAAGATATAATTTTTTAAATATTTATTCCAAAATATTATTATCCTAAATTTTTTATATTTTTTGAAAAATATTTATTTTTTAATAAATAGAGAAAAATACTGATTTTTGCAAAACTGTCATTTCTTTTCATTAAATCATGTAGTTTAAAAGTACCATGTTCTTTTAGATTTGGTTTTAAATCATATAGTTCTCATAATGGAATATTTAAAAATTTATTTCATGTTTATATTCAAGAGGTTTTTATTTATTAAGTATTTCCATTTTGTTGTAAGTCCTAATGAATAGTAAACATTGTAAATTTTTTCATCGTGATAATTGGTAAAACATTTTAATTAAGGTTAAAACTATGGGATAAAGTCTTGAAATAAACCCAATATTTTCCAATATTTAATTTTATGAGATTAATTCGACCATAACCATCCTAAATTAAAAAATATTTCATTTTTTTGACACTTTCCTTTTATTATTACTTTTATATTTTTTTAAGTTAAAGACAATTACAAAATATCACATTCTCTCACATATTATGTTGTCATAATATGTACATAGATAAAAATAAAATATTAATGAATATATATTATAAAATAGATAATAATTAACCTATATTTATGTTAGTAACTTATTTTTAATTCTTAATTATGGTATAATTACCTTGAATTCTTATGCAACGTCAATGCAGTGCATGGGAAGGTAGTATAAAAATCAAGTAAATGATT
Organism: Viscum album; assembly: GCA_963277665.1. NCBI lineage: Eukaryota > Viridiplantae > Streptophyta > Magnoliopsida > Santalales > Viscaceae > Viscum > Viscum album. Next base: position 1,701,768,082 of record OY728147.1, on the reverse strand, counting down.
TCAAAGACATTAAAATTAATATTTTTTGGATTAATTATGGTCTTCCAGAAATTTAAAGGATATTTATAAATTACTATTGATGTTTAAATTATTTATATTCTAATTTAATTTTTATCTTGATGCCTTTAAAGTCAATATATGTGAATAGTCATAAAAATGACTTTAAATGATATTTGATGATTAATTTTTTTTAAATCATCATAAAATAATAAAAATACTTTATTAACACAAATTTATGGAAAAAATTTGAACCTATCTTGAATTATCCTTGTATGTGCCAATTTTAATTCTTATAATTACATTAATGACCCTTAAATATTGAAGAATTTTTTACTATGGTTAAGTCTAAAGGGGGTTAACAAAGTAGTATAAATAATATAACATTTAAATGCCACATCAACTTGTATAAATTATATTGGTTTCTAATATTTAGACCTAATACTCCTTATATTATTCCATATATAAATTTTTATCTATTTTTCATGAGTAGTATTCATATTATATATTAATATTTCAAGTATTTATATGATCACCACCCACATAAATTTTAAAAAGGAACCCCCTCTCCACTCTTATTAAAAAACATTGACCAAATTATCCCAAAAAAATACCTACACAAATACATTAATTTATTCCTTATCCACTTGATATATCTTCTAGTCTTCCCCCTAGATCATCCTTTAAAAGATTAAGGTGTAATCTAAATAATGATTTCCAAAGAATAGGTATAACTCTTAACCGAGTTCCTTTATTTTATTACTTATTCTACATCATTTAATTATGTATTGAATATTATGATATTATAACATAGTGATCCAATGAAAAAATTAATTTTAAATATAATAAAATATTATGTGTATTTAATAACAATTATTCATCTCCATTTAGATCCAATGCACAAAAGAATGTGTTGCTTATGCGTACATACGGACTACCATCTCCACATAGTGATTTGGTTCATTTTCCGTCATCTCCTCTCAGGGTTAGATATAATTATGAATAAAATAAATATACATTATATTTATGAGGTTATTATAATTATTTAATGAAGATATACTACTTAAATTAATACCCTTCTATCTATTGAATGATGACAATTTTGTCAGTCCGTATGTGTGGACTACCACCTCTATGAAGCGATGTGATGTGTTTTTCATGTCCTCTTTACATTGATGTTAATAATGATATATTTAATGAATATATATTATATATATGATATAATAATTATTTTTTTATGGTTAATTAATATTTACCTTTCTTTTGTTTTATCCATTGAATAGTGGAAATATCATTCCTGCGTATGTACGGACTACCGTTCCCATGAAGTAATATAATTTATTTTTCATCACCACCTTATAGAGCTAGTAATAAATTTGTATATAGTGAATAAATATTAAAATTATGAAAATATTAATATTATGTGCATAATTAAACCATAAAAAAGGGTAAAGTACTGAAAGATTTTAACCAAAACATTTATGGGAAACAAACTAGGTTTTACCTGAAATATAATTTTAATAAAGAATTGTTAATTAACCGGTGATTAGATGTTATAAGTGAGTAATATATGGTATTATAAGTATTAATATGTTTATATAATATGTTTATATAATATATTTATAATAAATTTTAATTTATTATACAATTGGATAAGATCATATACAAATAAAATGGGCTTGAGGTAAGAGATTCATGTTATAGTCTCATTTTATTTTAGAATTTTTTATGTTCGTAAATACTTTTCGAAAATTATGTCCTAATATCTTAAACCCCATCTATATTATTCACCTCTAGTTATTTTTGGGGTTTATATGTTTATATTATATTTCTTCTTTTGTTGGATTAATAATAAATAGGTATGTTACATAGAAGGGGATTTTTAAAAAAACTTGTTTTGAAGTATTCTTTCCAACTATTTTTCTTCCATGTTGAGGTTTATTTAAATGTTTCCAGAATATTCATATATATCCTTCAATGCTCTATGAAGGTTCTTTTTTACTATTCTTAATGTTAATTACAAAGTTTTAAAAAGTAATTTTTTAATGTTTTCCATATGATTCATTTTTAACATTATTTACTAAGGTGTGAAAAAATTATTTGTTTCAATGATTACAGAATGAATGAATTTTCTCACTATCATGAATGTTAATTTTTTAAGCTTTATTTACAAGTTGTCATGGTTATATTTAATGAAAATATTTTTCTCAAATTTTTGAGATTTGTTAGTTGTTAAATATACCGAAAGAAAAGAGTATTATTTTCTTATAGGAATAAAAAGAATTTCTAAAGTAATTTATAACATCATTCTTGAAAAAAAAAATTGAAGGAAATTATATTTAATTTTTAGATTCTATTCTATTTTCTATTTCTAAAAGTATTTGTTTGACTAAAAACACTTTATTTTTTATAAATTAATGGCCATTTTTATCCTTTACTTATCCATGGTTTTGTGATCATTAACTTCCTCCTGATTATATTACCTATACCTTTACATCATTTTATTAAAAATTACTTTCCTCCCCATATCCATATTTTTAATTATCATGTATTTAAATGATATGATTTCCACAACCTATATATTGTATTAACTGTATAATATTTCAATATAAAATGTTAGTTAAAGAAATCTTATTAAGAAAGTTATTTCATTGACTGGGGAAATATTCCATAATCATGATTCAGTGGGGATAAATTTTAATTTACAAGGAATTTTGAGAATGAATTGAATTGATTATTCAAAATGTAAGGAATGTATAGGACATACAAGTAATGGGTGGGACTCAGTAATATCTTGTAACATCCCAAGTAATGATAGAATAAGTATTTTTCATATTTATTAGTATTTATGAATTATATTTTAATTTTAACATAAAATTAATACTAAATACAATATAATAACCAACACACAACATTGAGTTTCTCTGAAATATTTCCTTGCATGAAAGACTGAGTTATACTGAAAAATAATATATTGTTAATATTATTATTTTAATTGGTAGTTATCTAATAGTCATTGTATCAGTGGGAATTAAAATCACTATTTATAGTATGTTTACACATTTTTATTAAAAAAATTTACATTTATCCAATAAATTTTATTGGCTTAAAATAAGAATAAATTCAATATAAAGCGTAAAAAGGTGTATATTTATATAAAAGGTAGTTTTACCACCTTTTAATAGAAAACCCATTTTAAATATAATTTTTGAAACTTTTATAATTTTTATATGAAAAATAAATTTTTTTTTTAAAATTAAACTACCAAATTTTAATTTTGTGAATTTTTGATATTTTTGTGAGAACTTTTACATTTAGATGAATAGTGAATAATGCTGAATCTGAATTCAAAAAAGATTTTTCATTCAATTTATTTAAATAGTTAAATAATATTTTTAGTTGGTTTTAAAATATAGTTAGTAAAATTTTATATAATTTAAATTAATTTAGTTCATTGTAATCAGTTTCACATTGAAATTATATATAAAAACTCAACACACTTTTGAACATTTTCACATTAAACACTTCTTGTGATATTCGGTCTGCGGGATTAATTTTAAATTAATTTTTACCACTTATATGATTTTAATTTTCTAAAATTTATTCCATATTATTAATAATAATAATTTCTAATTTCTAATATGTTCAACTTATTTTTTGCTAAAAATATTAGTGAAAGTGATTAAAATTAATTATAGTGATTAATATAAAATTGTGTTTACATAGTGGTTAAAATTTAATCTTAAGAGTCCAAATGATCTATACACTTGAAAAAAACAGTTTCTGTAAATAATTTTAACATATCCCTCATTTTATAGAATTGGGACCATTATTGTAGTCACATGATGTATGTTATACCTCTCAATAGTGTTTACTTTTCATATTTACAAGAATGTCACTCCCCCTCCACTATAAAAAGTCACTCTACCTTCCCATTTATTCTCACTTAAAATACATTTGGATCACCCAAAAACTTATAAAATAATCTATAAACATACCTCCCCTAAATCTAGAAGCCTCACCTTAGTCAGAAATCCATCCAAGGAAGCCCTTTTATTCAAACCAAAAGATGTTACATGAAAAAGGGGTAACATCCTTCCACAAGCTCTTTTGTTTTATTTTCATTATCCACTAAAACAATTATTCTTATTACATGATTATATGATAAAATAAGTATACCCAATATACTGATATTTTTTATTATAAGGTAAATATCTAAAATTACACACACATCCATCAAATGGGTAATGAAATTACCATCCTTGTATGGTAAACTACTTCCTCACATAACGATGTTGTTCATTTTTTCCTTTACCACCTATCATGATTGTTAATTATAATGGAGATAATATATATATATATACTATTTATTATTTTTCATACTTATGTAATTATTATATACACATACCTCTGTTCTTTCCATTTTGTGTAAATATGATAACATCGTTTGTGGATGTGTGGACTACTGTCTCCTCAATAAGATGTGATATGTTCACACATTACATAGAATGTATTAATGAAGGGTTTAATTAAAAATACGTGACATACATGACATATATATTATATTAATGACATTATTAAATTTTTTTAAATATAATATATCATTTTCTTTAATACCCTTTCACAAATTGAAAATGTGATAACATCGTTTATAGATGTGTGGAATACTTCCTCCATAACACGATATGTTTCCTTTTTACATCACAAGAATTATATATATAATATTATATGACTGAATAATATGGTATATGTGATATAATTATCATTCTGAAAAGATTAATGTTACTTACCCACTTTTCATAACAACCATTGAAAAATGGGAATGTTACTCATGTGTACGTACGGCCTACCATCTCTATGATTTTAGCAGTGAACCATTTTTCATGAACATCATTAATTATTGGTTTTAAAATTTTAATTTATGTATAAATATGATAATTATTTTATAATCATTATTCTATATATGTTTTAAGTAATTAACCCTTTGTCCATAGTTGACCTACCAAATTCGTATTTGACACATAATCCAAATATGGTCAAAACACTCGACGTAAACTTAATTGTTTAAGTAGTTGTTTACAAAATTGTAATGAGTGAGATAAAAGTAATTATAAAATTAAAAAAAATATGAATCAATTAAATAATTAACATAATTTATTATTCTATAATTTAATGACACAAAATACAAGTAGGACTCAAGGAAAGTGATTTCATCTCAATATTCTTTCATTGTGATATTTATTGATGATATGCACCTTTATTCTTTTATAAAGTGTATATATAGAGACTTTTACATTATATATATTTATTTTATATATTATAATTTAATAAAATGTTTTCTTATATTTTATTATTTCATGGGGATTATGATTTAAATGTTCAAATTTGTATGGGATTCTTTGAATGTTTAATGATTTAATTTTAAAAAAATCATTTATCTATGTTAATATTCTTGACATTATTTAACATATTTATTTATATGGATATAAAAGGATTATAAAGGAAACTTATGTCAATTTTTAATTTCATTCAATGGTTTTTAAAAGGAATATTTTTATGCGTTTTATGCAAAATGTTTTGTTAAATGACAAAAGGAATGTTCTATTCTTAATGTACACTGTAAGATACCAGTTTTTGGAAAGGTATGTGTTTGTTGTGTTTTGGGTTAGACCCTTTATTTTTGGGGAATTAAAATATTTCCTGAAAGTTTGAGAGTCCTTTGGGGTGTTCGGAGGGCTTGGGGCATGGGAGAAAGGAAATCCAGGCAAGACAGGCCAGGGCGGAAGTCCTGCGCACGGCCAGGTAAATCGTGCGGCCTGCACAGGCTAAACCGTGCAACCCTTCCTCCTCCTAATAGAAGCATGCACATATTTTGCACATAGTTTTCCAAATTGTGCGGCTAAACCGTGTGACCCCTCCTCCTCCTTACAGTGGCATGCACACGGTTTGCGCACGGTTTGGAAAACCGTGTGGACAAACCCTGTGGCCACTTAAAGTTAGTAAAAATTACAAGTTTGCCACTCCGGGCTTTTAAACCCCATTCAGGAGTTTCCTCCCATTCCACCCTCTTCACCCTAGGCGTGAACCAAATCACCCAAGAGCTCCAAGATATTGATCTCCCTCGTTTCTAATGCATTTTTTGTGCCGTTGGTTGCGGATCGAAGATCCGGGTAAGGCTAATCTCATCCTTGGTTCTCTTTTTGGTTTACGGTTTGTATCTTCTCTACTTCTCATTCTGAAGCTCTAAAACCCTATCTTTTGGGTGAGTTTTAGGTTTAAGCTCCAAAGGTTTGTTGGATTGAGGTCTAAGGACTCTATTGAGAGTGCGTTCAATCATGGTTTTGAGGTAGGTGGTCTAAAAGTGATATCCTATAGTTATTTGGTTGTTGGTGCATGTCTAGTTGTGTTCTTGATTTCCTTTGGTTATGTTTTGGATAAACATGGCATGTTTGGTAATAATGGTATTTAAAATGGCAAATGGGAGCCCTTAAAATATTTGTGGGATGTGTTGGGATAGACTTGACCTAATTGGGTCCATCCATGGGATGTGACGGCTTTTCCTGGGTTTCGGGATTGTTATTGAACAAGTGACCTTGTTGTAATGAATTGTAGAGCCCTTGATAAATATGTTGGAATGATTTATTGAACTTGGAATAGAATTTAGGTGATGCACCTAGACTTGGAAATAACCTAAGTGTTAAAGTGGAATGGGTCAAATGGTTGATTCATGGGAATGATGAACAGGCTAAATGGGTTAATGTGTAAACTGATTAAAGACCATAATGGGATAGATTATGGGTTTAATGTTGAATTATTAGTGTGATAGGCATAACACATGGGAATTGGGTGAATGGTTAAACGATGTGAAATGGTAATGTGTTAATGGGTTAAGGCATGATGTGGATTCCCATGTGGGTTGTTGTGAATAGTGTTTGTTGAAGGGCAATGATTTGGATGGTTGACGGTTACATATATATAATCATGTGCACATGGCTTTGTAGAGTGGGGTATGACATGAGGATATACGCCCATGGGTCGAGTAAAGACTGAGGCTCTAAACTCCACCCTAAATGCACGGGTTAGGAAAGGGGATTGAGGGTCTATTATCCTAACGGTTGCATCCACTTGGACTGAGGCTTCGAGGTGAGGTTATGGTTGCTACGAGGGGTTAATACTAGAGAGATAGGATAACGATGTGTTTACCCTATTTCATGTGATTTTTGGCCTTAGACCCATGTAACATAATGTATGTGATTAACCCATGGAATTTTGATGAAATAGTAAATGGTGATAATGGGTGTCTAATGAATGGTAATGGAAATGACAATGGCTTGGCTCTAAACCGATTAATAGTACCTTAAATAATTGTTTGAAATTGTCATTCATATTTCTTTTGCATGCACTACCTTTTCATACTGGATATTTTATAGACATCGTTGGTGGTGGCCTACTGAGTTGTACTCACACCCTGCTCGGTCCACTGTTGGGTACCCGAGCAGACTTCATGTTTGTAGGTCAGGAGAAGGGAAAATGTCCTTTCTAGATAGTGAGTGGACACGGGTAGCACTTGGTGGAGGATTCATAATTGGATTCAGGACCATTTTATGGATTTTGGCTGTTATCTTTATCAGGGGTTGTTGTTCACTCTTGCACTTGTAGTAAGACATGGCATATTTACTGTTGGAAATTTTTATTATACATGTTCCTTGTTTATTGGTTATTGATTCCTCTATTTGGTTTATTCTGTTGTGTCTTACTCTGAGAAAAAGGGGGTATAGTCTCCCCACTTGACTCTATAAACCCCCGCTGCTAGTCGGCAGCCTTTGGCATATGGGGAGGCATGCTTAACGTCAGGTAACCACCCGGCTCGGAGCACCGGTTTAGTGGCTTCCGGGTCGGGGACATTACATACACAGAGATAATTACTTTTCTGCCATTGTGACTGCTATTTTATTTTTATCCTCCATTACAAGCATAAATATTTTCTTAAATTAAAATAATTATTTTCCTTTTTGGATATTTTTTATTGGAAATGGATTTTTAAAAAATATTTACTATTTTAAAAAACATGAAATGTTTTCTTAGACTGAAAATGAAATATTATGAGTGATATTTAAAATTTTAATTATTTTATGTGTTATGATTATATAATGGTGACTAAAAATGTTTTGGGTGATTTCTTGATAAACCAATTATGGGTGGTTCCATGATAAAATAATGATGGGTGGGTTCATGATATCCCTCCAATGCAATGGGTATAGAAGTCAACCATATGGATATTCCATTTGTAAGAGTGACATGTATATAAGTTGACCGCATAGTTTTTCCATTTATAAGTGTGACAAGAATAATGATGTGTTAAGATACCAATATGTTTTATATATTCATTTTAGGGGTTTAATGGTTACAATAAAAGTTATTAAATGAGTTTATTATCAAATGTCAGTATTTACTACTTATTAAGGGTAAAAAGTATTTCTTTATGATGAAGTTTTCATGGGTTTTAATGTTTTTCAATGGACTAATAGATTCCTTATTTTTATATCCCTTACTGAGATTGTTATATTAATCCCGTGTTTTTTTATGTGTTTCATAGGACTTAATAATGATTAAGGGATTGGGATAATTCAAGTTCAATGTCGAGAATAGTTTTAATAAAAGAGATCATTCTTTATTTTAAAAGTTTTAGATTATGGGATAATTTATATTGATTGGAAGTGTCCAGTTTGTATTTTATGATTTTGTTATGTATGAGTTATGGATTAATTATTTAAAATTCTAAACATGAAAATATTTTCAATTTGAGATAAAGTAAAATTATAGACTTAACTCAATATTATGTAACATTTTTAGGTTAGGTCCTTATATATATAGTCCCTTGATGCATCGACATGTCTCATGAGACAGAAAAAATTAGCATGATCTATAGATTGAGGTTGTAAGATCATTCCATAATAGTTGGGTATTTGGTATTTGCATTATCTTTTTATATAAGATGTCTTTCTTTAGAAGACTTCATAATATAATAGATTTATTGGTCAAGAAATTAATGGTAAGATTCCTGATGTCTTTGTCAATGACTTAATAATAAGATCATGAATGTAAATAGTAATGAATTCACATTATTCATAATCCATTTTCTATTATCCATTTGATTAGTATTTTCATTTTATCCATGGATTTACTTTGAACTCAATTTTTAGATTGAAGGTCATGTGTTTAGATTATTCTTTCTACCATATTTATTATGATTTATTTACTCATGATATCCATAATTGTACATAACACTTACTAAGAATATAATATCACTTGATATTTTGTTTTCCTTTCATCAGGATATAAAGAAGGAATATTTTAATGAAATTCAAGGATGTAATAAATTCTTTCAGGTTATATTTTATTTTTTCTGATGTAATATGGAAATCATGTTTGTGTTTAGTTTCCATGATTTCTAAGATGGTTGATATTGGTGATACAATCCCTTGTATATTATACCAATGTAATAAGTAAGCACTAGCTATGGGGTACTATATTTAGGGATGAAAAGGTTGTGGGATTTTTGTTTTTGGTTTTCTCATTTAATATTAAGAGATTTTTCAAATATGATGTCTGTATTTGATATTGATATTTTGGTTTTTTTTTCTTGGAAAATTATGGCATGTGGAGTGTTTACATGCATAATATTTTGCATTTAATATTCACATAACATGTGTATAAATGTTGTTTATTTATTTCTCTAACGACTGGGGTTTCAGTTATTTAAAGTGTCAAAAATAACTTATATAGTGTTTTCCATATTACTTATTAGTGTCGTTATACTTAGCGGGACCATGATGTTTTCTAATGATAGGATATATGGATATTATAGTGAGTTGTTATCTAGTGATGTCTATATAGCCCCTCTGTTAATGGGATGTATAGTTACCCTTAGTGAGTTGGTTTAGCCTTTATATAACACCCCATATTTTAGGACCCATTATATTTATTTTAATTATATGCCTATAATTCTAAAGAATTTTTTATTCATACAAATTAATTAAAATTGATTAGAAATTGACTAATAAAATATATTAATAAAACTAAAAAATTATTCATTCATAATGTAATATTACCCCAAAGATACATAAAATAATGAATTACATTCCATGGATTATTAAATACCATGGATGATTACATCAATTGAAAGTTCATAAATTAAAATATAATAATAAATAGAAAAGAACAATATCTTTAAAACTGGAAGATCCCTTTTATCATATTCACTATTGATAATTTCCATTAGTTAACTAAACCAATAATTATAAATAAAATCATCATATTAGAAATCATTTTTTGAAATCTAAAATGAAAGGGAATGAGAAGTGTGACTCAAGGGTAAGAATGGAAAGAATTTATAGGTGTTAACGATGGTAATATAGAAATTATAAATGAAAATATGATCACTGTAAATATGGTATTTAAAAATATTTTTGTTGTATATACATGTATCTAATAGGTATACTAAATTTTTTATCTTTAGTAAAAAATTTAAAATAATATATTTCATAAAAAATATAGAAAGAATAAAAAATGTAACATTTAATTAAAATATTTAGTTATAAAAATATTTTTATGTGTTACATATTATTCTATATAAATAATTATAAATAATATTTAAATAAATATTTTAATATCAATGGATTGATTAAATTAAATTTTTAGAATATAAATAATTAATTTTAATGTTATTTGGTGAAGATTATTTAATAAAAATTGATATTTTTCAAATATATTTTTTAATCATTTCAATTTTTAATAAATCTCTACTAACGAATGATTTTAATGAAATGTATAAATAATATGTATAAAAAAATAAATTAAAATTCATCTAATGGTTATTACAAGTAATGTAATAATAGTAAATTCATTTTATGCATAAAGGATATGTTTTTCCAAAAAAACAATTTATACGATATGAATTATTATATTTAAATTTATTTTTATTAGCACTAAAAATTAAGTTTTATAAAATGGATTTCATATTTTTAGTTTTCATATAAAAATTTGGTAATAATTTAATTTTCATTTTTCACAAAAAAAAATATAGTTACTAAAGTAAATATTAATAACCACAATAAAACAGTTATTTTTCAAATAATTGTTTTCATAAATGTGCTATAATTTTCATATAAATAAATTGATAAATATTTTATGACTCTAATATTATTTTCAAACATATAAAAAATATGTTAACACTAATTTTATAGTAATTTAAAACAAATAATATTAAAAATACTTAATGTATAAAAAGATATTTTTATGTAAAATTAGTGCTTTTATATAACGTATCATTTAATTTAAAAGTTAATTTTATCATATTTATAAATAAAATTATATGAAATTAATTCAAGATTTAGATTCATCACATTGAATTTTTTTAATAACGTTAATCTTATATTTTTAATTAAAAAATAGTTTCCATGGTAAATATTAAATCAAGGTTAATAAGTGTAAAAAGGGGTAACTTAAAGTGGCTCAATTTTTTCCAAATTAACTTTGAATTTAGACATTATAGAATAACTTTGAAATGTAGTAAAGTAAATACCACTTTTATCACCAAATTTAACTCCCATAACTCACCTAAAACCCATGGGATTCCATCTTTACCCCTTATGTATATTTTGTTTCCAAGGAAATGTCCCTCATTTCCATTTATAAAATGATCTCACTTCTACCCACATCAAGACACACTTATCCTTTGAATTTATATTGAACCCCAATCCAATATAACTCTCCTAGAATCCTATTCCATTTATGTTGGCCCTTTTATACCATAAAGTGCCCCAAGAGGTCCTTCAAGAGAAGATTCAAGTCCTCAACGTGAGTATTGTCCATTCCCTAACCCTTTTTTATCAACATTTATCCTATAAACCTATTATAAAAAACATGTTCAGATTAACATCATTAGTAAAATGAAATTTTATTATGTTTATTGAAAAAACCATTAACTATCTCTCTCCCATCCATTGATAAATGAAAATACCACATGTGTTATGTGTGGACTACAACTTCCATGAACGACGTACTTCATTTTTCACCACTAGAATACATTGATGGTTATAAGAAAGTATTTAATGAATTAAAGTGATATTTATGACATGATCAAGATTATATAAAGATAAAATTTTTATTCTATTTATATCTAACCTATTATTAATTTACTACCTTTTGTTAATTAAAAATTATTGAGACAAGCTCATCATTAATTTCGTCATCAAGAATTATAACTAAAACTCACATATAATGAAAATAGAATTTTATAAATAATTGTGTTACATCCATTTAATCACCTTAAATACTATTGGAATTATCAACTTGTTTCCAATGTGATGTGATCTACATCGCCATTACGAAGAGAGTATGAAACAATCAAAGTGAATAACATATGATGATGAAAATAAATAATAACTTACTAATAAATGTATAGTAAATTATTATAATTGAATTGTATAAAATGTAATTGATTTGAATAATTTTTTAAAATAATTGATTATGATGGTTATGTTTATTATATAAGATTTTAATGTTCTTTCATGGAAGTTGGGAATAAATGTAAGGTTTTTCATCTCAATTCCCCTTCATTGAGACATGATTTCATATTTGAAACTATGTTTCTTTGAATAGAGTAATTACTATTCCATTTAATTACTTAATCATAAATCCCCTATAATCATATTATTAACATTTTCATTTCAAAATAACTTTGTCATGTTCTTTTAATTCATACATTATCCAAGTTATAACGGATTTTTATAAATCAACTTCATTTCTTTGAGTTATATGGTTTCTTCTTAATATATATTCTTCTTGGTTTCCTATATTCCTCAATTTTTTATTTTATATAATAATACCAATTCACTATCTAGTTAAAATGACATTTTTAATTCAATTCTTCTTCCTTGATTAATTTATTTTGTATAAAAGTATAGCATTGTTAAAAATAATTATCATCCTATTTAGTGATTTTTTTTTCTTCTATGTCTATATTATTTCATTACATAAATGTTTTCCTTTATTATTATGAAATAATTATATGTATTATCTATTATGCTATTGTTATTTTTATTTAATTTTTTTTAAAACGTAATTTGTTTATCCTTTTATGATGAGGGTTTCAATAAATACATTTTTTAAAAATAAAATGGTTTTTCTTTTCAACGTCATATATTTTATCTTTCACTACACATTCCCTCTAGATAAAATTTATATATTTTTAATGGATCCATTGTTGGGATTACTTTATAAGTATTTATTGAAAAATACATCATGTAAATTGTTCAAAATGATCTTTTAAAAGTGACTCATAACTTCATGTTTTTACAAAAATTTTAAAAAAGGATTTTTAAAACTATTTTTATGTTTCGCATTAATTTTAAAATTTAACTCAAAAATATCTATCTCATTTAGAGTTATGTTTAAAGTATTTACATATTAATTCTCCTATGAATTTATAGTTCATACCCTCACCTTGTTTACAGGAGTTATGTTCTCCATCACTATTCTTCTCTCTCTTGAATTTGTTTTTCTCCTTCATGTACATATTCTTTAATTTTAAGGATATATATTTTATTATTTCTGAATTTTTTTTCTAGTATTTAATTAACCATATACACATTACACTATATAGTGTTGTTTTAAAGGATTATTACCAAGAAATATATTCCATTTATTGACTAGGTAGATGTCAACAATCTTTATAATTTTTTATTTCAATAAGGATGTTTATTGATTAATATGGAATAAAAGTTATTTATTTTATTGTTTATTCATTCTTATATATGATGAATAAACTAGAATTAATTAGTGATGGGTGGGAACAATAATTATATAGACCCTTGATGCATCGGTGCATCTCATGAGAGAAATAAATTTGGGTAATTTTGTGTATACAATACCAGTTTAAGTATAAATTCATGGAAGTAGGACTTGATGATATGTAAGAAGCCTTAGCATGTGAAATTAAAGGTAAAATTAAGATTTCTCACATTATGCATTCCATCACTTTAAAATTATTTTTTGTTGTCTATGTGATTATTTAAATTTCAATGTTATCGATGGATTTATTACATGCTCTTGTTATCAATTATATATAATTATTTGATTAATATTTATTCATTCCATATTATTCATTCGATGTTTATTCCTGGATAGCTTCTCTTATATTCTACCCAATAATTATTATTTGATCTCACCCATATTATTTTTTCCTTTTCCCGCAGTTATGAAGGAGAGTATTAAGTATGATATTTCTATATAGTTACCATGTTTATAGAATTTTTTGGTACATGTTTAATACTTATTTTAAAATAAGGAAACCTCGGTTTTGATGGAACAAAGGTGATCTAAGTTGGAAAAACAATTTTTTCTTTATTGTCAATTTTTTGGTGTATTCATGATATTGTTTTCTAATTAGTAAGATGTTTATATAGAATATGTCTATTTGATACCATGATGATTTATGGAGAAGATGTTATTTTTCTAGTGTTTTCTAATATTTTTGTCTTAATTTGTGGAATGTATTAAGGTTTGTCGCATGACTATATAATGGTCACACAATCTTGTAAGTTAGAATGAATCACATGATAGAATTGTTTTCAAATATTTTTGTGATTTGGTTTAGAAAATCACATAAAAATACATTTACACTAGAAATGATGGGAATATGTTTGTGGAAAAGGTTTTCATGGAGCATATAATAATGAAGAGCTATTTTGATGGGGACATGTGAAGCATGTGAAGGGTGAAACACTATAAATGATGGTGTTTTTAGGTAATTACATACATTGATTTCATGATGGAGTTACATGGACTGACTCACATGATATACATTAGATGATGGAGGTTATGCACTCGGTATCCCAGGAATGGTGGTCTGGTTTAGGTGAATAATACATACCTAAAGTGATGGAATGAATGGATTGATGAGTTTTTTATATGATAATTGTATGGATTATTCTTATAAATACCCATTATTCACCTTATAAATAATAATAAATAGGAGATTAAAGATGAAAATTGGAGTTAGGTATGTTCCTATGAAGTGGTCTCATGATTCTATAATCAGTCAATTTATACGCATTGGGGTCTTATAATCATGCTCTTGTGACTAGGGAGACATGTTTTAGGGTCTTACACTTAGGATTTTGTGATTATGGAGACATATGTTGGGTTCTTTAACTGGTTCTCTTACAACTGAGGTTGTGTACCAGTTGATCTTGAAAAGGACATACACAATGGGGTCTTGTGCTTGGTGTATTATGACCGTGGTTACAAACTAGCTAGTCTTGAGGATGTTTCTTACACCTGATGTTACATGATAGGGGTCTTACACTCAGTGTTATTTAAACTAGTTATGCACTAGTGATAATGAGATACACATAGTTTTATGGAAAAATTTGTTTAAACACTAAAAGAGGTGAATTTCAAAGATATTATGAAGAAAAAGGAATAAATTAAAGAATTATATTTTTATGTTAATGGTGTGAAATAATTAACATAATTTTAATAAGGAGAATAAGATATTCCAGTTTTTAAAATTCTGAAGGATTGATCACAAGAAGAGTGTAGTGATGAGTCAATAGAGGTAATCTGAGGGAGGTAGTTTGTTATCCATGATTACATTGTAAAGTTAGTGGATCTAGTAGAGAGTTTGTGAGAAAAAAAAATAAAGATATATATACTAGTGAAGCATAGTAGATTTTTGGTATGATAGAAACATTTTTAGAGGATTCTCCTTGGATGTATCCCATATTGGTTAGCCAATTAAAATTCAATGTGTTATACTTTGCATTACTATTATTCCATGATGTGAATATGTGTGATATAATCTAACAATTTTTACAATTTTTTACTAATGTGGGGATAAGATCATTAAATTAAAAGAGAAATTTGAAACCCTAATTCACTTCTACCCAATCAGGGTTTCCTAAGGTCTAACAATTGGTATTAAAGGAAGATTCTCAGGGATGAACCTATTTTATAAATTTTGGTCTCATTGAGAGCATTTTAAATACCATAGTAATATGTCTCTTGGATCATAGAAACTATCAAATATATAAAAATATGATTAATTCACATGTATATTCTCTTTGGATGTAGGTTCTATTTGTTACTTTAAATGGGGTTTAGGTTAGTGATACAATAGGACTCCCTGTGAATAAATGAGATAAAAAACTTTTGGATGTAGATGCTAAGGATTTAAGTGCATTAACTATAGGTATTTTAGATCAAATATATATCAATTTAATGTTATTCATTAAAGAATATTCTATGGTACAAATTGGAAAATTTATATGTTGTAGATAGAAAAGTGAAGGAATTAAATATCCATGTGTTTCACAATAGATTTGATGATCTTAAAATGTGTCTATATCAAAGTTTAGTGAGTTTATTTAATCTAATCATAGAGGTGATTTGATCTATGTAGTTACTTATAGAATAAGTAAAAGATATATAAATCATTAAAAATATTTTATAATTCCTTCCTCCTTGGTATAATCTTAAATTTTTATCTCTTGAAGAAATAGATTTGACCCAACTATCTTCAGATAACCTTATAACTAGTCATGTATCATATGAAATGTGAATTGAACCATATGACATTAAAAAGTTATACCAGTATAGAAATGGAATTCAAGTCCATGTAAAATATTAACATAAATAAAGATTAAAATAGATAAGATGGGGAAGAGGAGCTTCTATAAATTATGGAAAAAAATCAACATAAAAAAATTCATATTTGAAGGAAATATATCAGTTGTATATTTTTGATGTGGAAAATTTAGGCCCATTTATTCATGGTTCCTGAGGAGATTTGATGATAAATATATTAAAGAATAATTGTTATTGAATCCACAAAGAAACTTCCCATATAAAATTTGTAGTTCAATTAGAAAGAAATTTCAGAAGAAGATCCTTGTGAGAAAAGAAAAAAGTTATAATAAAGATTATATATATTAAGTAAAAATGGAATTTAAATTGAATATTGAACATGATATGATGGATTCAATTGAAAATAAATTGCCTAAATCATAAAATTTCAATTATCTAGAAGGATTAGTTGATCTCAATATGGAACTAGAAGACACTCTCAAAGAGCTTGGTATTCAAGGAAAGAAAAATATAATGTTTAAAGGATTATTGAAGTAATCCTATGAATATTTAGACCAGATAAAAGTAGATATTAACTTACTATAATAAGATTTTTAGGATCATTTGGTTAGTCAAGAAAGTTTAGAAGAATTTGTGAGCTACAAGCTAAATATTGAAGAAATGACTAAGGATATTTTTGACCTTAATTTTTGTATATAATAGTGAATGAATAATGTAATATCACTAGAAGAAGATATTATTTCAATGAGAAAAAATAAGAGATAGAAATGAAATCAAGTTATCTAAATAAGAAGCTTCATTTTAGGAGGTTCACAAATGTTGAACTGAGAGAAATAATTAATAGAGTCTTAGAAGGTGTCAATAAAATTCAAGAAGAACAAATACCTAGAATATTAGGTAAAGGGGGAATTAGATATGAGGATGAGACATATAAATTTTCAACAATTATGAAATGGGATAAGGTAAAGCTTAATATTGGTGAACTTTCTACTATCACTAAAAAATAAGTTCTTTAGAAAAAGGTTACCCCTTTTATAAGAAATCAGAGGATTATAAACACCTCTCAATGAGTAAGGGTTCACCAAAAACCGAAGAGATTTATATTTCCTAGATACATGTGTAGTAATAGAGGATAAAAAAATTCACTCCTATGAAATATCAGTTTCAAGACTAGATCAGTCACACCATGTCCTATTGTGATGAAGCAACAATAAATTTAAATAGAGAAACACCTAGAGAAAAACAATAAGTATGGGACCATATCCATCATATCAGAGACATAGTTATTTTTGTGGATATATATTTCATTATTCTAAGTTTGATAATAAATTTTTTAATTTTAGGGTAAAAAAATAGTTGATTACAATCATATAATTCATGGATAAAGGAGAGTAATTCAAACCAATGAAATTTCTTTTAAAAATAGATACTCATTATTAGAAGATTAATATGAGTATGATTACATATATTGGGTGGAAGAAAAAGAGTAAAATCCATTTTTTTAATCCAAATCAACTATAATTATCATAGAAAAAAAAGTGGATGATTGATAAGGATAATCTTATAGAAATTTCTTTCAGAGTAAAAAATAATAGCACCACCTTGATTCTTGGTGATGCATGAGCATCCCATATGACTGGTAAAAATAATATTTTGAAAAATGTAAAGTTTTTAGTTTATGAAATAGTGTGTTTTGATAATGATTGGTCCATGAAATTAAAATTAAGTGGAAATATATGGTTGTCTAGAGATTAACTAAAGAAACCATAAGTTCTTTATATAGATGGATTGTGATATGATCTCTTAAGTATGAGTTAACTATGTGACTCAGGACTTTAATTCTCATTCAATCATAAAGGATTCATTATCAAAGGAAAATATAGGAAGTATATCATGTAAAAATGGAGGACCAATGGTAATTTTTATCAAGTGGGAAGCATGAAGATCACTTTTCTTTTAATAATTAAAGAGGAAAAAACTTTTGGCATCAAAGGCTTGGACAAATTCGCTAATAGATCATGGATAAATTGTCTAAGTTGAAATCTATAGTGGATATTCAAAATAAAAAATTTCATCGTGAAGGAACATGTGATGCATGAAAGTAGGGAAAATGGTCTAAAATCCATACCGATCAAAGAACAAATGGGAATCAAATATACTTTATTTAATTCACACTAGTGTGTCTGGTGAAATGAACATATTTGGTGCATATTGTGAAATATAATTAATTATATTAATTTATGACTACATCATAATACTATTATTCATGTTTATGCAAATAAATTCATAGGTTATGAGATGCATGAAGAGATATTAGAGAATATTTTAAAATGAGAGTGGGCATACTATTAAAATTTTTCATTCTGACAATAGAACAAAGTACACATCTATTTAGTTCCAGAACTATCTTGATAAGCATATAATTAAACATTATGTGTTTCTGATCTAAACCCCAAAATAAAATGGGGTTATTTAAAAGGTAAATTTTCAGGTGAATAATATAGTGAAAACTATGACGATTGAGAGTGTCGTTTGTCATAACTAATAGAAAAAAGGTTTTTCAGGTTTTTATTTACACTCAAAACCAGGATGTATTGAGTCTAGGAGAAGATATAACAACCTATAAAATGTGGAATTTGAGGAAGCCTTCACTATGTAACTTTCCTATTTTTGGAATAATATATAATCTGAAACAAATAAGGTAATTATGGAAAGTGTTGGGATTTAGAAGATAAAGGAGTATTTCTTGAATACTATATGTAGATTAATTCTTAAAAATGAAATTATAATAGGCATAGAAAATTTGGGATAGAAATTATGTTAATATCATTAAAAATAAAGTTATGAAAATACTATTAATGAATTTTTTTTGTGAATAAAAAGATAAAGAAGTAAATGGGATCAGTCCAAATACTAATATAGTGGAAGATTCACCAAATGTTTAGGAATACCCCAATGATAAAGATTTAGAGGCTAAATCATAGGAGTAAAATATTGGTAAAGAAAATAGTTATATACCATAACGAAATAATTGAATAGAAAATATTTATCTAATTGATATTATTAGGGATCAATATTCTCTAACCCGGATAAGGTGGCTAAAGAGTATAGAACATGATGTTATACTATCTACAGTGGATCCCACCACATTTGATGAAGAAAAAAATATGAGTCATAGATTAACTCCATGAATTATGAACATGATTAGATTGAAAAAATTCATACATGGAAACTTGTAAATAATCTATAACATCACAATGTGATTAGGCATGTTGTGCCTCTGGGCCTTTGGGTAATGTATTGTGGGTCAGTCGGGCCTTGTGCCTTGGGCCTACAGGTCATGTAAGGGTTCCCCTTCGACCCTTAAAAGGGGGATTATCCATAATAAAATTAAAAAAAAGGTCTTTGGTCTATTCGGGTGATTAGGAAAAAATATATCTTTAAGAATATGTACGATGATAATGGGAATTAGATACAAAATAAGGCACATTTTTTGTGTAAATTATATGCACAAATTGAAGGTGTTAATGTTGGTGATGCATTTTCTCTAGTGTCTTGACTCAAGTCTATCCAGATATTCTTAATTTTGGTTGTTTATAGAGGCTTCATGGTATATAAAACGGATATAAAAATGGCATTCTTGAATGGTATACTTCAAGAGGAGGTTAATATTGAATCGCCAATAGGTTTTGTGATTGGAAACAATGAAACCAAAGTGTGAAGATTTAAGAATTCCATGTATGGTCTAAAATAGAAACCATGAGAATGGTATACTTAACATGACTCATATTTAAGAAAGATGTAATTCAAAATAGGTAGAGTATATCACAATATTTATGTAAAAATACTAGGAAGAATTTCTCATGGTACTTATCTATTTTGATGATATCAAATTTGGTGGATGTAAATAAAATTCATAGGATGAATTTTTAAGACTGAAGAAAAAAAAATTTGAGATGTATATGGATAAGGAATTAACAACTTTTCTCAATTGAAAAGTGATTCAGAATAAGAGATATGATTTTGTCTCCTAGTAAAAGTATGCAAGTAAGGGTAAAAAAGAAATCAAAATGTATGACTCCAAACCAATGTCGACTCCAGTTTTAGTTGGGAAAAACCTAGGAAGTACAAGGTTTGGAAATATAAGGATCCCTACTTATATAAGAAGATATTTAGAAGCTGACTATACATAACTGCATCATGATAAGACATTATCTTTACAAAATATTTAGAAACTCATTGTCAGAGTAATCCAAAGGATGATAATATTATAGTAGTTAAAAATATTATAAGACACAAATAAGGTAATCTAAATTTTACATTACTATTTGACAAATTAAATAACCATGAATTATTTGTTTTTTATAATGTACATTGGGTAAGAGATATGGTAGATCCTAAATCTATAAGTGGTGGTGTTTTCTTTATCAATAATAAATGTGTGGGATGGATAATAAATAATTAATAAAGCACTTCACTGAGTAATTTAGAAGTATAATATATCTTAGTAACCAGGGATTTTTATCATCATCTATGAATACAGCAATATCAATAAGATATCAGAGATGTAGTCAAACAACCTATGGTTATATTCTAGGAAATAAATACTGATATTGATCACATGGAAAATTCAATACAACACTCTTGTACCCAAAATATTGAAATATGGTACCATTTTATTAAATTAAATATGGAATAAAGAATTTTCATATTCGATCATGCTGAAATAAATGGGAAGGTTACTGATATCATGAAAAACCCCTTGGACACTCCAATGTTCAAGAAGTATTGGTTAAACATCAGTTGTCATCCACCTCCCTCAACTTGGGGAGGATTTAATATTCCATTATCATTATTTTATATATTTCTTTAACTATTTTTTCATATTTTTAAAGCTCTTAAACATTGGGTTTATTGTCAAAGGGGGATAATGGTTATGTGAAATTAAATTCTCTTGAATGTTTTGTTCTTCCAACAAGTTTTTTATAAACTCCTTTTCAAGGTAGTATATATTGGTGATATTAATAGGATTATATGGTGTTTAAGTAAGGGAGATATACAATCCATGGGTATATGATTTTATTTCAATGTATGTTGTCCAATTCATAGAGACAGGAGAGTTTTTTGAATGTTTGGTAGCATGGATTTCTCTCTCAAATTCTTGTTTTATACACCAAGAACTTCTCATGTAGATATGGAGTGATGAAATAGATGTCCTATGGTAATATGAAGGGTGTTTAGAAGTTAATTTCAATATGGATTTTCAACAAAGCCAAATGGGGATAAATTTAGAACCAATGTGATCTAAGATGGAAAAATAGTATTTTTTTCATCTATTTCTGGTGTGTTCATGGTATTTTTTATAAGGAGGTATATGTTTATTAAGAATAAGTCTAGTTGAGACCATAAATATTTCTGGAAAATATTACATAATTTCCTTGTGTTTCCCCATTTTTAGTCTTAAATTTTTAATTGCATGATGGTTTTTCGCATGACTATAAAATGGTCATTCTATTACATAAGTGAGAATAGATCACATAATCACATGAGTTCAAAAGATTCTTATTTCGTGGTCTAGAAAATCACATATGGTATAAGGTTCTATGTTATGATGTTTTTCAAATAAAAAAATTATATTGGAAATTATGGAAAACTATTTATGGAAATCTTTTTCAGGGAGCGTATAAGCATGAAGATTTCTTACGATTGGGACATACAAAACACATGAAGGGTAAAACACTAGAAATTATTGTTTTCTCAATAAATTATATATATTTATTTCATGATTGATTTATATGGTTTGACTCTCGTAATAGGAATTAGATGATAGAGGTCATGATCTTAGAGCCTCGTGATGGGTGGTCTTGTTTAGGCAAAGCGTACAAACCTAAGATGGGAGAATATATGGATGGATACATTTTTTGAATGTTAATTTTGTGAGTTATTCTTATAAATACCCATTTTTTCACCTCATTAATAATACTTAAAAGAAGATTAAGAATTTAATTTAGAGCTAGGAGTGTTCTTGAAAATCAATTTCATGATCTAATAATCAATGAAGAGATACATGTTGGGGTCTTGTGTTTAGGATCTTGCTATTATAGAAACAGATGTTGGGATCTTGTGCTTGGGCTCTTACAGCTATCATTAAATTATAGTTGATATAATGAAGTATTATTGCACCCAAGGTTACTCTTTAGGGGTATTGTTCTTAAGGTTATGAATCTGATTTCTATATTGGGGATTATGCAATACACATAGTTTTCAAGAAAAAAAATTGAACTCTAATGGAAGTGAATTATGAAGATATTCTAAAGGAAAAGGAACATATTGAAGTACAATATTATAGTTTTACTGATGTGAAACAATCCTCATAC
Organism: Viscum album; assembly: GCA_963277665.1. Lineage (NCBI taxonomy): Eukaryota > Viridiplantae > Streptophyta > Magnoliopsida > Santalales > Viscaceae > Viscum > Viscum album. The sequence continues at coordinate 1,701,745,058 of OY728147.1, read as the reverse complement.
TATTAATAAGGATAATATGACCTTAAAGTAATTAAAATAAGGAATCCATTATCCAGAGTAGAGAATAAGGAGGAGTCAATGGTGGTGATCTGATGGAGGCTTTGTGATATCCCTAAATACATTGTAACAGTAGTGTTATTGATATAGATTATCCATGGATGAACAATTATAATCCAAAAATACTAGTGAAACCTATTATATTTTTGTACAACTAACACATCGCCTATGTGTACTCCATATACATAGACCTTGGTTTTAAACCAAGTAAACTTCATTGTGTTCATATCTACTTTAATATTCTCTAATGATGTGTGTATATGTGAAAAATTCTTCTATATTTAATAAGTTCTTACCAATTGGGGACAATATCCTTAAATTAAAATAAAAAATTAGCCCCCTAATTCACCCCTCCCCTATAAGGGTGTCCTAATGGGAAAAATACTTATTGGTTGAGAAAGATATGGTTTTTGTTAGGTAAATATTTTTTATGACTATCTAGAAATATAAACCTAAAAGGTATTGGGTGTATAAGTGGAATAATATTTTTTGTTAATATAATAATTACGGATGGTTAAGTTTGGTTTTCCATAGTTATTTTCAATGTCCTTATGTATAGAATGGGTTTATTAACACCAGATTATGGGGTTGCAGGTCTGGGGTGTCATAGTTTGTATCAATATAGGTTTTAGATAACTTTATAAGTTAGTAAGATTACATGATTGATGTATAGATATACCATAGGGTTGGTATTTGATTTGATGTAAAGAAAATTCAGGTTATATTAAAAAAGATCATCATTTAATTAGAAAATAGGACTAGGGAACATTATTTGAAATCTTAGGGATAAATCTAAATATAAGAAAACATCCTAAAATTTTTGTAAAGTATAAAGTGTGTGGTTTCCTAGAAATTGAACCCCTATCTGGATACAAAGAATTTGATATTGTCTCTACCTCATATGTGCCTAGGGGTAACAACCCTAAAAATGTTGGTTGGTTATGAACTCAATATTCACTCGGTACACAATTAATGGGACTAACTATACACCTAGTTTGACACTATCAAGGGATATTCTTTGGTTGATTTGTATGCTCTTTATGAACTATTATGATGTATTTAAATGGAATTTAATGATTTAATATATAACTAGTGTTGGTAGAGAACATAATAGGGATAAGAACATAGATATCCTAGATTGAAACCTATAAATTCATAAGTTAGGGTATATGTATCATTAGATATGGAACCATAGGAATAGTTTTCTCAGATTTTGTTGGAGGTAGCTATTATAATTTTGGTTATTGTATTTATTTGAATATCGGATCATGAAAATATTTTTGTCAAAAGTATCCATTTAGAAAATCATATGTCTTATAATCAAATATAGAAAAATATTGTTATAAATATTTTAAATATATACTAATTATGAAGTAAAAAATTATTTTCATAGTCTTAACTAAGATAGTGAGGTTACTATTATATCATGAGTCTTGTTTATATTATGAATACCCTTATCTATTCTCATTAATAAGTAATAATTAAAAAAATTAGGATGTAATTTATTTAATGTGGAGAGAATATAACACCCCTTGATTTAGGACCCGTTTTATTCCTTTAAATTATATATTTATAATTCTAAAGAATGTTTTTATATTAGTTTATAAGAATTAAAATTTATTAGGAAATGATCCATAGAATATATGAATCAAAATGAAAAATCCTAATTCATTCATAATGGAACATTAAAACAAAGGTACATGAAATCATGTATTACATATCATGGAATATTGCATATCATGGATGATTACATCCAATAAAAGTGTATAAATTAAAATAAAACAATAAATAGACAAGAATAATATATTTAAAACTAGGAGATCCAATAGATCATCTTCACCCTTGAGAATCGCCATTATTAGAACAAAACCAACAATGAGAAAGATCATCATGAAAGGATACATCATATAGTGAAATCTAAAATGAAAATGAATTTGTAGTGGGATTAAAGGGGTAATAATTGAATGAATTTATAGGAGGTAATTGTTGTAATATATATTTTATAAATGGAAATATATTGGTTGAAACTATGGTCCTTGGATATGCATGTATCTAATGAGTATACTAAATTTTTTATTTTTAGTAACAAATTTAAAATTATATAATGCCCAAATAATAAAGAAGGAAACATAAATTTAATATTGAGTTAAAAATAATTATTAATAAATATATTTTTATGTGTTACATATTATTATTAATAAATAATAATATATAATATCCAGAGAAATATTTTTAATATCAGGGTAATGACAAAATTAAAATTTTATAATATAAAAAATTGCTTTTAGTGATATTTTGTGAAGATTATTTAATATAGAAGTGATATTTTTTAAGGAAATTAACTGTTGTATATTTTTATTTAATATAAAATAAATATTTCTTTTAATGGAATTTATTGATAATATACACATGAAAAATAAAATAAAATCCATCCAATAGTTATTAATATGAAATTAATAATAATTAATTAATTTTATTCTCAAAGGATATATTTTTCCAAAAAAAAATTATGTGGTATACATGCTTATATTAAAAATAATTTTTATCAACAATATAAATTGAGGTTAAAAAATTGTTTTAAATATTTTTAATCCAAATATCAAAAAATAATAATTTCATTTTCATTTTTAACAGAAAAATAAGTTACCAATGTAAATATTAATTACCAAGGTAAAATAGTTATTTTTCAAATATTGTTTTCATAAATGTGGTATGATTTTTATGTAAATAAATTGATCACTTTTTTATGGAACTAATATTATTTTAAAACATAAAAAAAATAAATTAACACTCATTTAATTAGTAATTGATAAGAAATAATAAAAAAACATAATGTATAGAAATACATTTTTCTACAAAAAATGTTTTTTCTATATATTATATTTTAATTTTAAAGATAATTTTATTTTATATAGTAATTTAATTGGATTAAATGGAGTAAAAAACTAGATTCAAAATTCCAAAATTTATTAAAAATATCCATATTATATTTTTTTAGTAAGAAAATAATTATCATGGAAAATATTTATTCAAAGTTAATAAGGCTAAAAGGGGGTAACTCAAACTGGCATGAATTTTATTAATTTACCAAAAAAATAAAAATTATAGAATACCTATTTTGGGTATAAGATTAAATCTCACATGTAAAGACAATATTTTCTCCCCATACTCACCTAACTCCCATGTGATTCCATATTTACCCCTCACTGAACTTTATTTTCCTAGTAAACATCCCTCTTTTTCACTTATAAAAGAAGCTCAATTATACCCAATTTAGCCAAAAAGGTTTGGGGTCAAGCCCCTTTATTAAAGAAAAATAAAAAAGACAGTAATCCATTTTGGGTTGGGTAAGGTAAAACCCCTACAAACCAATAGGCCGAGAGGGACAAAGCACATTCAGAGACACGAACCCAAATCATCATACAACAGAAGATCCCAATGGGAAAACCCATTACAAGTGAAAAACATCACCAAAAAATAGGAATCACAACCCGAAGGCCCAACAGATCAGGTGCAAAACCGCAAATCAGAGAGGCCACCAATGTCATTGGAACCGCCGCAATGCGATCCGCCATCGTCCGATATTATCATCGCCACCGCCAATCCTGGCCGGAGGATCCTCATACATCGTCTGAAGCATCACCACCACCTGAGCGGGAGACCCACCTTCAACCGACCAAACACCGCCGTGACCTGCCTCCGCACCCGCTCGATCTGCAATGACCAACGGCAGATCCTGCCTGAGCATCAACACCACCTGAGCAGGATACCCACCGTCGACCGACCAAACCATTGAGCCCGCCTCCACCTTAGACCGACCGCTGTGACATGCCTCCGCACCCGCTCGATCTGCAACGACTGCCTGAAGATCCCACCGCCCACCACGGATTCCATCGACGACGTGTCCCACAGATCCAGCCAGATATGTAGATCTTGACCAGAACGGAGCCACCAACCGCCGTTGAACTCCATCACGCCTCCGACGCCACATCGCCACGAGGATGAAGTCATCCACCTGAAGCGTTGTTGTCCAACCAGAACTGGTTTGAAACCAGATCTGGACCAGATCTAAAAGCGCTACCTTCCGACCAGCTCCGCCGAAGTGAACCCACGCCTTCCGATCGCGAAGCTCTGCCAAAGTGAACCCACTCCTTCTGATCACAAACCTGCGATGCCGAACCAATCCTCTATAGAACAAACCCTCGACGTCGTAGGAGAGAAGATCGCTGCAGACGGCGGCGATGGGGAAAACCTAGAGCGCAGAGCTCCTTACTGGATCATTATTATACCCAATTTAATCCACACTAATACTTCAAATTTACCTTTAAATCCTACCCATATTTAAATATAAATGAAACATCATCCATATTTTTTACCTCTTGGTCGTGAGAAGGTTTCTCAATCCCTCCTTTTCCAAGTGGTATTTCAAGATAATATTCAAGTCATCAATGTGAGTAGTATCCACTCACTAACCCTTAATTCTTCATATTTATTCTATAAACCTATTATAACAATAATAATACAATGAAATAAACATTATTATTATACATAAGTATTATTATATTTAGGTAACAATGATTATCTATCTCTATCCCATCCATTGGAAAATGAAAAATTCGCCCATGTTATGTGCAGACTACAACCTCCATGAACGACATATTTCATTTTTTCTCACCACCTATCATGGATGGTTATAATAATTTATTTAATGATTAAGATTTATATTTATTAATTTATTAAAATTATAATAATATAAATTAGGTCATCTATTAATATTTAACATGTTATTAATATAATATATTTTTTTGTTAATAATTACTAAAATATGTTTGTCACTGAATTCAACTTTAGGTATTGTAACTAAAAATATATTGGAATTAAATTATAAATTAATAAATAATTATGTAACATCCAATATATTACCCTATATAATATAGGAATAATAAAATTCATATCAAAATATAGGGATCTATGTCAAAATTACAAAGTGGGTATGAAACATTCAAAGTTACTATTATGCGATTATGAAAATAAACAATAACTAAATAATAAATGTATAATAAATTATTATAATAAAATATTATAAAAGGTATTATATTTCAATAATATTGAAAATTAATTTTAATTATGGTTATGTTTTTTATAGAATAGGTAAAATCACTTTCAAGGAAATTAGGTATAAAAGTATGTATTTTAGTCTTAATTTCACTTCAATGAAGAATAATTTAATATTGTTCACCTATTAAGCTTAGAAATGGTGAATTTATTTCCCTCATTGAATTATTTAATCATAAATCACATTTAATCATGTTATTTACAAGTTCATTTCACAATATCTCTTTCAGGTTCTTTTAATTCCTACACTACCCAAGTTATAAGGAATTATGTTAACTCAACTTAGTTTCATTAAGATATAAGGTTTCTTCTTAAACTCCATTATTCTACTCAAAAAGTTCAAGTAAGAGACCTATTTATTAAAAATAAAATTAAAAACCCATTTAACTGGTAGGTAACCCATTATATGATAGAGAACCCCAAACCAAACAACAAAGGGATTCATTATGGCCCGACAAAGGCACAAAGGAATATAGCCTTTAAAAATAGTTGCTCGAGATCACAATGGAGAAAACCCATTATAAAAGTATGTTGTTAGTTTAAAGTATTATTAGTAATATATAATTTCCATTTTTTGACTTGGGAAATATTAAAAATCCATATACTTATTATTTTAATACGAATGTGTATTGATTACTAAGGCATGTTTGTTTTATATTGTATTGTTTATTAATTTATTCATATGGTGAATGCATTAGAATCGATTAGTTGTGAGTGGGGATCAAAATTATATATATCCATAATTCATCAGTATATCTCATGATACAAACAAGATTGGGTAATTTGGTGTATGTCTTACTATTGGCTTAGTCCATAACCTCCTTATTTTAATGATCCCAAATCATGTTTCTTATAATAATAATAAATTTTGTGTTTTATGATAGTAAACTATTTTCTGGATAAAATTATGAAAATAACTAAGTCATAAAGTGACTATGAAAACCTAACATTTAAATATGTCCAACTGACCATGGTGTTCAATTGACTGTGTGTAATTGACTGTATTTTCAATCAAGTTACCATGCATTTGATGAAAAAAGTTTTAAGCCTTGAACTAACCGTACATTGAACATTAAGTAACATCATAAAGGATTGAAACCACCACATGTACAACCAAGTTACCATTTATCTAGTGAGAAACTCTTCTATATTCTTTAACTAACCATGTGTTTAATGTAGTTACTAAAAGAAAAATTCAAGTGATCTCAAGAACAAATGAAGTAAATGTAAGAATAAATAAAGTGACTGTGAGATGAGATGAAGGGTCTATGAGAAGTCATCAAGTGATATTAAGAATAAGTGAAGTGGTCATAAGAATAAATGAACATACTTTAAGCAAAAATTAAGTGATCGTGTGAATAAAAGAAGTAACCATATGAATAAACCAAGTTACCATGCCAAGTTATTATTCCAATTAATCACACCAAGTAATTATGGAAAGTTTCCAACCAAGTAATTGTTCCCAGTAACCATGAAATTGACCACAAGACAAAGTTATCATACGTAAGTTAATATTAGTGACCATTTCTAGATAAAGTAGTGAGGTATTTTCAAATCTCCAATGGCTATATTTTGGAACATTTATTATAAATTCGGTGAATTTAAGGTTGAAATTAGTATTGAGATTAAGTTATGAATATCCTCTAATGGAGAATTATAGAAGGAGATATCTTTAATAAGTAGATCCACCCATGGGGAAAATAGTGGTATATGTGAGTGTGTGAGATACATAGTGATACACTTAGGATTCACAATGATATAATACTTTTTTAAAGTTTTTATGACACTCTTATTTTATGACCTCTCTGTACAACACTTGAATGAATATTTTTAACTATGGTAAAGCTCATAACAAAAGACTAAAAATTATATTATTTATAAATTTATATCTTTATCTATAACAATAGTCTTATGTGGACTAATAGTAATAGGCCTCCTTATTTTAGTGGAACAAATTTTACTAAGTTGAATATTAATATGAAAATACATCTAGAGAGCATGTGATTTGATATTTGGAAATATGAAAAAATGAAAGCTATTAGATCTAATTTGATTGATTTCACTAAGTCCATTTATGATTGAAATTTAATATCTTTGAATTCTTTATATTTTTTTAAATATAATATGAGTTAAATCAAATTTTTTCATTTTCAGCTACTTGTGAAATTTTTGATGCACTTGATTTGTCTCATAATAGAACATCAAATGTTAAAAAATTACACTAGAATACCTAAACTATTAAATATGATAATTTTAAGATAAAACCTAATAAATCAATTTATAACATGTATCTCAGGTTCAATAAAATTTTTAATACAATGTATTCACTTGGGATGAAAATTAAAGATAAAGATCAAGTGATGATACTTTTGGGATTCTAGCATGATCGAGAGGGAGAAAACTTTATCTCCATTCAAAAATCTTCTAATATAACTAAAATTATAGTAAATGATACGATTGGGAAACTCATGATGTGCAAGGAAGAATTTAAAGTGAAAAAATAAGATGATGAACTAAAATGGAAATCAATTTATTTTACAACATTTTGAGTTAATTATGAAGGATAAAATCAAAGAAGATATTTTAAGTGAGGATGAATTGACCCTTGACAGTGATTATGAGATGGATCATCTATCCAAGAGATTTAAGAAGTTTTATAGGAATAATAAATTCTTTAAGAAATCAAAATATGGAGGAAATTATGATAGAATATGGAACTATAAAAAATAAAATATACTAGGTAAATTTACCTATTTTTAATTCAAGATAAAAGGGGATATCAATGATGAATATACAAAATTAAAGTATGAAAAAGGTATAAGGACAAAAAAAGTCCAAAGAAAGATATGAAATCAACCTGGAGAACCTATAAGGATAGTTCTAATGACTCTAACTTAGGTAAAGAAGAAAATTATGATAGAGAAAACATGTTTTTTTTTGAAAAACACATCTGAGGTAAAAAACAATGTCTCCACATCTCCTATTCATATTTTTAATATTTCTGAAAATGAAAATAATTTTGAAAACATTATTACTGAAGATTTATTTTAATACTGAAATATGTTAGAGGAATCTTTTAATGAACTTAAATCTAAGTATAAAAAATTAAAAAACAACAAACATTATCTATTCATATTAAATTTGATCTTTCTATAGGAAAATAATATAATGTATATTTATTAAATGAGAAAAATTAACTTAAAATTAAAAATTATAAACTCAACAAGTATCTTGAAAGGTTTATGAATGGTAGAGAAACCTTAACCAGGATTCTTGGTAAACAAACCACACCCAAATACAAAATAGGTATTGGATACTTGGTTGTTCATAAGAGAATTTATAAGAATAAATTTATTCCTCTCTAAAATATTCCAATTTTGTAAAAAATTCATATTATTATGGACCTAATATAGCCTTTTTCCAAAAGTATTAAATTTTTTAATGGTAATCTTATTAAATAAATTAGTATTCCAAAATATCTTATTACAAACTTCTCTAGACCCAATAAAGTGTGGATACTAATATCATTTTTTATTTAAATGTGTGTAGGAAACCTGATTGAAGAGTGCCAGTGAACATTTATGGTTCTTAGGTAGTGAATGATCTAGACACATTACTATATACTACTCAAGTTGTAATATCCTTATAAATTTGGATGGTGTATATGTCACTTTTTGGTGACAATGAAAAAGGAAAAGTAATAGGACTCAGTCAAATTAATAACTCCAATTATATTTTAATTTATAAAGTATTATTTATTGATTGTTTAATGTATAATCTTCTTAGAAACTCTCAATTGTGTGATTTTGTTTTCTATGTTATGATTGAAAATAATTCTTGAATACTCTATGATTCCAAAAATTATTTAGTATTACTACTTTAAATAATGGTAATGTTATTGTAAGTGATTTAGAAACATTATTTTATCAAAATATTCCATTATTAAGTACCATTCATAAAGAATATTGTATATGGAATATGAAACTAGGCCACTGAAACCTTCACTCTCTTAGGAAGCTAAATATGAAGGATTATTTAAGGATCTTCATAAACTATAATTCCCTAAAGATAAAGTTTGTAACCCCTGTCAAAAAAGGGAAACAACATAAGATCGCTTTCAAATCAAATAATGAAGTTTCAACTTCTCAACCCCTAGAGTTGGTTCATATAGAATTATGTCAATATTCAAGAGTTTATATCTTAAATGGGAAGCATTATTACTATGTTCTTGTAGATAACTATTCTAGATATACATGGGTATTCTTTTTAGCTCAAAAAATTGAATCTTGTTCCTATTTTAAAAAATATGAAAAATCTTTAGAAAATATTAGTGGACTTACTATAAAGACCGTATGGAATGATCTTTTTCATGAGTTTAAAAATCAAAAATTTGATGCTTTCTTCTCACAGGATGGCTATAATAATAACTTTTCTTCTCTTAGGACCCTATATCATAATGATGTTTTAGAAAAAATGAATAGGACTCTTCAAGAGATTGTATGTACTATGCTCAATCAGTATGAACTACCTATTTAGTTTTGGGTATAATCTTTCCATAAAACTTGTTATATTATCTATATTGTTCTTATTATAACACTTTTAAAGAATATTCCATATCCTTTGTGTAATGGAATAAAACCAAAGTTTGAATGCATTAGAATTTTTGGATGGATTGTTCTTAATACAATGTAAAGTTTAAAAAATATCCAAAATTAATAAAGGGATATTCATAGGTTATTCAAACACCAATAAATCATATAGGGTGTTCAATAAAAGAACCAATTTAATATAAGAAAATGTACAATTAAAATTTTGATGAAATAGATCCACATAAGCCTAAAAATCATTAAAACCCCTTAAGGATGATATTTCTAACTTGAATATCAATACCTCAACTAATCCTAGTGATGGTTATATAAAAACTGTTGTAGAAAAATCATCCATTACTAAGGAATTGTTTGAACCATAACCTAAATAAGAAAATTAATTCATTTATACTTCTATACTGAGATCCGTTAGAACTCATAATGACCATCCTTTAGATGTTTTAGTTGGTGATATAAATAAACGAACTCAAAATGGAGATTATATTAGATACCAAGTCAAACATCTATCATTATTTTCACATTGTAAACCTAAAAACATCACTGAATCTATAGATGATGAACTTTTTGTAGTGTATATGTAAGAAGAGTTTAATGGGTTTGAAATAAACAAACTATTGCAAATAGTATAAAGACAAAAAGACTTCTTGACTATTAATACTAAGTGGGAATTTTGGAACAAGATTGATGAGTCAGGAGTAATAATTAGAAATAAAAATAAACTGGTTGCTCAAGTATATAGTTCATATAAATGAATTGGCTATGAATACACCTTTTCACCAGTATCAATACTTGAGCATATCATAATATCACTTGCTTATCGATCACATTTTAAATTCAAACTATATCAAATGTATATCAAGAGTGATTTTCTAAATTTCTATATTGTTGAGGATTTTTTCTATTCAACAACCCCTAGATTTCAAAACCTATATTTTCCAAATCATTTTTTTAAACTAAAAAATCTTTTTATGGTTTAAAACAAGCACCTAGAGCTTGGTATGATTAGATTATCTCTTTTTTTATTTTTAATGGTTTTTTAAAAGGTATTGATGATCCTAATTTATCTATTAAAAGTATTTCCAAAGTTATTATGGAACATTAAATCTATGTTGATGACATTGTTTTTGGATCATCCAAAAACTCTTTGTTTACTGAATTTTAAAAATTAATACAGAATGAATTTGAAATAAGTTTAATAGGTGGGTTACAAAAAAAAATCTTACCTTTAAAATTTTACAAGATAAGGAAGGAATATTTTTAAATCAAATAAAGTAAATTAAATATTTTTTAAAATATTTTTGGATGGATAGCACCAATAAAATTTGTATTTTCGATTTAGATAAAACTATAAAATTAGTTGACCAAACCACTTATAGAGGTTAGATTTCAAGTTTACTAAACTTAATTACTAATTAGCCTGATATTATGTTTAGTGTATGTTTGTGTGATAATTTTAAAGAAAATATAAAGTAATTACATTTTAAGGTTGTCCAAATAATTTTTAAAACCCTAAAAATTACAACAAATGTAGAATTATTCTATCCTATTGAAAATTCATTTGAATTAGTTAGTTATTTAGATGTAAACTTTGGCTGTTTTCATTTATATAGAAATATAACTTTTGGAACATGAACCTTTTTAGGAAAGTATCTAGATTCATGGTTTAGTATGAAATATAACTATGTTAGAATATCCACTACCGAAGTTTGGTATATAGTTATTGGCAATTTTCATGCACTGGTTTTATAGGTGAAAAACACATTACTTTATTATGGATATCAATTCAGTCATTTCCCCATAAACTATAACAATAAAAGTTCTGCAAACATTTATAATAATCTTATGTCTAGTTCAAGTAAAAACCTATTTATATAAGAAATCACTTTTTGAGAGAAAATTTTCAAGAAGGATATATTAATTTTGAATTCATTGGTGTTGATAATCATCTTTATAATATTTTTACAAATCCATTGAATATTGAGAGAATAAATTGCATCATATAAGAGTTTGGAGTGATTAATTATTCCTAAATCTTTCAATTTAGTTATAACTATTGTATTTTTATAAATTATTATTATAAGTGATTAACTTATATAGGTGCTAATATTTTACTTAATTAACTATGAAATATAATTCATATGGTCAGTTACATGACCGTGACCTATTAGTCATGTGGTCACTATACCTACTATGACCTTTTGTTCATACTGTAAGTATACCTCCCATGAATCTATGGTCAATATACCTATCAAGATTTTTTTAAGTTTGATGTCTTACATAAGTTGTTTTGGAAGGTTTTTATTTAAGTATTTTATTATTTTATATCCCTAAAAGATTAAATAAAATTTCAAATTAGAATAAAAATCGATGAATTTATCTTCACAAGAAATCCTCTTTCCCTTTAAAAGCCCTACCAACTCTCTTGAACCCTCTTTCTCGAACCTCTATCTCTCTCTCTTGAAACCAAACCTCTAGATTTGGAATCATAGTGTAAAAATGTTGAGGATGAAATCAACTCTCAATGAAACATATATTTTCAATTATCCTCCTTCAAAGAAATTAAATAAAGTTTAAGTTATCTTGAGTGCTATAGTTAATCCATGAAGCCCTCATTTATTAGACTGTCCAATCATTGTGGAGAAGGAAGTTGATACAGAATGGATTAAGTCTAGAAAATATATTATGTGGAAATATATTCAAAGGAAATGTTAGAATGAATGGTTCAATGATAATGGAAATCTGTTTTATCTAATATTGGTTAAACAAATTTATTCTCATATGTAATTCATTCCTAGAGATAAATGAGATTCCATTTGGACAATGGTAAATGGAGAAGTTTTTGAGTTATATTAAAAGATATAGTCTAATAGATCAAATTTTTCATATAAATGTGAGTATGAAGATTATCTCAGTCCATATCCTCTGATTCATTCCCATGTTGAGTTTCAAAATGCTCTTGAGGAATTTACTGGGAACATGAATTCTATAAGGCTAACTACAATAGAGAATACTAGAGAATGTACATTGTTAGTAATGTTTATCCAACATCTCATCAATCCGAGTAAAGGTGATTTCATAATTTTAAGGCACTATGATCTAGTATTTCTATTCTTGATGAAGAATATGATTCCGATCAGTTTATCAAGGAAAGTGATGAGACATATGACCAAGCTATGTAATCATTCCTCAAAATTAAATTTTATTCCTTATCCAAAGTTTATTTTAGCTCTATTAGATTTTAAGGGATTAGTTTTTGAAGTGGGGATAATTTCCTCTGATGGTTTCTGTTTAGATTAAAAAAATTATAAGCACATGAAAGTGAATTGGAACCCATGGAGAAAAGAATGGGTGAATGATAGTGAAACACTATATGATAAATTTAATATTGTTAAGGATTTAGTTGGATTAGGGGATAATGTGGATCTAGGTATAGATACTGATGATTTTTTTTTGAATATTCCTTTGATTATGATGATGATTTTTTGAAGTTCAAGAATAGTATAATTGGGTGGAAGACCTTCATGAGGAAATAAGGGAATCTTATGAGAATGTTAGGAAATCCTCTTCCACTGTGTCTTTTTGACCTCCTGACTCTCATTTACCTTTACCTTCTCATGGGGATAAACTGAAATATGAATATATTATTCTTAATGAGGTGTTAGTAAGTGGACTTTTTGAAGATCCTTCATGGGATGACTCAAGTTAGAATAAAGATAATGAAGAAATTTCTAAGAAACCTTCCACTCTAATCCCTGTAATAGGAATTAATCCTAGACCTAGTGTACAAGATATACCTTCTAAGGGTGATAATTCCCCATGATTAGAAGTAATAGGCCTAGATTACTCCAAATCATATGATGATGATGACCATGGGGGAATCCCACCTATGCATGGTGAACCTACTTTCCCTTTGGTATAGAGAGTTCTGGAAGGATCTTTTATATATGAGATTGACACTCAAGAAAAACATGAGGTATCCCCTCTTAGATCTTCTGTGGATCAAGTCCTTGAAGATTTTTTTGGTCCTAAACATATAAAAATTATTAATTAACTGGTTAAAATAAATGATATATCTCCCATTGTATCTCTCCATACAGATGTTATTAAAGTTAAAGAAGAAACTAATGATGAAGCATAATTCCTGTCTTGGGGACCTAAGTATTTAGAGATTGAGGATGAGATAGATGGTAGGTATCTAGATTATAACCCATCTACTTTTTTGCCTTCTTCTAACCCTTATAAATTATATGTGACTAAAGTGGATTTGAATGAATTCAAATAATATCTAATCGGTGTTTTCAAAGATATTTTTATTTGTTTTGTAAAATTTTCATAACGATTCAATGCTGAGGATATAGATAGTACAATAACTTCAGTTATTTCTCATCTTCAACAAAGATTTCATCTCAAAATGGAACTTATAAAGAATTAGATTTAGGATTTGAAAGCTTAGGCTGGTTCTTTACAATGTGATCTTCAATATATGATGTTGGGGTTAGATTAGAGATTTCTAAATGTATTATTTTAGTCTTATTCTTCTGCTTATATCCCTCCATAATCTTATGTACCTACTCCTACTCCTATTTCCTCAATTTTAAATGAATATAGAATCATACAACTAATAAGATGTGAGTTTTTTTATGATTTTCATTAGACAAGAGAAATGGTGTTTAATGTTTTTCAAACACATGTTGTTAAGACCCTATAATTGGTTAGAAAAGATATAAAATGGTATGGGAGAGATAGAGATACTATTATATGAACTATTTATTTCTATCTAAGTATGATCTTTTCTAAATATGACCATAATACAATTTTTAGATCATTTTCTAGTGATCTTATAATGCCACCCTTGACTCATGCCTTCAAGTATCGAGTTAAAATGATGAAAGTTATAACTTTTATTTTGGAATCCTTTATTGAGAATGAAGAGGAAAACTTTCAAGCCATAGAACATGAATCAAGATCTTAAAAGGATTTCAATAGAGTGATATAACCTTACCTCTACACCTCCAACACTACCATTTTGGATCTTCCTACCTTACCCATTACTTTAACTCCTCCTACTACTTCCTATGTTTACCCTTTTGGATTGTCCCCTAGACAATAATCTCATAACCTCCATCATATTTCTAAGTGTATAGTTATCTAATAAACTACTTCCACATATACACTGCAACCTACCCAACCTACATCATCCTATAAATAAAAAGGAAAGGATTTTATCCTCCATACTAACATTTGGGATGTTCCAAATTCTGATTCTAATTAGAATTCTTAATACGAACACACTTTGTAATATTTTCGTAATACCGTTTGATATTAATGAAAAGTCTTTGATACTATTTATTATTTTTCTCACATTATTTTCTGTATTTATTTCTTATTCCTTATTATATTTGAACATGGCTTAAGTTTTTTATAATCCCAAAATGTGGGAAATTGATAAATGGAGAAAAAATGACGTATTCAATTCAATTAATTTCATTTTATATGTCATTATTTTTTATCATAAAAAAGGGATAGATTGATGGATTAGTTGATCACCTTCTTATTTTAATAATACCAAATCATGTTTCTTAGGTTATTAATGAATTTCATTTTTTATGATATTCATCAATTTTCTGGATAAAATGATGAAAATTTTATAAGTTTTGAAGTGACTTTGACAACCTACTTTGTAAAGAAGTTTAACTAACCATGAAGGTCAAGTGACCATGTAAAAGTGACTGCATGTTGAATCAAGTGACCATTCATTAGATGAAAAAGAAATTATAAGTCTTTAAATGACTGTACATTGAACATAAAGTGATCACAAAAAGGATTAAACCTACTCCATGTACTACCAAGTTACCATGCGGAAGGTGAGAAAACTTTTCATAAGTCTTGAACTGGGTGTGTGACTAATGTAGTGACCATAATAATAATTCAAGCGACCAAAAGAATAAATAAAATGATCATGATAATAAATTAAGTAACTATGAGAAGAAATGAAGTGACCATGAGAAGAAATCAAGTGACTATAATAATAAGTGAAGTGACTGTAATAATAAATGAACCTTTCATAAGAAAAAATGAAGTGATCTTGTAAAGAAAATAAGTAACCATGTGAATAAAACAAGTTATTATGTGGAGATACAATTCCAAGTTATAGTTCAAAGTGACCATGGAATGTATTTGTGTAATTGTATTCTCCAAGTAAATATGAAAGTTATTGCAAGACAATGTGACCATGCATAAGTAAATACTAATGACCACGTCAAGCTTAATTAGTGAGATACTTTCAATTCTATAATGGCTATATTTTGGAGCATTTAATTTAAAGTTAGTGAATTTAAGTTTGTAATGAGTACAATGATTAAATTATGAATGTCATCCAATAGCCAATTAGAGAAGGATGTCTCTTTAATAAAAGATCCACTTATAGACAAAAAATGGTGGTGTATGCACATACATAAGAGAAATAGTGATAAAATAAGGATTTACTCTAACATAATACATTTTGAATGCTTCCACACCACTCTTTTTTTTGTACTCTCTAAGAAACACCCATATAAATCTTTTAAAGGACATGTTTAATGAAAATTGATCAACTAAAGCTTATTCGATTGATTTGTATCAAACCTTCTCACCCCTCATTCTTTTCTCTCTCTCTTTTATCTTACGTTTTGAGATGTGTTTTATTTACTCTATTTATTATCTTACACAAGCTCGTATATTGTATGTAAGAGTTCTAGACACACTTTATTTTATTTAATACACCTATTATCACATATATAACTATTGAAGAGTCTATTTATATCCCAGACTATCTGACTATAGTTATTTTATATAAAACTTGATCTAGGTTTTAGAATATCTTTTTTTTAACTTCTTGGATATTGGTGATTTCCAAGTGGATAGTAATAGGACTCTGCATGAGACTGAACCACTTATTTTTTTAATTTATTTTGTTTTTTCTTTTTTTTTTCTCTATTTTAAATCAAACCAATATTATGTTTTCAAACTATATAGAAAAACACTAATTTTATAGTTGTATTTAATAATCATTTTATATATAGTTCTTGATACAAGTAAAATAGTTTCAAAAGTTAAAGAGGATTTAAAACTTGTTTTAATTGAGTTGATCCAAATTTTGATAAGCTTCTTTAAAGTATAAAAATATATACATATACTATTTTAGTTAAGTGGGATATTTTTATATACTGGGTAATTTGGTATAAAATATTTTTAAAAATAAATTTTAATTGAAAACTCAATTCACACCCATCTTGAGTTGTTCAATTCGACAAACACTAACTCATTTAAATACAATTTCTTGTAATAAAGCCTTGATGGTATTTTAGATGTATTGGTGCAATTCCTTGATGGTCAGATAAAGATGACTGGCATTATGTATTCCATCACAATGAAGTATATTATTTTTATCTGTGTGATTATTTACAATTCTATGTTATCCATGGATATACTACATGTTCATGTTATCTATAATATGGAATTATTTGAATGTTATTTATTATTACCATTTTATTCATTCCTTTTTATTCAATGATAGCTTATGTATACACTACCCATTACTAAGCATTTGATATAATGCTTCTTATGTTTACCTTTCTCCAAGTTATAAAGAAGATTATTAAGTATAATATGTATAGATGGGTATCGTGTGTGAAGAATTTTATGGGAGATGTTGAAGTCTTATTTTAAAATAATTAATCATTGGTTTAGTGAGAAAAATTCCCATTGAATAGGAAAGATGTTGTTTTTTTAGTTAAAAATATTTCCTATTTCTCTCAAACTCTAAAACTAAAAGTTCATGGATGTATAAGTGACACAATATTTTTTGTTGATATTTTAATTATAGATGGTTAATTTTGGGTCACCATAGTTATTTTAAATGTTCATATGTAAAGAATATATTTATTAGTATCTGATTCTAGGACTACGGTCCTATGATGCCACACATTGGATTCCTTGGTGATTAACCTTGGTGGGTTTAGTATAGGCCAAGTATGCCTAAGAGATATTATTTAGGAAAAATTTTCCTTGAGTATTTGGATACCCCAACCTTGATTCCATGAGTTGGATGGGTTTTATATAGAAGGATCATTTAGATCCATTTCCCAATTAGATAACATATCGAGATCCTAGATGGTCTATTCTGGGATGGATAAAGAATTGTTGTGCACTTTGTGATTTTTGAATGATTTCTGGGAAGTGGGTGATTATCTGATAGGCCATAGCATGAGTGACATTCCTTTAAAATATTGGAATAAAATTAATTGAGTATGATTTTGGTTAGATGATATTAACATGTGAGGGTAGCATGGTCAGTTGTTTAGGCATGTGAGCCTAGTTATGATATTGTACGAATCATTAGAAAATGAGTCGGGTTATGAAATATATTATGATGGGAGTGTACATTGGTTGAGTTTAGATGAGATAAATGTATACATAGTATAAGAACCCATGATATGGTTATTTAGAGGTTCACACTACCTAGGAAGATGATAGTGAGTGTTGGTAAGTATTTTGGAGAAATTCCTTAATATGCTAAGGCAAGTTCACGCTGGTTATGCTTAGTTTCATTGGGTTTAGGGATCATTGGGTGGTAATGTGTGGGTCAAGACCTAATGGATTTTATGGAAGGCATGTGATATTGGTAGCCTAATGTTTTTATGAGTAGGGGATGTGTTACACCTTTGATATGGTGACATCGTGGGTGGATTAGAGTATCATGGCACAGTCCGAATGCGATCCTTAATATGAGTTGTTAAGGATGGGATGAGAATGGATATAAAATAATGTCATGTGTGTGAAGATAGAACCTCTTAGGAATTGTGCTCAGGGAATATTTTAGTGAAGAAATGTAGCGGGTAACACACCATTTTCCATTAGAGGGTATGAACCTCATTGTTGATGGATTTTAGAAAATTTATAGGATGGTGTTCCTGATAAGACCAGAATGGGTGGTGACCTATTTTTTGAATTAGTTCTTAGGTATAAGTTAGATGGTCACATCCTATCAGTGAGTTCAATTATGGACATGACATGGGAAGTAGAGAATAGATGTTTTGTTTCAATAGGATAATAGTAAGGATACCCCTATAGTGAGAATCATCCTGTTGGTTATGGATATATGACCCTTGTATTGCAAGGTTCATGGATGTGGTGAAACCGATCGATGGATGGTCAAGATCACTCTGATATTTGGAAGTGTGGGTAGATCCAGTTTTATCTAGTACCTTGGTAAAAGACCAAGTTTGGATTTGAATGTTTGTTTGGATAATATTTGATTTTTGGAATCATGGTAGATATGGAATTTGATGAGATCTAAGTGTGAGTAATAAAGGAGGCGTATTTGTGCTCATGGAGAGAGTATGATTGATAGTATGGGTTTTTGAGGGACAAAACTGGGAATTATACCATGTTTTGGGTTCATAATTTAGTTTAGGTGTTTAGAAAATTATGTTAGGCCTTTGAGGAATTAAGGATTCATGATCGAGTGATGTGAAAATGTGTCGATAGGTGATACTTGTCATTTTTTATAAAATTCAACCATAAGAGGAACGACTGGTATTTTTAGGTGAAATTAGGTGTTTTAAGATGTAAAATTCATCAAGGGTGTTGATAAACTTATTAGAGTGGGTTTAATTAGGTGATTCCTATGGATGGGAGCACTATAAGGTTGGTAGGAGAGACTGGTGTGGTTGAGCATCATCTTAGTTTTTGGTAATGGTGATGAGGGGGTATCCTAGCCTTTAGAAGAAAGTGTTCCTTATATTTTTACTTCCATAGTGGAAGATTGTTTTATATTCTGGGATATAACACAATGAGTTAGTGGTAAATTGACAAGGGGTTAGTGAAGTGCACAAGGATCGATGAACCACTGTGAGATGATGTTCTAATAAGAGGTCTCTTTTTATGAGTTATTTTTTAAAATTTTATATCCTAGACTCCTCCTAGTCTTGATCCAATAAATTTTCTCTCAACCTCACCAAAATTAATTCATAAAGTAAAGTCACAAGAAAACAAATATTTAAATGGTTTTTCTCTAAGGATTACTCCTTTACTTAATCGGTTTTTCATCCCAATCAAGTATTCTTAATTATAATAAATATCATATCAAAATGGGTCTACTGTAACTCACACCTACACTTTCTAGCATATCACTATACTTATTAACAAAAAATTATCACTACAATCACAAATTCACATTGTGATCTCCATATATACCTAGAGTCTTACTGGTTTTATGGATTTACACCATGTATATTAAAGTGTTTCTTTCACATACTTTCTGATGTAGATTATTGATAATCATAGTGATTTCACTGTATATAATAATTGATACCCTTTTCTTATAGTATATTCTATGAATGCTTATGGATTATTCATGAACAATACCAGCAAATTAGTCTTTGTTCTCACTTAGCTTAATATTTCTTCAATAAAAACTACTCATCTTCCATTCTCAAATAACTTCTCAATAATTTAAAGATTTGATACATATATCTAAATAGTAGTGGCAGGTCATTTTCTCCTCAACTTATTCTTTCAACCTGTCAAAACTTTGGCACACATGATCTGATCACATAATGATGGTAAAATTCATCTTCTTCCTTCTACCACATTACAAAAGAGATATTCTCTTTGTTTTAGTAGTAAATCCTCCTAATTATTCTTCATAGATAGTTATTTTTTGTTCTTCATGACTAATATCTCTTAGAATCTAGTTCTTAAACACCTCACTTTCTTTATTTATATTTATTTTTATACAAAGATAACCAAAAATTAATATTCTCAATATTTTGAATTTAAAAAATTTACATCAAATTCGATGGCCATGATCAAACATATACTTTTTTCTAAACATTTTCATACATGGGTGAGCTCCCATAATATTTCATTTATTTTTATCACATAAATAGATGTATCCTATATGTTTATAGAAATAATATTTTTCTTCTTCTCTCTAACTCATTTCTCTGGGAATATAGATCTTTTATACTCTTGTTTTAGTAGGCCTAATTTTTTTTATTTCTTCCAAATCTCAAAACATATTTATAGTAGTTTCGTAAAACATCTATAATTAATGAATAATTAATAAATATAAATATTTATGAATTCTAGAAATACCCATTTTCTTCTTCTCACAAAAGCATCTCAATAGAATCTTGTTCTTATATTGAAATCATATAGAATCACTACACAAGTCAAAACAACAACTTAAATGAAAACTGATTTGTGATAATATAAACATTGAAAACCAGTGCTTGCAACTTCCTATTTAAATCACATTTCTTATCACAAATAATGACTTTTAAATATTCTCATTTGAAATTAATGAATAGATATAGAAATCATAACCCATCATCTTCATTTCATTTATCATCATGAAACCCATCTTGGATCCCACAGTAGTTTTTTTATATATCAAATAATGAGTTTCATCATTTGAATCATTAAATACATTCCTCTATTTAGTGAAATCTATAATTTCAACTTCATAAATAATTTGTATCTTAGAAATTCATCTAGCCATTGAGTTTTTATTTCACAGTAAAGTCACATGAAATTAAACATTTTATGATGATTTAAAAATTAAAATATGAATAAATAAACCTTTGAATTATTTTTATATAATTCTAAAATTTTCAAATTAATCAAAATTTAAATTATCCAGAAATTTATTCTTCTATTGATCCTCATCACTAAGCTCGAAGATCAAATTCTCAAGATATTAAAACTTGAATCACATACTCATATGAGTGTTTGTGATATTTAAATCCATTAATAATATTACAATAACCATACCTAATTCCTTTCCACTTTATAATATCAATGGTAGAACCTTTATATTTTAGTGTTCAGCATTATAAAATTTCTAAAACTACTAATGCATGTGAAGACTCCCTTCTACAGATGATGCTTACATAGCTTCACAAATGATGGTTATTTGGGGAAGATTCAAGATTACCATAGGAAATTCATGCTTAAACAGATGTGATTCATACTTATGAATTACCACATCCTTACAAAAATTAGTGTCTCATACTTATGAAGTGGAATTCGTAGTTATGCAGATCAACATGATGGTAACGCAAGAAGGGTTGATGTGTATGTATACACTAGATAATGATTACATAGAGCACATAACAAGACATATGATTTCTACATAGAAATAGATTATCCATATACAGGTACTTGGCCTTAAATATTATTCTTACATAGAATTATAGACTTTTCAAAATTTCTTATTCAAACTCCAAAATATATATTTCATCAATTAAGCTCATATTCACCTAAATTCATCATAGGTACTCTTTGATCTCTTTAAGTATCCTCAAAAAACTTTTGAGAAATTATAAAACCTTCTCAAAATAAATTTCACCATTCATAAGAAAACTAATATTTTATTAATACTCAAATTAGAGTATCTTTGAGAACCTCACAGAAAATTTATTCCATCTTTAAATTTATCCTTTACAAATAATCATCCAAGTGGTATTTCACACATACTTCAATAGTCATCTTTAACAGTACACTAGAATGGAATCATCAAACATTATGGCCAAATTTTCTTACATTAATAACAAGTATTCAATCTCCCCATATAGCTAGATTCACTCTTAGAATCTCCAACCTACTCTAGAAAACACTAGTACACTTCCAACCACAATAAACATTATTTATCATAAAGTTCATATCTTCAATTATTTTATGTTTGAGGCCACTCAAATAGCATCCAACTCTTCCACACATTTTTACCAAGATATGAAAATCTCATTGAATGTCTTATGGGATCCATCACTTCTTCTTTACCTACACTTCATAGGAAGAACTTCCAATCTTCATGTAATATGTGGATTCATAATTCATCACCCATTACCCCAAGATCTTTTAAAACATATATATTTACATGCTTCATTGATAATAAATAAAATTACACACCACAGGTAACCTTAATCTCTCCATTTTTATTTTTTTTAATACATTGAACTTCTGAATGAAATAATTTCATGTCAATATTCCACAAGAAGTTTTCTTTTCCTCTCCTTGTTAATGAAAATAAATAAAAAGGGAAAGTTTTTACTATACCTTATTGAAACTATAAATATATGGGAATTTCATCTCATCTATCTAACTTTCAATATATTCTTACATTTTTTATTTCTGTGTCTTTCTCAAGAGAAGGTAGGCACCATATAATTTCTTAGAAAATAGTGTTAGGTAAGTCCACTCTAAGTCTATGTGGGCTAAACCAGTATAGAAAATGATATTTAGTTTACTAAATCATCAAAGTTATCTATTCACATTTATCAATGTGGTACCAATTCTAAATTCACTACATTGGGGATATATATATAGATTTTGTAAGATATTTATCGACTTGCACTCAAATTTTCAAAACATATAAAAACTTTCAAGTGAATGTGACTTTCTTCCATATTTTTCTAAAGAAATATCCCCATTTTATGATTAAAAAAAGAATATACCATAACATAGTTAGGAGAGTTGGTATGATACCACAAAATTCATATTTATAAAAGGATACCCATATTCTATATTTAGAAAAAAAAGATAAATTATATATTCTTTCTCTCATTTGATATCCCCCCCCCCTTAATGGATTATCTTTTCAATCCTTCACCTTTAATTACCTTCTTCATGATTCACAACCACTATTGTGGGAATAAGGAAATTTTACAACATCTATTTAATTTTAGTTGTAGGGATGATACTTCTTCCACGGTCTATAAATTTTATTCTTTTTAGTTACACTACATTGAAAATTCTTCATGCTCTTTTTACCTAATTTTATAATCTAGTTATTTTAGTGAATCATTATATTCCCTTATTTTTCTAGTTTCTTCTTAGATGGAAATGTCATTTTCATTTGATAAATTAGAGTAATATTATTTTTTCAATTATCTCTATTTATTTTGACTTTTCCAATTGAACATTCCATATGATCAAGTACTCATTAGACACATATATTTTGTATTTGGACTTCTTCTTTGCAACAACATATTTTGATCTTTGAATCAAAGTTTTCTTCCCTTTTTTTAATTAATTTCCTTCCAAAATGTAGTCATTTCATATATCTGATGGCTCTATGATAAACCTGATAAACGCGTAACTCGCACTTCTTCATTTTACTTTATTTTTCCTTTCATAGGAAACCTATAAAATCCATATTCACTGATGTCTTCCACCATACCAATATTTTTATTTATTTCCATGATTAACCACACTTTTTTTCTATATTTCTTTATTTAACATTGGTATTCATATTATTTTTAAAATGGTCTATGATATAGAATTTTTTTTCCACACTTGAACAATATTCTCTTCACTAGTGTGATATATTTATCTATTGTCTTCACTATACTTTTTGGTGTCATTTGTTCAATATAATTTTTCCCAATATTATTTCTCAAGGTAGAATTATTTTTCTTAGTCAAATGCTTCTTCAACTATTAACACCAATTCTTATTATTTCATGATTCATGTTGGGTTGGTATATATCAATATTCATCATCAAAATGGTCATATATATTACAATTTTCATATATATTATCAAGTCATTTAAATAAATTTATTATAGATATATTTCTCTTCATCTATAAAAATTAATTATGTTCGGTAGGTTTTTTCTTATCTTTATGTATTCCCCCTTACTTATTTCATTATATAGTCTTTATAGGATGAAATATTATTCCAATAATCAATGTTCTCATATCCAAACCTCTAATAAAAGTGATCACTCACAAAAATATTTTTTATTTTAATTTAGGCGTAGCTTGTATAGATTTTAAAATTTTTGGGCCTTGTTGTTTATTAGAAGAAATTCTACTTTTTGGGATCTATTTTTTGGGATCTTATTATTATAAATTCTCACGTACACCCTTGATACATTACTATATTTTTTATTCTTTAAATATTTCCAAATATGTCCAAAATTTTAATTTAACCTTATACTAGACACCACGATATATTTTTTTGGAAACTGATTCATATTGACATTGGGATACCTTTTTTCATGTGCATGATATGGAGACTTCTCCAAATGTTATCAAATTATCTTTAATGCTATTATGAATAAATTTTGAGGATAACCCTTTTATTATAATTGAGTGGTATAAATTCTCTTCTTATTTCTTTGGGATGGTCCAACTTGGATTGAGTCTATTTACCTTAACTTGACTTTCAGAAATAAAAACATCATACTAAGAATGTTATTTTCATCCACATATTATTTTGAAATCTCTTCTCATTCATTATTCAACATATATTTTTGTTTTTGAATAATATTAGTAATCTATTTTAGTTAAATTTCATGATTTTTTATTCTTTTAGCTTTCACATCTAGCTTAACATCCTTGAAATCCACAGTGACTTTATGAGGCTTCTCTTATACATGGAATATTTTTGTAAGAGTAAACTTAAAATCCTCCTTATAAAAAACTATTATTCAAATTTTTTTATTAGTCAAATAAAATTTATCATTGAAAAGTGAAATTGTTTCCCCCTTAGATTTATCTAGTTCTGAGGGAGTGTTACATATGATAACTTATTTTGACAATGCATCTTCCAAGGAATTAGATTCCTTACCCATTTTTTATTTTTCTTAAAATGGTTCCTGGATAAACTCAAACATATATTCTAAAACATGAAATGGAACCTTATTCAAATGATGTTTAGCATGAGATTATAATTATTCAACTATTTTCATTAACTGATTATCTTTATACTCTCCACATCTTGCGCAAGAATCACTAAAAGGATATTTTTCAATAGCTTATTCATATAATAACATACCACTTGGATCATATTCAAGTAATGGTTGATCCATTCCTTTATTTATATTTTTTCCTCACTTTTCTTGCATCATCCTTTTTCCTATTTGATGGTGTCTTTTATGAAACAGATTTTTTTTAGTGAGAATAAAGATAGATTTCATAGTTCAAGGTTCTTCCTCAAACATCTCAAATATTAACTTCATCTAGATCTTTTAAAAGGTAACCTTATTTTTCTTTGATAGCACTTTAAGAGACTAGGGATTAATGGACCACTAAGAGTCTAGGAGTGAATCAGTGGTTTCTTTTCTTTTATGAATTATTATTTAAAATTAAACTTCCTAGATTGCTCACAGTCTTAATCCTCTCAACTTGTGTCTCTCACCCTCACCTAAATTACTGTTGTAAATAAGGGCATGATAACACAATGATTTACAAGGTTCATCTATAATGCCTACTACTTGACTTTTTTTTTTATTAACCCTAAATAAGGACTCTCTACTATAATCAATCCTAGATTATAATGGTTTTGGTTCATCTGACACCTAAACTTTCTAGCAATATACTAGAATCATTCACAATAACTTCTCACTGTAGTCACAGATTCTCACCATGATATCCCTATATACCCATATTTCCACTACTTATATGGTTTTTCACCATGTGTAAGAAAGTGTTTTGTTTAGATCCTTCTTGAAGTATCACTTATCAACACATGATTCCATTGTAACCAAAAATAGATATTATTATTCTCATAGTAAAGTCTTCAAATTTAAACAGATTATTCCTAAATAATACCTATAACTCGAATAATATTCTATATAAACTTTAAAAATATATAACAGATACTACTCATATAGATTTTTTAACCCACCTCTCTATCACTAAAATACTTGACACGTATATCTGAATACTAATAATTGGTTGGTCTCTCATTAATTGTTTCTTTATTCTTATAATATCTTCATCACACCTGGTCTAATCATATAAATATAGTCATATTACCCTTCTTAATTCATCTCCAATTCCCATAAGACGTTCCCTTTAGTTCAATATTGGATCCTCCTTACTCATATTCTTCAATAATTCATTTATGTTCTTCTTGGATAATATTTATCAGACTTCAGTTCTTGAACACCTCACTCCCTTTCGTTTCTATATATATGTCACTAGAAAATAACATTCTCTATATTTGGAATATAAAAAATTCCCATAAAATGTGATACTCACAGTCCTCAACATACTTTTTATTTACTTTTTCATATGTGGGTGAGATAATATTATCTTGCATTGATTTTTTTCTCCTCAATGGTGTTTTCCTATAAGTTTACAATAATACCCTTATTCTTTTTATCTTTCTCATTTATCTAGCATATAAGATATTGTAGAATTTTATAGTAGATGTCTCAAGTTTCCCTCTTTCTTCCACTCCTCAAAATATATTTCTAGCAGTTTCATGAAAAATTCACCATTATAAAATATTTCATAAATATAAATATATTTGAATTCTATAAATAACCATTTTATTCTTCTAACTAAACTATCTCAAGCTCATCTTCTTCTTCATAATGAATCATATAATAGCACTTAATTTCTCAACATTGCAGCTTGAATCATAACTAATTCATTATAATTTAAACATTTCACCATCTTTATATTTAAATCTAAATTCTCATCACAAGTGATTACCTTCAAATATTCCCATTTGAATTTTATGAATAGATAGAATAGTGACCACCCTTTATCATTTCATAATTCATCCTTAACAAACCCAAATTAAAACATATCTTAGTTTTTTGATGTATCAAATAATTAGGTTCAACATGATCATCATCTAATATATACCAAGATTTAATGAAATTCAGAATATTTGCTTTATTCATAATTTATATCTTAGAAATTTATCTTCCCATTGATCATTCTTTTCTTCAAGAACTCTATTGAAACTCAAAATTTTATAATTATTTAAAAATTAAAATTTTACTCAAAAAACCTATGAATTATTTCTATGCAATTTTTTTAAATTTTCCAATTAAACAAAATTTAAATTCTCTAATAATTTCTTCTACCATTGATCATCTTCACCGAGCTTGAGGATCAACTTCTAAAGATGTTTTATCTTGAATCACACACTCATTTGAGTGTTTTTTATATTTAAATTCATTAATACTAGTCTAAGAATCATTAATAATTTAATTCCACTTCAGAATATAATTTATAGACTCTTCATATTTTAGTTTAATGTATTCTCAAATTTCTACAACTACTAATTCTTACATAGACATCCTTATGTAGTTGATTCTTACATAGCTTCACAAGGTTTTGAATAGAATATTTTGTCTTATTCATTGTTAATTAAAGCTTATACATAGGAAATTCATGCTTACTAAGTACCCCATCCTTGATAACATCAATATCTCATGTTTACATATTGGAATTCATGGTTACATAGACAACATGATGGTTATGAAAGACAAGATGATGTGTATACAAACACTAGATGATGCTTGTGTCTGATCAAATCAGCTCAGATGATTTCTACATAACACACAATCATCCATACACAGGACCTTGGCCTCTAAGATAATGCTTATACAGAATTGTAAACTTATCCAAATTTTGACTTCAAACTCCATAATCCAAATTTCATCAATTGGCCATAGATTCACTTTAATTCATCTCAAGGACTCTTAAATCTATTTAAGACTCTTCAAATCACTTTAGGGAATATATAAAATCTTATAAAACTATTCAACACCATTCACAAGTACTCTTGAAACTTATTAATACTTAAATTAGAGTATCTTCAAGAACCTCACTGCACATTTAGTCTACCTTTAACTTTAGTCTTTATAAACAAACATGAAAGGGGTATTTCAAATAGATTTCAACAGTCAATATTAATATCACACTATAATGGAATCCTACAACATCTTAACCATCCTTTTAAGAATCAATCATATGTATGTAATATTCCAATATACCTATAGTCACTCTCGGCATATCTAAATAATTATAGATAGCATTCGTATACTTCTATTAGTAATAACAATTATTTCTTAGGAAGTTCATCTCTTCAGTTTTATGATGTTTAGGGATGATCACATAGTATCCAACTCTTCCAAACTCCATTTTCAATATGTCAAGATCAATTTGAAAATCCAATGGCAGTCAACTCTTCTTCTCTACTCAACATCATGGGAAATTCCACTAATATTTTGGTAATGGGTGGATTTGAAATCAAACTACCATTTCCCTATGCTCATTAAGAAGTTACATATTGACATGATTCATTGACAAAAAATTAAATTTCATACCAAAGGGAACTTGAATATCCATATTTTGATTTATCTTAAATACTTTGAACTTTCAAATGAAATAATTTCATGTTAATATTCCCCAAGAAGTGCAATTTTCCAATCCCCTTTAATGAAAATAAATATAGAGGGGAAAAGTTTTTAATCTATAGTATTCAAACTTTAAATATAAGAGAAGTTTACCTCATCCATCCAACTCCACTATCTTCTCCCCTTATTAATTTTTTTTATCTAATTCAAGATAAGGTAGACACCATAGAATTTCTTAGAAAATAGCCTTAAGTTAGTCAACTCTAAGTCTATGCGGGACAATCTGGAGTACAAAAAAAGAGAGAGTTTACCAAAGCATCAGAGTTATAAATTCTCAATTTGTTAAAAACTCTAAATTCATTACATTGGGGATGTATAGATATATTTCTTAATATATGTATAGAACTTCACTCAACTTCAAAAAACACAACAAAATCATTCAATTGAATGTAACTTTATTCCCCAATTTTTTTTACAATCACTCTACCATTATGATTTTAAAAAGAAAAAATGATAACATAATTAGGATAGTGAATATCATACCTAAAAAATTAATTTTTTCAAAGGATTCTTAGATTCAAAATTTAGCACCAAATTGAAAAAATTTATAAGCTTGATCTCTTTTGGTAGATAAATTGAAGATAAGGATCAAGTGATGAGACTCCAATGATTATTACCAAATAGATGGAGAGAAACCCCTATCACCATTCCAGAATATTTTTATATAATTAAACTTCCAATAAATTAGATTTTTGGGAAACTCATGATTTACAAGTAAGAACTGAAAGTGAACAATGAAGATAACAAACAAAAATGAAAATTAATTTCTTTCAATATTTTTTACTTAATGATTAAGGATAAAATCAAAAATAAATTCAAGTGAGGATGAATCACCCTAAGAAATTTATGAGGAGATGGATCATCTGGTCATGGGATTTAAAAAGTTCTACAAGAATAAGATATTCTTTAATAAATAAAACTATTGAGGAAATAATGATAGAAGAAGAAACTATAAAAAGTAAAATATGCTAGGGTAAGTGACCTACTATTAATGCAAGAGAAAAGGTAATATCAAGGATAAATATACAAAATTAATGTATAATAAAAGTTATGAGGAAAAAGGAAAAAAGACCACATAAATCTATGAAAGTAACCCAGAGCACCTCTGAGGACATTTCCAGTGAGTAAAACTCAAGTAGAGAGGATGAGGATGATAGATAAAACATTTTTTTAATACAAACACATCTGAGGTGATAAAAACTATCTCTAAATATCCTATTCATATTTATAATATTTATGAAAATCAAAATAACGATGAAAATGTGACTAGTGAATATTTATTTGAATAATGTGATATGTTGGAGGAAACATTTAATGAACTATAAGATAAGTATAAAAATTTATATAAACAACATACTTTATCTTTCTTATTAAATTTGATCTTGTTTTATAAAAATAATGTATGGTTCATTTATAAAAAGAGAAAAATGAACTTAAAATTAAAAATTAGAAACTAAAAAAGTATCTTGAAAGTTTTATGAATGGTAGAGAAACCTTAACCAAGTTTCTTGGAAAATATACAATTACCAAATACACAACTAGGATTTGATGCTTTCCCAGTTATAGGAGAATTTATAAGAATAAATTTATTCTAAGCTCAGGATCTTCAAATTTTGTAAAAACAATATATTCTTATGGACTTAATATATTATTTATTTATAAAATTATTAGGTATTATTATGCTAAACTTTTCAAAAAAAATGGATTCCAAAATCTTTTATTACGAACTAATTTGGACCCATGAAAGTATGGGTGCCAATATTATTTCTTATTTCAATGTTTATAGGAAAATTTCTATAAGAGTATCAGTAAATATTTATAGAATATAGATAGTGAATGTTCCAGAAACATGAATGGAGACTACCCAAGTTTTAAGATCCTTATAAATTTAGACGGTTGATTTTTTCACTTTTAGTGACAATGCCAAAGGAAAAATAATAAGTCTTAGTCAAATCGATAACAATAATACTATTTTAATTTCTAAAGTATTATTTATTGACAGTTTAATGTATAATATTATTATCATTTCACAATTATGTTATTATGATTACCATATTATGTTTAAAAACAATGCTTGAAAAATCTATGATTCCAAGCATTCTTTAATCTTTACTTATTTACGTAATGATAATGTTAATTCAATTGATTTAGATACTTTATTTTCTCAAAATATTTCTTACTTAAGTACCTTTAATAAAAAATCTTGCCTATAGAATAGGATACTAGGCCACTGAAACCTTCACTTTATTAGAAATATAACTATGAAATGATTTTTTATGGATCTTACTAAACTATAATTCCAAAAATATAATGCATATAAACCCTATCAAAAAGGGAAACAACATAAGATCCCTTTCAAACCAAATAATGAATTTTAAACTTCTCAACCCCTATAGTTGGTTCGCATGGACATGTTTGGACCTTCAATATAATCTAGCATAAATGGTAAGCATTATTCCAATGTTCTTTTAGATGACTAATCTAGATATACTTCGGTATTCTTTTTATCTCACAAAAGTGAATCTTGTATCTATTTTGAAAAATATGCAGAATATTTAGAAAATATTAGTGTATTACTATTAAGACCTTAAGGATTGATCATGGTTGTGAGTTTAAAAATCAATACATTGAAAATTTTCTTCTCACAACATGGCTCCAATAATAACTTTTCTTCTCTTAGGAGTCTCTAGTATAATGGTTCTTTAGAAAGATAGAATAAGACTCTTCAAGAGGTTTTCTGGACTATGATCAATGATTATGACTTTTCTATTTACTTTTTTGTAGAACATTTCCATAAGACTTGTTATATTACAATATATTTCTTATTATACAACTTTCAAATAATATTTCATATTATTTTTGGAATGTAATAAATAAAAAATTTAATTACATTAAAGTTTTTGTCTAGATGTTCTTTGTTCATAACACAGAGGAATGTTTAGAAAAATTTGTATCCAAATTTGATGAAGTAATATTCCTTGGTTATTCAACCACCAATAAAAAATATAGGGTGTTAAATAAAAAACCAAACTTATGAGAAGAATATGTACATGTAAAATCTGTTGAAATGGATCCACATAAGCCTAAAACATCTTTATAAACCCTTGAGCATGATCTTTCTAACTTGAATATCAATTCCTTAACCAATCATAGTAATTTTTCTATAAAAAATTTTATAGAAAATTTATCCATTACTAAGGAACGGTGTGAATCAGAACATAAATAAGAAAATTAAGTACCAAGTACTTCTATCTCGAGATCCATTAGAACTCATATATACCATCCTTTAGATTTTTTAATTGGAGATCTAGATATAGGAAGTCATACTAGAGATCTTCTTAGAAACCATGTTGACCATCAAGACTTTTTATCACAGCTTAAACCTAAATACATTACTGAAGCTATAGATGATGAATTTTGGGTAATGGATATGTGAGAAGAGTTAAATAATTTTTAAATAAA
The DNA here is from genome assembly GCA_963277665.1 of Viscum album. NCBI lineage: Eukaryota > Viridiplantae > Streptophyta > Magnoliopsida > Santalales > Viscaceae > Viscum > Viscum album. The sequence continues at coordinate 1,701,712,607 of OY728147.1, read as the reverse complement.
TAAATTATTGGAACTAGTTGAAAGACCAAAAGGCTTCATGGCCATTAGAACTTAGCATATGTTTAGGGTCAAGTTTGCTGACTTGATCACAATAATTAGAAAAAAAAGTAGACTGGTTTCTCAAGGATATAGACAATATGAAGGTATTGAATATGAACAAACCTTTTCACTAGTAGAAATACTTGAGTCTATCAGAATATCACTTTATTATACAGAACATTAGAATTTCAAACTATATCAAATGGATATCCAGATAAATTTTCTAAATGGTTATATTATTGAGGATTTTTTTTATTGAACGACCCCCTATATTTAAAAAACCTCATTTTATAAATCATTTTTTAAAATTAACAAAAAATTTCTGTAGTTTAAAACAATGTCCTAGAGCTTGGTATGATAGGATTAGTTCTTTTCTGATTTTATAGGTTTTATAAATGGTATATATGATCCTAATTTATCTATTAAAATTATTTCCAATTTTTTTGTTAGTTCAAATATATATTGATGACATTATTTTTTCGTCATCAAAAAACTATTTATGTAATGAATTTTCATGATTGATGAAAAAAATTGAAATGATTTTAATGGGTGATTTAATATTTTCCCTTAGATTTAAAATTTTTTTAATATAAGGAAGGAATAATTTTAAATCAAATAAAGTACATGAAAGATATGTTAAACTGTTTTGGTATGGATAGAAACAATACAAGATGTAATTTTTATTTTGATGAAACTAGAAAATTAGTTGACTAAACTACCTACAGAGGTATGATTGGAAGTTTACTATACTTAACTACTAGACAAACTAATATTATATTTAGTATATGTGTGTGTTCTCATTTTGATGAAAATAAAAAGGAATTGCATTTGAATTTTTTCAAAAGAGTTTTTAAAAACCTAAAAATTATTAAAGGGCCCAATGGATTATGCAGTTACATTAAGAGGGGGAATTGGTGTACATGAGTTTGATTGATCTTCTTTTACTCATGTTTACCCCTACTGTAATTCGAACCTCTGCACTTATTTGATTGAATGGATATTCCCTATTTACAAACACAATTATACTAGATGTATGATAGAAAGTAAATAAAGCACAACACATAGTATTTTTACAAGTTGCATACCCAATGTGGGTTATTACATCCTTGATATGTTCGAGATGATCCAAGACATAGATTCTCCACTATAAATCAATCAAAAATTACAAGTCGGTCCGTCAAGTATCTCCCAGAAACCATGGTAGGTAGTTATAAACCACTTATCATATTATACTAGTATCCTTCTAGTGTTTTTATACTATAATCTTAATAGTGTTATTTATATATTCATCCTTCCAGTGTTTAAGAACAAAACACTAAAAAAATGAGAAAGATCACACAAAATTTAATCTTCCATTGAAGAAAAAAACTAATCTTCCTCTTTTATCTACTAGAATAAAGTTATTGTGCACTTTCTCAATTCAACTAAACCTCTTCAACTACCACTAAATTTAATCAATAACACTACATGTAAGTCATCTCAGTACACTCTTACGAATGAGTGGAAAATATCACTTCAACATAAACATACATTAATAATAGAATATAGCCCTGAATATTCTTTAGCACACAACAAGTTGTCTTTTTAACTTTCCTTATTGAAAAATATTACATCATCTCAACTCAATTATTGCATACATAAACATCATGTGTTCTTCATGAATGTAGTTCTCATCATCACATGAAAATATTTAATGCATGTAATTATGCACACTATTTTTATATATTCTTTATGAAATAAAAAATGCACAGCACTATGTATTCTTTTGATCTTCCTTATGAAATTACAAATGCTACACCTTCATGCAAACTGAATATATTGTGTTTCCCTATTTCTGGGAACCTTTGGTCTTCTTTGCACAAACCTTAATGGGTTTGAGTAAAATTATTTTTCATGAAAATCTCACAAAGTCAATAGGCACATACTATCTCACTTGGTTTACTACCTAATGAAATTCAATGTTTCATGTGAACGGTATACTTCAAACACTCATCTTCATTGTGCAAGAATATCATGTGTCATGTATTAATATTTCAAGCTCCTTTGTGATAGTTCTTCATGTGATGTTGCTTTGACTATAATCATATACACCACACTACCTTCATGTATGAATGCACACAACAAAGAAAACTCTAAGAAGACTTCACACAATAATATGGTGCAATAACTTTTTTCACTGTCTCTTCACACAACATAGATATGAAATCAAAATTCCTTCTTTTCACAACTGTTTAGTATGTTGTCTTCATGGGTGCATGAACTATATTTTATTCCACAAGCAAGATTTCTAAATTTTTTCATAAAATCTAGGGAGACACTTGTAGCACTATCATGATTGATTCATGGATCATATATTCCTGAAATATAATGAGTTTTCTAAGCACATTTTGACTGCCTCACGGGTTCCCTTATCCTTCACGAAATCCAAATCTTTATGGAACTCTCTGCACTTTGTGAATATATAGCCTATACATGGATCAATTCCATACTTGGTGCTCTTAAATTATCTCTAGGATATACATTTGTTTTATTCTCAAAATGATTTCACATCGGGGTATTTATATACAACATTCCACTAACTCAACCCGTGTGCACTTCCTCCCTTAAAGAGCACCGCCTTAGCTTCACGACATCAAGAATCGCCATCATCGTAAACCAAGTAAGCTTAAATTCTGTTTTCCTATTATTTTATATTCTTTTAAAAATGAAAATATAGTTTTTTGTTATGTCAATCATATATAAATCCTCATAATGATCAAACAGTGCTCGAAAGGATTCATCTCAATCTCTCATTCAACATTATATGGTGAACTCCTGACACACAGAACTCCTCAGGTGGATGAGGTTGAAGATGAGTTATGCACCATGATCAAACGGTGAATATCAAATTTGTTGGATGGAATATGTTCTTCCCATGTTTTTTAAAAATGGATCTAAAATACCCAATCTATGGAATCCCACATTGATTTTATTCACGGTCACCCACTCCCTTTTAAAACAAACCATGTCATCATCCAGACAAAAATGTTTACTAGTCTAATTTCACTGCTCCTTGCCTATAATCTAATCCTCTATCATGAATCCATTTATGGTGGTGGCTATTTCTATCCTCATGTGCCTCTATGGGGGCTCTTCGCACACCCTCTACCACTATGTTGACCCGGTCATGGTTGATCATTCTTACCTCAATAGTGGTAGTGGTTTACTCATGGTGGCCATTGTGGTTGGATAATTTTTTTATCAAAGTCAAAAAAAATTATTGATCAAATTTAAAAAACTGAACCATACTCAAATAAACAACATAAAATCCTCATAAAAAATAATAACAATTTTTCATGGCCACTTTTTAACTATTTTAAACATTGTGTCACTTCAAATAAACAGAGAAACATGTTTTATGAACTACTGACCATCTCCATAATCATCACAATTAATGTTAATTAATTTGAAGTAACTCTTACAATAAAAACATACATGCCAACTTATGAATAATTATCAAGAATAATTCAATGTAATTATCTACATACTTCAATCACTGTAACATTTAATTCTCGGTATACAAACACATTAAACACAATTAAAACACAAATATTACTTCATTAAATTTGTATTTTTCAAGTAAAACTAATTTAGGAATATTCTATTCTATAGGAAAACCATTTGACTTAGTTAGTTATTCAAATGAATATTTGTGTGTTTTTAAGTTATACATAAAAAACCTCTGGAACATGTCACTTTTTGGGTAAATCTCTAGTTTCATGGTGTAGTGATAAATAGAACTATGTTTCAATATCCACTATAGGATGAGTATATAGTTATTGGTAGTTTTTATGTGCTTCTATAGACGAAATACACATTATTGTATTATAGATATCATTTCAGACAGGTCCCTATAAACTGTGATAATGAAAGTGCTATAAACATTTACAATAATCATGTTTCTCACTCAAGGAAAAAACATATTTATATATGAAATAACTTTTTGGGTGATCATATTCAAAAAAGATATATTAATATTGAATTCATTGTTATTTAACATCATCTTCCTAATATTTTTACAAAGACATAGAAAATTGAGAGAATAAATTATATAATACATGCACTGGGAATGATTAATTATTCCTAAATCATTCAATTTAGTTCTAACTATTATATTTGACTACATTATTATTATAAGTTCTTAGATTCAATAGCTATTAATATTTTTGTTAAGTAACTATGAATTATAATTCATACAGTCGGTTATGTAATCGTGAACTTTTAGTCATGCAGTCACTATACCTATCATGACTTTTTATTCATGTTGTAAGTATACATATAGTGAATATATGGTTAATATAACTATCATGACAGTTTTAAGTTTTAATTTTTTACTTTTTTTTTGTATAATTTTCTTTAATTATATTATTATTTTATATCCCTAAATTATTGAATAAATTTTCAAAATTAGAATACAAATCGACTCACATCTATTCCTAAGAAATTCTATATCCTTTTTGAATCCCAACCAACTCTCTTGAAACTCTCTTTCTCAAACCACTCTCTCTATCTTGAAACCAAAACTACAGAGTTTTAATTGTAGTTTAAAAATTATAAGGAAGAAAATAACAAGTGATTCCACACATCTTTCCCAATTTCTTCCATCAAATAAATTGAACAAAGACTGAGGTATCTTGACTGTTATAGTTAAGCTGTGAAACCCTCATCTGTTAGACCATCCAGTCTATGTCGAGAAGGAATTTGATGCATAATGGATTATGTCTAAAAAATAACTAATGTGGAAATTAATTAAAATGAAATGACATAATTAATGGTTTAAGGATATTGGTTATCCATTTTTTGAGATTTCGTAAAGATTTTTATTCCCGTATGGAATTCATTCCTAGAGATAAATGAGATACCTTTTGGACAATAGTAAATAGTGAAGTTTTTGAGTTCTCTTTAAATTTATATACTAAGAGCTTAAGTGTGCTTAATAATGGTGATTATAATGAATATCAGAGTTCATATCCTTTGAATCGTGCATGTTTGGAGTTTCAGAATGCTCTTGAGAAATTGACTTGGAACAGAACTCCCAGAAGGTTGACTGCAATAGAGCTTACTAGATAATGAATACTATTGATAAATTTTATCCAATATATCATCAGTCATAGGAAAGGTTATTTCATCATTTTAAGTCACCTTGATCTATTATTTCTATTCTTGATGAAGAATGGGATTCATATTAGTTTATCATGGTATGTGATGAGACATATGTCTAATTTGTATAATCCTTTCTCAAAATTAAATTCTCTTTTTTATCCAAATTTTATTTCATCTCTATTACATTTTAAGGTATTTCTTTTTTAGGGGGAAGAAAAATGTAATTTTCCTCTAATGGTTTATGTTTAGATTAAAATATTTTTAAGAACCTGAAAGTGAATTGGAACCCAGAGAAAAAATAATGGGTGGATAATAGTGAAAAACTATATGAGAAATTTAATCCTATTTAAGAATTAGTTAGAACAAAGGATCAAGTTGATCCAGGTATGGAGCCTAATGAATTTATGAATATTACTCTAATCATGATTATGTTTCTATGGAAGTGAACAAAGAGGATATTGAGGTGGAAGACCTTAGTAAGGAACCTATGGAAGCTTATGAGGATGATAGGGAATCTTCTTCTATAGTCTCTTTTAGACATCCTGGAACTCATTTACCTTCACCTTATCATGAGGATAAATTGAAATATGGATATATTATTGATAATGAATTGTTATTAAGTGTAATTTTTAAATAACATGAATGGGATGAGTTAGGTGAGTTTGAAGATAATAAAGAATGTTATAAGAATCCTTCTACTCTAATCCTTGTAATAGGAATCACTCTTAGACCTAGTGTACAAGATACACCATTTAAGGGTGAGAATACACAAGGATTAGTTATACTAGGCCTAGATTAATCTAAATCATATGGAGATGATGACCATGCATTTATCCATCCTAAGAATGGTGTACCTAACATCCCTTTTGTCTATAGAGTTTTTTGAGGATCTTTTATAGATGAGATTGACACTCAAGAATGACTTGAGGTATCCCCTCTAAAACCTTCAGTGGATCAAGTTCTAGAATATATTTTTTATCCTACTCCAATAAAAACTATTGAGGAACTGGTGAAAATAAATGATATAACTCCTATTGGATCTATTCATATAGATGTTCTTTAAGTTAAAGAAGAAACTAATGATGAACTAGAATACCAGTCTTTGGGACCTAAGTCTTTGGTGATTGAGGATGATTTAGATAATAGGAAGTTGACTTATAACATATCTACTAATTTAAATTATTATACCCCTTTTAAATTCCACGTGAATAAATATTATTTTAATGAATTAAAATTATATCTAATAGGTATTTTTAAATATATTTTTATTGGTTTTGATAAATCTATGGAACCATTTAGAGATGTGGATATAGCTTAGACTGTTGGTTATTTCTCATCTTCATCCAAGATTTAATCTCATAATGTAACTTATAAATAATTATATCAAGGATTTTGAATCTTATTTTAGTGCTTTTGAATATGATCTTCACGATATGATGATGAGTTTAGATCAAATATTTCTAAATGCATTGTTTCAGTCTTCTTCTACAACTTATATCCCTTTATCTTCATATATACCTTCTCCCTCTCATGTATCTTATATTGTTAATGAACAAAGAATGAAATAGATCATAAGAGATGATTTTCATGTTTTTTATGAGTTTCATAATACAAGATAAATAGTGTTTGAAGGTTTTCAAACACATGTTGTTAAGACATTTTAATTGGTCAGGAAATATGTCAAACAGGTTGTGAGAGATAGAGATACTATTAAAAAAACTATTGATTTCTATCCCAGTAGGATATTCACTAAATATAACCTAAATACTGGTTTTAGATCATTGTCAAGTGATCTTAGAATTCCCTCTTTGACTCGAACCTTCAAGTCTCATGTTGAAAAACTGAAAGTTCTAAATCCTATTTTGGAAGCCTTTATAGAGAATAAATAGGATTGATTTTAAGCTATGGAGCATGGATCAAGATCTAAAAAGTATTTTATAAGATTTATAGAGCCTTATATATACACCACCAACACTAAAATTTTGGCTCTTCCAACATTACCCATTTCTTTAAATCCTCCTGATATTTCTTCCTTTTGTAACCCTTTATGATTGTCTCCTAGACAAGTACTTCAACACCTTCATCATGTTTCCAAGTGTGTTTTTATCCTATAACCTACTTCCAAATTTTCACCACAAAATATCCAACCTGCCTCAGCCTATAAATAAAAAAGGAAAGGATAATATCCTCCTTACTAACATCAGGGATGTTCTAGATTATTATTTTGATTAGAATTCCTAATAAGAACACTCTTTGTAATATTTTTGTAATACCTTTTGATATTAATGAAATATATTTGATCCTATTTATTCTTTTTCTCACATTATTTTCATTATTTATTTATTATTTATTATTATATTTTAACTTAGATTATGTTTTTAATAATCCCAAATGGGGTATAATTTGAGGAATAGAGAAAATTGATGCATTCAATTCATTTCATTTCATTTTATATGTCATGATTCGTGATCATCAAAAAAGGGTATATTATTTGATTATTTGAGAAAATACTTATTTTAATACTCCCAAATCATGTTTCTTATGATATTAATGAATTTCATTTTTTATGATAGTAAAAAAATGGCCAAAATGATGAAAATGGCTAAGTCATGAAGTGGCCATGAAAACCTATTGTTTGAAGAAGTTCATATGACTATGAAGGTAAAGTGACCATGTGGAAGTGAATTTATGTTCAATCAAGTGACCATGAATTATATGAAACAAATATCTGAAGTCTTGAACTAAATGTATAATGAACATAAATTCATTACACAAAGGATTAAACCTACCACATGTACAACCAAGTTGTCGTGCGTCATGTGAGAAAACTTTTCCTAAGTCTGGAACTGACTGTGTGTGTAATTTAGTGACTGAAACAAGAATTCAAGTGAATGTAAGAATAAAAAAAGTGATCCTAAGAATAAATGAAGTAACTATTATAAGAAATGAAGTGGCCATGAGAAGACATCAAGTGACCATAAGAATAAGTGAAGTGACCACAAGAATAAATGAACCAATCATAAGAATAAATGGAGTGATCATGTAAAGAAAATAAGTAACTCAATGAATAAAAAATGTTATTATTCTAAGTTACCATGATAATTTGTAGTTCCCAAAAACCATGGAATGTGTTTTTGTAATTTTTCATTCCAAGTAACTTTGAAAGTGATCACAATCCAAAGTGACCATGCCTAAGTAAACACTAGTAACCATGCCTAACTTAAGTAGTGAGATATTTTCAAATCTCCAATGTCATTATTTTTTATCATTTATTGAAAAGTTGGTGTATTTAGGTTTGTAATGATTAAGTGGATTAAATTATTAATATACTCTAATATCTAATTAGATAAGGATATATCTTTAATAAAAAGAGTTGCTAATGGACAAAAATAGTGGTGTATGTGCGTACATGTGATACATAGTGATACACTGAGGATTTACTCCTTTTTAAATATTCGACGCCACTCTATTTTTATAAACTCTCTATGAAATACTCATATGAGGATTTTCAAGGATACGTTTAAAGAAAATTTACCAATCGAAGTTGATCTGAATGAGTTGTATTAATCCTTCTCACCCCACATCTTTTTCTCACTATTTTATATTACATTTTGAGCTATGTTTGATTTACTATATTTATTCATTAACAAAGGATCCTATATTGTAGTTAAGAGTTATAAAGACTATTTCCTTTATTCTTTACACCTAGTATCCCATGTATAACTATGTAAGAGGATGTTTTTATCCTAGACTACCCAAGTTTAGTTATTTTATGTAAAACCCGATCTAGGTTATGGATCAGTTTATTTTTTTAATAAACTACTTGGTCATTGGTGATTTATAAGAAGAGATGAATAGGTATCAATATAAGACAGAACCTCTCATTTTTTAATCTTTTGTGTGTATTATTGTTTTTTTTTTCTATTTTAAATAAAACTAGTTTTAGTTTTCAAAACTATATAACAAAACACTACTTTGATAGTTATCTATAATAAGTGATTTATATACAGTTCTTGATAAAAGTAAAATAGTTTCAAAAATTAATGAGGTTTTAAAACTTGTTTTAACTGAGTTTTGATCGAGATTTTGAGAATATTTTTTAAAATATAAAATTATATACTTGTATAATTTTATTTAACGAAGCCATTTTTATCTACTGGTGGTTTTGGTTTTGAATATTTTTAAACCTAAATTTTTATTGGAAACTCAATTCACACCCCTATCAAGTCATTCAATTCGACCAACACTTACCCGTTTAAATATAATGTCTTATCATGATGCCTTTATGGTATTGAATATTTCTTACAACAAGGACATGATGGTAATATTAAGATGAAAATCATTATTCATTCCATCACCATGAAATATATTATTTTTATCTATGTTATTATTAACTATGTTATTTTATCCTTTGATATAAAACATGCGCATGCTATTTGTTATATAGAATTATTTTATTATTATTTATTATTTCTATTTTATTCATTAATTGATTATTCAATGATAGCTTCTATTATATTCTACCTATAATAGGTTATTTGATCTCACCCTTCTTGTGTTTACCCTTATCCAAGATATAAATGAGAGTATTAGTATAATATTTCTAGATGGGTATCATGTGTAGATAATTGTATGGTAAATGTTGAAGACTTAAAATAAAATAATAAATAGTTGGTTTAGTGGAAAAAATTCACATTGACTAGGAAATATATGGGTTTTGTTTGTTAAAAGTATTTCCTAACTCTCTAAAAATCTAAACCTAAAATTTATTGGGTGTGTAAGTGATGAAATATTTTTTGTTGATATTTTAATTATGGATGATTAAGTTTTGATTATATTATTTGGCTTAAAATTTAGTATGTAAATAACATATTTACTTGTATCATATTTTATGAGTGTGGTTTTGGGCTTCCACACATTGGATGCCTTGGTGATTAACCTTGGTGGGTTTGGTACTGGCTAAGTTTTCCTAAGAGATATTATATATGGGTAGGCACAAGTTTCCTTGAGGATAAGGATACCCCAACCTCGATTCCATGAGTTGGTTAGGTTTTAGAGGGAAGGATCAGTTAGATCCATATCACAATTAGATAGTGGATCAAGATACTAGATGGTCATTTCTAAGATGTATAAATAATTGGTGTACGTTTTGGGATTTTGGAATGATTCCTAGGTGGTGGGTGATTATGCAGTTGGCCTTTTCATGAGTGATATGCATTTAACTTATTGGAAATAAATGAATTGATTATGATTTTGGTTATATGATATTGACATTATAAGAAATCATGATTAGTTTTTCTGGCATGTTAGCCTAGTTATGATAGTGTTTGACTCATTGGAGAATGACTTAGGTTGTGAAATCGAGTAGTATGAGGGTGTTCACCAGTTGAGTTCAGATGAGATAAAGGTAAATAAAGGATAAGAACCCATGAGAGGGTTATTTAAAAGTTCACTCTACCTGGGAAGAGGAGATTAAGGGTTGGTAAGGATTTTTTGGAAATTCCTCAACATGCTAAGGAAAGTTCTTTTTGGTCATGCTCGGTGTCATTGTGTTTAGGGATCATGGAGTGGTCATGTATGGGTTGAGGACAAGAATATTTTATGGAACACATGTGAGCATAGTGGACAAGGGTATTTATGTAATGTGGAATTGTTACCCCTTTATGACATCGTTGGTGGATTGGAGTATCGTGGTGTGGTCCAAATGTGGTACATAACAAGAGTCTTCAATGATGGGATGACCATGGCTATAGAAGAGTGGCATGTGTGTGAAGATGGAACCTATTAGCATTATGCTTAAATAATGGTGTAGCTAAGAATTATGGTGGGTAGCACACCATTTTACATTATATGGTTTGAACCACATTTTTGATTGATTTTGGAAAATGTATAGGATGGTGTTCCTAATAATCTAAGAATGAGTGGCAGTCGGTGTTTTGCATTAGTGCTTAGGTATGAGTAGGATGGTCACATCCTATCATTCAGTTCGATGATGGACATGACATGGGAAGTGAATATAATATGTTTTTGTTCAAGGGGGTGAGATTAAGGATACTTATATAGTGGTAATCATATTATCAGTCATATATGTATGACCCTCATGGTGAGAGGGTCATGGATATGGTGAAACCGATTGATGGATGGTCAGGATCGATTTGATATATCGATGTGTAGGTTGATATGGTTTTATATGGTATCTTGGTAAATACTAGAATTGGTATTTGAATATGGTATTAGATAACTTTTGAGTGTTGGAATCATTATCAAGAAGGAATTTGAAGTGATATAAGAGTGAGTAGGATAGTAGGTGTGTTAGTGCTCGTGGAGAGAGTATGGTGGATAGTGTGGGTGTTTGAGGGACCAACCATGGAATTTCACCAAGTGTTGGGGCCAAAATTTAGTTTGGGTGTTTGGAAGATTTTTTAATGCCTCTTATGAATTAAGGATTCATGATCAAGTGATGTAAGAGTGTTTCAGTGGGTGAGACTAAGCTTTTTTTAGAATATTAAACCATAGGAGGACTAACTTGCATTTTTATGTGAAATTGGGTACGATAAGATAGAAATCACATCAAGGGTGTTGATGGAATTATTAGAGTGTGTTTTCATTAGGTGATTACTATGTATGGGAGAACCATAAGTGTATTATGAGAGAAATGTGTGGTTGAGCATCATCTTAGTGTTTGGTAATGGTGATTAGTGGGTATCTCATCCTTTAGAAGATAGCGTGCCTCAGTTTTTTAACTTCCATGGTAGAATCTTGTTTGACATTCTAGGATAGAACACAATGATTTAGTGATGAATTAATGAGGTTTTAATGAAGTGAAAAAGGATAAATGGACCACTAAGAGGTGAGGATTTAATCATAGGTCTATTTTTTATGAATTGGTTTTTAAAATTCAACCTCCTAGACTCCTCCATGTCTTGATCCTCTCAAGTGTCTTTGAACCCCACCCAAATTAATGCATTAAGTAAAGGCACAAGAAAAAAATATTTATAAGGTGTGTTTATAAATCCTAGTATTTTCATTAATTGGTTATTCATCTCCATCAATTATTATACATTATAATAAATATCATATTACAATTGGTCTAGTGTAACTCACACCTTCACTTGAGAGAATATCGCTGGACTTATTCATAATAACTTCTCACAAAATTACAAGGTCACATTGTGATATACCTATATACCCAAATTCTCACTGGTTCTATGGATTTACATCATCTATATTGAAGTGTTTCTTTCTTATCCTTTCTGAAGTAGACTATTGATTAACATAGTGATTCTGTTGTATCTAAGAATAGATATCCTTCTTCTCACAGCAGATTCTATGAATTTCGATAGATTATTCGTGAATAATACCTATACCTTGGTCTCTATTCTAGCTCATATTTATATCTCTTCAATATAAACTACTCATCTAGATTTATTAACTCACTTAACAATCATAGAATGACTCAATACTTATACCTAAATAGATGTCTTGGGTCAGTCTCTCCTCAACTTCTTCTTTATACTTCATTTAACTTCCGAACACATGATCTGATCATAGAATGATAGTCAAATTCCTCTTCTTCCTTCCACCACAATATCCAAGAGATTTTCCCTTTGGTTTATTAGCAAAGCATCCTTATTCTACTTCTTCCAGAGTTTTTTTTCTTGGCTAACAGTTCTCAGACTAAAGTTCATAAAAACCATCCTAATTTTATTTATTTTTATTTTTATACATAGATCACTAGAAATTAATATTCTATATATTTATAATATAGAAAATTCACATCACATTTTATGACCATGATCCATTATATACTTTTTCAAAAAAAACATACATGGGTGAGATCCCACATTTTTAATTTATTTTTATCTCCTCAATCGATGCCTCTTATATATTTATAGGAATAAACTTTTTCTTTTTCTCTCTTTATCATTTCTATAGGATAGTAGATCTTCTAAGCACTTATTTTAGTAGGATAAAGTTTTTTCTTTACTACACATATCAAAATATATTTATAGCAGTTTCATGAAACATTAATCATTACCAAATAATTCATAAATATAAATATTTTTTTAATTACATATATACCCATCTTCTTCTTCTCAATAAAGAAGCTCAAGATCATATTGTTCTCGGTTGGAATCATATAGAAGCACTCACATGTCAAAATAGAAGAATAAATCAAAACTGATTTCTGATAATATAAACATTGAAATACTATTCTTGAAACTTCAAATTTAAATCTCAATTTTTATCACAAATGATGACTTTCAAATATTCTCATTTGAAATTCATGAATATATATAACTGTTATAACCCATAACTTCACTTAATTTATCCTCATAAAAACCATATTGAGCCCCAAATTAGTTCTTTGATGTATCAAATAATTATTTTCGACATCAGCATCATCAAATATATTCCTATATTTTGTGAAATCTAGAATTCCATCTTTAGGCATAATTTATATCTCAAACATTCCTCAGACCATATCTCATTCATTTCTCAATAAATTTCATTCAAACTCAAAATTTTATAATTATTTAAACATTAAAATATGTCTAATGAAACCTATGAATTATTTTCATATAACTTTAGAATTTCCTAATTAAAAAATATTTAAATTCTCCAAAAATTTCTTTTTTCTTTGATCCTATTCACTAAGCTCAAATATCAACTTCAAAATATTTTACATCCTAAATCACATACTCATATGAGTGTTTGTTATAATTAAATCCATTAATAAATTTCCAAGAACCATACCTAATTTATTTCCACTTTAGAATATCAATTATGGGATCTTTGTATTTTAGTATGCAACATTCTCAAATTTTTCTAACTACTAATGCATATGCAGGCTACCTTTTACAGATGATTCTTAGAGAGCTTCACAAATGATGGTTGTGTGGGGAATATTCATGATTAACATAATAAATTCATGATTATAAAGACATTATTCATAATTATGAATTAACACATCCTTACAAACTTCAATGTCTCATGCTTATATAATGGAATTAATAGTTATTCAAGATCAGCATGATGTTAATGAGGGAAGGGAAGATGAGTGTGTAGACACTAGATAATGATTACGAAAAGAATAGAGCATCTTAGATGATGTCTATATAACACTTAATTATCTATATATAGGTCCTTGGTCTCGAATGTGATTCTTATACAAAATTCCTTACATAAGAAAATTTCTACTTCAGACTCCAAAATCTATATTTCATCAGTTAAGCTCATATTCATCTCAAGTCATAATAGGTCCTCTTTGATTTCTTCAGTAATCTTCAGATAAAAATTGAGAAATTATAAAACCTTCACAAATAATTCATAACCATTCATAAGAAAAATTACAACTTATTAATAATCAAATTATAATATCTTAAATAAACTTACTATTTATTTATTCTAGATTTAACTTTAGCCATTATAAACCATCATCCATGTGGTATTTCATACATATTTCAGTAGTAAACTTCAAAAGAATACTAGAATAAAATCATCCAATATTACATACAAATTTTCATACATGAGTAACTTATATTAAATCTCCCCATGTATCTAGATTCACTCTAAAAATCTTTAACCTATTTTGGAAAACACTGGTACACTTCCATCCATGCAAGTCATTATTTCTCATAAAGTATAGCTCTTAAATTTTTTGATGTTTGAGGCTGCTCATGTAGCATCCAACTATTCCAAACCATATTACCAACATATAAATCTCCCTTTGAATATCCAATGGGAGTTATATCTTTTTATTTACCCATACTTCATGGGTAGTAATACCAATCTTCATGTCATTGGTGGATTCATAATTCATCACCCATTCCACCATACTCATTGAAAATATACATATTAACACGCTTCATTGAAAAAAAATTACATACCAAAGGTAAATTAAATTTTTGCCTTTTCATTTTTTTAATACTTTAAAATTTCAAATGAAATAACTGTATGTCAATATTCTATAATAATTTTACTTTTCCTCTACCCATTAATGAAAATAAATGCAAAGGGTAATGGTTTTACTCTCCCTTGTTGAAACATTAAATATAAGGGAAGTTTATCTTATCCATACAACTTCCAACATCTCCTCCCTTTGTTGATTTCTATACCTTTCTCAAGAGAAGGTAGACACCATATAATTTCTTAGAAAATAGTATTACGTAAGTCAACTCAAAGTCTATATGGGCTAACCTGGTGTAGAAAAAAATAGTTAGTTTACCAAATCATCAGAACAAACCATTAAAATTTCTCAATGTGGTAACAAATATAAATTCACTACATTGGGGTTGTATAGTTATATTTTATAAGAGATGTATCTACTTTCACTTAATTTTTAAAAACATGTCAAAAATATTCAAGTTTAAGTGACTATCTTCTCCATTATTTTGATAATATCTCCCCACATTATGATTAGAAAAATAACAAACCATAACATGGATAGGAGAGTCAGTATGACATTACAAAATTCCTATTTATCAAATGATGCCTAGATTATAGATTGAGCATCAAATGGATAAAATCTAACATCTTTCTCTAATTTGGTATCTCCCCCTCAAGGTATTCTCTCTATACTCCTTCACCTTCAATTCTCGTATTTGTGATTCAAAACCACTAGTGTGGGAATATGGTGGGTTTACAATAGATCCTTTATTTTAGTTGTAGGTTTGATACTTAATCCAGAACCCAACTAGTTTCTTCTTTGTAGTTATGCTTCTTTGAAAATTCTTCATTCTCTTTGTTCCATGATTTTTCAATTCTAGTTCTTTTAGGGAAGAGTGTTATTCTCTTCTTTGTCTAGTTTCTTCTTAGCTGGAAATGTCTTATTCATTTTTGAAATTATAGTAATATTATTTTTTTCAAATTCCACCTTTTGTTTATCCTTTTCCAACTAATCATGCCTTATGATCAAGAACTTGTAAGACACACAATATTCCTTAAATTTTTGTGTGTAATTATTCTTTGCAATAATATATTTTAAACTTGGAATTAATATTTATTAACCTTTTCCACTAATAAATTTCCTATGATAAGGAATCAATTACATAAATCTAACATCTCTATAATCAACCTATTTTTACATAACTCACACTTCTTCATTAGCATTTTATTTTTATTTCGTATGAAACCTCTCAAATTCATTATCACTAATTTCTTTAAACATACCAATATTATAATGTCTTTCCTTGATTGACTCCTATTTTTATTCTATATTTATCTATTGAACATTGATCTTCATATAATTTTTATAATAGTATTTGATATATCATTTTTTAGACATCATAAAAATCCTCTCTTCACTGGTGTAATATCTTTCTCAGTTATATTCACTTCCCTCTTAGGTATTAATTATTCATCAGAATTATTCCCAATATTATTTCTCAAGGAAGACTTGTTTTTCATTCTTCCATGCTTCCTAAACTATGAATGTGTGTTCTTATAAGTGTATGATTCATATTGGGTTGTTATATATCAATATTAATCATAGAAATGGCCATATAAATTACAACTTCCATATATATTATCAAGGATTCAAAATCAATTTCTTAGAGATAGATTTCTATTCACCTATGAAAATTGATCATGCTCAGTATGTTTGTTCTTAGCTTTAACTTTTTCCCCATACTTCTAGACTTAAATAGTATTAATAGGTTGACATATTATACCAATAATAAATTTTCTCATATCCAAATCTCCAATAATAGTGACAAATTACCACAAATCTTGTTCCATTTATATTAGGTGCAGTTTGTACCAATTTTATAATATTTGGGCCTTGTTTTTTAACAATGGAAATCCCAATTTTTTGGATCTATTTTTTGGGATCCTCTTATTATAATTTCTCACATACACCCTTGATTCATTGGTGGATTTTTCATCCTTTATATCCTTACAAATATGTTCAAAATTTCACTTTATCCTTGTTCCAGTCACTAAGACAAATTTTGTGAAAACTAATTCATCGGGACTTTGGGATACCATTTAACATGTGTATGAGATAGAGTCTTCTCCACATATTCTTATAATCTCTTTACCACCAGTATGAATACATTTTTATAATGACCCTTTTATGATACTTGAGTGGTAGAACTTATCTTATCATTTCTTTTGGATGGTAAAATTTTGATTAAGTCCAAATTCTTTAACTTTAATGTTGGCTAGAAACACTTTATACTAATAATTTTATTTTCATCCACGTGTTATTTTGAAATATCTTCACATTCATTATTCTACTTTTAATTTTTTTTCAATCATGTTATTAATCTTTTCTAGTGAACTTTTAATATTTTTAATTCTTTTAACATTCATATCTAACTTAACATCCTTGACATTAATAATTAATTAATGAAGCTTTTATAATGCATGGAATAATTTTCTAGGAGTATCCTTAAACCCCTCCTTCTCAAAAAATATTATTTGAATTTTTTCATTAATCATAGAAATTTTATCATTGAAAGGTGAAAAAATTTCCCCCTTGTATTTATATAGTTTTGAGAGATTGTTGCATATGATAACTTTTTAGTTAATTATTCTTCCAAGAAATTAGATTTCCTACCCATTTGTTATTTTTTATTAAATGAATCCTTGAAAAACTCAACCATATATGTTATAACTTCTAATGAAACCTTCATCAAATGATCTTTAACATGATAGTAGAATTATTCAAATATTTTAATTAATTGATTCTCTTCATAGTCTTTATAGCTTGTGAAATAATCACAAAAAGTTTATTTCTCAATAACTTATTCAATTTTACACATATCATATAACAGCCTAGAATCCACACTCTCAGATCCTATGTTGAAATCGATAAATTTACATTTCTGTCTTTTATGTCAATAATTAAGACTGAAAGTTTTCATCTAAACCTTACAACATAAAAATGAAAACTTGGATCCGCTACTAGAAAAGGGACTTATCACAATAGATCTCTACCCACAGTTTAAGAGAATCGTGGATATAGAGGTGATTTTCCAAGCCTATACCAACGGTTTTTTAAGAACTCTTAGTATAGGTTGCTCTATAACAACTGTTTTTTGAAACCTTTGGTATAGGATTCGAAATATTTGAAGCATGCTCGAGCTCCTCCTCCCCTCCTCTTCATTCGATCCCTACTACCCTCCCATGCATCTCGACATCCCCCCTCCCTTCAAGTGACCTTGGTCAGCCTCATCCCTCCCCTCCAATGATTTTAGCCACCTCCCTACCCTCGTTCGGTGACTTCATCTGCCCCCTACTATCCTTAGGTGATTTTGGTTTCCCTACTGTTCTCTTCACATGATTTAGGCCACCCCACTTTTTGTCTGGTGATTTTTTGTTGCAATTTTTGAGAGGTAACATTTTCGTCTATCCTATTATTTATTCTCTATATTTTTTTAATATTTATCAAGTTTTTTATTTAATTTGACATGGTTTGGATGTTTTTTGTTGGTTAATTTTTTATTTCATTAATTTATATTTATTTTTTCTCATGTGGAAAATGGGTGGAATTTTCTGATTAAAATGGTATCTTGATGGGAAATGGTTTTTTAAAAACTCCCTATGTTTGATAAAATTCTATGGTTTCTTTATAATGAAACACAAATGTTTTTTGTATTATTAGAAAAATGAGGCTTCCAAAGTGGGTTACTTTTTTGTGTTAAAAGACTGATTTCGTATTTTAATGACATTTTTGGATTCAAAAATATGAATGGAGGTATCCCATAAATTGTGTGGTTATAATTATTGATGAATATATTTACTTTTTAAATTTTTTTGGCATGTAATGTTGTTTTTTACAAAAAAAAAACCAATTCTATATGTTTTATATATTAAAGTGAAGGCCCATTTGGCACCTTGTTATTAGTTAATTGTTAATGGTGACCTTTTTTGTCCTTATTGCTTTTATTTTTGTTTTTATTATCCATGTGATGGATTCTTGGTTACATTATGCATGTTGTGATTGTGTGTTGGGGGTCACATTGATGGTATTGTAAGAGGTGGGAAGGATGTGACAATGTTGTTATCCCTAGCAGCTTGTTATTTTCTAGTGATAATGTCTTTGTACATGGCCTACCTAAATTATTATTCCATGAGGAGACCAAGGTTAATAAGTGGGTAGTAGTGGAACATTTCTAGTATAGTAATGTTTGTGTATTTTCTATACCACACTTAGTTGTATTTAAAACCTTTATGTTTGGTTTTTCACCAAGAAGACTATATAGAGTGATTTAGTGGATAGATGTGTGATTGTACTCTACCGATAACTAGGTCCATGTTTTCATGTCTTGTGTGGTCATGTTAGTCATTATAATTTCACCTATAGGCCTAATGGAAAAAATTATAAATGAATGATCCATAACATAAATACATAAATTGGCGAGAATTCATATAGGCCAATTGGCCATTAGTCTTAATAGAATAATGTACAATTATCCTATAGTCCCATTGAACATTAAGCCTATGTTCTTGTTGTTTACCCTTTTGTGGTTTGACATAGTGGTTCCTAACTATGTTCTTCTTATTTGTCTGTGGTTTACATCTCTATGTTTTGAAGTGTGATTTTAAAATGTTTTAAAATAAATAAAAAATAAATTGTAATCATATTGTTCTTTCAAACTATTTTGTAAATAACTTTGATAGGGTGGGTTATTTAAAGTTTAAAATGTTGTTTCCAAAATAGTTTTGGAATAAATTTCATAAAAAATCATGTTTTGTTTGTTAATGAAACAATAAGTGTGTGTTGGTTTTAAAAATAATGTTTTAGGAAAATGTGCCAAGTTTTAACACGCTTATAATGTGTTTTCATTTCATTTCATAAAACATAATGAAAAAAGATTATTTTTTCATTTAAGTCTAGTTTTTTTCACATATTGATCTTCTTGGGTAGCTGTTTTGATAGTGACCATGATAGTGAATTCATAAATGTCGGGGATACCCATATAGGTTCATTATTTCTAGTCATAGCTTATAGCATATGTTATTTCTCTTAATATATTTTTTTCCAGCTACTAGTATGATTTGATGAATTTAATATTAAAATTGGTTGTGATGAATTTATTAATTATGGTTTACATTATTTATTGGAAGATAAATTTTTTTAATTGTAATAGAATGGATAGAATGTGGATGTATCATACTGGTCATATTTCAACTGAGTTTCAAAAGAATTTGGAAAATATTTTAGATTTTTTATTTCAAAAGGTTTTAGATGGAGGTTGTATATAGTGTCCATGATGAAATTATGTTAGAAGACCATGGTTAATTCATGAAGAAGTTAGCTACCATATAACAAAATCAGGATTTCAAACAAACTATTCTTTTTGGTATCACCCTAGAGAGATAAGAATATCTTCTATTGTTCATGAAAGAAAACAAAGAACTAGTATGGATAATTTGATATTTGATTGGTTTCCATTTGTGAATAATCATGAGAGGGATGGTATTCCAGTGCAAGAAGACAATGATTTCAATACACATGAAGAAAATACTGAAGATTATGATTTTGAGAGACTAAAAATTTTAATGGATGACGCCAAAACTCCAGTATATCAGGAATGCACTATAATGACCAAAGTTGGAATTTTTTATGTGGTTATATCATGAAAAAACCATGTATATAATTTATAATACCGCCATTTATTATATTATTACATTTTTAAAGGACTTGATTCCTGATGGTGTAGATATTCCCTCAAATCATTACAAGTCATGGAAGTTAATTAAGAAGTTTGGATTTGCTACTAATAAAGTTCATGCTTGTCTGAAAGACTGTAATTTATTTTGTGAGGAAACAACTAACCATAATGATTGTAAAGAATGTGGTAAATCTCTATTGAAGGAAAATGCATATGGAACACCATCTCATATGCCACAGAAAGTCATGTTCCCCTTTCCATTGATTCCTAGACTTTAAAATCTATTAATATTTGTAGAAATATTATCCAAAATGAGATGTCATGATGCTGAGAGAATTAAAGGTAATGATGAGTTGGTTCATCCTGAAGATGGATTATCATGGAGGTCATTTGATATAAAACATCCAAATTTTTTAGCTGGTGTGTGTAATGTTATATTGGTTGTATCCTGTGATGGTTTTAATCCGTTTGGTCCTATGCTTACTACTCACAGCACGTGGACAGTTTTTATTCATGTTTATAATCTTCCTCCATGGATGTGTATGAAATAACCTTTCAATTTCTTGAGTATACTGATATCTAGACCTTTTTATCTTGGTAATTATATAGACATCACCATTCAGCCTTTACTAAGATATTTGAATTAACTTTGGGATATGGGGGTGTGGACAATCAATGCTTCTTCAAAAAATATATTTCAGATGTGTGATGTCTTTCTATGGACTATAAATGATTTCCCTACTTATAAAATTATTTCTGGTTGGAGTGTGAAGGGAAAAATATCATTTCTTGTATGTATAGAGAATACATGATGGAAAGGTCTTAAATATCATCATAGTTTCAATTTCATGGGGCATTATGGATTCTGGCCAATGGATCATAAATATAAGAATAATCAACAAAGGTTTGATAATACTGTTGAAACTAAACAACCACCTCAATGTATGTCAGGTAGTGATGTTCTTAATGAATTGAAAGATTCCAGTTTTTCATTAGGGAAAGTTCAGCAGAAATTTAAAAAGTGGAAGAATGTTGACTCTAAATCCACTTACAATTGGAAAAAAGAGAAGTATCTTTTTTGAGTTTCCATATTGGTCTACTAATTTGTTACGCCATTGTTTATATGTAATACACATTCAGAAAAATATATGTGAAATGTTTCATGAAATTATTCTAAATATCAAGGGGAAGACCAAATATGACTTATGATCTCATCGGGACTTGTTGTATTGCGGTATTCGACCAAAAATGCATCCTTTGTGTATCGGTGAAAACAAATGGAAAGTTTCTCGTGCTTCTTATGTGATGAAATCATTAGAGAAAGATCAATTTCTAGTAGTATTGTATAATATCAAGGTTCCTGATGGCTATTCCAGTAACATATCTAAACAATTCAATATAAGGGATTTGAAACTAAAATCCCTAAAAACTCATGATTATCACATCCTTATTCATGAACTGATTCCAATAGCAATTCAGAATTTTATATCCAATAATGTAAGGGTGAAAACGATTATTTTGTGCTATTTTTTAAGGACCATTGTGATAAAAGGTTATCCATGGCATTGTTGATAAAAATCCAGTAAGAGGCGCCCTTAATTTTGTGTGAGATGGGAAAAAACCATCCTTCCTTTTTCAGATGCATGCTGCATTTAATAGTCCATCTTCCAACTGAAACACTTCTTGGGGGGACATTTTCTTTTTTTTGGGTATATCCTACTGAAGGAAATATGTTCACAATGAAATCACATGTCCAAAAAAAGAATTATCTTGAAGGTTTGATTGTGAGGGGTTATCTGGATCAAGAATGTATGGATTTTTGTTTGATGTATTTGTCTGATGTGAGAACTAGACATAACTAGCCAATGAAAAATGAAGTTTACTAGTATAGGTAAATTGAGCCCTTATTTCCATATCAACCCCAAAAAGTAGGAATGTTTGGGTCTTATAAATTGGCTACATTGAGCCTTAAAGAGCACGATATGGAAAATCACACAATATTGTTTAATTGTGGTTTGTTCGATGACTATAGCAAGTAAGTAATATGGATATTTACATGTAATCTTATATTATGACATTTCATATATACCTTATACATTTAGTATCATTTTATGTAGGGAACATAAACAAATTATAAGTAGGGTTCTTAGATCTTTGCATTTTTTTAAGGAGAGAGGCTTTTCATAGCCTAGAGTTTTTTGCTTGGTTGAAATCAAAGGTATGACCATTACATTAATTATCTTAAGATATAGATATCCATTTAATTGTATTATTCATAAATATTTCAAGTCTTGAGTTTACCTATTGACACCATTTATCAAGAATTATGATCATTGGATTTTGGACCCAATTCTTTGGTTAGTGAATGAAAACCCTTAATAATCAATGGTCATAAATTTGTTACAACTAATCAAGTAGAGAAAATGAGAACACGAAATGTTGGTGTTATGTTAACTACTATAATGGATTGTTCTTCCAGAACTACCACAAAACTAGGTTTCTACAGCGCCACCATTTAACAGCGCTAAAAAAAGCGCTGATAAAGGGGGTGCCTTTATCAACGCTATTTTTAGTAGCGCTGATAAAGGGGGGGTTTATCAGCATTTTTTCCAAGTGTTGATAAAGTGTATATTTCAAAAAAAACATAAAAAACAATATATTGATATATAAGTATATTTATATTGATATAAATATAATATATATTTTTTAAATATGTTTTATATAAGGATAAATGGAAATCTAAAATTAATGTTTAATATATTTAGTAAAAGTGGCTTATAAAATATTTTTAATTAATAATTTTATAACTATCATTGACTAATAATAATTTAATAACATTTTGAAGACAAAAAAATAAAAAATAATAATAAAAGATCTAAAATAAGTTGAAAATGTAACTCAAAATTCAAATGGCCATAAATTTTGATCCTGGTGTCCGTTTGAGCTCTACAGCATATCAAATCAAAGCCTGAGATGATATCTACGCACTAGTGAACCAAGGGAACCTTATTTAACATTTTTTAAGGCCAAAAAATTCCCATAAGGCCTCCAAAACTGAGTTTTTAGTTCAGATATCCAAATTTTTTAACATTCAAATATAACTTTTGATCCAGATGTCCTCTGGGCCTATACCACATATCATATCGAAAATTATTTCATTTCCTTCAATTTGACTGGTTTTGGAATTGAAATTGACTTCTGGATTAGAAGTTATGGTCATTTTACCATTCTATTGCTTTTCAGATACACATATATATGTATTTATTCGTATGTGTATATATATATATATATTGTGTGTGTCTGTGTGTGGGTGTCTATTGTATATATGTATTTATTTATTTATTTATTTATTTATTTATTTATTTATAAACACGTATAAGAAAACATATTATATAAATGTATTTAAAACTAATCTTATAAATATATATTAATATACAAATAAATATGAAGATAAAAAATTATAACTATATATATATATTAATATAACTATATATATTAATATGACTAAATATATATATATTAATATAACTATATGTATATATATTAATATAAATATATATACGTTAATATATATATTAATATACCAATATATATATTAATATAACTAAATATATATCTACGAATATATATTTATATATATAATAATATACTGATATATATATACATATTAATATAACAAAATATAGATATATTAATATAAATATATATATATATATATTAATATACAGATATATATATATATATATTAATATAACTATATATATATATTAATATATGAGTAAATATAACTATATATATATATATATTAATAAATAAAGAGAAAAGTAATATGGTGGAGTGGTAAAGACTAAGGTGCGCAGGCAACATGTCTCGAGTTTGAATCCTGGGGGAGGCAGGTCGCGAGCGCAAGTGGGGGGAATAACCTAGCACTGTTAAAGGGGGGGTGGGAGCACTGTTAAAGGGGGTGAGGTTGGGTGGAGTTTATTGTGGCGTGTGTGGGCTACCATGGGGGGTGGGGCACTGTTAAAGGGGGACATCAAGAGCTGTTGAAGCCCCCCAGAATTGAAAAAATAATTTTTTTATTTTTTAAAATATTTTTTTAACTTTTATTAGTGCTTTTTAAAAGTGCTCATAAAAGGGGAATTTATCAGTGCTTTTCTGAGCGCTGATAAAAGGGACCCAGCCTTTATCTTTGGCTCAATTAACAGCGCTCTTAATGCCCTTTTCTGGTGCTGATAAAGGCCATATTTGTAGTAGTGCAACGCATCTGATAGCCAACCATGATATGAAGATATATATTATTATGGACTTGTTGAGAAAATATTGTTATTGGATTACTAATATCAGGGTCGAGTCACTATGATGAAATGTAAATGGTTTGATTCTATAACACAACAGGGTACATTTTATTGATGACTGTGGATTCAGAGTTATTTACATGAGTTGATTCTAGCATACCGATGAACCATACATTTTGGAATGAATGAAAAAATAAGAGTTTTCTGTGAAATATCATCTAAGACCTGATTATAGTGTCATTAATGATGAAATACCAAGAAATATTTTTCATGATGCTTGTGATAAAGTTTCCACCATTGACGATTCAAATTTTCCAACTGTGAGAGTTGATGCTGAACCTGAAGTAGTGATGAGTAATATATATAAGAAACCATATATGTTCATTGTTTATTCAGTTTACCTTGACATGAGTTCCTAAAGTTAATATTATAGTAATCACTTTAATTTAATTTCAGTTTGGAATGATAAGTTTGTTTCAGTATTGTCTGATGTTGTTTCATTTAATTAGATTTATTTCCATTTAGAAAACTGGGTTGAAAATGACTTTTTTTTAAAATATAACTTGGTTTTAAATTATTGTTACTAAAAGATATTATGACTTACTTATTCCTTCTTTGACTTCTAAGTTGCATGCGTGGTTTATAAAAACTATTTCTAACAAAATTATACTTTATTTTTATGTAGATTGTGCCAAATACTTTTGACCATTGAAGGAAGGGACTATTTGATCTCGATCGATAGGTGCCTGAGCATGTTTTGCCTCTTTTTCTTACCTTGGTGAGTATAATATTTTTAATGTCTTTCTTCTGCATTATATATAATTTCATGTTAATAGTCTTTATGAATTTTTTTGGGAAATTTAGTTCCACCAGAGTTGACATCTCATCCTGTTAGCATGGGTCTAAGTGGGGATGCTCCTAGACCTAGATGGAGCACCAGTCATACTCGTTCTGACACTAACCCACCTGTGGAAACCCCATCAACCACACCGTTATATCCTCTATTTGAGTCTCTAGGTATGTTTTTTTCTATGCCTTCATCATAATCTCAGATACCCTCTTATTCACATACTATGTTTATGTCGCATCCAACGATGATCCCACTAATGCCCACATCATCTAATTTAGTCTCTTATTCTTATACCATGTCTACACTGCCTCCACATATGTTCTCACCTTTACCATACCCATATCCGATGATGTATTCTACCACATATACACCGCCTCCAATTCCTACCATACATCAAACATCTGATGAGTTTATTCCTTCAGCTTCCACTCCAGTGCATGAAGACTCCCCAGATCATGGATTGGAGCAGACACTTCTTTCATAGGATACTACTCCAGGACATCCCATAGATCCATTATAGTCTATTGATAATCCTTCTTCAATTTATTTTTATTATAACTATGTCAAATTATATCAATTTTCTTCATGTTGTATCGTGACTTAATTCTTCTTTTCCCCCCTCTTTTCTTATTTAGTGGGATCTTCTGCTAGGTGATGTGGGCGCACTCATATAAAGAAATCCTAGAATCTCCAGATATAGATAATGATAGACTATAATGATAAAATGTAGATGGTAAGTGACAAAGCATGGTAGTGTAGAATTTTTATGGAAAAATTACCCAAATACCATGATATCATTCTGGTGGAACTAGCCTCATGGAAACAACTTAGTAAATACATCAAAGAAAAATCATGGGATCAGATATGGGTAAGAAAATTTTATAAAATTATATCTATATTATCGTTGTATTTATATGAAATAACATGTTTGTTGTAGATTCAGTTAAACTTTCCTGATAGAGAATCTACTAATATGGTAAGGTTTATGGATGTTGGAGAGTTATGGAGATCATACAAGCATGACTTGTATGTTGGTTGGAATAGTAGAGTAGGTTCTAATTTAGAGGGTGTACCTACATCCCCTGACTATCCAAAAACTCAATATCAAAAAATGATTTCAAATTGAAAGACTAATGAGTTTAAGGTATTCCCAATCTTTAATTATTTTCATATAAAATTTAATTTTTATTACTTGCATTGAAATTTATTTTAGGAATCTTTTGGGAAAAAAAAAAGAATAAAGATCCAATGACATATTTACACACATTAGAGCACACTACAATGTCCGAACAAGAGAAGCACCAGATACTTTAATCTGGATTAAAATAATGTCCTTATTTATATTTTTACTTAGTGATTTTTTCATACTGAATTTTAAGTTTTATTATCATTAATCCCTTTAATAAAGGGATAAAAATTCCCGTTTAAAATATCCTAGTAGCCAATTGGGCTATTAGTCCTAGGGTCCAATTGGCCTATAGGACTAACGGTGAATTGGCATATATAACCTATAGGCCTAAGGTCCAATTTCCATATAGGACTAAATTCCAATTTCCCTATATAACGAAGGTCCAATTGGTATATATTCCTAAGGGAAATTGGTCTTTAGGCCTATAGGACAATTTTCAATCAAGCCTATAGGACTAATAGGTCAATTGGCCCTTAGGCCTAATGGCATAATGTCTAGATTTTCTATAGGCCTAATAACCAATTATTGTCCATTAGGCCTAATGGCATAATGTCCAATCATCCTATAGGACTAATATCCAATTGGACTATAGGAAAAATTTCTATTTGTCCATGAATGTTTATCACATTAATTATGAATTTTTCATTTATTTAAAATTTATTCCATTTTATTATTATTAGAGATTTTTACACTGTTAATATGTGTATACTAATCAATTTTATTTGTATAAAGCTATGTTGCGCATCAAAGGTCATCTGCCTATAGAAAAATTATTTTTCTCAAGTGGAAAGAAAAAATATGGAAGTGCAGTAAATGCACAAACATAATAAAAAATTGATGTTTTATTAATTATATTTCAAATATTTAGATGAAATTCATAATTAAATTTCTTGTTTATATTTTCAACAGACTTACCTAGAGACCCTTAAAGATAAATAAGATGAAAAATTCAGGTCGAATGATCATTTGAGTTGGGTTTTAGGTGATGAGCACTAGGGAAGAGTTTGATGTAGACCTGGAAAAACATAGTCCTTTCTAGGTATTGGTCCTCATCATGATCCTCTCAAGGATCTCAAACCACCGAGCTACAATGTTCTTATGTAGAAGAAGTTGAAACAAACAAAAATATTTAGAGGATCATAAAAAAATTAAACATGAACATGAAATAAGCAATATGATCAATAAGAAATTCTTGAAAGCTATGTCGGTTATCAGTCAATCACTTCCATTTAAATTTGTTAGTACTATTGATTCATATATGGAATCGATACATTCTTTAAATGATGAACTGAGTGATACCAATGACATTCCTAATTTCAATCTAGATGGAGGTGATGGTGATGATGTTGTTGGGGTTGTTGGTGCTCCATATGATGTTGTTGTTGAGGATTTTATTGATGATGATGATGGTGAGTGTAAGGATGTTGGTGATGGGGAAGATATTGATCCCCTTCATTTTTGACTTAGTAGGAAGGATACTTGTGAAGTTTTTTAATAACTTAAATTTATTTGTTTTATTTAGGAATATGTATATTTTATTATTTTATATGTTTTGAAAATTAATACAACTCATTGGTTGGATTCTAAATATAGAAAATCTCTACTACATTGAATGTATATTGTTTGTTGTATTTGATTTACAGGTTTAGGTGTTTGGGGAATAAGGTTGTGGGGCTTCTTCCAAATACAGGCAGCAACATATACCCATGGTTTTTATAACCGTGGGTATAGGTTCTATAATGGAATACACATACCCATGGGTCGAAAACTATGGTTATAGAGATATACCCATAGTTTATGTAAATTGTGGGTATAATGAAATCCATCTCATCTATACCCACAGTTTCTATAGAAACTGTGGGTATGTGTCTATACTGACTCCTTAACTGGCCATGGTTCTCAAAACCATGGGTATTGGATATACCCACGACTTTGGGGGCTATACCCACAGTTTAAGACTGTGGGTATAGGTTCATTTTCCAGTACTGATCATGTACAACCTTGATGAAATTTTAGGTTTAGAGTTTTAGAGAATTAGGAAAAACTCTTACATAGACAACTCATATCAACTTGGACTCATAATTCATCAAAAGAACATTTATCTCATTTAACCCAAATTTTATTATTTCATAAAAGTTCATCAACATCATCTTTGTGGAATCATTTCTAGACATAAATCATTCAACATCATACTTTAAAACCTAGGGTAAAGGAAACATAAAAAGGGTGATATCAGAAGATTATTAAGGGTAAATATAATAATTAACAATTAAATGACATCAATGAGCATAAGAATGAAAAATAATATGATAAAATAATCAAATTGAATGAGTGAATCATAAAATAACTCATAGACATCAATACATGGACCGTCAAATATGAAAACACGGAAAATTCAAGAGTCATCAGAATCAATGATCATCATCCATGTGATATAAATATCAATCATTAGAAACATTATAAACCCATATTAGGAATATATAAACATGTTGGTATCTTGGAAAATAATTTCATTAAACCCTTACAGAACCCTTACAAATGTAATAACCAATATGGTTGACTTCCATCTCCATAGTAGTCAATGCATCAGAGCGTTATCTGGGCACACCCATCATATAAGCTATAATAGACTCACCCAATTCTATATAGGTGTACCTATCATTTATAATGTCCTAGAATCGAATATATATTTAATTCATCAAAACTCATTAAAATTAACCTTATTCTTTTTAGAATATAATTAACTCGTGGAAAGGAAATGAGTTCCACAATAATCTCTTTGAAATATGGTTAACCCATGGAAATGAACATTGTTTCATAAAAATGTTATTGAAACATTATTATTCCATGTAAAATAAATTGGAAAAGTAAAAAACCTCTTTAAAACATGAGTAACACATGTAAAATAAATGTGTTCCATAACAATCTCTTTGAAACATGATTAACCCATGGAAAATAAATGGGTTAAATAACAATATCTTTGAATATGAATAACCCATATAAAGAAAATGGGTTCTATAACAATATCTTGTAGAACATGATTCACCCAAGGAAAAGAAATGGGTTAAATAAAAATATCTTTGAAACATGAGTAACCCATGGAAAATAAATAGGTTAAATAGCAATATCTTTGAAACATGATTAACCCATGTAAAAGAAATGGGTTAAATAACAATTTCTTTGAAGAAAACATGATAAATCTAGAGAATAAATGAGAATTGTTTCAATAAAAAATATCCCTAGTGTAGGATAATTAAAAACAAGGTTTACATTGATGAATGGAAACACCATTAAAAAATCATTAAAACATTCTTGAGGAAAATAATCTGGAAACATTTCAAAGTGTCTTATAGCACTTTGAAACATTTGAACCATTAACCCCATTAATGGAATAATAATAAATAAAACTTATAATATCATTATAATAATGATATTCATGATATAACATGTAAAATTATAATTATATACACTTTGTAAAAGAAGATAGGTGTATAACATATCAAATGTATCAAAGAAGGAAAATTATGAAAAAAGTCCATTACTACTTTGGTAAATTCGAAACCATAAACCCCATGAAAGAAAAATAATTAAATTAAACATTTCAATAACATTAAGATAAAATAATTCATTATATAACATATCAAAAAGGTCATTAGATACACCACACAAAATAAATAAGTGGTGATTTTGATGTATGCCTCATGAAAGTTTAAGTGATGCAAGAATCCCTTGAAACGATAGTAACATATGAATCAGAAACCAAAAAAGTACTAATAATAAAATTAAACATTTAAATACCAGGAATATAAAAGGACTCATGATATAATACATCAAAATGGGTAGTAAGTAAGTGGTGATTATGACATTTATCTCACTAATGTAAAAGGTGAGATGAAAATCCCTTACTAGTGAGTAACTTTTGAATCATTAGATTTGTAAAAGAATAAAATAAATTGAAACATTTAATATAATTAAATAAA
The DNA here is from genome assembly GCA_963277665.1 of Viscum album. Taxonomy (NCBI): domain Eukaryota; kingdom Viridiplantae; phylum Streptophyta; class Magnoliopsida; order Santalales; family Viscaceae; genus Viscum; species Viscum album. Next base: position 1,701,681,486 of record OY728147.1, on the reverse strand, counting down.
TTAAACTTATTATATAACAATTCATATGGTATTAGATACACTATATAAAATAAATTAGGTTCATAACAATACAATATGCCTCAATGAAAATAAATTGAGACGAAACCCCTTATCTTTAGTCCGACTTGTCATGTGTGTCTTTATCTTCCTGAATAATAAACTTATGTTAATTATATACTGGATTAAAAACCTTTTGCAAGTTAATTATTAATTTTATTTCACTTATAATCATGTTATATACAATTACTTAATCAATAATGTTTAAGTCAGATGTTTTGACCATATTCATTTTATGTGTCAAAAATGAATTTGGTAGGTAAAATACAGTCAAAAGGGGTCATTATTAAAACATATACATAATTATAATAATGAAAAAATTATCATATTTATACATAAATTATACTTTTAAAACCAATCTTGAATGTTGATTTTGAGAAATGAACCAATGTTACAATCATGGAGATGGTAGTCCGTATGTACGCATGAGTATCGTTCTCATTTTTCAATGATCATTATGGAAAGAAGGAAAGTAACGTTTATAATTTCAGAATGATAATTATATCATAAATTACATATTATTTAATCATATATTCTTATATTTGTAATTATTATGATGTAAAATGAATCACATCGCGTTGAGGAGGCGGTAGTCCACACATCCACGAACAACATTATCACTTTTTCACTGTGTTAAAGGGTAATAAATAAAATGATATATTATATTTTCATAAAGATAATTACGTCATGAATATAATATATATTTTATTTATGTTACATGTTTTTAATTAAATCAATTTTTAATACATTCCATGTAATGTGTGAATGTTTCACATCGCTTTGAGGAGGCGGTAATCTACACATCCACAAACGATGTTATCATATTTACATAAAATGAAAAGAATAAAAGTATGTGAAAAAATAAATAAAAAAGTATAAATAAAACACAAAAATAATATATATCATATAAAGTCAGTTTTACCACCATAATTCTCAACCATGAGAGGTGGTAAAGTAAAAAACGAACGTCATCGTTTCACGAGGCGGTAGTTCTCCATACACGAATTGTAATTTTGTTACCCATTTTATGGAAGTGTGTATAGGTGTAGGTATAATAATTAAAATAAAAAACATCTAAGTATATTTATTATACTTAAATTATTATATAATAATGTAATAATAATAATTTAATGGGTGGATAAATAAATAAAACATAAATACACTTTAAAGAATGTAACTTCTTTTTCGAGTAACTCCTTATGATTTGCACCAAAGGGATTCATTGGTTTTATTAATACCCAAATAAAAGAATCTAGGTTTTGGGTGGGGATATTGGGAGATTATTTGGGAATATTTTTGATAATCCAAAGTGTCTTGAGAGGTGTTAGGAAGGGGAAGAGTGAATTCTTTTTTATAGTGGAGGAGTGACATTCTTGTAAATACCAAAAGGTAAACACTATTGGGAGGTCTCCCTTAGCTCATTTTCATCCAAAATAGAAAAATAATGAATTAAATTTTAATTATTTTCAGGACACACTCACACCACACAAAAATAAAATCATTATTATCATTTTGTTCCTTATTATTTAAGTTTCATTACATTTATCATTTAAGTTTTCATTAAAGTAACTAGTTTTCTATCCTAAGTAATTTTACCATTGAGAATAAATTAAAGTGAGAGTTATTATAGAATATAGAACCAATTAAATATAAATATTATCTCTAATTTTAAAAAATAGAAATCCCATGTGTTTTGGAAATTAATTTTAAAACAAGCGCATGTAACGTGCAAAAACACTACTTTAACCCAAACCGTGCTAACATTGTTTTTACTATATGTGTGTTAATATATTAATTATAAAAGATAATTTTTTCCATGAATTGATAATATATTATATTTAATAACACATAAAAATAAATTTGAAGAATATAGGATTTTTATTAATTTTAAATTAATTAATAATATAATATTTATTGTAAAAAAACATTAATGTTAATTTTGAAATTATTTATTTAACTTTGATTTAAAGATATCAAAACAATATTGGAAATAAAATATATTAATTTCACAGTAGTTTAACATGATATATTTCTCTAAAAAAATAATTTAACATAATAATTCAATAAATTTACTTCCCTTATAATGTTTTTAACATCATTTATTTTATTTTATTATTAATTAATAATCCATGCATTAGCGTTTGTTAAGAGTTTAATGTAACTAATTAATCTCTAAAAAATATAGTTAAATTATCATGATAACATAAACTCATTTAAATTTAATAATAATTTTTATAACTAAAATTATGTATCTTATTCCATAATCTAAAGATTTATAAATGTTAAAGGCAAGGAAGGTTCTCTTTTTTGTCTTTTTCTATACTTAACTTATTATATAGGTCACTTTCATGGAATAGTATCCCAATAACTCATAAAATTAAAAATATTATGTTATATTGTATATATTTTGGAATAAAATGTATTTTGGAAAAGTTTCTAGATCATTTTAGCCCTAAAGTTTAAGTTTTAGTCCCTTGTTATGATTAATTTTACCTTAATCGTTGTAATTAAATTTAATTACATTCACTAATATTTTTTGTCAAAAAATTAAGTTGATATTATTATAAAAAATTCATATTGATTCAAAATATGTATATCCATTTTTTCATATTCAATTCATAAAATTGGGTAAAATTAATTTAAAATTAATCTTGTAGACGATGCGAGACAGCATGTTTTTAAGGAGAAAAGTTCAGATGTTTGAAATGTTTTTATATCAAATTTCAATATGAAATTGAATAAATTGACCTAAATTGGATTTATTAATGTATAATTTAACTAATTATACTTTAAATTCAATTTAAAATATAATTTAACAACATAAATTAGACGAAAAAGCAGTTTTCATTTAAAATACAATGTTTTCACTATTCATCAAAAAAATGAAACTTCTTAGAAAAATATCAAAAAATCTCCCAAAGTATATTTTTTATTAAAATTAAAAAAATGAATATTATTTTTTCATATAAAAATTATAAAAGTGTCAAAATTTATTTTTAAATCAATTATTCCATTAAAAGATGGAAAAATTGCCATGTTAAATAATAATATTAATAATATATTATTGTTTGTTATAACTCAGTCTTGAGTGCAACACAAGATAAAATTGGTATTGTATGTTATGAAAGCTAAACTATGAATAAAATATAACACAATCCACTAAATAATTTAAATTATTTTGAAAGAATATATTTCAAAAAATATCGGGATGTTATATACCAATTTGATCATATTCATGTAGTGGATGATATGTCCCTTTATTTATATTTTCCCTCACTTTTATTGAATATTTATTTTTATTTTTTTATAGTTTATTTTACTAAACACTAATTTTTGGTTTATTGAGAATAAATATCATGTTCAGGACTTAATGTTCTTCTTTAAACATCTCAAATATTCACTTCATCATGAACTTTTCAATCGTAAACTCATTTTTCTTTGATACCACTAAAAGTTTACAGGGATCAATGGACCACTAAGAGTATTGAATTGAATCATTTTTCTCTTTTATTTTATGAATTATTATTTTAAATTCAACTTCCTAGAATAATCTTGGTCTTGGTCCTCTCAACTTCTGTCTCTCACCCTCACCCCAATTAATTTTTTAAATAACAATACCAGAATACAACAATTTACAAGGTTCACCTCTAAGGCCTAATCCTTGACTTGATTGGTTATTGAACCCAAAAAAGTATTCTCCAGTAAAATAAATCTCATATTACAATGGTTTTGGTGAATCTGACACGTAAATTTTCTAGAAACATACTAGACTCCTTCACAATATCTTCTCACAACACTCATAGAGTCTCACTATGATCTCCTTGTATACCCAGAGTTACACTACTTCTATGGTTTCACACCATGTGTATAAAAGTGTTTATTTTAACTTCTTTCTAAAGTTGATAATTGATCAACCGAGTGATTCCATTTCATCCAATAATAGATATCATTCTTCCCATCATAGAGTCTTCAAATTCAAATAGATTATTCCTGAATAATACCTAAAACTCAATCTCTGTTTTAGCTCAACTTCAAAAATCTTCAAATGATACCACTCATATATATTTATTAACTGACTTTTCAATCATTAAAATACTCAAAACATATATCTGAACAATAACAGTAGGTTTTTCTCTCATAAATTGCTCTTTTCTTCTTCTCATAACATCAGCACACCTGATCTGATCATAAAAATATGGTCAAATTTCTCTTATTCCTTCATCTTCAATTTCCAAGAGACTTTCCCTTTAGTTAAATATCAGATCCTCCTTGTTCTTATTATTCAATAATTATTTTTGGTTCTTCTTGGATAATAGTTATCAGACTCTGATTCTTGAACACCTCAGTCCCTTTTCTTTTAATATATATATATCTCCAAAAAATAACATTCTCTGTATTTAGAATAAATAAAATTCACATCAAATTCAATTCCCATGACCCCACATATACTTTTTCTTTACTTTTTCATATGTGGGTGATCTCCCATTATCTTGTATTGATTTTTTTCTATTCAATGATTTTCACCTGTAAGTCTACAAGAATACCTTTCTTCCTTTTCTCTTTATCATTTATCTCAAACGGAATATATTATAGACTTTTCTTATAGCAGGCTCAAGTTTCTCTCTTTATCCCTCTCCTAAAAATATATTTCTATTGGTTGTATAAAACATTCACAATTATAGAATAATTTATAAATATAAATATTTATGAATTCTATAAATTCCTATTTTTTTCTTCTCACTGAATTGCCTCAAGATTGTCTTCTTTTTCAGTAGAAATCATACAACAGCACTTCGTAGCACAAACTATAGCTTTAATAATAAATAATTCATCATAATTTGATAAGTAAATCATCTTTAGATTTAAATCTAAATTCTGATCATAAGTGATTACCATCAAATACTCTCATTTGAAAGTTGTGAATAGATAGAATAGTGATCACCCTTTATCTTTACTTAATTTATCCCTAACAAACCCAAATTGGATCATATATTAGTTTTGTGATGTATCAAACAATGAGTTTCAACATAATCATTATCTGATATATTCTTAGATTTAATTAAATCTAAAATTTTAGTTATAGGCATAATTTATATCTTAAAAATTCCACTTCCTGTTAATATTTCTTTTAACAAAGAAACAGCTTGAAATTCAACATTTTATGATGATTTAAAAATTAAAATTTAACTCACAAAACCTCTGAATTATTTCCAAAAAATTTTGTACTTTTTTAATTAAAACGTTTAAATACTCCCAGAATTTATTATTCCTTTAATCCTATTCACCAAGCTCAAGGATTTGCCTCTAAATATTTTTCATCTTGAATCACACACGCATTTGAATGTTTTTAATATTTAAATTCATTAAGAAATGTCTGAGAACCATTCCTAATTTATTTCCACTTCAGAATATAAATTATAGACTCTTTATATTTTATTTTTAATTCTTCTTAAATTTCTCAAATTGTTAATGATTACATAGATTGCCTTCTATAGTTTATGCTCACATAGCTTCAAAAATGATGGATATGAACGGAAGATTATGAATTATTCATAATTAAATCATGCTTATATAGAGTCAATTCATGCTTAATAAGTACTCCATTCTTGTGAAATTCAATGTCTCATTCTTATGTAGGGGAATTCATGGTTACACAGATCAATATGATGGTTACACCACTACAAAAAAATGGTATTTCCTGGTAGTTTTTTTGTGGCGGTTTTGAAAACCACCGCTAAATGATTTTTCGAAAAAAAATTTATGAAGGTTGTTAAAACCACCACTAAATGTTTTTTAAATATTTTTTTTTCAAAAAAAATTCTAATTTTTTTTAGCGGTGGTTTTTAAAAAAACCTTCGGGAAATAGCAGATGTTTTAAAAAATCGCTGCTAAATTTAAAAGAAAAAATTTTAAAAATATATTTATTTATTTATGATTTATGATTTATGATTTATTATTTATTATTTACTATCATATAGTTTATTTTTTATAATTTTAATTAATTATATTGTGTTAATTAATAAATATTTATAATTATTAGTTAATAATAATTTGAAACGTAAAACAAATGTTCAATAATTTGGAAATCAGACTTCGGCATCAATTGACCATAAGTTTTAATCTGAGAGTCTGTTTTAGCTCCACAACCAATCAAAACAAAGCTTATTAAATGACCCAAACCCAAATTAGATTTAAATTTTATAATAATTAAAAGAATAAAATGTATTACTGTTTTATGAAAAGTAGGAAATCGAACTTGAACTTCAAATGGCCATAACTTTTTTTCTGGGTTTTTGTTTGGGTTCTACCATATATCAAACTAAAGTATGCGATGAGCTCTACGCTGCAGAGAGTTGGGCTGAGCTCTATAAGCTTTTTCTTATTTTTTAACCCCCAAAATGGACCAGAAGGTCTCTAAAAGTGAGTTTTTAGTTGGGGTACCACAATTTTTTAACATCGTTTAACGAGGTCTTATTGCCTTTTTTTGGTGGGGACAAAATTTATTCTCAAGGCTTACATTAATATTGATATTATAGTTTTAAAATTTTATCATTTTTCATAACGTAGTTTTATTTATAATTAAACATATGCATATTTTTTTATATTTACTTATAATAAATCAACTCGATAAATACATCTTTACATAGAAATGTTTTTTAA